>CM065485.1:41668357-42868357 GCA_032873175.1 Leptopilina drosophilae | reverse complement strand
TATTTCTATCAATATTAATGATATGTGAATAATAAAATCGAGCAATAAAAAATAAAGAAATTTTTAAATTGATATTCTTTGAAATAAAAGTTTTTTCATTTTTTTGAGAGAGAGTGTTTATATTAATATTCATTATAGTGTCTAGAAAGTGAGCAGAATTATTAAATATTCATCACTTTACAAAAATTAGTTTATTCAATTTTAATGCTCCATTTGCTGATTTAAAAAATAATTCTGATAAATATTTATATAATTTCATTTCCAATTTTTTTTTTTTTTTTTTGAAAGCACTTTTAACGGAAATTTAATTAAGAAATTATTTATTAGGATTAAAAATATATATCGGAATGGAATTGATGATATTGGAAAGGCGAAATTATTTGATCACAAAGTATTAATAATTTATTTTTCCGTAATGAAAGATTTATAATTTTATTGATTAATTGTAATTAATTTTAGCAAAGTTTGAAACGATTTGTTTTTTTAAAAATAGGGTTGAAAATAGTTTAGAGTTTAGAATGGGATTATTAGGCTTATTAATCATTTTTATTAGTGAATTTTTATTAGAAAATAGTTTAGAGTTTAGAATAGGATTATTAGGTTTATTTATCATTTTTATTAGTGTTGATATTTTTATTATTACAATTTTATTATTATTATTATTATCAATATTATTATTATTATTAAAATTACTTTTATTATTCATTATTATTATTATTATTATTAAAATTACTTTTATTATTCATTATTATTATTATTATTATTATTATTATTATTATTATTTATTACAATTTTTATATAAAAGTCATGTATTAATTAATTTTATATTTAGTATATAAAAGTTGTATAATAATAATAATAAAAATAATAATTGTTGTTATTATTAGTGTACTTAATTTAAGTACTTAAAAAGGATTTGTATCAGAGGAATTTTAAGATTATCAATAGCAATAAACTGAAAAATTTATGACTGCACGAAACACATTCTGACGTCATTGTTCGAGACATTAAAAACTTCTCTCCAATCTTATTTTAAACACAAAGATGTTGGAACGGAAGATGTTCCAACAAAAAAACGATAAGAAAGAATCCTTTAATTTGCATATAATTTATATATTTATAAAATGCAATTGTAGTCCATTATTTATTTCTACCTTGAGTTTATTCAATTTTTTTAATAAAATTTTATTGTTTCATACAATTGTTTATTTATTTTGTTTCACTTTATTTTGTTCCATTATATTTTGTTTCACTTTATTTTGTTTCAGTTTATTTTGTTTCAGTTTATTTTGTTTCACTTTATTTTGTTTCAGTTTATTTTGTTTCACTTTATTTTGTTTCATTTTATTTTGTTTCATTTTATTTTGTTTCACTTTATTTTGTTTCACTTTACTTCGCCTTCATTTTTATTAATTTTATTTTTATTTATTGATTATTTAAAACATCAATTATTTTTTATTTTTAATTATTTACACAGTGTGTGAAACTTCCAAGTAGTGACTGATCTTTTATTTAAAATTATCAACAAAAAAACTTCTCTTTTATTTGTAAACATTTATTTACATTTATTTATTTATTTTATTTATTTTATTTATTACAAATTTAGTAATTTCTTTCTTTATTTTTTTGTATTTTATTTATTTTCTTCTTTTTTTGTTGAAACGATTTCTAAATATATATATACAAATTTTAGGTTATATGTTTTTAAAAGGAGAGTAAGATGATAAATTAGAAATGAATCATTTGGACGTGAAAGGATTAATTAAATCGTAATTTTGACATCTTCCCTTTTGTACGTGTATATATAGTTTGAAAACTAGATTGCCGAGAATGTTTAATGCTCTGTCCTATGACGTCATAGCGTGTCACTTTATTACCCATTCTTTTGTAGTAGCAGGATTTATTAACTAATAAAAAAAAATTGTATTCATTCTCGCACATTTGAGGAATTAATTGTTAATTATTAAACTCACTTTTATGATGATGTTTATTATTATTATTACGGTTTCTTGTTTTATCAATTTGTCATATTCTTCATGCACTTGATTTATATAATCAAACACACTACTTGATATTCCAATTAAAATTGATAATTATATTTTCTCGCTGGAAAATCGTGAAGTAATTGTGAAATATTTGTGTGTATGTGGATATTTTTTAGTTAGGGAAGAGTTTTAATAGTAATATTTAATAATTTAATAATGATGAGAATGATGATGATTATGATGGTGCTGATGATTATGACCCTTTTTATTCGTCTGTTTATTTCTGAATAAACAGAGGATAAATTTCGAGTAATAAAGTATTTTTAAAAATTTGTTAAAATCGATGCATGTATTAATAGTAATAATAATGATGATAGAGAATTATAATGTAATGAAGAACATGAAATGTTTTCGAATCTTGATTTTTTTTTGAGTGCTCGTGCTTTCCAAGGGAAATTATATTTATTATTAAAAAATTTAACGAAGGCGAAATGAAGCACTCGAGGAAGAGACTCTTCTTCTTCTTCTTCTTCTGACAGTAATTTTGCATTCCAGTTAACATTGTTTCGATTGGTATTCGTAGAATGTTCCGAATCCTTTGAAGATGACGGAGAGCAGGTGCTCGGAGTATCCTGAGAATGATCTAGTTACTCAATGTTATCTAGGTTAGGGAACATTTATTCATTCGCTTATTTCTTCTTCTTCTTCTTTGTCTTTTCCATCTTTATCGACTTGTTCGCATTTCTTTTTCTATAGCAAAAAAAAAAGAAAGAAAAAGAAAAGAAAAGAAAAGCAGAGAAATTGTGAATAAAGTGGCTTTTTCATCCTTTGATGAAGAAAAATTGTAATATCAATGCGCGAGAGAGGATTGTCGAACAGAGATTTTCTAATAGTAATAATATAGAACCTCCGTCTCGGTTCCTTGAAACTAAATTGATTTCCCTTTTGAGAATTTAATGCTAGCTATTGAATTCCAATCAGCAAGGATGACACCGGGTTGTATAACTGAATCACTCCTTTACAGCAAAGCGATTCAATTATATAACTCACTGGGGGGTTTTCGAAATTACATACGTATATTATTGTCCAATTATGTATTTGTATTTCCATTGTATTTCCATTGTATTTGTATTTCTATTTGTATTTCTATTTGTATTTCTATTTGTATTTCTATTTGTATTTCTATTTGTATTTCTATTTGTATTTGTATTTCTATTTGTATTTCTCTTCTTTGGAATTTTGTTTCTTCTCTTCACAGTAAAACGTGAGGTGTTAAAATAACTCCAAAATGGATTAAAATAATCTGAAATAATAATAAATAAAATAAATAATAATAATAATTATTATTAATAGTTTAATCCCTCTAGGACCAAAAAGGATTAAAATAATCTATTTTGGTGTTATTTTTTACTATGAATGAAATTTTATTTTAAATCGAACACCAAAGTCAACGATTTGTAAAAATTCAATGAATTTAGCTTCTCTGGGGAAAATAGTAAGTTAGTTACTAACTAGCATAGTAACATAGTAACTAAATTCAATTGTGTTTAAAAATTTCTAAAAATTTTCGTCAAAATTTCAATTCTCTTTGTAAATAATAAAATTCTTCTCTGATATTCAATTATTTTATAAAATTTTCATCAAATTCTTGTCAAAATTTCAATTCTCTTTGTAAATAATAAAATTCTTCTCTGATATTCAATTATTTTATAAAATTTTCATCAAATTCTTGTCAAAATTTCAATTATTTTCAAAAATTTCTAAAAATTTTCTTCAAAATTTCAATTCTCTTTGTAAATAATAAAATTCTTCTCTGATATTCAATTATTTTATAAAATTTTCATCAAATTCTTGTCAAAATTTCAATTATTTTCAAAAATTTCTAAAAATTTTCTTCAAAATTTCAATTCTCTTTGTAAATAATAAAATTCTTCTCTGATATTCAATTATTTTATAAAATTTTTATCAAATTCTTGTCAAAATTTCAATTATTTTCAAAAATTTCTAAAAATTTTCGTTAAAATTTCAATTTTCTTTGTAAATAATAAAATTCTTCTCTGATATTCAAGTATTTTACAAAATTTTCATCAAATTCTTGACAAAATCCAATTATTTTCAAAAGTTTTCTAAAATTCGATAATTTTTAATATTTACTATTTCAATAAAATTTTCCAAAAGAATTCCATTATTAAAAAAAAAATTTGAATATAATTCTACACAAACATTCAATTATTTTCATAAATAATAAAATTTTTTTACAGAAATTCAATTATTTTCATAAATGATAAAAATTTTTACAGAAATTCAATTATTTTCATAAATAATAAAATTTTTTACAGAAATTCAATTATTTTCGTAAATAATAAAATTTTTTACAGTAATTCAATTATTTTCATAAATAATAAATTTTTTTATAGATATTCAATTATTTTTATAAGCAGTAAAAATTTTTACAGAAATTCAATTATTATTTTCATAAATAATACAAATTTTTACAGAAATTCAAATTATTTATATTATAAATTTTTTTTATAAATTTCTTCGCAATAATTCAATTATTTTCAAAAAACATAATAAATTTTCTACAAAGATTATCAATTCTTTTTAGAAATAACAAAATTCTTTTAGGAATTCAATTAGTTTCATGAATAATAAAACTCATTGCAGATTTTCAATTATTTTTAATGCAATTTTAATCAAATTCCTCGAAAAATGTAATTATTCTTAAAAATCTTATTAAAATTCTTATTAAAAGTCCAAAGAATTTAATGATTTAAAAAATTTGTTGATAACATTTTTTATGAGAATTTAATTTCAATAAAACATGACATTATTAAATTATTTACTTTGTATTTAAATAATTGAATTCTCGTCGAATTTACTCATAAAAATGGTTTTAAAAATGATTTTTAGTTAAAATTTTAGATTTTAGTATTAAAAGTGTTATAACGTGGGTTTTTAGAAATAATTAAATTTTCAAAATGTTTTAAACTGAAATTATTGAAATTCTTAATTTTTCATATTTTTGACGAAAAATTCTGAGTAGAATTAATTCTTTTCAAAAGTTTAATAGAATTTTTTATTGAAATTATTTCAAGTTTTTATTTTTCAATATATATTTAATTGCAGAATTTCCGAATAATTGAAATTTTGTAAAATTGTATTGTAAAGGAATAAATTTGAAAATTGGCATAAGACTCATCGCAGCGTTTCAATTATTTTTCATACAATTCTGATTGAATTTCTTGAAAAAAGTAATTATGTTCCTGCAAGTTTTAATAAAATTCGACAATAGAATTGAATTATTAAAAAATTTGTTACTAAAATTCTTTATGAGAATTGAATTTTGAGAAACATTCAATTGTTTAATAAATTATTTACTTTTGCATTTAAATAATTAAATTCTTGTCGAATTTTTTAATAAAAATTGATCTTCATTCTATAAAAATGAATTTCAGTTAAAATTTTAGATTATAGTTGAATATTAAAAGAAGTATAGAGTGAACTTTTTGGAATGAATTGAATTTTAAAAGTAATATTTTTGAAAAAGTTTAATTGAATTTTTAAAAAAATTTGTTGATGTTTTAGTTTTCTAATATGCATTTAATTAAAGAATATAGGAATAATTGGAATTTTGTGAAATTGATTAATTAATTATTATTGAAAATAGTAGATATAAAGTAAAATTGTAGTTTTAAATTTTTGAAAATAATAATTGAATTGAAATAATGAAAATAATTTTGTAGAAGTATTCTTATAATATAAAATAATGATTTTATTACTTGGACATCTTTAATTATTATAAAATATGAAGAAAGCGATCACTTTATGTTTGTGGTATCGATATCGGTCACTTCATTATCGATATCGAACACTTCATTATCGATATCGATCACTTCATTATCGATATCTTCATGTTTTATAGTTATAAACAAATTTAATACACTAAAATTTCATTCATTGTAAAAAATAACACCAAAATTGATTATTTTAATCTTTTTCGGTGTTAATTTAATCTGCAACACTTTTTAATACCTCTCGATTTGCTGTGTTACATTCGAGTCCTTCACAGAAAAAAATAAGTGTTGTTTTAACACTAAAAGTAGTGTTAAAACAACACGCAACATTTTTAACCCATACGATGTGATTTTAACCTACATTTTGTGTTAAAATAACACCATGAGTGTGTTAAAATTAATGCATATTTTTAATGGCTGTTAAAATAACACCATCTTGAAAACTACACGCAACAAATTTAACACATATTTTTTTGTGTGTTTGAATCTATTCTCTGGGTTTTATTTACATTTTTTTCTTTGCTAATTATTATGGTAGGTTATCTGACAATTGAATGAAGGTTTTTTTTTAGGTTTTTGTAATTATTTCCAAAAACGGAAGTGCGAATGAAATGTTAAGACGATTAGGAGTGAGGTTGCTTCTTCTGAATACATTTTGAGAGACATTCTCACATTTTGAATTTCGTTAATAACTCGAACTTTGTGTTGAAAATGAATTTCGCTTCTTAGGGAAGAAAATTTGCGACAAAGGTTTATTTAGTCATCACCTAAGTAGACGGAATAATTCAATGCTGTTTGTTAATTATTTATTTCGAAATTGATGACCTAGATGTACTATATTGTCTTTAACGGTTCTGAAATTGTAGAACAGTTACAGTTCTACAATTTTAGAACCGTTAAAGACAATATGGTACAGTATTTTCTAGTCTCTAATAATGTTTATTAATAATGTTTGTTAATTATCTATTTCGAAATTGATGATCTAGATGTACTATATTGTCTTTAACGGTTCTAAAATTTGAGAACAGTTAAAGACTGTTCTACAATTTTAGAACCGTTAAAGACAATATGGTACAGTATTTTCTAGTCTCTAATAACGTTTATTAATAAAATTCACTAAAGAAGCAAGGCATGAAGTTTAAATTCCTTCTTGTTTCGTATCAATTTGAAGAAATTAGATTCCATAAAAAAATTAATGATTGCATCTAAAATTCTAAAGAGGAGAAATTAAAGAAACTGTTCTTAATTGTTCACTCGATGGTGCGTGATTGAGTCAACATTTGGTGAAGTGGGAAATCTGGGAAATCACCAAATTTCACTTGCTGTTTTTGATG
This sequence comes from Leptopilina drosophilae, assembly GCA_032873175.1. NCBI lineage: Eukaryota > Metazoa > Arthropoda > Insecta > Hymenoptera > Figitidae > Leptopilina > Leptopilina drosophilae. The sequence continues at coordinate 42,861,241 of CM065485.1, read as the reverse complement.
AATATTAGGTAAATTTTGGTTTTGTAGGGCCACAAATTAATTGGAGGAATGTTAACGCTTGATTAGTGTAAAGCTCCGTCGATCATTGTCAGTGAATTGAAAACGAGGCAACACCTGTTGTCGCGCGCGCTCCTCCCATTGTTTCAATGATAAAGAGGAATTTCGCCCGCGAAGACAATATTGTATTTAAGGGAGTAATTCTGAATATAATTTATTTAGATGTTATAAATTATATTATATTATATATTGTATATAGTAGACGTGTTCTTCTCTTCTTGGAATTTTGATAAATCCGATTGTATTGTTGAAATAGCTAACGCGAATAAAACGGATAAAACATAATGGCTTCGTTGCCTTATAAATAGGATAGGAACGCATTCATATAGAGAAGGAGTGAGAGAACAAAAGTACGTGGTGAGAATATTTCAAATAATATGGCCTTTCTCAAAGATCTGCACATGGCATTGTCTCTGACTCTCTCTCTCTCTCACTTTCTCTCTTTCTCTTTCTCTCTATATTGCATATTATATCGCACACATAAAGTTATATAGAAATGCCTCTCTGGTAGGGTGTTATACATTTTCAAGATATGTGATTGAGAGTTGAAGTTTCGTAATATGCATTTTGTGTTAATGGTTCTCGAGTGCTATCGGATGAATAATAAAAAAAAGACTCGAGACTTGACATAGAAAATTAGAAATAAAGAAGTGATGGAAAAGGAATATTGAAAAATTTATTTTTGGGAATTAATTGTTAATTAATTGACCAAATGTGTTTTATTTCTTTTTTGGGGATTTTAAAATATTGGATCAAAAATATTGGATAAAGAGTTTTTTTTTTGGTTTAGAGAAATCGTTGTTGACTTAAAACTTAAAAGTATCAAATTGCGACGAATTGGTACCAAAAAGTGTGGATCAAATGAAAAATTAACTTCAATTTTTTGCGACAATTTTAATTTATTTTTGTTTTGGTTCAAACTGATAGTAAATGTGAATCATGTCAAAAATTAATTACAACAGTAAAAATACGGCTCCAATGAAAAATTAATTTTTAGTATCAATTCGTAACAATTTGGTATCAATTCGTAACAATTTGGTATCAATTTAATAGTTTTTGCAGCGAATTGATGGCAAAAATGTCAAGAAAATGAAAAATTTATTTTTGGTATCAATTTTATACACTTTAGTATCAATCTGATAGTTTTAAGAAAATTTTTGTATTGTAAATGAAATAGTTTTTGAAGCACGAAATTATTTTTGGCACGTTAAGCTTATTCTGGGTCTGTGAGACCTTTCATTTTGATATTTAACAATTTTTTTTTCTAATTAAAATTGTTTAATTTAGAAGTTTATTTATTTTGGAAGAATTATTTTTAATCTAATGGTTTTTTTCGGTTTAAAGAATTGTTTCTTTAAGAATAAAAAAAAATCGTTGAAGAATTGTTTATTTAAGAATAAAAAAATCGTTAAAGAATTGTTTTTTTTTAAATTAAAAAAAATCGTTAAAGAATTGTTTTTTTTTAAATTAAAAAAATCGTTGAAAATTGTTTCTTTAAGAATAAAAAAATCTTCAAAGAAGTAATTTTTCAAAATTAAAAAAAATCCTTAAAGAATTGTTTTGTTTTAAATTAAAAAAAATCGTTGAAAATTGTTTCTTTTAGAATAAAAAAATCGTCAAAGAAGTAATTTTTCAAAAATAAAAAAAAATTCGTTAAAGAATTGTTTTTTTTTTAAATTAAAAAAAATCGTTGAAAATTGTTTCTTTAAGAATAAAAAAATCGTCGAAGAAGTAATTTTTTAAAATTAAAACAAAAAACGTTGAAGAATTGTTTTTTGAGAGTAAAAAAATCGTCGAAGAATTGTTTATTTAAGAATAAGAAAAAGCGTCGAAGAATTAATTTTTTAAAATTAAAAAAAGAACGTTGGACAATTGTTTTTTAAGAGTAAAAAAAATCGTTGAAGAATTGTTTCTTTAAGAATTTAAAAAATCGTTAAAGAATTAATTTTTTAAAAAAAACTTCCTTCATGAATTATTTCTTTGAGAAAAAAGCGTCAAAAAATGGTTTTTAAGAAAAAAATTGTCGAAAAGTAGATTTTTTATTTTAACAATTATATTTAATTAAAGAATTGTTTTTTAAAAATAAAAAAAGTGTCAAATGTTCTTTTAGAAAAAAAAAGAAAAAAAAATCGTTAAAAAATCGATTCTATAAAAGAAAAAAAGAGACTTTGCTTATTAAGGAAAAATTTTTTAAAAACCCGATTTTTTTTAACAACAATTTTTTTAATATTTAATTTAAAAAACAAATTTTCAAATTCGAAAAGACATTTACTTTATTAATTTTTACAGTTTTCATTTTTCATTGGATATTTGAACACGTTACAAAATTAATTTTCCATAATTTGTCTGGGTTTCTGTTTTTTTTAAAATTAAATTCTAAAGTGAAAATTTAAATTCTTTTTGCAATTTTCCAATTACACGAATTTCATATAATTATACTGAAATATATTATGTCATGAACAGAGTTTGAAATGTACAAAATTGAAAAATTCATTGTTATGATTTTCGCTCATAATTTCAAAAATTAAAGGGAACAAATAAAGCTTTTGCTTAAAAATGCTAAACCTGTGTGAAATACATTGTTGTTGAAAATTGTACACCGCGTTACAGAAATTACTTTCAACTTATTTGGTTCGTTGACTTTTTTTTCATTATTCTTATGAACTGTTATTACACTGGTCCTCTATTATTTTAATATTGGAACAATTTTTTTCCTGTGATAATCAGAGTTTTTTAAATTAAAAAAAAAAAAAAAAAAAAAAAATTCAAATCAAGTGGTTGATAATTTTTTCTGTTCTTTATTAAAATAAATTTGGAAAAGTAGAAGGTTTCGTTCTTTCTAAAAGTGAAGTAGTTAATATTTTTTAAATGTTACCAATTTTTTAAAATATTTACCATTGTAATTTTTTTTAAATTTAAATTAACAGTAATTAATTATTAGTACAACCGTGGCTGACTTTTTGCTTATAAGAAATTAGTGAAAAAAATAACTAGTTATTAGTAAATAAACAATTAAATGTGACGCGATCTGAAGAAAGGGACCTTAGAAGCAAATCACTTTAAGGTTATGTTTGTGTTACATTTATATTAATTAAAAGTTTATTTTCAATTACTGTAAATTAAAATCAGTATTTATTTAATATTTTAGTTGCAATAAAGACCTAAACATCAGTGATTTATATTGTCAGTTGATTCTCTGTTTGTATTTTTATTTCAAAAATTGCAAACATAACCTATAATTTTTTGCTTCTAAGGTCCCTTTCTTCAGATCGCGTCACAAATAGTTATGTTATTAAACAGTTATTGCAAATTTATATAAAATATTATTTATATTTATTATGTTATTATATTATTATTATATTATTTATATTTATTTATATTATTATTATTATTTATTTGAATTTTCATTCATTAGTTTTCGAAAAAGAAAATTTTCCCCAATTAACGAAAATTTTGTTTTTGTTTTTATTTTCGTTTCTGTTTTCTTTTGTCAATTTTTCTCCTTTCGTCTCTGAAATATGAATAAATATTGTGCATACAGGAAGTTAATTTTGAGTTTATTTGTTCGGGCAGGATTTTCGGTTTCATTCATTATTTTTTTTTTTTTTTTTTTTGAAAAAATACTGGCATATTTCGTGCACATTGGATATTTTGAAGTTGAAATTATTAGAGATGACTGTGACAGACGAGTTCACAGGGCTAGTTGAATTGGAAGGTATGGCTTCCTGCCAAAAATGAGGCAATTTGTTGCGTTTCTCGATATATGATGCAGCAGCAGTGGTGGTGGTTGTAGTTGAGTTGGTTTTGACCCTTACTATATATATGCCGGCGATGATAGATTTTTCATTCTCATTAAAACCTCAATTTGCGACTATATACAGAGAGTGAGAGAGAGAGAGAGGGAGAATTTACTCCATTCATTCATTCATGTATTGTTTCCCTGATGAAAACAGCAATTTTTCACACATTTTCGTAAATTGGTTTGACATTTCATTTTTCTTCTCTCTAGATATATATTTTGTTTCGGTTTATTTTTTCTCTCTCTCTCTCTCTCTCTTTCTCTCTTTCTCTCTCTCTCTCGCTCTTTCACCCCTTTCATTATCCGGATCATTTCTCTCGTTAATTTTCCCTCTTTTAATTCTCGTTATATTTTCACAGAGGGAATTTATAATTTTTATTTAAATTGTTTGAAAATTTGAAATTTTGTTCATTTTTTTTTTTTTTTTTGAAATATTTTATTTATATTTGACAGAGGGGTTTAGAGGGAAATGTGAAATTTATTTGATCTGACGTTAGGGGAAATTTATTATGAAATTTAGAAATATAGCTTAGGAACTATTTTATAGAATATTTTATATACTTTATTGAAGAATTTTATTATGAAAAAATAAATTTAATAAGTTAAATAAATTAAATTTCTTCTTGCATAGAAGTTTTTTTGAATTTTTGAAAATAATTTGATTGTTCTATAGAATTAAAAAAAAATTTTTATAACAATTTATTACAATTAATTTTTTAAGAATTTATTATGAATTTTTTTGAAATTTAGATTTTTTTAATTATAAATTATAAAAATAATCGCGTTTGTTAAAAATTGTACTTCAACATTTGATTATTGAATGTTAGAAAAACTTTTTTTAATAAATATTGAATTTTTGCCATAATTATTTTTTTTAAGAACTTTGGTAATAATTAATTTCTCTCGAAGAATTTTATTTTTTTAAAAAATAAAACGATTCTTCCAAAGATGGTGTTCTTAATTTTTTTTTTCATTTTAATTGTAATTAAACATTTTATTAATAAATATTTTAAGAAACTTTTTTTAAAAATTATTGATTTTTTCCAGCATTATTTTTTTTTAAATAATTGAATTCTTAAGAGAAATTTTTTGTAAATGAATTGGAAATTGAGAGAATTAAATATTCTCACAAAGAAATTTATTATTTAAGAAAATAAATAAAATTCGTCTAAAGAATACGTCTTTAAATTTTTTGTAATTCTCTTGTCAAGAATTTTATGAAAATTTTGAAAAATAATTGAATTATATTCAGGAATTTATTTGATTTTTTTAGAAAATAATTGAATTATATTCAGGAATTTATTTGATTTTTTTAGAAAATAATGAAGTTTTGTCAATAATTAAATTTTTTGCCAAGAATTTATCTAATTTCTTATTTTTTTTTAATAATTTAAATTGAAAATTTTGAAAATAGTGTTTATTTAAAGATTTTAAATTGAAAATTTTGAAAATAATTGAACATTGCAAAAAAATTAAATTTTGTTAAATGAATTAATATTTTTTTAATTTAAAAAATATTTCATTTTGATTTTAATAAAATTAAAATCGCCATAAATATTCTTAAAAAATTAAAATTGTCATAAAAATTTATGAAATATTTAAATTATCATACAAATTTTTGAAAATTAATGAAAAAGTAAAATTATCATAAAAATTTCTTAAGAATTCAAAAGTAGACTTAAAATTTTCATAAAAATTTGTTAAAAATTCATAAAAAATTAAAATTTTCATAAAAATTTCTTAAAATTTGATAAAAAAGTTAATTTATAATAAAACATTTTTAAAAATTGGAAAAAATTAAATTGTCATATTTCTTAAAAATTCATGAAAAATTTTAAATGATGGAAATTCATAAAAAAATAGTGTGTTGACTATTTATTTTTGCTTCGCACTATTTATTTTTAGATTAAAAAAGAAAAATTTTTCCATTTTTGCCATATTTTCCTTTTTTTCGAAACATTAACTATGATTTATGACTTTCTAAATAAACGATTTTATTAAAAGATTGAAATTAATTTTTCCCTGATTGAATTTTAATTCAAGTCTCGTTAAAAAAATTTTTTTTTTGTCCTTTTTTTATTCATTCACGATTTCACTTTGTGCGCACATAAAATAAGTAATAAAAATTGATTTTAAAAATTTGATTGATTATATTTATGAAAGGATTTTTCTAAATTATTGAAGAGACGATTAAAATCGAGAGAGATACGATGAAAATGCGGAACAAAATAAAAAAAAAGTATTAAAAGACAAAATTCGAGATGTGGAAAATGTTTTAAATATTTTCTGGTTCGATATTCCTTGAAATTATTCAATTGGCACTTAATTGCAGAAGGATAGAAATAGTTTACGAGGCAATCAATATAGGAAGGCTTTTTTTTCTATTAGTGTCCTTTTTATTCATTTAGAGGATATTGTTTTTTTTTATTTTAATATTTATTCTGGGTAATCGTAAAATTTATTTTCTCTCTCCCACACGGGCTTGGAGGCTTGGATATATTTCATTTCCGGTTTGGTAACTCGAGTAGCTAGATAAGAAAATCGTGTATTAGAGACACTTGGTTGGCTGACCGTGTCCATCCTTTACTACTGTGTTGCTTTCGTTTCAAGTAGAGTTGCCAAGGCTTAGTTCAGACATACGTTTCGGCTGACTCTGATTCCCTTTATCTACTGCGCTCGCCTTGCGTCGATCGAATAACGATCGAAAATTTCAATTTAACATTAATTGAGTTTAGAATTCGTTTACCCTTTTTATTCATTCGAGTGATTCGTCTCGTTGAATTGTTTATTTTCACATACTCGCTGGTGTTAAATTTATACAGGAATTAAAATCATTTTAGCAAAACTATTTGGAATACCATAGATAACGGTAAATTAATTTTTTTTTGGGTCTTTACCCTCACTTTTCTCAAAATCCTGACATATTGAACAATTTTTACTTTCGGGATCGTGTTCAGCGCATATAAATACATTGAAATCGATTACCATATCGAACATACGAAAAAACCGATTTTTTGGGCCTTTACCCCCATTTTTTGCAAAATCCGGACGTGATAAACAATTTTTAGACACGGGATCGTTTTTAGCGGGCGAAAATGCATTGAAAATCATTCCCATATCGAAAATAACGAAAAAGAAATTTTTTTTGGGTCTTTACCACTATTTTTCTCAAAAACCTGACGTACTAGACGATTTTTACTTTTGGGATCGTGTTCAGCGTACCTAAATACGTTGAAAACCATTACCATATTGAAAATACGAAAAAACCGATTTTTTGGGCCTTTACCCCCACTTTTTTCAAAATCCGAACGTTATAAAGAATTTTTAGACTCGGGATCGTTTTCAGCGGGCGAAAATACATTGAAAATCATTCCCATATAGAAAATAACGAAAATAAATTTTTTTTGGGTCTTTACCCCCACTTTTCTCAAAAATATGACGTACTAGACAATTTATACTTCCGAGATCGTGTTCAGCGCACGTAAATACGTTGAAATCGACTCCCATGTCGAAAATAAGAAAAAAATGATTTTTTTGAGTTTTTACCCCCAGTTTTTCCCAAATTTTTTGTTTTTTTTTACTTTTTGTTTTCGAATTAGTAAATAGTAATAAAATATTAAAAATCAGTGTTTATTAGTAAAATTTACCAATTTAAAAGGAAAATTTTAGTTAATGATAAGTCTTTTAATTTTTTTTTTTTTTTTTTTTTTTTTTTATCAGTAAAATTAATAATTGTACACAGATGAAAAATTGGAATAATAATAGTGTCACAGAAACAGAAACGAATAAAGCACTCAGATCACGGAGACAAATTGGCAAATAACGACACAATTCGGGTGAATAAATTTCCTGTCATTGTGTACTTGAAAGGAGTCTCGCGCGCGCGGAGAGACCCTTGAGAAATCGGACTGAATAATATGTGTATTGGTCCTCGAAATTTTTTTAATATTAACCTTGAAATACAGTAAATTCACATATATACATATACAAGGCTATTTATAGTCCTTGAAATGATAGTGTTTTTTTTTGTTTCTTTGTTTTTGCTTTTATTGCTCACTCCGTCTCGTAGATAAAAAAAAAGAAGAAGAATTATTATCTGCATGTAGATCGAAGTGAAATATCTATGCGGTGCACGCAATATAACAAAACGGAAGTCCTGGACGAAATCCAAATGACTTGAAAAACTTTTTTCGGCATTCCCCCTCTTTTTTTTGTGTTTACAAAAAAAATTTTTGATTTTTTTTGTTCCAGTTTGATATTCTTGGAAAAAGTGTAATTATAGGAACGAAAGGAAAGCATTAAACTATTATTATTAGTATTTTTATTTTTATTATTATTTTTATTATTTTTTATTATTTTTTTATTACTATTATTATTCTTATTATTATTTTTATTTTTTTTTTATTATTATTATTATTATTATTATTACTTTTATTATTTTTTTCTATTCTATTTTTATTATTATCTTTATTATTATTATTATTATTATTATTACTTTTATTATGATTTCTATTTTTATTATTATCTTTATTATTAACTTTATTATTATTATTATTTTTATTATTATTTTTATTATTAATATTATTATTTTTTAATTATTGTTATTATTATATAAGTAGCATTAACATAATTACTTTTATTTATTGTTTTTAATAAATAATCTAGGTTTTTTTTTTTTTTTTAAGAATAACTATGATTATAACAGATTTTTTGAATTAGATTTGGAAAAAAATGAATTATTCTCCATTGCTTACCATTCATCTCATTATTCAAATAAAAATCCAGGTTTTTGTCGAATAGATAAATTTCTCGATACATCACATCGGTCAAGTTGCTTTTTCATTTTTATTGTTTCCGAGAGTTATATTGATTATTTATTACACTCATACATATATGTGTAACTGGAAAAAGCTCTAACTGTCAGATATTGGAAAATCAAGCTTATGATTAAGTATTTATATTCTTACTTGATTTCACACAGAAACATACATTTTTCAAATATATATATATATAGATGACAATAAATTATTATTTGAATTCTGAATAAGTATTTTATATACACGTGCAATATATTTCAAAAAAAAAAAAAAAAAAATCTACCAGTGCTTTAGCTACTCTAACAAAATATAAATCTAACGGATCACTTGATATGATTTTCGCGCTTGAATAAATTACATTCTCTCTCTTTTCTTCTACACACACGGAACGTGGATCATTTTTCTTCTTCTCTTTTTTTTTGTTTGTTCTAAAAATTTCCATTCAGCTCATAGTTTGCAATTCCCACTCAAACTTAAAGCGTTTGGAAAAGTTGATAACGAAAAAGAGAATGAAAAAACTTTTGGTTTCAAAGTAATGAAAAAGTTTTTAAAAGGTGGTTCATCCTCAATATTCTCTCTTGGGAGTTTTTTTTTAATAACTACAATGTAAATTATCTGCGTCTTTTTGAATATTTTTTTGTTTTTTTCTAAATTTGTAGTTTATTGTTTATTTTCTATTTCCGGTGAAAATTTTTTTTTTTATCAATTTTATTTATTTGAGAAGGAAATTAATTTTCGTTTCTTGAAGGAAAGCAATATTTTCGAGAGAATATGTTTAAAATGTTTTTATTGCGTTATTAGTTTTGTTTATTGGAAACATGTCGAAAGCTAGGGGTTTGAAATTGATTAAATTTCTTTCGTTTATTTTTGACAGATTGTTTCCATTGGATAAGTTTTCTCTCTCTCTCTCTCTCTCTTTCTCTCTTTTTGTTTTTTTTCTATATAAATGTATTTGATTGAAGTTTTGATTTGAATATGATTTTGTTTTGAGGGTTTTATGATCAATTTGTAGTTGAATTGTTTGACAGATACAAAAGAGAGAGAGAGAGAGAGAGAGAGAATTGTGGAGGGACTTGTTGCTTTTCAAGTTTCGATACACGTAGTGACTATGTGGGGCTTATGTGTATAACAAGATCGACCTGTATGCAAATTTTATTATAATGATTTTGACCTACTACCTTACAAACACTTTGGGTGTCTTCACTTTAAACGCTTTACTAATAATGGCAACGTTTCATTATATAGTAACTTAACGAACCCCTTCTTAGTAGATGCCTAACAGAGAAAATTATGACCACACGTTTTCCAAGGGAAGGCCATCTTTTCCATCTAAATCATCTTCTTAAAACTTTCTCTTTATGACTCTCTTTATTTTCCTTCTTTTTCTTATTTGTAATATTATTCTTAATTTGACACGTAATTTGTCTTGGGAATTTTTAATTGAAATTCATTGTTATTAACAATTTATTGTCGCTTTGCGAAGCATTTTTCAACTGTTTCTTAGGGTATCTAAATCCTTAGGGAGTAAACTATTTTAATTTTTTGAACTAAAAAAATCTTTTATTAGAAAAAACGAAACAAAATTTTTTTTGGGTCGTTACTTTCATTTTTCTCAAAAACCGAACGTTATTGACAATTTTCACATTCAGGATCGTTTTTAGCTGGCGAAAATACGTTGAAAACCATTCCCATATGGAAAATAGTGAAAATAAATGTTTTTTTGGGTCTTTACCCCCACTTTTTTCAAAATCCGGGCGTTATAAACAATTTTTAGACACGGAATCGTTTTCAGCGGGCGAAAATACATTGAAAACCATTCCCATATCGAAAATAGTGAAAATAAATGTTTTTTTGGGTCTTTACCCCCACTTTTTTCAAAATCCGGGCGTTATAAACAATTTTTAGACACGGAATCGTTTTCAGCGGGCGAAAATACATTGAAAACCATTCCCATATCGAAAATAGTGAAAATAAATGTGACGCTCCACGGTGAAAGGGACCTTAGCTGCAATAGACAAATTTTACAGAAAAGGCATTTAAAGTAGAATCATTCTGATTGGTCAAGGCGTTCCAATGAAATTCAGCCCCACTACTCATTACACATTGATAGTTGTCCGTGTTACACGAAGTGCACGAATTGTACGTGCATGGCCAGTGTAGTAGTATTAGTAAGTAGAGGGGCAGATTTTCTGAATAACCACGTGTAAACATTGAACAAGCTCATTTTTAAACATTAATAACAAAAAAACCTGTAAGTAAAAATTATTTTTTACTTTTGCATATGAAAGAACAACTCAAAAACTATAGAATGACATAAGTAACTCAAAATTAATTTTTTTGCAGCTAAGGTCCCTTTCACCGTGGAGCGTCACAAATGTTTTTTGGGGTCTTTACCCCCACTTTTTTCAAAATCCGGGCGTGATAAACAATTTTTAGACACGGGATCATTTTCAGCGGGCGAAAATACATTGAAAATCATTCCCATATCGAAAATAAGGAAAAGAAAAAATTTTTTTGGGTCTTTACCCCCACTTTTCTCAAAAATCTGACGTGCTAGACAATTTTTACTTCCGGTATCGTCTTCAGCGCACGTAAATACATTGAAATCGACTCCCATATCGAAAATAAGAAAAAACCGATTTTTTTGACTTTCTACCCCCACTTTTTTCAAAAAACTCTAATTTTTCGTCCTTTATTCAATGGGATTTGGAATTCGTTACTAATAGGGGAAAATATATTAAAAAATCCTATAAACCAGGTATTTTTGAGGGGCCTCAACCCCCACTTTTTTAAAAATCCTGTCGCACTGAACAATAGCTTTCTCAACGGAGAAAAATTACTTTTTTTGTGAAAATAAATATTATTAAGAGTAAAAAAAAGTGGAATTTTTGCCCAATATGTATTATTCATCAGAGAATTTGAAATTAAAATTTCCAAATTAATTCAGAATGTAGACAATTTAAAGTCATAAAAAACAAAATAAAAAATTCTAATATTTTTATGAATATGTTTGAGGCATTTATTTTTAAGTAATAAGACTTTTAAATTGCAAGAAAGAGAGAGAGAGAGAGAGAGAGAGAGAGAGAGAGAGGTGAGAAAAACTTTTGTAAACTCTGAGTGTAGTGCTATATTTTCATTTCAACTTGTGGCGAATGTTTTAAATTTGAAATTTTCACTTAGAATCATCTAAAGGAGTATATAATCTTGAATTGCGGAGATGAGAGGGAGAAAGAGAGAGAGACAGAAATATATTACTCTTCTTGCTCTTCTGGGACATGTGAGAGAAATTTGTTCCGATTTCGGAGGTCATCCCTCTGCTTGCTTCTAACTCTGATTTGAGAGGAAAGACAGACAACATGACCTCTTATTTCTTTTTCGTCTACTTCTCATCTACTGCAATAACCTTGCTCTAGATAATTTGGAAAATTCGCCCCCTCCACTCCCCTGCCCCCCTCTCTTTAATTCATATCCGGGTTGTAAAGATTGACATCTAAATGTGTAAAAATTTAATGAAATGATGTTATATTTATGTTTGAGATTTTGGAACGAACGTCGGGAAGTATTCTCTTGGTGTTTTTTTTTACTTCTTTACTTGACTGTAAAAAAAGGCACTACGAAAAATAGAATTCAAAAAAATACACTTCAAAAAAGACACTTTAAAAAAGGTACTAATTTGGTAACAATTTTGGTACTAAGTCGTAATTTTATTCTTTTTTTTTTTTACTAAAAATCTCTTGGTATTTTTGACTGTAAAAAAAGGCACTTCCAAAAATACACTTCAAAAAAATATACTTAAAAAAAGGCACTTCAAAAAAATATACTTAAAAAAAGGCACTTCAAAAAAGGCACTTCAAAAAAGGCACTTCAAAAAAGGCACTTTCAAAAAGGCACATTAAAAAGGTACCAATTTGGTAACAATTTTGGTACTAAGTCATAATTTTATTCTTTTTTTTTTACTAAAAATCTCTTGGTATTTTTTGACTGTGAAAAAAGGCACTTCGAAAAATACACTTCAAAAAATACACTGCAAAAAAAGCACTTTAAAAAAGGTACTAATTTGGTAACAATTTTGATACTAAGTCGTAATTTTATTCTTTTTTTTTACTAAAAATCTCTTGGTATTTTTTGACTGTAAAAAAGGCACTTCGAAAAATACACTTCGAAAAATACACTTCAAAAAATACACTGCAAAAAAGGCACTTTAAAAAAGGTACCAATTTGGTAACAATTTTGGTACAAAGTCGTAATTTTATTCTATTTCAATACCAAAAATCATCTCTAAGTTAGAACCCTTTTTTTACAGTGTTTTTAGAAGAATTTTTTTAGACTTTTTGATATTAATTTTATTCTTTTAGAAATGTTCGTCTTGAAAACAAAATCAAACGATTGTAAATTGTCGATTTTGATTGTATTGAAAGCATTTTAAAACTTTTCGATACTTTATTCCTTTTTGCATGTTCGATTTGCTTCAAATCACTTATTTGTTGTCTCTTAAAAATATGCACTGAATGATGCTTAATTTGATTCACTTAGTTTCACTTAGTTTCGTTCGCTAAAAATATATTTTATGCAGGGAATATTTTTTTTTCTATCTCGATTCGTCGACTTGTTTGGGTTAATGTTTTTTGATCATAATTCACTAAGGGCGAGGTTTATTGATATCCAATATGTAGTTTGCTATTCCCGACTCGAAGATGAAGATAAAAAAAAAATGAGTGCATTCTGTTATTGATCAATGTTTGGTATTTTCTTGTCACTATTGCATATTGGAGCATATAACAGAATATGTATTGTATATTATATTACCGGGAAATTTTTTTTTCATTACTTTTACCTTTAGGTGTAGATAGAGTGAGGGGAAAGGTGTGTCCCTTTCGAAAATTGAATGATTATTTAGAGGAAAAGTTTTGAATGAAGTCTTTTTCTTTTTAAAAGCATGTTTGAACTAATTTTTTATTATGCAAAGTTGGTAGAAGATTATTTAAAGTGTTGGTAGAAGTGTTAAAAATTGTTCCTTGAGCAAAACATAAGATTTGATGGTTTTTGGATTGTTTTCGTCGATTTTTATTTGCACTTGTGGGAGAACTTTGAATCGAAGGTGAATGCGCACCTGGTGGTCGATTTTGACACCAATTTTTTGGCGCTATTTCTTAGTGCTTCGAAAAACTATTCCTCTGCTATTTCGTTTGTCATTTAGGGAAGAATTTAACATAATTTAATAAACATAATGATTTAAATTAAGTGCCACAAATTTTGATTAGTTAATTTTTCGCCCGAAATTTAAGTAAAAATTCCCAAAAGCAATAAAAACAAAAAACCCCAATTTGATCGCTTTCTGAATAAAGCTTTGACCCTTCTTCACCACTCGTGTCGATGGAAACAAAAGTGGACCTCTAATTCGATAATGGCCATCGAAGTGAATCACGACAATATTGACACATTTAAAAGAAAATTTCTTCATCGATAAATCTCTTCAAGTAGATATACAAGCGACGACAGTGTGTTTCAAAAACAGTCTTAACTGATTTAATCTTCAGTGTGTTGCTCTTGATTTTTTTTTCTCATAAGTGTAATGTGAAATTCTCATCTCTGGATAATGTGTTTAAAGAATAATAAAAGTAATAATAAAAGATCCGTTAATGAAAAAAGAGTGAAAAAAATTACAAGATGAGGAATACGAATAGAATGAAGAGTAGTAGAAATACAAAGACTAGTAAAAGAATAAAAAAATAGCTAAGAGCAAAAAAAAAAAAAAGAAGGAAAGAAAGAAAGAACTGAATTCCAAATGTAAATGCATTGGAAAAAGCGAAGGGATTTTTCTCAAAGAAAAAAAGGGATCAAAAGAATACATATCGATTGGATTTGTGAAGAAACAAAACAAAAAAAAATGTGTTCTGTAACGAGTGTTTAGTGTTAAGGTGTTGTGAATAAAAAAAGTGTGTTTTTATATAAAACACAAGAGTAAAAATTGGTTTAAAATAAAAAAGTGTCGGATGAAGAGGAAGAAGAATCGAAAATGCAGGTGGATAAACGGAATATCGGATAGATTAGATGTCCGAGGTGATTATTTGTTGGTTTTGGGAGCGCACGGGGCCGTGCTGGGCATCTTGCACCACCCCAAGTCTCCCGAGTGAAGGAAAATTGGTGATAATTTTTTTCTTTTTGGTTGAAAAAGTGTTTCGTTGGCATTTAGTGTCGTTTCAGTGGGAGCCTCTGCTGAGAGGTTCCTTAAGAGTGTGCGAGGCTGGCGAGCGCGATGTGGCAAAGCGGGGGCATGGGCACCCATGCGGCCAACAACCCGTGGATGAAATTAATGGGCATTGTGCACAGCAAGGAACGCAGGCATCACGAATCTGGTACCGCTTCTGGAACCCAAGCAACTTCAACCAATCTCAATGTCGAACGGGGCCTCAATCAGTGAGTTATTATTCTCTATTTATTTCTAGTTGCATAGAATTTGCTTTATTGGCATAATCTACAAGTATTCGTAGATTTTTTTTTGCTGTTATAGTTGAAATTTTCATTAAATTTCAACTTTTCTTTAATGTTTGAGAATTAATGTTGATTTAGGTTGAAAAATTGCGGGAATTTAGGGATTAGTGTACTAAATCGGTTTGTTTTGGTAATTTGGGACTTTTTTTTACGATTTGGGACTTTTTTTTACGTTTTGGGACTTTTTTTTACGTTTTGAGACGATTCGCTTTTGCGCTTGTGAGAGAAGTCAAAAAAATTGACCATTGATGCGACTCTGGTGGGCAATTCGAGAACTACAATTTTTATTATTACTGTTTTTGAGTAATTCAATAAACTTTCTTGCTAAATTGTTTCGCTTGTCGTTTAAAAGAACATTTTAGCCTTTTAAAGCTACTTTTTAAAGCTATTTTAACGTTGTTTTTAAAATGTTTTCGCCTTTATTTGCGTCTATTTAAAGAAAAAATGACAATTCTTTGAAATTAAAAACGAAAAGTCAATTGCTAAACGTTGTTTGATTAAATTTATTGCCAATTAACAAGAAACGAGCGCTGGCGCATTTGCGCTTGTGAGAGAATTTTCAGAAATTGACCATCGATGCGAACCTGGTGGCCAATTTGAGAAATATAATTTTTAGTGGCGCCATCTCTGGAAAATTCGGTAAACTATGTAGTCAAGTTGTTTTTTTCAGGATTAGGAACATTTTAACATTTTTAAAAATTTTATTTTATTTTTGATTTTATTTGCGTCTATTAAAAAGAAAAAAAAATTCTTTTGGATTAAAAACAAAAAATTAAGTATTAAAAGTTATTTGACTTAATTCATTAATACTGAATTTATTTCTTTGATTAAAAATATTCGAAAAAATATTCGAAAAATATTTGAAAAAATATTTGAAAACAAATTTTGAAAGATTATTTAATAAAGTATTTGAAAACAAATTTGAAAAACTATTTAAAAAGTATTTCAAAGTATTTCAAAAGTATTTTAAAACCAACTCGAAATAGTGTTTGAAAAAATGTTAGAAAACAAATTTGTAAAAGTGTTTGAAAAAATATTTGAAAACAAATTTGAAAAAGTATTCAAACAGTATTTTAAAACAAACTTGAAATAGTGTTTGAAAAAATATTTAAAAACAAATTTGTAAAAAATGCTAAAAAAGATTTAAAAACAAATTTGTAAAAGCGTTTGAAAAAATATTTGAAATCAAATTTGAAAAAGTATTTGAAAAAGTATTTGAAAAAGTATTTGAAAAAGTATTTGAAAAAACATTTGAAAAAACATTTGAAAACCAATTTGAAAAAGTATTCGAAAACAAATTTAAAAACAAATTTAAAAACAAATTTGGAAAAGTATTTGAAAAAATTCATTAAAAAAATGTTTGAAAAAATATTAAAGGGAATATTTTAAAGTAATATTTGTAAAAATACATAAATAAACCTGCGTTAAATTAACCGGAAGCTTTGATTGGCTTTCATCAATTTAAATGAAAAAGATTTTCTATTTCCTATTGTGCAATATTTACAGAGAATAATGTAATTCTTCTGCATTGCAGTGAAAAAGTTGAAATTTTATTATTCCTTTCGAGTTCACTAATTTTCTAGTGCCTTTTATATTTGTGTTAAGAGAAAAAAAAGAGGGAGTATTTCAGATTTCCAGCTTTTCGTAGAAAATACTTGTGATCAAGTGGAGGAAATGATTTAAAAGAAAAGAAAAAAAATAAATATGAGGAGAGTCGTATAGAATTAAAGTTGAAAATTACCTTCAAGGGAGAAAAAAAAATTAACTCTAGAGAAAATTTTTGCCCCTTAAATTTCTCTGGGAGGAAAGAAAATGTTGTAATTATATTTTCAACTTCATTTTAACTAATTTTGTTTAAAACGTTTAGTTGGAACATTTTTCTTAAATAGTTGACTTTTTATGAATCAAGAAAAAGGTTTCGTTTAAATATTTTATACATAAAAAAAATTTAATCTATTGGTAAAATATGTAATGAATAAAAATATTTAAAAATTTCTTGTTAATAAAAAATTTTTTAGATTATTGGTAAAATTTCGTTTAAATATTAAATAAAAAAAATTTAATCTATTGGTAAAATAAGTAATGAATAAAAATATTTAAAAATTTGTTGTTAATGAAAAATGTTTTAGATTATTGGTAAAATATTTAATAAATAAAAATAATTAAAAATTTATTATTAAAATATACAAATATTTATTTTCAAAGTACTTCATAAATAAAAATATTTAAATATTTATTGTTAAAATCCTTAATAAATAAAATATTTAAATATGCATTATTAAAATACTTAATAAATAAAAACATTTAAATATTTATTCTTAAAATATTCAATAAATAAAAATATCTATCTAAGTATTTATACTTAAAAGTTAAAATATTTAAATAGTATAATATTTAATTGACATTATAATGAAATATTATTAATAAAAAAAGTGTTTCAATATTTAGTAAATATTATAATCGAATTTTTTTTAAAAGAATATTAAAATTTTAATAATTTATGAACAGTTTTATAGACTTGGTTGTTTTTTGTGAAATAAAAGAAGTGAGTGGGTGGAAAGTGGTTATTGAAGAATAGATTCGAGATCAAGTGCGGGTCTGCAATATACATTGGATATTATATAGATAAAAGACAATTGAGAGCGTACGATATGTAAAATTAAATTGAAAATGCTTATTCAAATATTCGAGTTGAAGTTTTGTGAAACGTAAACAGTATAAAATATTGTCTATATTGACCTGAAGGAATAATTTTTAAAACTTATATTAAAGTCGCATGATTTATTTTTCTGAATTCTTCAAAACTGAAACTTTCGAAAAATAATTTTCAAAATTGAAACTTTCGAAAAAAATGTTAAAAACTGAAACTTTTGAAAAATAATGTTAAAAACTGAAACTTTTAAAAAGTATTTTTAAAAACTGAAACTTTCAAAAAGTAATTTTCGAAATTGAAACTTTCAAAAAATAATGTTAAAAATTAAAACTTTAAAAAGTAATTTTCAAAATTAAAACTTTCAAAAATAATTTTCAAACTTGAAACTTTTAAAAATTAATGTTAAAAACTGAAGCTTTCAAAATGAGTTTTCAAAATTAAAACATTCAAAAATAATGTTAAAAATTTGAAACTTTAAAAATATAATTTTCAAAATTGAAACTTTCGAAAAATAATGTTAAAACTGAAACTTTGAAAATATAATTTTCAAAATTAAAAATTTCAGAAAATAATGTTAAAAATTGAAACTTTTAAAAAGAAGTTTCAAGATTGGAACTTTCAAAAAGAAGTTTCAAAATTGAAACTTTCAAAAAGAAGTTTCAAAATTGAAACTTTCATAAAGTAATTTTCAAAATTGAAAGTTTCATAAAGAAATTTTCAAAATTGAAACTTTCAAAAAATAATTTTCAACATTTTAAAAAATATTTAGGTTTATAAATTTTGTTGATTAAAAAAGTACTGTCAATAGGTTTAATTTATATTAAAAAAAGTTTCATCTGGGGATTTTTTTGGTTAATAACTAGAATTTTGCGATATTAAAAAAATTTTAATTGCATATTAATTAAACAGAATTGTATATAAGAATTTATTTAGATATTCCGTTGAAAGATAGAAAAATTTGCCTAAATATAGAAAAATTTATAATTATTAATTATATACTCAACATTATTCTCTTTTATAGAAAGTTTCCATTAAAAAGTTGCCTGCTTTTTATGTTATTTGTAATGAGAGAATAAACAGAAATCTTTACGAAGAGAGAAAAGGGAATCGTAAGATAAGGAAACGTAATATTTAGATTGCAAGAAACATTTCGCTTTTCATAAGATATGAAAGTGGAAATTCTTAAAGAAACACTTGCTCTAACGACGAATGTATATATATATATTCGTAGTTCAGATTAAGTTTTTATTCCAACTTTTTTTTTTTTGAAATCACGATTTTCATAATTAATGATTTATGTAATTAGTAAACTAGGAAAAATTAACTAGAACCTTATGAAAAAAATTTGATATTAATAGAATAACATCGATGAATTTTATTATTTACGAAAATAATTGGATTCTCGCGAAAGAATTTTGTTAATATGTTTAAAAATTCGAATTAAATTACTTTTCATGAATTTTATAGAATTTTTTTTTGAATAAGTTGTAAGTTTTATTTTTTAAATAAATTTTTTAAAATAATAAACTTAATTATAGAAATTTTGAAAAAATTGCACTTTATGAACAATTTCTTTCAAGTTTTTATAATAATCGTGTTTGCTAGAAATTGAAATTTGAATTTCTATTAAAATCTTAGAAAATAATTTAATTCTGTTGAAAAAAATTTTGTATCAAATTGAGAAAAAAGATAATTCTTTCCTGAAATTTGTTTGAAAATAATTGAATTGTTTCGAAAGATTTATAAAAATTTTAAAAGATAATTGGAATGTTCAAAGAAAAAAAAATTTTAAAATTGACTTGTTTGATAAAATTTTATTAAAAATGTTACTAAAAATAACAAAATTTTTGCAAAAAATTGTACTATTTAGTATTTATGAATAAAATTGAATTGTTTTGAAAAATTTATTACAATTTATTACAATTTATTACAATTTTTTAATAATTTATCAAAATTTTTGAAAAATTTATTAAAATTTTTGAAAATAATTGAATTCTTTTGGAAAAAATTTTTAAAATGGAATTTTTTGATAAAATTTTATTAAAAATGTTATTAAAAATAACTGAATTTTTGCAAAGAATTTAACTATTTAATGTTTATAAATAAAATTGAATTGTTTTGAAGAATTTATTAAAATTTTAGAAAATAATTGAATTCTTTTGAAAAAAATTGTATTACAAATTGAGAAAAAAATAATTCTTTCTGAATTTTTATAAAAAATGATATTAAAAATTACTAAATTTTTGCAAATAATTTTACCATTTAATATTTATAAATAAAATTGAATTGTTTTGAAAAATTTATTAAAATTTTTGAAAATAATTGAATTCTTTTGAAAAAAATTTAAAAATTGAATTTTTTGATGAAATTGTATTAAAAATGTTATTAAAAATAACTGAATTTTTGCACAAAATTTTACTATTTAATATTCATAAATTAAATTGAATTGTTTTGAAAAATTTATTAAAATTTTTGAAAATAATTGAATTATTTTGAAAAAAATTGTATTACAAATTGAGAAAAAAAGAATTCTTTCTGAATTTTTATTAAAAATGATATTAAAAATTACTAAATTTGTGCAAATAATTTTACCATTTTATATCTATAAATAAAATTGAATTGTTTTGAAGAATTTTTAAAAATTTTAGAAAATAATTGAATTCTTTTGAAAAAAATTTAAAAATTGAATTTTTTGATGAAATTGTATTAAAAATGTTATTAAAAATGTTATTAAAAATGTTATTAAAAATGTTATTAAAAATGTTATTAAAAATAACTGAATTTTTGCACAAAATTTTACTATTTAATATTCATAAATTAAATTGAATTATTTTGAAGAATTTATTAAAATTTTAGAAAATAACTGAATTATTTTGAGACCCTTTTTAATGAATTAAGAAATATGAATTCATTCCTTGAATTTTTTTTTAATACTTGAATTTCAGGAAAAACATTTTATTATTTAAAAAAAGAATCGAATTTTCACGAAGAATGTTTTATTATTCATGAAAGTAATTAAATTCTTTTGCGTAAAATTTGATTAAAATTTTAGGAATTAATAAACAGGAATAATTAATTGGAAAATTAGTTGATAGTTGAATTTTTTAAAGTTTGAATCCGAAATTATTCCAAAATTGGAATTATTAAAAGAAATTATTTAAATTATTGAATTATTAAAAGAAATTATTTAAATTATTGAATTATTAAAAGAAATTATTTAAATTATTGAATTATTTAAAAAAATTAATTGAATTATTGGATTATTTAGAATTATTTGATTTGCAAATAAAAAAAATTGCAATTTGCCATAATGAATAATAAATGAAACACGTTCCGCGCGCTTATGCGCGTAAAATTTGCCACTTAATTAATAATTAACGATTGTTAATTTGTTATAATTACTCACACTATTTTATTAATATTACCCCATTTTTTTTATTTTTGGAAAATTATAAATTATTTCTCAATTCGTAAGCAAAATTTTCCAAAACAGAATTAATTGACAAACTATTTTCCTATGACGTTATTAACTTTTATATATATTATTCTAAACCCATGAGGAGAAGTTTTAAAGTTTCGTTGGGAATTTAATGGATTTTCATTGGTGGGGAAAATGGAGGAAAATTTCACTTGTATGAATTCTTGAGAATATTCGGTCTCGTAATTCTTGTTTAATCTCCAAAAAGCGAGTAGGTAATCTCTAGGTCGATCGTTGTATAGTTCCTCTCTCTCTCTCTCTCTCTTTCTCTCTCTTTCTCTCTTAGTTCTTGTATAGAAGATATTTGGTAGGCGGAAGATATAATATGTTGTGGCTATCCATGGGTGGTAATAATTAGAACTTTGAGAAAGTCTAGAAAGTTTTAAGCTAAAGCGGTTATCAACATCGAATTATATTGCGCTACTAAAATACACTGTGAGGGAAGAAAATTTCTTCTTCACACCATTTGCCCGTCTTAATTTGGTAATAAAAAATTTTAACCGCAGCGAAAATTAACTCCTCGTTATATTTCTTCAAAAGTGTTGTTTGAAAATTTTCTCAATTATTATTTATATGTTTATGTACTCGTGTATAGCGTTTTGTTCCGTTGTGTATTTTTATTGTTATTGTCTAATGGTTTTTTTATTTAGGATTTTCCTTTTTTTCGTATTTTTCTTTTTTTGTTTTTTTTTTATTTAGGTTTTTTCTTTTTATCGTTATTTTTTATTTATTTTTTCTTTTTTCGTTTGTTTTCTTTTTTCTTTTTTTTTTTTGTTTCTTTTTTTAGTTTTTTTGTTTCTTTTTTAGTTTTTTTTTGTTTCTTTTTTAGTTTTTTTTGTTTCTTTTTAAGTTTTTTGTTTCTTTTTTAGTTTTTTTTGTTTCTTTTTAGTTTTTTTTTTTGTTTCTTTTTTAGTTTCTTAGTGTTTGAAGTTAATTTTTAGTGTTTAAAATTCTCTAGGACGATTTTTGGTTATTTTTAGCGTTTAGTTAGTTAGCGTTACTTAATTAAAAGTATTTATTTGGTTCAATCTTTTTTAGTATAAATTGTTTTTAATCTTTTTTTAAATCTTTTTAATCTTTTTAATTTTTAAAATCTTTTTTAGTAATAATTTTTTTAATTTTGTTAGTTTTTAAAACCTTTTTTAGTATTAATTTTTTTAATCTTTTTAATTTTCTTAATCTTTTTAATTTTTTTAAAATCTTTAAAATCTTTTTAGTCTTTTTAGTCATTTTAATTTTGTTAATCTTTTTAATTTTTTTAAAATCTTTTAAATCTTTTAAATCTTTTAAATCTTTTAAATCTTTTTAGTCTTTTTAGTCTTTTTAGTCTTTTTAGTCTTTTTAATTGGAATAAATCTTTTTAATTTTTTTTAAATCTTTCTTATTTTTTTAAAATCTTTTTAGTCTTTTTAATCTTTTTATTTTTTTTTTTTCTAAATCTTTCTATTCTTTAAGTTCAACCTTTCTAGTGTTTAACAAATTAATTATTAACCTAATGTTTAGTAACTAAAAATGAAACCAAACTTAAAAATTAATGTCCTTTTTAGAAAAGTTTATAAATTTTCAACTCGACTTTAGTGTGTAATTTAATGTTAATTTAAAGTGTATACATTTTTTAGCTACAATTTCTTTTGGCGTTTAAACTTAATTAATAGTGTATAAATAGCCACCCGAAGAAGCAAGATAAAGTTAGGAAAAGTTTCTTTTAAAGCGAATAATATTTTCTAGTACGAGAAGGGGGGGGGTAAAAATTAACTCTCTCCCTCTTGGCATATCAGTTGAATTTCAAAAGCTTTGACGTATAAATTTCGTTGAAAGTTTCTCTAATTGCGTCTCTGATTTTGTTTTAATTGTTGCAATTAACGGCATTTGATGGAGAAAGAAATTTTTTTCCCTTTCATTTCAGTGCAATTATGACAATAAAATGAAGTTTCGTGTTTGCGCATTTGTTAATTTTAAAATTTGTTTTCATTAGAATAAAAAAAGGGGCATTGTTTTTTTTTTAATCGCAATATCCGAGAATTAATAAATATAAAGAAAAATAATTAATAATGAATCAGCGGCATTGTTTTTTTTTCTAATCGAAAGGTCCGAGAATTAATTAATAGAGAAAAATAATCAATAATAAAACAGCGGTGAGGAATTGTTGACTTAGAAAAAAATTGTTGGAAGAAAAAAATCGTTGGAGGAGGAAAAAAAAAATTCTCTTGGTTTGAAAAGAGAAAAACTTTTTTCGCATTTCGCCCTGAAAAGAGTCACTTAGAAAACAGAATAATATAAATTCTCGACTTCTCAAAGGATCATTGTTCGTAAAACTAGGATCATTGTTTAAATTTCAAGTTCTACTTTTAAGCAAGTAGGAAAATAATAAATATATGTCAAAAGGCAAATTGGAGAGAGAGAGAGAGAGGACCAACTAATTGGTAAATTTAAATTTTCCTGCCAACGTTGTTAAGGGAAAGATGATATTGAAAGCAGCGTTCACTCTCTAAAGTATATAGTGTATAGCTTGAAATTAGCGCGCTCGTGGCCTTTTGTTTTCTCTCTCCTTATGTTCTTAAGAAAGTTCATAAAGAAAAAAGCTCGACATCCTATATCTGTATATACGTATATATATATATATATATACAACGAGCGCAGTTAATTTTCAAACTACCTTCTCTCTTTCTCTCTCTCTCTCTCTTAGTCTCAGTTGAACCTTTGAACTTCAAGACTAGTGATGATGAAAACTTGAAGTAAAGTTAAGGGCCAAAATGTTAAGTCCAAAAAGTGTCTTCAAACAATGAAACTTTGAAATCCACTCTAATACAAGTTGTGCCTGCGCGCTTCTTGTTTCTTTTGACAAAATATTCTTTTATTTGGAAACAAGAAAAATACACGAACACAAACAACATGCGGAAGTTTTAATTAAAAAGTGAAAATTAGAAATTGCTTCTCAGGGAAATCGGGGGAAGTAGAATTGGTTGGGGAAAAATCAGGGAATGTAAAATTGGTCGGAAAAAATCAGTGAAAATAAAATTGGTTTGGAAAAAATCAGGGAAAATAAAATTTGTCGGGAAAAAATCAGGGAAAGTAAAATTGGTTGGGAAAAAATCAGGGAAAGTAGAATTGATCGGGAAAAAATCAGGGAAAGTAGAATTGATCAGGAAAAAATCAAGAAAAGTAGAATTGGCCGGGAAAAAATCAGAGAAAGTAGAATTGATCAGGAAAAAATCAAGAAAAGTAGAATTGGTCGGGAAAAAATCAGGGAAAGTAAAATTGATCAGGAAAAAATCAAGAAAAGTAGAATTGGCCGGTAAAAAATCTGGGAAAGTAGAATTGTTCGGGAAAAACTCAGGGAAACTAGAATTGCTCAGGAAAATTAGGGAATAGTCAGAAAATTTTATTAAAAGTTCTGGAAAAAATTTTAAATGCCTTTAAAATTTAGTAGAAAATTCTAAATTTTTGTGGCATTTTTTTGTCTCGTAATATTGAATTTACCGCATTTTCTAAAATGAACATTAAATTTTTTTTATTTCTAAAACAACAATTTATTTTTAGTAACTTAATTTCATTGCAAAACTGCAATATTGTTATTACTTATAAATCATTTATGAAAGTATTTTTTGGAAACTTTAATTTTTTTGAAATTTGTAACTACATTTTTTTTAAATTTCAAATTTTCATTAAAATTTGTTTCAATTTTAGAAATTTTTGACGCAATTCTTTAAAAGAATTCAATTATCGTAATAAATGTCCAAAATTCTCTTCAGAAATGCAATTATTTTCCAAAATTGTAAAAGAAATTCTTGTCAACTTTTCAATTATCTTTATAAATGTGTCAAAAATTCATCGACGAATTTCAATTATATTCGAGAATTTTTATAAAATTCATCATGAAATTCAATTATATTCAAAAATTTTTGTAAAATTCAATTATTTTTATAAACGACAGTATACATCAGAAAAATGTAATTATTTTTAAAATTAATAAAATTCTTCGTAGAAAATCAATTATTTTTAAACAATCTAAAAAAAAATTGTGAAAAATTGAATTATTTTCATGAATTGTAATAAAAAATATAAAAATGAAATTTTAAAAATAAATTTTATTACAATTCATTGTAAAATTCAATAATTTTTGAAAAATTTTCAATATTGTAGTATTTTAATTAAATTTCCCCAAAAAATTCAATTATTAAACGAAAACATTAATAAAATTCCATACAAATATTCAATTATTTAAAAAAAGTAAAATTTTCACATGCATTCATCTATTTAAAATAGAATTTGCAAGAATTTAATTGCTTTCAAAATTAAAATAAAATTCTTCGTAGAAAATCAATTATTTTTAAACAATCTAAAAAAAAATTGTGAAAAATTAAATTATTTTCATGAATTTTCATAAAAATTACAAAAATGAAATTTTTTAAAATAAATTTTATTACAATTCATTGTAAAATTCAATAATTTTTGAAAAATTTTCAATATTGTAGTATTTTTATTAAACCCAAAAAAGAAATTAAACGAAATCTTTGATAAAATTCTACACAAGCATTCAATTACTTTAAAGAATAAAAAAACAAAAAAATGAAATGTTTTAAAAATTTGGAACTAAAAATTTAAATATTCTTTTACAAGGCAGGAATCTAATAATTTTCAAAGATTGCAAAATTCTATTATTTCCATAAATGTGCATCACAAGAATTACATTTTTTTTAAAATTAATATAATTCTTCGTAGAAAATCAATTATTTTTTAAAAAATCTAAAAAAATTCTCCAAAATTGAATTATTTTCATGAAGTTTAATAAAATTTGTTATAAAATTCAATTTTTTCATGAATATTACTAAAATTCAGTGTAAAGTTAAAATATTTTTAAAAATTTTAATAAAATCCATGATAAATTTCAATTATTTTCAAACAGTTTTCTTAATTCGTGATAAAAAGTAGATTAAGGAGGAATATGACGTACAGTCAAATCATAAGTTAATCCAATGGTACAATTTTATAATTTCGTAATTTAGAAGAAAAACACGAATTAAATTTTAAATTCGTCTCGGTGGAAAGGTGTAGAATTTAATTTTGAATTTTTACAAGGATTAAAATTTGCATTTGAATAAAAATTACAATTTTCTGTCAATAAGAAACATTCAAATTTTAGGTTATGAATAATTTATTATTGACAGAAAATTATAATTTTTATTCAAATCTTAACTTTAAAATTTAAAATGCTCAAAATGTAGAAAATTTAATTCCTAACGCTTTTACCGAAGGGTATTTAAAATTTAATTTTACTTTATAGAAAAAAATAACGAAATTATGACATTGGGACTAACTTTTGTTCTGATTGTTTGTCGGATTCTTCGTTAAGTAAATTTTAGGACTTAAAATAGTTCTCTCAAGGCAAAGATTAAAAATATGTCACATTAAAAATATTATAAATATGTTGCATTAAAAATATAAAAAATATGTTACATTAAAAATATAAAAAATATGTTACATTAAAAAAATTAAAAATATATTACATTACAAATATTAAAAATATATTATATTACAAATATTAAAAATATGTTACATTACAAATATTAAAAATATGTTACATTACAAATATTAAAAATAATGTGACTAAAGTTTCGAACGTTCAAATGAACAAAATTTTTTTTCCACCTTAATTTTTTTTAGTAAATTGCCATCTAAAACAGAAAAATAATTGAAATTAAAATATTTACTATTTTAAATATTTGAATATTTAGTTTGTTTTAATCTAAAAAATAATTTTTTTGTAAAGGAATACAAACTGGAAGAAGTAGAAAAATTATTGTCGTTCATTTGAACGTTTGAAACTTTAGGAGCATTAAAAATATGTTACATTAAAAACATTAAAAATATGTTACATTAAAAACATTAAAAATATGTTACATTAAAAATATTAAAAATATGTTTCTAATGCAAACGGTTCTTTTTTAGTCAAAACAAAATTTATTTTTCACAATGTCTGTATGTATTGTTACTGTTTTTATATACATTGTTATTTTCTTCCATTGTTTTCCAAATGGTTGTCTCACATTTCACATAAATCACAAATATATATGTTAGGTAATTATAATATGGTTGTTGGTTATATAATATGCAACTTGCTCTTTTGTCACCATTCTATATGATACAATGTTTGTTTATCAAAGGCATAATTTAATTTTAATAATTAATGTAAAATCAGGTGCATGGCGAAATTCACAGTGAGAGGCTAACTAAATAATGCAAAAGGGAAAACGTATTGCCTGAGGAGGCTAATGGTAGATTTTCCCTGAAAGTTATGTACTCCTTGTTTCCGGCAACACAGAAACATAGTTTCCTCTGTCAAGCTGTACACGCACACCAGAAGCTTACAACTCTATATATATGTAGCTAGATGCGGCTTTATGATTTTAGAAAAATAAACACACACTGTCGTTATAATTAAGGCAACAAAATTAGAAATCTAGAAAAAGAGGAAATTCGAGAAAATTCTACAATATAAACAACTTTATGTTGTTTATGCTTCATTTCGCTTAAAACATTTATTTATGTTCACTCTCTGTTTAGTTTACAATTTTTTAAAGAGTTTTTTTTAAATAGAATAGCTAGGAAATAAAAATAGTAATAATTATTATTATTAATTATTATTATTATTTATTCAAAATAAATCGAAAAATAATTCAAAAAAATACCATTTTTGATAAAATAAATATAAATAAATATAAATAAAATAAAGAAAAATATATTTTTGGAAATAAACCCTTTTTAAAATTTTTCTATTTTTTTGTATAAAAGATAAAAATTTCTGAAGAAGGAACATTTTTGAAGAAGTAAACAATTAACTAATTCGTTTAAATATAATTTGAAGTTTTATTAATTTTTGAATAATTAAAATGGGTAAATTTTAATTTTGGAACAATTAAAATGGGTCAATTTTAATTTTTGGGTACTTAAAATGGGTCAATTTTAATTTTTGGGTACTTAAAATGGGTAAATTTTAATTTTGGAATAATTAAAATGGGTAATTTTTAATCTTGGAATAATTAAAATGGGTAAATTTTAATTTTGGAGTAATTAAAATGGGTAAATTTTAATTTTGGAGTAATTAAAATGGGTAAATTTTAATTTTTGAATAATTAAAATAGGTAAATTTTAATTTTTAAATAATTAAAATGAGTAAATTTTCATTTTTGAATAATTACAAGTGGGTAAATTTTAATTTTAGAGTACTTAAAATGGGTAAATTCTAATTTCATTTAAAATAAAATGGGTAAATTTCGTTAAATGATAATTTTGGTGGTAACGCGAGTTTTTTTAATTTTTGAATAATTAAAATGGATAAATTTTCATTTTTGAATAATTAAAATGGGTAAATTTTCATTTTTGAATAATTAAAATGGGTAAATTTTAATCTTGGAATAATTAAAATGGGTAAATTCTAATTTCATTAAAAATAAAATGGGTAAATTTCGTTAAATGATAATTTTGGTGGTAACGCGAGTTTTTTTTAATTTTTGAATAATTAAAATGGGTAAATTTTAATCTTCGAATAATTAAAATTGGTAAATTTTAATTTTGGAGTAATTAAAATTGGTAAATTTTAATATTGGAATAATTAAAATGGGTAAATTCTAATTTCATTAAAAATAAAATGGTTAAATTTCGTTAAATTATATTTTTGTTGGTAACGGTTGTTTTTTTTAATTTTTGAATAATTAAAATGGGTAAATTTTAATCTTCGAATAATTAAAATTGGTAAATTTTAATTTTGGAGTAATTAAAATTGGTAAATTTTAATATTGGAATAATTAAAATGGGTAAATTAAAAATTTTGGAATAATTAAAATGGGTAAATTTTAATTTTGGAATAATTAAAATGGGTAAATTTTAATTTTGGAATAATTAAAATGGGTAAATTTTAATTTCTTTAAAAATGAAATGGGTAAATTTTAATTTCATTAAAAATAAAATGGGTAAATTTCGTTAAATGATAATTTTGGTGGTAACGCGAGTTTTTTTTTAATTTTGGCAAAAAAAAAATTGTTCGCGCTCTCTCTCACGAAAAACAATGTTTGTACTGCTGTGAACACCTTCGCTCAAATAGACATATATATTAAGGTAGACACAATTCGCTTAAAACTCATGTCTCTCTTTGCAGACCTCTGCCCACGGTCTCTTTGCTATTCCCAGACCAACTATTTACCTCTGATTCCAAAATATACTTCTCTCGTCTCTCCCGCTTTTCTAGAATATAATTCAAGATCGTATGCATCGAATTTCGGTGCCCTTGCTTAAATTATAGCCAACATCTCTCTCACGTCATTTTTATTTATTTATTTTTTTTTTGACCCCGGTAGAGAGTGGAAAATTATTTTTGTTTATTTAAAATCAGGAAATTTAGCGAAAATTAAAAAAATATTATAATTAAAAAAATTATTAAACGTAGAAAAATTATTAAAATTAAAAATTGTATTAAAAGTGAAAAATTTATTAAAATTAAAATAGAATTTTAAGTCTTAAAAGTGACTTAATTTAGTTTGAGTTACTTTAAGCTAATTTTCTATCATTTTTGGTGTTCATTATTATTTTTTATTATTATTAACGTTATTATCTATTGATAGTAAAATTTTTGGAGCGCCTTTTTTTAACTGCTAAAATTTTCCTTTATTCAAAAAAACTTAAAAATTTTTATTATCAATATTTTAAGAACAAATGGTTCGAGAAAAAAAGGAAAAAAGAAATGTGTTGAACAAACAAAATTATTTTTGATTAATATTTATTATTACTATTATTATTATTATTATTACTATTATTATTATTATTATTATTTAATTTAGTAATTTATAAAATTTTGTAATTTTGTAATAATAATTAATTAAATAATATTGTTTATCGAGTAATCATTTGACAATTATTATTACAGAAAATTATATTAAATTAAATTAAATTGAATTCATGAAAAAATTATTATAATTAATTGTATTAAAAATAATATAATATATTTACAACTCAAAAAATATTATATTTGACTGAAACATATTTTTTTAGTTACATAGTCAACTAAAAATTATTTTTGAATTAAACACATCAATTTTGATTGAATAATTATTTTTGAACAAAATATAACAATTTTAATTCAAAAATTATTTTTGAACAAAACAATTTTGATTCAAAAATTATTTTTGAATTAAGTCAAATAATTTTGATTCAATAGCTAATAAGTTTGACTCCATTAAAATTATGTTTAATTCAAGTACAAAATACATTCAATTCGACTATTTTTTTTATTACATTTTTTTGGACATTTTTTTTAATAATTATTAATAGTAATTATAAAATTGTTGTTTTGTTTATTAATTATTAAAAAAAAAAATTTCCCAGTGATAAATCATCCTGCTTGTAGTTTCATTTTATTTTTTTTCGAAATGATAAAATTTATTTTGTTTCTAAATGAAAAAATTTATTTCCTTTCTTAATGAAGAGAATTAAGAGAACAAATTTTGTTTATTAAAATTAATTCTACACAGATTTCAGTTTAATTTTCATTTTCTTGAATAATTAACTAATTTTTTATCTAAGGGAAAGAGAATTCTGAAAATTCTCACCAGAATAAAAAAAAATGTCCAGAAACTTGTTTCAAAGTCCTTATTTTAAATAAAAAGAAAAATTTCTGCAGGAGAAATTTTTTTTTTTTGATTAACTCAATGTAAATATACTTATGGCGGTTTTCTTCTTGTTGAGATAAATCTGTGATATTTTTACAAGTGATGAGCAAATTTTTTTCTTTCATTTTTTTTTTTTTTTTTTTTTTTTTGATAAAAATAGAAATTTAAATTAGACAATTTTTTACAATCTCTTGACTTGCGATAGGTTAATGGAGGGTTTTCTTATTCTTGTCAGGCTGTCCCAGGGCATCAATTTACTTAAGCACTACTGCCAATGATCTTCCTCTCCTTCTCTCTTTCTTAGTCTCTTTTTCTCTTGTACACAATGAGGTGGTGGCACATTATGTTGAAGTGTCGTTTTCTTGCTTCAGTGTCGATTTGTTCCTCGCACTTGACATTCATGTTTCTTATTTTTGGTTATTGTTTACAATTGGTTTTCGAATTTTTATTGGGTTTCGTCTTTTTATTTAGTTTCCCGTTAAGCCCCTTTTTATTCTGGTTCTTCTTTTTTGGTTTTGCTTTTCATTGAGTTTCTTGTTTTTTAGTTTCTTTTTTTTAATCAAGTTTCTTGTTTTTTAGTTTCGTTTTTTATTTGGTTTCGACTTTTTCTTTAGTCTCTCTTTTTATTTACTTTCTTCTGTTTATTTGGTTTCTTCTACTAATTTAGTTTTTTTTTTATTTATTTTCTTCTTTTTTTCTATTTGTTTTTTATTTACTTTCAGTTTGTTTACCTTTTTCTTTACTTACTTTCTATTTTGTTTACTTTCTTCTTCGTTTTTATTTTTTTCTTTATTTACTTCCTAGTTTGTTTGCCTTTTTCTTTATTTACTTTCTACTTTGTTTACTTTTTCTTTGTTATTATTTTATCTTATTTTACTTTCTTCTGTACTTTCATTCTACATTGTTTATTTTTTCTTTGTTTTTATTTTTATTTCTTTATTTATTTACTACTTTGTTTACTTTTTCGTTTGTTTTTATTTTGTTTCTTCATTAACTTTCTACTTTGTTTACTACCTTCTATTTTTACTTTTTAGTTTGTATATTTTTATTTTTTCTTTATTTACTTTCTACTTTGTTTACTCTTTATTTGTTTATTCTTTATTTTAATTTATTTCTTTATTGACTTTTTAATTTGTTCACTTTCTTCTTTGTCTTTATTTTTTTTCTTTATTTACTTTCTACTTTGTTTACTTTTTCTTTGTTATTATTTTTTCTTCATTTACCTTCTTCTTTATTTACATTCTACATTGTTTATTTTTTCTCTGTTTTTATTTTTTTTTCTTTATTTATTTACTACTTTGTTTACTTTTTCGTTTCTTTTTATTTTTTCTTTATTTACTTTCTACTTTGTTTACTTTATTCTTTATTTCCTGTCCACTTTATTTACTTTCGTCTATATTTACTTTATACTTTGTTTACTTTCGTCTTTATTTACTTTATACTTTGTTTACTTTCGTCTCTTTTTACTTTATACTTTGTTTACTTTCGTCTTTATTTACTTTATACTTTGTTTACTTTCGTCTCTTTTTACTTTCTACTTTATTTACTTTTTTCTTTATTTACTTTCTTCTTCATTTACATTCTTTATTTTTTCCCCCCTTTTTATTTATTTACTTTTATCTTTTTTTCCTCTTTTATTTATTTACTATTTTTTTTCATTGATTCAGTTTCTTTTATTTATTTCCACCCGTTAATTATTCGTCAATTTTAATGTGTCGTTACGGGAAAAAGATTTATTACACACAGTTGACACGGTCACACAATCGATTATTAATGAATTTTTATAATCTGTAGCCGATTTACCATGAAAAACCTTCGGAGAGAATATTTCGGGACTACCTGATTGTGCAGTGACACGTGATTAACGGATACCGGGAGTGGATCCTTCAACTCCAGTCTAAAGAGAGAATTTTTTTTTTCTTTTTTTTCTTTTTTTTCTTTTTTTTCTTCTTTTTTATGTAATGTCCATTTTCTTTTTATCCGGCTTTTATATAAATTGAACATTTTCATTAAAAGAATAGTATAATAAAACAAATAAATTGAGAAAATGAATGAGAGAAAACTTGTAAAGGGATTAAGTTGTGAGAGCTTAAAGAGAAACGTTGCTTTTTTTTATTGCAGACGAAACTGATTAGGTTTTTATTGATCTATTGAATTTTTTTCCTTTCTCTCTTTTTTAATTGGAATTTTTAATTTATATTTTCTTCTTTATTAACTGAATTTACTGAGTTCATTGCTCGTGGGGGTTTAATTATTGTATTTCTTGGTTAAATATAGTAATAATTATTATTGGTCTCGTGAATTTAATTGTTTTATTGATGTTAATGTTCAATTATTATTATTATTGTTAATTATTATTATTATTATTATTATTATTATTATTATTATTATTAATTATTCTTATTATTATCATTATTATTAATTCTTCTTCTTTTTCTTTTTATTATTATTACTATTATTATTATTATTATTATTATTATTATTATTATTAACTAATTATTATTATTACTAATTCTTCTTCTTATTTTTTTTATTATCATTATTTATTATTTATCATTATTAAATTATTTTTTGCACACATTTTTCAAATAACAAAAAAAAAATTAATAAACAATAGTAAAAATTTCCATCAATTTGATAATTTTTTTTTGTTTTTATTAATTTTTTTGTAAATTAAAAATTTTTGTCTTTAGACATATTTATTTTTAAAGTATTTGATAATTTATAAAATTACAATATAAATAATAATAAAATAGTAAATAGATTAAATTATTTTTAAAAATTGTTTACTATTTTTCAGTCAGTATTTAAATGATTGGAATCAATGTATAAATTGAAAGTGTCTAAATTTGTTTGCTGGGACAATAGAAAACAGTGATATAGTGAAACAAATAATTTTGTATGTACTCTCGGTGCAAATTTAGTGCACCTTTGTTTTCAAATATTCGAACTTGGAATAATAGGAAATTAAACATGTTTTCGTGAGCTTGAGCAAATTTTCAGAATCTAAAAATAAAAACACTATTGACGAGACTACACACAGTGTGTGAGAAACGATTTCACAATGAAAGATTGTTGTTGGAAATATTATGAGAAAATGTCAAAACTGTGAATTTTGTGAAGAAAAATTGATATTTTATCAGTTCGTGGTGACTTGCAAGTTGTTTTTTTTTTTTTTTTTTTTTAATTCTAAAATGCATGCCGGAATGAGAAGCACTATTTTGAATACTGCGAGAGTAGGACCTCCAAACTTTCGCAGGTAGGAGCAGGTAATGCCAATTTGTGGAATGAATTGCAATTAATATTTTAACCGAATTTTCATTGTGGAGGTGATTTTTTTCTTCTTCATTTTTTTCCCCTTTTATTTTTTAATGTGACGTGAATTTTTTATGGCGTTTGTTGACAAAATGTTTTGTTGGCGTGTGCGACAATTTTTTGCAATTAATTATTTAATGGGGTCAATTTCGCTAATTTATCGTTGTAGGAATTAATTTTCAGAGATATAATTATGGGGTTTTGAATATAATTATGCTTTTGACGCAATTGTAATTGAAATTGTAATTTAATAATTAATTGCAAAAAAAAAATGAATGCTAATTAGCGTTGAAATTATCGTTAGTTACTAAAATAGTAAAAAATAATAAATTAACAAGTTTTTGGTTTTTAAATAATTTTATAATAATAATAATAATAATAGTTTTAATTTTTAATAAGATTAATATTTTACAATATTTTTTTTCTCATTTATGTTTATTTAGTTATTTTACAATATTTTTTTATTATTAATTATTATTTAGTTATTTTACAATATTTTTTTTATTATTTATTATTATTTAGTTATTTTACAATATTTTTTTATTATTTCTTTTTATTTAGTTATTTTACAATATTTTTTTATTATTTACTTTCATTTAGTTATTTTACAATATTTTTTATTATTTATTTCTATTTAATTATTTCTTTACAAAATATTGTAATGATTTTGATACTAAAATTTACTTCTTTTTTTACATTGTGTCTAAAGTGTAAAATATTTTTGTGGCAAAAATTTGGTAATAATTTTTTTCATAAAATGTTTACAAAAAAAAAACATTCTGAATGGAATATTTCGTTAAATTTATCATAAGAGAAAAATGGTGAATAATAAATAAATTTTTTAAATAATTAAATGCACTAAATTGAAACGAATGCGTGACGAAATAAATAATTTATTTCTATCGAATTGAATTGCATTCAAGTGGAAATTCATATCTGAATGAAATAAATTATTTTGTTCATTTAGAGGTGTGTGAGTATGCGATGGCAATTAGTATAAAATAATAACAACGAAATTTTCAATAAGTCAGTTAATGAAAAAAAAATGGAAAAATTAAAAATTAATACAAAAATAAATAATAGAATAAATAAAAGAATGAATAAAGGAATAAACAAAAAAATAAATAAAACAATGAATAAAAAATAAATAAAATATAAATGAAGCAAGAAATAAAAAATAAATTAAATAATAAATAAAAGAATAAATTAAATAATAAATAAAAGAATAAATTAAATAATAAATAAAAGAATAAATTAAACAATAAATAAAAGAATAAATAAAAAATAAATGAAACAATAAATGAAACAATAAATAAAAAATAAATGAAACAATAAATAAAACAATAAATAAAAAATAAATGAAACAATAAATGAAACAATAAATAAAAGAATAAATGAAACAATAAATAAAAGAATAAATGAAATAAACAAATAAAAAAAACGAATAAAGAAAATAAGAAAAAAAAATAAAAACATAAATAAATAAAGAAATTAAGTAACAAAAAATAGAGAAAATGAAGAAGAAAATAAATTAACATATTATAAAAAAATTATTGAACCTAAATAAAATAATAAATAAACAAAAAAAATAAGCAAATAAAGAAAGATAAATAAATAAATTGAGATGAAATTACATTTGTATTTGTTTACAAAGTGGCAAATGTAAAGTGAATAAATCCGTGTAAATGGAAAGCGGTTTGTAATACAACACGCGGAATCCCTTCAATGAGCTATTCACTAGAGTTGCTAATTGTCTGTGCGCGCACAGACACAAAAAAATACAAACACACATTGACGAGGCAGAAAAAATGAAAAAAAAGAAAAAAAAAAACTTTTTCTCATCGCTTTACTGAATACCATTGTTTGGCTAAAATCACGAAAACGTCTACACCCGTAAAGCCTATACGGAGTGCAATGTAAACCCACATCGATATATACATACATACATATAGAGCTTGTTCATTTCTCTTTTCAAAAGCTCAGGGGGATAAATAAAGCTCGATACTCATAGCGACACCGCGATATCTCTATACTTAAATGTAGGTCGTAAAAAGGCTTTCTCCATTTTATTAAAGTAAATCACAATTTTTTCCCTCTTGCCACCACGTGTGTGTGTTCAATTCTCTTTTCTACTTTTTTTTTTTTTTGAAAATCGAAAAAACAATGGATTTTGTCTCTCTATCATGGCTGTTAATTTTTTTCTTTATTGAAAACCAGATCGTTTAGTAAAAAAATTATAAACGGGGATAAATTTTTTTTGATTCAAGGATAATTGATTAAGAAATTGGTAAAATTTATTTATTGCAAAAAAAAATATTTAATTCTTGTGTCGAATAATTTTTATTGCAAACAATTAAATTTTATTTGAGTAAGTAAATTTTATTTGAGTAAGTGAATTTTATTTGAGTAAGTGAATTTTATTTGAGTAAGTAAATTTTATTGTAATTAAATAAATTTTATTTGAGTCAATAAATGTAGTATTTGAGTCAATAAATTTAGTATTTGATTCAATAAATGTAGTATATTTGATTCAAATAATTTTTATTAGTATCAAGTATCAAATAAATTTTATTTGAGTCAATTATTTCGATATTTGACTCAAATAGTATTTTATTGCTTTAAGTAAATATTTTGTTAAATAATTTCAGTTTAATTGTTTGAAAAAAATATTTTTTTAAATAAAATAATTTTTATTACAATTAATAAATATAATAAATAAAATAATAAATTCTATTTGACTCAATAATATTAACCATTTGATTGAAATAGTATTTTTCTTGATGTAAATAAATATTTTAGTAAATAATCTTAGTTTAATCGATTTAAAAAAATATTTATTCAAATTTGAAATAATTTTTATTACAATCAAATAAATTTTATTTTAGTCAATAATTTCAAGTATTTGATTGAAATAGTATTTTATTGATTTAAATAAATATTTTAGTAAATAATTCTAGTTTAATTGATTTAAATAAATATTTTAGTGAATAATGTCTGTTTAATTTATTTAAAAAAATATTTATTCAAAGTTGAAATAATTTTTATTACAATCAAATAAATTTTATTTTAGTCAATAATTTCAAGTATTTGATTGAAATAGTATTTTATTGATTTAAATAAATATTTATTCAAATTTGAAATAATTTTTATTACAATCAAATAAATTTTATTTTAGTCAATAATTTCAAGTATTTGATTGAAATAGTATTTTATTGATTTAAATAAATATTTTAGTAAATAATTTAAGTTTAATTGTTTAAAAAAAATATTTTTTTTAATCAAATAATTTTTATTACAATGAAATAAATTTTATTTGAGTCAATAATTTTAATATTTGATCGAAATAGTATTTTATTGATTTAAGTAAATATTTTAGTAAATAATTTCAGTTTAATTGAATAAAATAAATATTTTTTTAAATTAAATAATTTTTTATTTTTATTTTACTTTATTTTTAATTTACTTCATCTCAATTTTATCAATTTTAATTGACCTAAATAAAAATTATCTGATTCCAGTAAATATTTATTTTATTCACAAGTAATCGGTTTAGTTAAAAAAAAATATTATTGCAGTTCATGAAAATTTTTTTTTTAAAATCCAATTTTCCAAATTTCAATGATGAGTCTTTGACCGATGAAGATATCAATTAAAATTGTCGGGATTTTAATTTCGTTGATAAATATCGTCATGATGAAATTAAATTCCGTAATCTTAATAAAGAAAAATTCCTAAATTTTTTTCCTTTGAATTTTTTTTATTTTTAATTTCTGTGAAGAATGTTTTTCTGATAAACAAGAAATTCTTCCAATAAATCCACATTCCGCTTGGATATAATTCTCAAGTATCAATATATAGAACTCTGTGAGCACTTAATTATAGTAATTAATTAATTCAATGTTTATAGAGGAAAACAAAGTTTTATTAAATTTAATTTCTTAATTAGAAAATTTTTATTTTTATTTATATTTTTTAAAATTTTTTAAATATTTTTTTTAATTAGTGAGGCTTAAAATCGATTTGAGGGTTAATGAAAATAATTATTTTTTTTAATTTTCAATTTTGTTTAATTTTCAATTTTTTGTATTGTTATTCAAGTTTTTCGCCTTAAATAAATTTTAAGGTTAATGAAAATGATAATTATTGCTTTAATTATAATTTTTTATTGCAGTTATTCAATTTTTGTGCCATAAAAAGATTTTAGTGTTAATGAAAATAATTATTCTTTTAAATTTTCCATTTCTTTTATTGTTTTTCAATTTTTGCGCCTTAAAAAGATTTTAGGGTTAATGGAAACAATTATTATTTTAAATTTTCTATTTTTTTATTGTTTTTTAATTTTTGCGCCTTAAATAGATTTTAGAGTTAATGAAAATGATAGTTATTTTTTTAATTTCAATTTTTTGTTATAGTTATTAAATTTTTGCGCCTTAAATAAACTTGAGGGTTATTGAAAATAATAATTGGTAGGTACACTGAAAAAAATTTTATTTTATTCAAATAACCGATTATTTGACTATTATCAAATAAATATTTACTTGAACCGAATAATTTTTATTTGAATAAAAAAAATTGTATTTGAATATAAAATTTTTAGTATTTGAAGTAAATGTCATTTAATTGATTCAAATAAAAATTATTTGATTGAAACAAAAGTTATTTGATTGAAACAAAAGTTATTTGATTCAAGTAAATATTTATTTGATTCAAGTAAATTTTTATTTGATTCAAGTAAATTTTTATTTGATTTAAGTAAATATTTATTCGATTTAAGTAAATATTTATTTGATTTAAGTAAATATTTATTTGATTAATGTAAATTTTTATTTAATTAATGTAAATATTTATTTGATTTAAGTAAATATTTATTTGATAATAGTCAAATAATTGGTTACATAAACCAAAAAAAAAAATTTTTTTTCAGTATAATTTTTACTATTTCGAATTTAGTGTAATAATTATTTATATTTTCTACTAACAAAAAAGGGTAAAAAATTTATTACAAATTTATTTTATTATATTTTCTACTAACAAAAAAAAGTAAAAAATTTATTACAAATTTATTTTATTATATTTTATACTAACAAAAAAAGGTAACAAATTTATTTTATTTTTATGAATGTGAGTTAATTTGAAAAAATAAATTCCTCTTCGAAACGTGAATAAAAATAAATGTTACGAGTAAAAGTTTAGTATTTTTATCGTACGACCCTTTATTTTATCTGTTACACGATTTGCATACATAAATGAATTTGGCATTAAGATGTTATCATTGTGAAAAATATCACTTTTAAAAGTAGTGGTAGCGGCGCTATCCTCCCCCCACCCCTCCACTTTTTTTTCCACCCCCGTAAACAGAAGATAATTACTATTGACACCCATTAGATAGAACACTCTAATGAACTGCTTGAAAGTGGATGATAGATTTCCGATAGTGACTCTCCCCATTCGTAACAGTGATTTTCGGAACACTTTTTCAATTTCTCTATTTTCGCCGCTCAAAATCGTTTCTATCTCGAAACGCTCTAATAGATGAAAAGCTTCGTCCATAAAAATAGAGTGAGAGAGAGAGAAAGAGAGTTCATGCGAGACTCGTGAACCGGAAAACTTGAAAAATTATACTAATTCAACAAATGGCATCGTCGTTCTGTACTCGACAATTTTTTTTTTATAAATCTAGTTTTTAAAAACAATGACTTCTTTTCATGGTGTGTTGGTTTTTGAATAATAATAATAAAAAAAAGAGAGAGAGAATGGAAATTATAATTTCAAGCAAACACGGTGAAATTAATTTTATTTACGTAGAATTTTCTGGGTTTTTTTTTCGTTTTGAAAAATGAAATGGATAATATACTTTTAGTGATGTCATTAGCGTAATTATAATGTGAAGCTTTTTATCAAGTGCTTAATTTAATTTGAAATTTCATTTTCGAATCATTTCTGCCACAAAATTGGAATTATTAAAATAGTAACTGATTTTTTGCTTTTGATTTGGTGAATTTTGGTGATAAATTAGTAGAAAATTCTATTTTATTAGTAAAATTTATTCAATCGGAAGTAAAAGGTCGAATAAAATTTAAATAGATAAAAAACTTTACTAATTTAAGTTATTAACTAAGTTTTACTTTTGGATTGAAAAAATTAACTAATAATTTAGTAAAAATTGCACATTTGTTAAAAAACTTAAATTGAAATTTATTAAATTTTACTAACAAATTAGTGGAAATTTCTATTTTATAATAAAATGTAAAATAAAATAAAATTAAATAAATTTATTATTAAATAAAATTAAATAAATTTATAATTAAATAAAATTAAATAAAATTATAATTAAATAAAATTAAATAAAATTATAATTAAATAACATTAAATAAAATTATAATAAAATAAAATAAAATTATAATAAAATAAAATAAAATTATAATTAAATAAAATTAAATAAAATTATAATTAAATAAAATTTAAATTTACTAATAAATAAGTGATAGTTATTATTTATTAGTAAAATTTACTGATTAAAAATCAATAAGTCAGTAAATTTTAAGCTCTTAAATTAGAAATTTTTAATAATAATTTAATGGAAAAAAAATTTGTAAATAAATAAAAACTTATAATTTTATAAAGAAAACAATAAATTAGAATTTATCAAAGTTTACTAATAAATTAGTAGAAGTTTCTATTTATTAAATTTATTAATTCAAAAACAAACTATTATTAAAATTGACTAAAAAATAATAATTTCTACTAATTTATAATTTAATTGTACTAATTAATAGTAGTTTTCAACTAATTTATTAATAAATTTTACTAATAAATAATAATTGACATTTTGCCTTTGAATTACTTAATTTTAATAATAAAATAATTGACATTACTATTTATTAGTCAATTTTAGTAATAAATTACTCGCAATTACTATTTATTAGTCAGTTTTACTAAAAAATTGATAGAAAAAATTGAGAACTATTTATTAGTTAAATGTTTCAAATAATTAGTGTTAATTTATTACTAATGATTACTACTTTACTTTTAATAATTTAGTAGAAATTTCTATTTATTACTAAAATTTTAATTTTTAATTTACTAAACAGTTAATTGAAATTACTATTTATTAGTTAAATATTTCAAATAATTAGTGTTAATTTATTACTAATGTTTACTATACATTACTTTTAATAATTTAGTAAAAATTTCTATTTATTACTAAAATTTTAATTTTTAATTTACTAAAAAGGTAATTGAAATTACTATTTATTAGTTAAATTTTTCAAATAATTAGTGGAAATTTATTACTAATTGTTACTAATTTACTTTTAATAATTTAGTAATTTTCTATTTATTACTAAAATTTTAATGTTCAATTTACTAAAAAATTAATAGAAATTACTATTTAGTAGTTAAACTTTTTCAAATAATTACTGTTAATTTATTACTAATGTTTACTGCATTACTTTTAATAATTTTGTAGAAATTTCTATTTATTACTAAAATGTACAGATTTAATTTTTATAGGTTAAATTTTTCAAATAATTAGTGTTAATTTATTACTAATGTTTACTATACATTACTTTTAATAATTTAGTAAAAATTTCTACTTATGACTATAATTTAAAATTTTTAATTTACTAAAAAATTAATAGAAATTACTATTTAGTAGTTAAATTTTTTCAAATAATTAGTGGAAATTTATTACTAATGATTACTACTTTACTTTTAATAATTTTGTAGAAATTTCTATTTATTACTAAAATGTACAGATTTAATTTTTATAGTTTTGTAGGAATTACTATTTATTAGTAAAATTTACTAATTCAAAAAGCAAAAAGTCAGTAAATTTGACTAAAAAATAATAATTTCTACTAATTTATTATTAAATGTGACTAAATAATAATTTCTACTAATTTATCATTAAATTTTACTAACAAATTGCAAGTTCTACTAATTACTTAATAAATTTTGCTAAAAAATAATTTAGCGACTTATACTAATTTTTTTAGTAAAATTTTTGAAAAGAAAAACAAATAATAATCAGTAATTGTTGATTAACAATAAAATAATTAAATAACCGTGAAATATTTCGAAAATACAAAAAGAGTCCCTATAGTATTGTGATATTTGAATGATTTATTTTTGATTTATTTTTGATGATGAAAATTTGAAGGATATTCATAGATGCAGAATATATTGCGAGTAAATTGGTACAGAGAGAGCCGGAGAGCCAGAGAGAGTGAGAGAGGAAACTGGAGTGCGAATATCCAGTTAATGTTAAGCCCAACACTAATTCCATCCGGTCCAAAGGCGACCTCTAAAGGCAGTCTGATATATCCAATAATTAATTGCATGCACTTTAAATTACTTATTGACGTAAACAATTGATTTCATCTGCAATTTGTAATCTGCACCCGCTTATCCATTATAAACGCAATTATTTCCCGGCTATTTATTATTGTTGTTATTATTATTATTATTATTATTGTCATCGTGACGATGATAATTGTTGTTTTACTTTGCGTCATGTTTTTATTTTAGTTCATAATTATTCGTTTTGTTTCGAGTACAAAATTTGGTTATATTAGTGAAAGAATAATAATAATAATAATAAAAATAATAATAAATATAAATATAAATAAATAATAATAATCATAATAATAATAATAAAAAATAATTTCTACAAATTTTGGTAATAAATTGTAATTTCTACTAATTTATTAGTAAAATTTGCAAATAAAATAATAATTGCTACTAATTTATTAGTAAAATTTGCAAATAAAATAGTAATTGCTGCTAATTTATATTAGTAAAATTTGCAAATAAAATAATTATTGCTGCTAATTTATAGTAAATTTCACTAATAAATAGTATTTGCTGCTAATTTATTAGTAAATTTCACTAATAAATAGAAATTTCTGCTAATTTATTAGTAAAATTTGCAAATAAAATAGTAATTGCTGCTAATTTATAGTAAGTTTCACTAATAAATAGTAATTACTGCTAATTTATTAGTAACTTTCACTAACAAATAGAAATTGCTGCTAATTTATTAGTAAATTTCACTAATAAATGGAAATTTCTGCTAATTTATTAGTAAAATTTGCAAATAA
Source organism: Leptopilina drosophilae (assembly GCA_032873175.1). Taxonomy (NCBI): domain Eukaryota; kingdom Metazoa; phylum Arthropoda; class Insecta; order Hymenoptera; family Figitidae; genus Leptopilina; species Leptopilina drosophilae. The sequence goes on along the minus strand of CM065485.1, from coordinate 42,817,867 downwards.
AATAGTAATTGCTGCTAATTTATAGTAAATTTCACTAATAAATAGTAATTGCTGCTAATTTATAGTAAATTTCACTAATAAATAGTAATTGCTGCTAATTTATTAGTAAATTTCACTAATAAATAGAAATTTCTGCTAATTTATTAGTAAAATTTGCAAATAAAATAGTAATTGCTGCTAATTTATAGTAAGTTTCACTAATAAATAGTAATTACTGCTAATTTATTAGTAACTTTCACTAACAAATAGAAATTGCTGCTAATTTATTAGTAAATTTCACTAATAAATAGTAATTTCTATTTTAATTTATTTGTAAAGTCTTTACTAATTAAAATTTTTAGCTGCTTTTTTGCTTTTGAATTTATAAATTTTAGTAATAAATTGGTAGAAATGATTATTTATGATTGAAATTTACTAATTCTTAACAAGGAAGTCAGTAAATTTGACTAATTAGTAATTTGTTCGATTTTTTTGTAAATTTTTCTAAAAATTAGTAGTTACTTATTATTAGTCAAAATAGAAGAAACCACTATTTTTTAATTAAATTTATTAATGAATTACTAAAAATAAATACTTATTAGTAAATTATATTTAAAAATTAGTAGAAAATTATTATTTATTAGTAAACTTTAATAATAAATTAGCAGAAATTATTATTTTTTAGTCAAATTTAATGACTGTTTGCTTTGGAATTAGTAAATTTTACTAATAAATAGTAATTTCAACTGAGTTATTAAATAAGTAATTAATTTATAATTGATAATTAATAAATAATTAATTAATATTTAATTAATATTTAATAATTCGTAAATATTAATTTCATTTTTTTAGTGAATCGTAAATTCCACTAATTTATGAGTAAAATTTACTAATCCAAAAGTAAAAAGTAAGTCACTAACTTTTAATGGTAATAATTTGCAAAGTAGGCTTTTTTTTATTGAAACATAATTTTTTTTCAATGTAATTGTAATCCAATTTCAATAGTAATCGATTTTAACATAATCTGATTGAACAGGAAATTTCATTGCGTGAATATATAATTGAATTTAATCATTAATGCTTTGAAAAATTGAAAAGTTTTTAATTTGAAATTCAATAATTGATAAATTTTCTCTTTTCCCTCTTTTGTTTCAGGTAAGTTTCTAATTATTAAATCTTCTTGGCTGTATCACTTGTGTCATCTCTGCGCGAAAGTTTGCGGTAAGAAAAAAAAATTGATCACAGTTAATTATTTTCTTGTTCAATATAATTAAAAACACAACTATATCCATGGGAGAAATTGACTAATTAATAATTAATTAAAAAAAAACTTCGTCTCCCGAACAAGATGTTAAAAGGGGTGGGGGTTGGGGATATTCTTGTTCTACAATCAAAAACTCAGAAGTTCTTGAGTAATTAAATTTATAGGACAACTTGGCTAATTGGTTTTTTTTAAATTACCCAAAAGCTAATAATAATTTGGTAATTAATTTATTGAATTAGATTTTTGCATTTGTTTCTTTCTTAATTAGCTTCTAAGCACTGTAAATTTGAATTAGTTAAAATTTTTACTAATTCGAATTAGTGACTGATTTTTTGCTCTTGAATTAGTAAATTTTTACTATCATTTAGTAATTTTTATTAATTTATTAGTAAATTTTACTATCATTTAGTATTTTTTGCTAATTTATTAGTAAATTTTGCTACCAAATAGAAATTTTTATTAATTTATTAGTAAATTTTTACTATCATTTAGTATTTTTTGCAAATTTATTAGTAAATTTTTACTATCATTTAGTGTTTTTGGCTAATTTATAAGTAAATTTTGCTACCAAATAGAAATTTTTATTAATTTATTAGTAAATTTTGCTACAAAATAGAAATTTTTATTAATTCATTAGTAAATTTTTACTATCATTTAGTATTTTTTGCTAATTTATTAGTAAATTTTACTACCAAATAGTAATTTTTAGTAATTTATTAGTCAATTTTACTCCTATTTAGTATTTTTTACTAACTTATTAGAAAATTTTACTACCAAATAGTAATTATTACTAATTTATTAGTCACTTTGACTACCAAATAGTAATTTTTACTAATTCATTAGTAAATTTAACTACCAAATAGTAAATAGTAATGTTTACTAATTTATTAGTAAAATTTACTCATTCAAAAGCAAAAATTCAGTCAATAATTCAAATTAGTAAACATTTTTACTATTTAAAATTTAGAGTGTATTTTTACTAATTTATCAGTAAAATTCACTATTCAAGAGGCAAATTATAGTCATTTAGTGAATTTTACCAATAAATTGGTAGCAAGTACTATATATTCGTGAAGTTTAGTAAAGTTTATTAATAAATTTATTGCAATTACTATTTAATGGAAAAATGAGTGAATTTTAGTAGTAAAATAGTAAAAATTACTGTTTATTACTAAAATTTACTAGTTTGAAAGAAAAAAAATGTCTCACTAATTCAAATTAGTAATCATTTTTACTAATTAAAATTTAGAGTAATAGATAATAGGTAGTATAATAATTCAGAGCAATTTCTATAAATTCATTAGTAAATTTGGCTAATTTATTAGTAAATCTTACTACCATTTAGCAATAAATTACTAATAAGTAGTAAATTTGTTAGTAAATTTATACTATTAGTAAAAAGCTAATTTATTAGTAAATCTTACTACCATTTAGCAATAAATTACTAATAAGTAGTAAATTTTACTACTGTTTAGTAATAAATTACTAATGAATAGTAATTTTTACTATTTTATCAGTAAACTATACTAATTCGAAAAGAAAAAGTAATACTAATAATAATTAGTAACTTTTTCTACAAATTCAAATTTACAGAGTAGAATGTATTTGGAAATTCGTATTCCAAACAGAAGAGAGTAAATTTTTAGAATAGTGCGGCCGTTTTTTTTCTTTTTTTCCATTTTTTTCTCGTTTTTAAAGAAGCAGTCAAGTTTTACAGCATGTTATAACAATTGTGTTTGTGTGTATAAAGGGTTAGCGACTCGTACGTGATTTATGCTAGATTATACATGCACTTCGTGCATATAACGTATTTAAAAGTCAGGATCATTACACGCACTCACGCGAAGGGGGATTTCGTTATCAAAACAAGCGCGAGAGAAAGGAAAATAGCCAACCGACCAGACTGGTACTGACCTACCAAAATCATTAAGGCATCATTATACAGTAATTAGTAGAGCTTTCCTAACAAATTATGGAATTTTGCTAATTTTTAGTAGAACATTACTAATTATTAGTAAAACTTTACTAATTATTAGTAGGGTTTCCCTAACAAATAGTGGAATTTTACTAATTGTTAGTAGAACTTTACTAATTATTATTTCACTAATTATAATAGAGTTTTACTAGCACTTATTTTACTAGTTTTTAGTAGAACTTTACTAATTATTAGTAGAGCTTTCCTAACAAATAGTGCAATTTTACTAATTGTTAGTAAAACATTACTAATTATTAGTAGAGCTTTCCTAACAAATTGTGCAATTTTACTAATTGTTAGTAGAACTTTACTAATTATTAGTAGAGCTTTCCTAACAAATAGTGGAATTTTACTAATTGTTAGTAGAACTTTACTAATTATTCGTAGAGTTTTCCTAACAATTAGTGGAATTTTACTAATTGTTAGTACAGCTTTACAAACAATTATTTCACTAATTATAAATAGAGTTTTACTAGCACTTATTGTACTAATTTTTAGTAGAACTTTACTAATTATTAGTGGAGCTTTACTAACAATTATGACAGGAAGTTAGTCGCTAATTCAAAATTTAGTAAATACTTTTACAAATTTATATTTTAGATTGTTAATAATTTATTAGCAAATTTCACTAATAAATTAGTAAAACAATATTTATTTCTAAAATTTGCTAATAAATTAGTTCTAATTACTAATTACTATTGATACTTATCTTTTGATTAATGAATTAGTAGAAATTACTATTTATTACTGAAATTTTATAATTAACTTTTAATAATTTCCTTAAAATTACAATTTAATATTTATCAGTAAAATTTCCAGAATTAGTGACTGAATTTTTGCTTTTGAAACAAATTTTTTTTTTTTTTTAATAAATTGGTGGAGTTATATTTATCACTAAAAGATTATTAATTTAAAAGCAAAAATTCAGTAACTAAGTAAAAATTATTAAAAAATTTTCTTTATTTTACAAATAAATGGCATTTTTTTACTAATTTATTAGTTAAATTTGAAATTTGATAATTTAGAAGTAAAACGTCAAAATTTATAAATCTGTAAAAAGTTTTACCAATTAAAATCAGTAACACGGTTGTTGTTTATGAATTAGTAAATTTTACAAGTAAATTAGTAGAAGTTACTATTAATTAGTGAAATTTACTACTAAATTAGTTGAAATTTTTATTTATTAGTCAAATTTACTACTAAATTAGTAAAAATTACTATTTTAATGTTACTTAGACTTTTTGCTTTTGAACTAGTAAATTTTGCAAATAAAAAAGAATTTACAATAATTTATTAGTAAATTAGGAATTTTCCGTAATTAATAGTAATTTTTACTAATTTTTTAACAAAATTTTCAAATAAATAGTAATTTCTTCAAATTATTAGTATATTTATTTAGTAATTTAAAAGCAAAAGGACTGTAAAACTTGACTAATAAATATTAATTTTTACGAAATTGATTAGTAAATTGGGCCAAGAAATAGTTAGTAATTAATAATTTATTTTATACTTATTTGGTAATAAATATTACTAACAAAAAGGGACAAAAGTTTCTGTTTATTAGTAAAATTTACTAATTCAATTAGTACTAATTGTTAGTAAAGCTTTACGAACAAATAGTGGACTGGACGTTTACTAATTGTTAGTGGAACTTTACTAATTGTTAGTGGAACTTTAGTAATTGTTAGTAGAACTTTACTAATTGTTAGTGGAACTTTAGTAATTTTTAGTGGAACTTTAGTAATTTTTAGTGGAACTTTAGTAATTTTTAGTAGAACTTTACTAATTATCAGTAGAGCTCTGCCAAAAAAACGAAATTTCACTAATTTTTAGTAGAGCTTTACTAATATTGCTTAGTAGAATTCTTCTAACAATTAGTAGAACTATTTTATCAATAATCAAGAAATCCACCAATTTATTTAGTGACATAGTTAATTAGTTAATTACTGTTTTTTTTTTTAGTAAAATTTGACTAAAAATTAGTAATAGTCTATTAATTGAAAGGGGAAAAAGTCGTTCGCATGAAAACGACTGAAAATTAGTTTTTTTCTACTGATTTTTTTTTCTACTAAGAATCTTTTTTCTACTAGGATTTTTTTTCTTTTAAGACCTTTAGAGACAATGTTTATTAACGAATATGCGAGTAATGTGCGAATATAGAAAAGAATGGTTATTGTTTTTTTAAACACACGACCTGTGTGATGAGACACACACACACAAACAGAAACACACACACACACACAAGTTACCGCAGTCAGTTACAGTGTTACCGTGAACCGATCCGCATGCACCAAAGGCATTTCCAGTCACGTTTGATTCGTGCATCAATATCGATTCCCTTCTCCTCCCTGGTAGATATAGATAACTCCTGTGTATAGCTATGTTGCCTATAGAGATGTATGTTTACACTAACATGGTGAATTTCGGTCAAAATTACAGCTCCCTAACGATTTTAGTGACCGGCGGTGTTTGGCATTCTAATTGACGAAGAAACCTGTTAGGTAAACTTTAAGCGCACTTCGTGATCACTCTAAATCTAACTTGAAGAGAGAGAGAGAGAGAGAGAGAGAGAGAGAGAGAGAAATTATTGACACGAGTTTTTTAAATTTATGCTTCATTAATTTATTGCTCTCTTTCATATTTTAAAAGGTAAAAGAATTTTTTTTCCCTTTTTCAATGTTTTTTAATTCTTTTCTATTTTTTGTTTCTCTTTTTTTCATTAAACATTAAATTTTTCTTCATTAATTTATTCGTCTCTTTTATATTTTAAAAGGTAAAAGAATTTTTTTTCCTTTTTCAATCTTTTTTTACTTTTTTTTTCTTTTGTTTTTTATTCATTTTTTCTTTATTTATGTTTTTTTATTTTTCTCATTTCTTTTCGGTTTTTTGGTTCTATCTTATTTTTCTTTGTTTCTGTTTTAGCTTTTCTTCTTTTTGTTTTGGATAGAAAATTTTATTTTCTTCCCTTTTTCTTTTCTTTCTATTTTTTTGTTTCTTTTTTAGTTTTTGTTCTTTTAGTTTTTTTCCACTAAACTGTGAACAGCAAAATTAGTAAATTTTAGTAGTAAAATAGTCATTTCTACTAATTTATTAGTAAAATTTACTAATAGGTTTGTAAAAATTACTATTTATTAGTCAAATTTACTACACTGAAAAAAAATTTATTTGATTCAAATAACCGATTATTTGTCTATAATCAAATAAATATTTACTTGAATCAAATAATTTTTATTTGAATCAATTAATTAGTATTTGCTTCAAATACTGAAATATTTGATTCAAATACAATTTATTTGATTCAAATACAATTTATTTGATTCAAATAAAAATTATTTGATTCAAGTAAATATTTATTTGATTATAGACAAATAATCGGTTATTTGAATCAAATAAATTTTTTTTTCAGTGTAATAAATTAATAGAAATTGCTTTTAATTATTATACTAAATATGATTTATTACACCAAATTTCAATTAGTAAAAATGTTGACTAATTTGAATTAGTGACTGAATTTTTGCTTTTGAATGAATAAATTTTACTAATAAATTTGAAAAATTAAAAGATTTGGTTCTGAAATTGACTAATAAATTAGTGAAAATTTCTATTTGGTAGTAAAAATTTACTAAATAACTGTCATTTTCCTTTTGAATAGTGGATTTTACTAATAAATTAGTAGAAATACTCTCCAAATTTGAATTAATAGAAATGTTTACTAATTTGAATTATTAACTGAATTTTTGCTTTTGAATGAGTAAATTTTACTAATAAATTAGTAAACATTTCTATTTTGGTAGTAAAATTTTTGAATGAGTAAATTTTACTAATAAATTAGTAAAGATTTCTATTTTGGTAGTAAAATTTTTGAATGAGTAAATTTTACCTAATATATTAGTAAAGATTTCTATTTTGGTAGTAAAATTTACTAAAAAATTAGTAAAAATTACTATTTGATAGTAAAATTTACTAATAAATTAATAAAAAATACTAAATACTAGTAAAAATTTACTAAATAACTGTCATTTTCCTTTTGAATAGTAAATTATACTAATAAATTAGTAGAATTACGACTGTTTTTCAAAAGAAATTTAAATAAAAATTAAATTGCAGTACATTAAATTTTAATTGTCTATTAATTAAACATTTTATCTAAAATTTACAAGTATATTAATAAATTTGACTAATAAATTTTAATTTCCACAAATACTTAATACTTGATAATACTTAATCTGTTTCTTAATAAATTTTACTGGAAAATAGTAATTTATAACTAATTTTGGAGAAAAATTTACTAATTGAAAAGCAAAAAGTCGAGTTTGTAATTCAAATTATAGTAAAAAAATAATATTTTAAAAGGAGAGAAAATAAAATGAGATAAAATGATGAAGTGACAACAAACGATTTAGTGATAGTTTTACTATCAAGAATTGAAATTTTACTAAAATTATTTACTGAAAATTTAAATTAAATTCTACTTACAATTATTAGGAATCGTCTTGAGTTAAAGTCGATAAAAATTTTTTATTGACTCATTCATAACTAGATGACTATCAATTATTGAAATTTTACGAAAAAATTTGTGAAATTCTTCAAAAAAAAAAAAAAAAAAATTGTGTGAAATTTTACTATTCAAAAATGGGGAAAGTTCAAAAGTCGAGTGGAAATTCAAAATTTAGATCGAAATTCACAACTCAAGTGGCAAGTGCTATACCTGCACACTTTGATCATATTCCATAAATCAATAAACTGACATAAGTTCGAAATTTAGGTCAAAATGAAAATCCACAGTTCTCTCGCTCTAAATCTGTTTCAGTCAAAATTGAGCCTCAAACTCAATTTGATTTTTTTTTGTTTGAAAATGTTGGGAAGCAACGTTTTTATTCGTTTTTTGTTTCAATTATATTTTTTTGATTTGAAAATGTTGTGAAGCAACGTTTTTATTCGTTTTTTGTCTCAATTTGATTTTTTTTATTTGAAAATCTTGCGAGGAAACCGTTTTGATTCATTTTTTGTTTCAATTTGATTTTTTCGATTTGAAAATGTTGCGAAGCAACGTTTTGATTCGTTTTTTGTATTAATTTGATTTTTTTTATTTGAAAATCTTGTGAATCAACGTTTTTATTCGTTTTTTGTTTCAATTTGACAAGCTTAGAAGATATTTAAGAACTAAATATAAATATTTAAAAACTATATTTACACCTTAAAAAAATCACCTACAATTTTTAAATCGCAAACGAAAGAGAAAATTAAATCTAGAACAAAACACTTGAAAATTTAGGTCAAAAATTTCCCCAAGCAAAAAAGAATAGAAAAAAAATGAAAGAAAAGAAAAAAAAAAGTTGTCAAGAGAAAATGTTTTTATCTGATGAGAACAAAGTGGAAAGGCGCGAGTGATTCAAGTTTGACCTTATACACTTAATCAGATCGCCTATGAAAATAAAATTATTCCCTCTATATCTTTGCATATCTGCACATGTACATAACTGTGAGTGAAATTATGCCTGTTAGTGTTGTTGTGGTTCGAATTTAGCGCGTCAGAGAAATATGATTCTCCCTCTGCTCTCTCTGCAACAAGGATATATATGCGCATATGTCGAGAGACTCTGGAGATCATATGGATTATTATGTTTCAACTGGACGAAATTACATATAACGTTATGTACCATATATACATATATAGATTCGAAAATTGGAAAATTATGCATTTTCAAACAGTAGAAAAGGGACAGAGAGTGAGAGAGAGAGAGTGATGGTTGAAAAGCTTATGTGTTGAAACCAACGAGAAATTTCATTTATGCTTTCCATCAAAACTCGAGGAAATTCATTTATAGACAATTTCGTAACTTTAAATGCACTTTAAAAGGGTAAATTTAAATCATAACCGGCGGCTAGATTCAGAAAATTATCTGTCGTGGTTTTTCGAGTATTTTATTTTCAGCAACAAAAATAAAAAAAAAAAAAAAAAAGAAGGAAAGAAATTCGTTCGGTAAATTACACTAACTAGGTACTTGGGGTTTTTTTTTCTATTGCTTCCAATTTCGCCATAAAAAAGTTTACAAAACTTTAGTAAAAAATATATATGGTATTTTATATAATTAAATAAAACAAGTTTCATTAATAAATTTATAATTTAATTCAATAACTAAATGTAAAAAAAGTTACTGAGTTAAAAAATGTTCTTTTTAAATAGTGACTATCTAAATTTAAATTAGTACAAATATTTACTAAATTCAAATACTGACAGTGCTTTGCTGTTTAATTAGTAAATTTTACTAATAAATAGACACTTTTGCCCTTTTTGTTAGTAAAAATTATTAGTAAATTAACAGAACTTAATTAACTAAAAATTACTATTTCACATATTTACTTATACTTTTTGCTTTTGAATCAGTAAATTTTGCTAATAAAAAGGGATTTTCAATAATTTATTAGTAACTTAGAGATTTTTTTGTAACTAATTTACTAATTTTACTAATTTTTTTTACTAATTTTATAATAAACTTCTTAAATAAATAGTAATTTCTTTAAATTATTAGTATATTTACTAATTTGAAAACAAAGGAACTGTAAATTTGATCAATAATTATTTATTTCTACGAAAATGATTAGTAAATTTGTCCAAGAAAAATTAAATAATTAAGTAGTAAACTTTAGTAGTGAATAATTAAATAGTAATTATTTCCTAATAATTTACTAATAATTAAGTAGTAAACTTTAGTAGTGAATAATTAAATAGTAATTATTTCCTAATAATTTACTAATAATTAAGTAGTAAACTTTAGTAGTGAATAATTAAATAGCAATTACTTACTATTTCTTGGCCCAATTTACTAAACAATTTCGTATAGAAATTAATATTTATTAGACTAATTTACGGTCCTTTTGCTTTTAAATTAGTAAATATACTAATAATTTTAAAAAATTACTATTCGTTAAAGAATTTTGTTCAAAAATTACTATTCGTTAAAGAATTTTGTTCAAAAATTACTATTCGTTAAAGAATTTTGTTAAAAAATTAATAAAAATTATTATTAGATACGAAAACTTCCTAATTTACTAATAAATTATTAAAAATTTCTTTTTATTAGCAAAATTTACTGATTCAAAACCAGAAAAAATAAGTAAATGTAAAATAGAAATTTTTACTAATTTAGTAGCAAATTTGACGAATAAATTACAATTTTTTTACTAATTTATAAATAAATTTTACTAATTAACAGTAATTTCTACGAATTTACTTGTAAAATTTACTAATTCATAAGCAAAAACTCTGTTTACTAATTTTCATTGGTAAATTCTTTTACTGGTTTATAGATTTTGACGTTTTACTTTTAAATTATCGAATTTAACTAATAAATTAGTCAAAAATGACATTTATTTGTAAAATTGGGTAAATTTTGTAATAATTTTACTTAGTTACTGAATTTTAGCTTTTGAATTAATAATCTTTTACTGATAAAAATAACTTTCCATCAATTTATTAAAAAGAAATTGTAATTCAAAAGCAAAAATTCAGTCAGAAATTCTGGAAATTTTACTGATAAATATTAAATTGTAATTTTTAGTAAATTATTGAGGGTAAATTAATTAATTTATTAGTGATAAATAGTAATTTCTACTAATTTATTAATCAAATCTTAATAATCAAATTTACTAATAAATTAGTAGAAATTACTATTTATTAGTAAAAATTATTAATAAATTAGTAGAAATTACTATTTATTAGTAAAATTTATTAATAAATTAGTCGAAATTACTATTTATTAGTAAAATTTATTAATAAATTGGTAGAAATGACTATTTATTAGTAAAATTTATAAATAACTTAGTAGAAATTACTATTTGTACACTGAAAAAAAAATTTATTTGATTAAAATAATCGATTATTTGACTATTATCAAATAAATATTTACTTGAATCAAATAATTTTTATTTGAATCAAATAATTTTTATTTGAATCAATTAAATAGTATTTGCTTCAAATACTGAAATATTTGATTCAAATACAATTTATTGGATTCAAATACAATTTATTGGATTCAAATAAAAATTATTTGATTCAAGTAAATATTTATTTGATAATAGTCAAATAAACGGTTATTTGAATCAAATAAATATTTTTTTCAGTGTAATAGTAAAATGTGTTAATAAAATTTATTAATTAATTAATAGACATTCTAATAATTTACTTTTAAATTTTATTAACAAATATTAATTTTTTACAAATTTATTATTACATTTATGGTATTAATATTTGCGACTGTTTAATCTGCTAATTTATCAGTAAATAATACTATTTTTTTTCTAGTCAAATCTACTAATTTATAAGCAAAAAGTCAATCAATAATTAAAATTAGTAAAAATCGTTACTAATTCAAATTTAGAGAGTTTAATTTATTCACCCAAATTTTTCAACTTATGCTCACTTGTTGATACAAAGTTTTTGAGGTGCGAACATAAATTTTCCAAACTATTTCCCACTAGTTCGCTTGTTTATAAAAAGAATTTTACAGTTTATGATTATTTGTTAATAACTGACAAGAAATAATGAAATTGCGGTTATTTTGAAACACTTTTGAAAATAACCACAGGCACCGTTTTACACTTTTATTAAAGGACTCATTTTTTTTTCTTTTTTTTTTAAATGGAGAAATGAGATTTTCAGTGAAATAAGTAGAGGTAATTTGTTTAACTATAAAAATTTCATCATGTTTCGCTATAAAACTATGGCTTCAAGCCAAGTTAAAAGCAAGAGACAGAGAGAGAGAGAGAGAGAGAGAGAGAGAGAGAGAAAGAGAGAAAGATGTAAATTAAAGTATCGCTTTCAGAATCTAAAAAAGCTTTTTTTTTGATAGGACAATTTATTTGCTTCATAAGGTCGTATCGGGTATCTAACGTTTTTCCAATATCGGTGCAAAACTGTGACAAAAAAAGGAGGAAAAAAAAAATTTCAATAAGCACATACACTGTAGAATTTAATGCACGTTAATTACACAGTAGATACCTACGACTGGGTTTTTGGTCAGCCATCCAAATCAAATTGATTTCACTCTCGCGCGTTCGTTTCAAGGAAACATGAACAGTGATTAAAAAAGCTCTCACACGTACATTGTTCTTTATTGCTTTATGGGAGGACTTATATTTCGCCGCAGTAAATGTTCCTTTTGACTTTGAAAATTATTAGCGTACATTTATTTATTCAATTTTCTTTAAATTTCCAATTTTTTTTTCAATTTGGGATTTAATTATATTATTCGTGTATAAAGTTTCGAACATTTAAAGTGGACGAAATTATTATTTTTTTCTTCTTTCAAATTTCTTTTAAAGAAAAATTATTTTTTACTTCCTAAAATTGAATTGGTAAAAATATTTATTAATTTGAATTGGTGAACGATTTTTTTTGCTTTTGAATAAATAGATTTTACTAATAAATAGTAATTTTTACTAATTTATTAAAAAAAAAATTTCTAAAATGGGAGAAAAAATTCAATTATTAATTCAATCAATTTTACAAATAAATAGTAATTTCTATACTAATTGATAAAGAAATTTTACTAATAACTAGTCAATTCTATACTAATAAATTAATTAATTTTACTATTAAAAATAGTAATTTTTTACTAATTTATTAATAAATTTTACTAATAAATAGTAAATTCTATACTTTTTAATTAATAAATTTTACTAATTAATAATACTTTCTATACTTTTTAATTAATAAATTTTACTAATTAATAATAATTTCCACATAATTTAGTAGAAAAATTAACTAATTCAAAAGCCAAAATGTCAGTAAATTTTACTATTAAAAATAGTAATTTCTACTAATATATTAATAAATTTTACTATTAAAAATAGTAATTTTTTACTAATTTATTAATAAATTTTACTAATAAATAGTAAATTCTAGACTAATTAATTAATAAATTTTACTAATTAATAATAACTTTCACCTAATTTAGTAGAAAAATTTACTAATCCAAAAGCCAAAATGTCAGTAAATTTAATATTAAAAATAGTAATTTCTACTAATATATTAATAAATTTTACTAATAAATAGTAATTTCTGTGTTATTGAATTAATAATTTTTACTAATAAAAAATAACTTCTACTTATTTAGTAGTAAAATTTACTAATTCTAAATACAAAATATCAAAATTTTACTATTAGAAATAGTACCTAATTTCTACTAATTTAGTAATAAATTTTACTAATAAATAGTTATTTCTCATAATTTATTAATAAATTTTATTAATAAATAGTAATTTCTACTAATTTATTAGTAATTTTTACTAATAAATAGTAACTTCTACTAATATATTAGTAAATTTGGTTAATAAATTAGTAGAAATTACTATTTATCACTGAAATTTAATAATTTACTAAAAATTACAATTTAATATTTGTCAGTAAAATTTCCTGAATTAGTGACTGAATTTTTGCTTCTGAAATAAAATTTTTTAAAAATAAATTTGTGGAAAGTTATATTTATCAGTAAAAGATTATTAATTCAAAAGCAAAAATTCAGTAAGTAAATAAAAATTATTATAAAATTTACCTAAATTTACAAGTAATTGGCATTTTTTACTAATTTATTAGTTAAATTTGATAATTCAGAAGTAAAACGTCAAAATCCATAAATCAGTATAAAAGGTTTTAGCAATGAAAATCAGTAACAGAGTTTTTGCTTATGAATTAGTAAATTTTACACATAAATTAGTAGAAATTACTATTAATTAGTAAAATTTATCTACAAATTAGTGGGAATTTTAATTTATTAGTCAAATTTACTACTAAATTAGTAAAAATTACTATTTCACATTTCACTTATACATTTTGCTTTTGAATCAGTAAATTTTGCTAATAAAAAGGATTTTTTAGGAATTTATTAGTAAGTTAGAAATTTTTTGTAACGAATATTAATTTTTACTAATTTTCTAACAAAATTCTCAAATTAATATTAATTTCTACAAATTGATAAGTATATTTACTAATTTAAAGGCAAAAGAAGCGTAAATTTTACCTATAAATATTAATTTTTACAAATTGATTAATAAATTGGGCCAAGAAATAGTAAATGATTAAAAATTAATTTCTACGTATTTGTTAATAAATTTTACTAATAAAATGAGCAAAAGTTTCTATTCATTAGTAAAATTTACTAATTCGAAAGCAAAGCACAGTGAATATTTGAAATTAGTAAATATTTGTACTAATTTAAATTTAGATAGTCACAAAAAAATTTTTAACTCAGTGAATTCTTGATATTTTGATTATTTTTCGTTTTTTACTATAATTTAAAAAAAAATTTAATGGAGAAATAAAATTCATTCATTCAAACTTAGAGAAATTAATGGATTTATTTAATTTTTTTTCTAATATTCTGAACGTTGGAACGAAACTAAATTTTTTTATTTTTTGTTTTCAATTTCTCTTTTTAATTCCTTTTTTAATTTTTTTACTTTCTTTGTTTAATTTTTGTTTTCAATTTCTCTTTTTGATTTCTTTTTTAATTTTTTTTACTTTCTTTGTTTAATTTTTGTTTTCAATTTCTCTTTTTGATTTCTTTTTTAATTTTTTTTACTTTCTTTGCTTAATTTTTGTTTTCAATTTCTCTCTTTGATTTATTTTTTTAATTTCTTTTTACTTTCTATGTTTAATTTCGGTTTTCAATTTTTTTAAATTTTTTTCAAATTTCTTTTTATTAATTTTTTCTTCAATGTACCTTTTTTTAACTTTTTTTTCTAATTTCTTTTTTCAATTTCAATTTTGCGACTTTCTTTTTATTTTTACTTTTTTTATTCTATTCTTCTTGCGCACAAAATGTGTCGAGGAATTTTTTATGAAACCGAAAAGTGGAACTATTTTTAGTTTAAATTAAATATATACATGGTTACAGGAGTGTGTCGGCATTGTATAAAGTATAAAATTAAAAATAATTCAGGTCGAATGAAATAATGAAGACCGACATTAGGAAATGAAAATTCTCTCTTTGACTGATTTTCTTTGATTAAAATAAGTGAGATGGCATCACGTGACTCATCTCTAGCCCGAGTGAGTGAATAAAAGTCGATTGCATTTATTCGACGTAGTTCGCGAAGAATTCGACAGAGGACAGTATCGAACACAACCCACGTTTCAAAAATATTGCTTTTGAAGTTTTGCATTTTGAGACTTTTTTAATTTTTTTATTATTATAATCTGACTTATGATAATGTGAATAATTTTTTATTACATTTTTTACAAATTAATTAATTTTTTATTGTCGTCTTTATTTTTCGAAATAAAATTCGGTGTTCGGTGGTTAATTTCTTTTTTTTAAATTATTATTTTGTTCCAAATTTTTTTTTTAATTGTTAATTAAGTTAATTAAGTTAATTTTTTTAATTGTTAATTAAGTTAATTTTATTAATTGTTAATTAAGTTAATTTTTTGGATTGTTTAATTTGGTATTTTCGACAGTTTTTTATTATATAAATAAATAAATTACTAAATAAAATAAATAAATATAGATTTTCGAAATTTTACTATCTCTAAAAATTTGTATCAGTGGTTCAATTTTCACTAATTAAGCTTCAGAGCACAAATTTTTTAGAAAAAAATCTTCACCTGGAACAACTACAAATTTCACTATATTAGCGAATTTTTTAGTTGTTGCAACGAATACTTTCGCTATTTTAGCTAAAGTTATCACTGTTCCAGTTAAATATTTTTTTTTTGTGAGAGATAATAATTTTTATTTTATTTTTAATTATTATTATTATTATTATTATTATTATTATTTTATTTTTAATTATAATTTTTTTGAATAGAAATTTTGTGATTATTATTTGATATTTATTAACTATAAGTTGGTGTTGGAAGTGTCGACGGTATTAATTATATTATATTGGGAGTCTGATTTCAAATGGTGACTGAAGGTGTTGAGTTTAGTTTCCCACTTTCCTGGCTGACCAAAGCCGCTCTTATCTACTGTCATATTTATACGCTTCACTTGGAGTAAACAGATTATCACGAAATGACCACTTATCCCCTCGGCTTATACGGTGATCCGAACTCTAACAACATTTAGTCAATTTAATTGAGAGATTGCTCCAAAAATCTCTCGTTAAAACAACTCGAATCTTGTAACTGAGAAATAAATTAGTGGAAATTAAAAAATAAGTGAATTTTGTGAATTTTACTGATTAAACAGTAATTTCTACTAATTTATTAATAAAACTCGTTCTTTACTAAAAAAATAGCACTTTCTCCTACTTTATTAGTAAAAATTACTAAAATTAAAAAGTAATCAGCCGTGTGGAAGAAGGAGTTTGGGCGAAAATCCAATGAAAAATGTCTTTAATTTTAACAAATTAAATTTAAAATTAATTAGGTTTAAACAAAATTGAATTTCAAAGTATTCAAGTTTAAAACAAAATTG
Organism: Leptopilina drosophilae; assembly: GCA_032873175.1. Classification (NCBI taxonomy): domain Eukaryota; kingdom Metazoa; phylum Arthropoda; class Insecta; order Hymenoptera; family Figitidae; genus Leptopilina; species Leptopilina drosophilae. The sequence continues at coordinate 42,801,228 of CM065485.1, read as the reverse complement.
CATTAAAAATTATTTAAGTTTAAACAAAATTGCATTTAAAATTAATAAAGTTTAAACAAAATTACATTTCTACTAAAATTCTTTAAGTTTAAACAATATTAAATTTAAAATTAATTAAGTTTAAAAAAATTAAATTTTAAATTAATTAAGTTTAAAGAAAATTGAATTTCAAAGTATTCAAGTTTAAACAAAATTGCATTAAAAATTATTTAGGTTTAACAAAATTGCATTTAAAATTAATTAAGTTTAAACAAAATTACATTTAAAATTCTTAATGTTTAAACAAAATTGAATTTCAAAGTATTCAAGTTAAAACAATATTAAATTTAATGAATTAAGTTTAAAAAAAATTAAATTTTACATTAATTAAGTTTAAAAAAAATTAAATTTTAAATTACTTAAGTTTAAAAAAAATTAAATTTAAAATTAATTAAGTTTAAAAAAAATTAAATTTTAAATTAATTAAGTTTAAACAAAATTGAATTTCAAAGTATTCAAGTTTAAACAAAATTAAATTTAAAAGTAATTAAGTTTAAACAAAATTGAATTTAAAATTCTTTAACTTTAAACAAAATTAAATTTAAAATAGATTAAGTTTAAACAAAATTGAATTTCAAAGTATTCAAGTTTAAACAAAATTAAATTTAAAATTAATTAAGTTTAAACAAAATTGAATTTCAAAGTATTCAAGTTTAAACAAAATTAAATTTAAAAGTAATTAAGTTTAAACAAAATTGAATTTAAAATTGTTTAATTTTAAACAAAATTAAATTTAAAATTAAGTTTAAACAAAATTGAATTTCAAAGTATTCAAGTTTAAACAAAATCGCATTTAAAACTTATCAAGTGTAAACAAAATTAAATTTAAAAGTAGTTAAGTTTTAAACAAAATTGAATTTAAAATTCTTTAACTTTAAACAAAATTGAATTTAAAATTGTTTAATTTTAAACAAAATTAAATTTTTAATTAATTAAGTTTAAACAAAAATGAATTTCAAAGTATTCAAGTTTAAACAAAATCGCATTTAAAATTTAAATCTTATTTTCAAAAGTAAAATATTGTTATTAAATCATAATAAAATATTTAGTAGTTAGCAGAGAAAAATTAATAAACAATTTGACTGAATTTGAAAGTTGAAAAATTTCAATGAATTTTATTTTTGGGAAAATGAAAATAAAATTTAAATTTTGATAAAGGGTATTTACAAAATGTTGACCTGCTCGAGGGTCTCGTAAATCCCCAAAATAATTTTGAAAAATTAAAATAAAATTATTTAAACTCATTTCGAACTATTGTGACGTCACAGTTTTAAGACGCATGTTTTGTACAAAAATAATGGTTCTTTAAATGCCCTTGAAATTAAAAAAAATTTATTTATTTTAAATTTGTAAATAAAAGAAATAATTATTTAAAATTAGAAAAATTGAAGAAATAAAATTTAAGCTTGGCTAAAATGAAAATGAAATAGTTAAAAATTTTAGAAAATTGTAAATAAAAAAATTATGAAATAAAATTTAAACTTCGTTAAAATGAAAATGAAATAGTTTAATATTTAAAAAATTTCAAATAACACAGAAATTATTTAAAAATGGCAAAAATAAAATTTAAACTTGGCTAAAATTAAAATAAAATAGTTAAAAATTAAGAAAATTTTAAGTAACACAGAAATGATTTAAAAATTGCAAAAATAAAATTTAAACTTGGCTAAAATGAAAATGAAGTAGTTTGGAAATTTTAAATAATAAAAATTATTGTAAAATTAAAAGTAAAATTAAATTAATATTTTTAAAATTAAAAATAAATTTTGAAAAAATTGAAATAAAATTATTTAAGTGGATTTTGAACTTTAGAAGTTTAAAACACGTGTTCTTACACTAATTGTGACATTATAACGGTTCAAATGACCTTGAAATTTTAAAATATGAAAATAAAATTACAAAAAATTCGAAAAATGCAAATTCAACTTATTTAAAATTGAAAAAGGCAATAATAAAATTATTAAAAATTTAAAAGAAGAAAAATAAAATTAAAAAATCAAAAATTATTTAAAAATTTGAAAAATTAAAATCATTAAATATTGAAAAAATTTAAATTATCTAAGATGTATAAATTACCATTTAAAAAAGGTAAAAAATCAAACAAGATAATGGTTGTTTATATGCCCATCAAATTAAAAAATATTAATTTATTTTAAATTTGAAATAAAAAAAATAATTATTTAAAATTAGAAAAATATAAATGATTAAAAAATTGAAGAAATAAAATTTAAACTTGGCTAAAATGAAAATGAAGTAGTTAAAAATTTTAAATAATAGAAATTATTGAAAACTTATAAGTAAAATTAAATTAATGTTTTTAAAAATAAAAATAAATTTTGAAAAAATTGAAATAAAATTATTTAAGTGAATTTTGAACCTTATAAGATTAAAACACGTGTTTTGACACTAATTGTGACATTATAACGGTTCAAATGACCTTGAAATTTAAAAATATGAAAATAAAATTACAAAAAAATCGAAAAATTCAAATTCAACTTATTTAAAATTGAAAAAAGCAAATTAAAAGAAGAAATTAAAAGAAATTATTAAAAATTTAAAAAAAGGAAAATAAAATTAAAAAATTAAAAATTATTTAAAAATTTGAAAGAATAAAATCATTAAATATTGAAAAAAATTTAAATTATCTAAAATTTATAAATTACAATTTAAGAAGGTAATAAAAACTTTTTTTTAACTTACAGCGTTCAGTCTCAGCTTCACTCCCGGACTACTTATCCAAAAATTTCCAGTAAAACCAAATTTATCCAATTTTATCCAGAAGTATCGTGAAGAATCCAGAAATATCCAAAATATCCGTACACATCCAAAGGAATCCAAAAATATCCAGCAGCGAGGACCTGCACGTCCCGTGGCGAATTTGCAACTGATTGTCTGTCTGTCCCTTCGATGCCTATTAACGATAATTGACTTTTAATGACTTTTTAATTTCTTCAAAATTTATAAAATTTTTGCCCTCTTGTGGCCAAAAATCAAATTTTTCGAAAATTTTATAATTTTTTTAATAATTATTACTACTTTTCGCGTGCAATAATGACGTCATACTTTTTGGAAATTTAATTCTTCACTTTCTTTCTCAAACTTTCAAAAATTCAAATTTTCAAGAAATTTTTAGGAATTAAAAATAATTTTTTCTCCTGTTAACTTTAGCAAGACAAAAAAAATGAGAATAAAACTATTTAATATTTTTAAAAGTCACAATTAATTAAAGTTTTAAAAAAGAGAATAAAGTTTTTTCAAGTTTTAAAAAATGTGGATAAAATTACTAAAAATTAAAAAATTATTTAAGAATAAAAATGATTTAAAATAAAACAAAAATAATAAAATTTAAAATTATAAACTTTAATTTAATAAATTTTTTTTTATACTTATTGCAACCAGTTTTAGCCAAAATGCCCGGAAATGAATCGGTACTCGTCTGGTTTTATCGTTTAGCACTAAAAAAACACTCACACTTGTTTTTAAAAATTTTAGGACACACTTGTAACTCTTCTTGAAAAACATCCAAACTTATCCAAAAATGTTGAGGCTATCCAAAAATTTTGAAACGTATCCAAAAATGTCCCCACACGATGTTTCACGGCCCAAGGAAAATTTGCAACTGAAGAAATGTCTCTGTCCGATCGTTGACTATTAACGCTAATTGATTTTTAATGACTTTTTAATTTCTTGGAAACTTTCAAAATTTTTGCCCTCTTGTGGCCAAAATTCAAATTTTTCGAAAATTTTATAAGAATTACTACTACTTTTCGCGTGCAATGAAAGGGACAAAGGAAATGACGCACAGGAGATAATGACGTCATACTTTTTGGAAATTTAATTCTTCACTTTCTTTCTCAAACTTTCAAAAAATTCAAATTTTCAAGAAATTTTCAGGAATTTAAAATAATTTTTTCTCCTGTTAATTTTAGCGAGACAAAAAAAATGAGAATAAAACTATTTAATATTTTAAAAAGTCACAATTATTTAAAATTTTAAAAACAGAAAATGTAAAATTAAATAAAGTTTGAAAAAAGAAAATATAATAATGACTTTAAAAAATAAATTAAAATAAGAAGAAATGAAAATCAAATTATTTAGAATTAGAAAAAATTTTTAATTCATTTAAAATTTATAAAAATGGAAAAAAATCTCTACAAACTTTTTAAATATTAAAAATTTTTAATTTTACTTAATAAAATTAAGAAATTTTTTTTAAACTTACAGCCTACCACACTTGCCAATGGTTTGAAAAAAATTTATCTTCTTTTTGGACAATATCCAAATTTATCCAAACTTATCCAAAAATGTTGAGGCTATCCAAAAATTTGGAAACGTATCCAAAAATGTCCCCACACGATGTTTCACGGCCCAAGGTAAAATCGCAACTGAAGAAATGTCTCTGTCCCATCGTTGACTATTAACGCTAATTGATTTTTAATGACTTTTTAATTTCTTGGAAACTTTCAAAATTTTTGCCCTCTTGTGGCCAAAAATCAAATTTTCGAAAATTTTATAAGAATTACTACTACTTTTCGCGTGCAATAAAAGGGACAAAAGAAATGACGCACAAGAGATAATGACGTCATACTTTTTGGAAATTTAATTCTTCACTTTCTTTCTCAAACCTTCAAAAAATTCAAATTTTCAGAAATTTAAACAAATTTTTCCTGTTGTTAATTTTAACGAGACAAACAAAAAAATGAAAATAAAACTATTGAATATTTTAAAAAATCACAATTATTTAAAATTTGAAAAAAGAAAATAATGTTTTTGAACAATTTTTAACGTTAGATTAGATTATTATATATACGGGGAAAAAATGAAAATAAAATTATTTTTGAATTTGAAAAACTGAAAATATATAATTGAAAAAATAAAAAATAGACTTTAAAAACAAATTGAAATAAAAAGAAATAAAAATCAAATTGTTTAGAATTAGAAAAATTTTTAATTCATTTAAAATTTATAAAAATAAAAAAAAAATCTCTACAAACTTTTTAAAAATTAAAAATTTTTAATTTTACTTAATAAAAATAAGAAAACTTTTTTAAACTTACAGCCTACCACACTTGCCAAGGGTTTGAAAAAAAAATATATCTTCTTTTTGGACAATATCCAAACTTATCCAAACTTATCCAAAAATGTTGAGGCTATCCAAAAATTTGGAAACGTATCCAAAAATGTCCCCACACGATGTTTCACGGCCAAAGGAAAATTTGCAACTGAAGAAATGTCTCTGTCCCATCGTTGACTATTAACGCTAATTGATTTTTAATGACGTTTTAATTTCTTGGAAATTTACTCAAACTTCCAAAACTTATAGTAAAAAATAAAATTATCGAAAATTTTTCAATATTTGAAAAAAAGATGACGTAGAATAGTAGGGGGGGGGAGAGTTCATTAGTAAAATTTAGTAGATTTTTTTACTAATAAGTAATGAATTTGTAGAAACTGACATTTATTAATTAAATTTAGTAAAGTTTACTAATAAAATAGTATAACATACCATTTATAAATTAATTTTAGTACTTTTTAGTTCACCTCAAAATTTACTGATGAATTACTAAAAATGACTATTTATTAGTTATTTCAGAGAATTTTAGTTATTAGAATTAGAGTTAGAATATTTAGAATTCTAGTTAGTAAAAATTATCATTTTTTCCTTAATTCTAATAAATCTTAATTAAAATTCAAATTTAATAATAAATTAGTAAAAATTACTGTTTATTGATAAATTTTATAAAATTTTACTAATAAAAAAGTAGAAAATACTATTTATTAGTCAATTTTAAAAAATTTTACTAGGATATTATTATAAATAAACATTCTTTCATTAATTTTTGTAAATTTTAGTTTAAATCAAAATTTACTAGTGAATTAGTAAAAATGATTGTTTGTTAGTAAATTTTATAGAATTTTACTAATAAATTAGAAGAAATTACAATTTTTAATAGTAAAATTTAGTTGATTTTTTAGTAATAAATATGTTGAAACTGTCATTTATCAATTAAATTTAGTAAAGTTTAATAATGAATTAATAGAACTAACTATTTTTAAACTTTTAAAAAATTCAAATTTTCAGAAATTTAAACAAATTTTTCCTGTTGTTAATTTTAACGAGACAAACAAAAAAATGAAATTAAAACTATTGAATATTTTAAAAAGTCACAATTATTTAAAATTTGAAAAAAGAAAATAATGTTTTTGAATAATAATTTTGAACAATTTTTAACGTTAGATTAGATTATTATATATACGGGGAAAAAATGAAAATAAAATTATTTTTAAATTTGAAAAACTGAAAATATATAATTGAAAAAAATAAAAAAATGACTTTAAAAAACAAATTAAACATTTCTTACGACACTTGCCAATGTTTTTAAAAAAATCCATCTTCTTTTTGGACAATATCCAAATTTATCCAAACTTATCCAAAAATGTTGAGGCTATCCAAAAATTTGGAAACGTATCCAAAAATGTCCCCACACGATGTTTCACGGCCCAAGGTAAATTTGCAACTGAAAAAATGTCTCTGTCCCATCGTTGACTATTAACGCTAATTGATTTTTAATGACTTTTTAATTTCTTGGAAACTTTCAAAATTTTTGCCCTCTTGTGGCCAAAAATTAAATTTTCGAAAATTTTTCAATATTTGAAAAAGAGATGACGTAGAATAGTGGGGGGGGGAGTTAATTACCCCCCTCCCGGTAATGACGTATAAAGCCATGGAAATTTATTAATTTTTTTATATTTTTTATACTTCTAGTGAAATAAACCCTAGGTCTGACTAAAAAGTATGATATTTTAATATATTAATATATTATACTTTTTAGTATTTTATTTTTTATTTTTAATACATTAATTATTTTATTTTTCTTGACATAAGTCAAAAAAAATGTAAATCTTTAAAATTTGTTGCTTATTTTAATTAGTAACTGACTTTTTGCTTTTAAACTAGTAAATCTTACTATAATAACTTAGAAGAATTTAGTATATAAAAATAAAATTTACTAATAAATGAACAAAAATGATTCTTTATTACCTAATAAAATTTAATACTAAATTTTTTAAGAAATATTAATTATAAACAATATTAATTATTAATAAATTGGTAGAAATTTATATTTGTTATAGTAAAATTGACTAATAAATTTGTAGAAATTTATATTTATTAGTAAAATTGACTAATAAATTTGTAGAAATTTATATTTATTAGTAAAATTGACTAATAAATTTGTAGAAATTACTATTTATTAGTAAAATTTACTAATTTAAAAGCAAAAAGTCCGTCAATTTTACTAAGAAACAGTAGATTTTATTAATTTATTAAAAAAAACTCACTATTTAGCAGTAAATAGCATTTTCAACTTATTTATTAGTCAAATTTACTAATTGAAAAGTAAAAAGCAAAAAAATTTGAATGGAAAAAAATTTTTACTAACTGCAAATAGTAACCGACTTTTTAGTTTTGAATTACTAAATTTTACTAATAACTTAGTAGAAATTACTATTTGTTAGTAAAATTGATTAATAAATTAGTAAAAATTACTATTTATTAGTAAAATTTAATATTAAATTAGTAGTATATTTACTATTTATTAGTAAAATTAAATAGTAAATTAGTAGTATATTTACTATTTATTAGTAAAATTTAATAATGAATTTAAAAAAATTAAATTCTATTGTCAAAATTAGTAATTTTAGTAAAACTGATTTAAGTGATATTTAGTGTCTGCCTTTTTGCTTTTAAATTATTAAATTTTACTAAGAAAAGAAATATTAACGTTTACTAATTTATTAGTGATTTTTACTGATAAATAGAAACATTTACTTATTTATTAGTAAATTTTACTAATAAAAAGTAATTTCCACTAATTTGATACTACAATTTGCTAATGAATAGTAATTTCAAAATAATTGAAACTATTTGCAAATATTCGCCGTTTTGCAAATAATTTCCTCGTGCTAAATATATTTTTGGGGAGGAATGGAGGAATTGAGAGTGTTAATTTTGATTTGGAAAAAATTGTCGATCAATAGGAAGGTCTTTCTCGTTCAATGATGGAGTGAAATAAAGCAGGATGTTCAACCTTCACTCCTCTATCATCACTTCCTTGCACGATAAATCTCAACTTTGAAACTTGCTCTACTTTCTCTATATTTAAACCCCACGTGCTATTCCAACCGTCACAACTTTCATTCAAGTTCTCCTCTCCAAACCACCCTCTTTTTGAAGGGTAGTTAACAATTTCCAGTGTGAATATTTTGAATTCAAAAATTTATTTTCAATCCTCTTTGTCCTTTTATTGCTATTCTATTATATTATTTTTACTATTTTAGTATTTTAGAATTTTCCTACTTTTCTATTTTTCTATATTAGTATTTTAGTATTTAAGAATTTTAGTATTTTTGTTTTTTACTACTTTAGTATTTTAGTATTTTAGTATTTTAGTATTTTAGTATTTTAGTATTTTAGTATTTTAGTATTTCTGTATTTTAGTATTTCTGTATTTTAGTATTTTAGTATTTCAGTATTTTAGTATTTCTGTATTTTAGTATTTTACTATTTTACTTTTTTACTAGGTTTGTTTGGTCTAAAACATTTTTTGTGTTTTTTTTATTTTCTTTACTTGATTACTGTAAATTTTATTTAACTCTAAATTTTGAATTAGTAAAAATCTTTACTGCCGTAAATAAGTCACTGACGTTTTGATTTGGAATTAGTAAACTTTACTAATAAATTAGTAGAATTTACTCTTTATTGATAAAATTTAGTAGATTTTTTTACTAATAAATTTGTAAAAACTGTAATTTATTAATTAAATTTACTAAATTTTACTAATAAAGTTGTAAAACTTCCCATTTACAAATTAATTTTAGTACATTTTTAGTTCAAATTAAAATTTACTAACGAATTGGTAAAAATTACTATTTATTACTTAATTTTAAAGAATTTAACTATAGTAAATTCGTAAAAATTTCCATTTTTTCATTAATTTTAGTTAAAATTCAAATTTACCAATAAATTAATAAGAATTACTGTTTATTAGTCAATTTTATAGAATTTTACCAAAAAATTAGTAGAAATTATTATTCATTAGTAAATTTAAAAAACATTTTTACTTGAAAATTATTAGAAATAAACATTTCTTCATTAATTTTATTGTTTTAGTTCAAATCGAAATTTATTAATGAATTTGTAAAAGTTACTGTTTATTATTAAATTTTTAAGAATTTTACTAATAAATTAGTAGAAATTACAATTTTTAATAGTGAAATTTGGTAGATTTTTTTACTAATAACTAATAAGTAATGAATTTGTAGAAATTGACATTTATTAATTAAATTTAGTAAAGTTTACTAATAAAATAGTAGAACATACCATTTATAAATCAATTTTAGTACATTTTAGTTCATCTCAAAATTTACTAAAGAATTACTAAAAATGACTATTTATTAGTTCATTTCAGAGAATTTTAGTTAGTAGAATTAGAGTTAGAATAGTTAGAATTTTAGTTAGTAAAAATTATCTTTTTTTTTCTTAATTATAATAAATCTTATTTAAAATTCAAATTTAATAATAAATTAGTAAAAATTACTGTTTATTAGTAAATTTTATAGAATTTTACTAATAAATAAGTGGAAAATACTATTTATTAGTCAATTTAAAAAAATTTTACTAGGATATTAGTAGAAATAAGCATTTTTTCATTAATTTTAGTAACTTTTAGTTAAAATTCAAATTTACTAATAAATTAATAAGAATTACTGTTTATTAGTCAATTTTATAGAATTTTACCAAAAAATTAGTATAAATTATTATTCATTAGTCAATTTAAAAAAAAATTTACTAGGATATTATTAGAAATAAGCATTTTTTCATTAATTTTACTATATTTTAGTTCAAATCGAAATTTATTAATGAATTTGTAAAATTTACTGATTATTATTAAATTTTAAAGAATTTTACTAATAAATTAGTAGAGATTACAATTTTAAATAGTAAAATTTAGTAGTTTTTTTACTAATAAATTTGTTGAAACTGACATTTATTAATTGAATTTAGTAAATTTTACTAAGAAACTAGTAGAACTTACGATTTATAAACAAGTTTTAGTACATTTTTAGTTCAAATCAAAATTTACTAACAAATAGGTAAAAATTACTATTAATTAATTAATTTTAAAGAATTTTACTGGTAAATTAGTAGAAATTACCATTTTTTTCATTAATTTAAGTAAATTTCACTTCAATTCTAAATTCACTAATGAATTAGGAAAAATTACAGTTTATTTGTAATTTTATTGAATTTTACTAATAAATTGGAAGAAATTTCTTTTTTTGATAGTACAATTTAGTAGATTTTTTAGTAATAAATTTGTGGGAACTGCCATTTATTAATTAAATTTAGTAAAGTTTACTAATGAATTAGTAGATTTAATTATTTATAAATTAATTTCAGTAAATTTTAGTTCACATCAAAATTTACCAATGAATTAGTAAAAATTACTATTTATTAATTAATTTTAAAAAATTTTACTAGGATATTATTATAAATAAACATTCTTTCATTAATTTTTGTAAATTTTAGTTTAAATCAAAATTTTCTAATGAATTAGTAAAAATGATTGTTTGTTAGTAAATTTTATAGAATTTTACTAATAAATTGGAAGAAATTCCTTTTTTTGATAGTAAAATTTAGTAGATTTTTTAGTAATAAATTTGTAGGTACTGCCATTTATTAATTAAATTTAGTAAATTTCACTAATAAAGTTGTAGAATTTAATATTTACAAATTAATTTTAGTACATTTTTAGTTCAAATCAAAATTTACTAACGAATTGGTAAAAATTACTATTTATTACTTAATTTTAAAGAATTTTCCTAGAGTAAATTCTTAGAAATTACCATTTTTTCATTAATTTTAGTAAATTTTAGTTAAAATTAAAATTTACTAATGAATTAGTGAAAATTACTATTCATCACTTAATTTTAATGAATTTTACTAGAATTTTATATTTTCTAGAATATTAGTAGAAATTACTATTTGTTTGTAAGTTTTACTATTATAAATTAGTAGAATATACTATTTATTAGTATTTACTAATTATAAGAAGCAAAATTATCAGTCAGTAATTTACATATTAATTTTTAAATTAATTTAAATAAACACTAATTTCTACTAATTTATTACTAAAATTTACTAATTCAAAAGCAAACAGTCAGTATTTTGCTAAAATTCTTTTACTATTTTCTTATTTTTCTATTTTACTATTTCAACTATCTTATCTACTCATTTGTTTTGTAAAACAAACAAAAATTACTATTTTATCTACTGTTCTTTATTTTGGTTTAATTTTATTTTTTGTAATTAAAAAAATTCCTTTTTACTTTCTTGAATACAATATTCCTTTAATTCGCTAATATCGCGTATGGAAAAAAAAGGATTTCACTTGCAATCGAAAAGATATCTAGTTTTTCTAATTCAGGTTATCATGTCGACAGGATGTTTGGTATTGACCGGGCAGCACTATAACAGGGTTGCTTTTGCACATTTCCTGTGAGTGCTGCCATCTTTCAAGTGTCCCGTGAAACTTGAATGTTCCTTTCGAAACACACGGATAACAAACTCAGTCAGTTTGATAAGAGAAAAAAAAAGAGAGAGAAAGAGAGAGAGAGAATTGCGAAACTAAAATTGTTCTTCGTTATCTTTTGTGCCTCGTGGACACAATATTCCCATTCCCCTTGAGAGAAAGAGAAAAAAATAAAAACAAAAAAAAAAATGAAAAAAACAATATGAAGAAAATGAGAGTTTACTTATAAATGAAAAAAAGGGTGTTGTGGGAAAAAAAGAGGCGTTAAACGATGAAGGCAAGAAAAAAGGGGTGGCAATGTGTTGCTAAGAGTGAGGAAAAGCACAAGGTAGGAAATACTCTGTTGCATTGTTGCTGTATGCAAAAAGAAAGGAGAGAGAGAGAAAGAGAAAAAAGAATGAATTGATGAGTGTGTGTCTGTGTGTATATATATTATTCGATATGAAAGAAATTGCGGTTCTATAATAATGGATGGAAAAGGAGAAAATATTGTGTTAGTGTAGGAAAAAAAGGGAAAATGATTCTACTGTGTAGAGACTTTGTATATATAAAGATAATGAGTTTGGAAAAGAAAGTTTGTTATTTTTATGTACTTTGATCATAGTTTTCTTGGATGTAATAATGATAAGTTGAGCGTATGAAAAGATAATGGAGATACAAATTCATTCATTCTGATGAATGAGAAACCATTTTTTTTTCGCTTCATTCTCGTTAGGAATTATTTTTTTTTTATTATTTATTGTTAGCAGTCGCTTGTTTTTTGTTGCTTCTTTTTTGTCTCTTGTTTGTGTTTTTTTTTCTTTTTGTTCCTTCTTTTTTTTACTCTTTTTATACTCTTTTTATTCTTTTTACTCATTACATTTTCTTCATTTTTCCCGTTTTTATTCTTTCTGATTGTGCTTTTTTATTGTTGTTTCTATTTGTACTTAAAATAATAATATTCATGAAAATAAAAAATTTGTTTTTTATAAAAATAAAAAATTTATTTTTTATAAAAATAAAAAATTTATTTTTTATAAAAATAAAAAATTTATTTTTTATAAAAATAAAAAATTTATTTTTTATTTTTTTTATTTATTTTTTTATTTTTATTTTTATTTCTACTTTTTAAAATTTCTACTATTATTAATTCTAATTATAGTTTAAATTTAAGTTGCTAAAAATTTTTACTCATTTAAATTCGTGACTGACTTTTTTCTTTTCAGTTACTAAATTTAACACTAATAAATAATGTAGAAATTATTATTTATTAGAAAAATTTACTTCTAAATTAGTAAATTAATTAGCAGAATTTACTATTTATTGGTAATAAATTTTTTTTACTAAATTCGCAGAAATTACTATACTTATTAGTAAAATTCAATGATTCTAAAGCAAAAAGTCTGTAAATTTGACTGAAAATAGTCATTTTTATAAATTTATTGACAAAATTTACTAAATTTTACTAATAAGTGGTCATTCTTTCCAAAATTATAAATAATATTTACTAACTTTTATTAATAGATGTCATTTTCTACTAATTTGTAAAAGTTGCAAATTCGGCAGTAAAAAGTTAAATAACTAAATCAATTCAAATTTTTACTAATTTTAAGTAGTAACGAACTTTATACCTTTAAATTAGTAAATTTACTAAAAAAATTAGTAGAAATTATTGTTTTAATAGTAAACTTATTTTTATAAATTAAAACATATTTAAATATATTAATCAAATTTATAAATAAATTAGTAAAAATTACTATTCATTAGCAAAATTACTTAATTCAAATGCCAAAAGTTATTTTATAAATAAATTAGTAAAAATTACTATTCATTAGCAAAATTTCTAAATTTAAAAGCCAAAAGTTAGTTACTAATTTAATCAATAAATAGAATTTTCAAGTAAAGTATTAAACGTAAATTAGTAAATTTTATAACCAAAATGTAATTTCTATTAATATATTTTAAAAAAACTGTTTTAATTAATTGTAAATTTGACTACTTTATTACTAAAATTTACTAATTAAAAAGCAAAAAGTCAGTCACTAATTTAAATGCAATAAATTTTAATGAAACAATAGAAATATTTTAATCTTTAATAAAAATGTATTAGTAAACGTTTGTTAAGTTTACTTATAACTTATAAGTTAGTAAAAAATTAATTATTAGAAAAATTTAGTTAATTTTACTAATTAATTTCAAAAAAATACTGTGTATTTAATTTTAGTGAATGTTATTAATAAATCAGTAAAAATTACTTTCCATTAGTAAAGTTTAGTGGATTTTACTTTTAAATTAGTAGAAATTACTATTCGAGAGTAAAATTGAATAAACTTTTATTAATGGATTAGTAGAAATTACAATTTAATATTAAAATTTAGTGAATTTTACTGATAGATTAGTAGAAATTATTGTTTATCAGTAGAAAGAACTATTTATTTAATTTTATTGAATTTTATTAAAAATTTTGTAAAAATTACAATTTTTTTATTCAAATTTAGCAAATTTTAGTAATAAAGTGTTATAAATAACTGTTTATCAGTAAAATTTAGTGAATTTTATTAATAGATTAGTAGAGATTACAATTTATTAGTAAAATTTAGTGAATTTTACAAATAGATTAGTAAAAAATTGTATTGTTTATAAAATAACTGTTTTATAAATTTTGTTTGTTATAAATTTTGTTTGTTTTATAAATAACTGTTTATTAGTAAAAATTTAGTGAATTTTACTAATAGATTAGTAACAACTTTTATTGTTTGTAAAATTTAGTGAATTTTCCAAATAAATAAGTAGAAAATACCATTTATTAAATTTTAGTAAATTGTATTAGTAAATTTGTAAAAATTTCCATTTATTAGTCAAATTTATCGAATGTCAGTAATAAATTAGTAGAAATTACTATTTATCACTGAAATTTAATAATTTACTCTTAATAATTTACTAAAAATTACAATTTAATATTTAACAGTAAAATTTCCAGAAATAGTGACTGAATTTTTGCTTTTGAATAAGAATTAGAATTTTTTTTTATAAATTGGTGAAAAGTTACATTCATCAGTAAAATATTATTAATTCAAAAGAATAAATTCAGTATCTAAGTAAAATTATTCTTAAATTTACTTAAATTTAAAAATAAATGGCATTTTTTTACTAATTTATTTCTTAAATTGGATAATTTAGAAGTAAAATGAATTAGTTAATTTTACAACTTAATTAGTAGAAATTTACTATTAATTTGTAAAATTTATGTTTAAATTAGTAGAAATTTTAATTTAATAGTCAAATTTACTACTAAATTAGTCAAAATTACTATTTCAATGTTACTTAGACTTTTTGCTTTTTTTTTTTTTTGCTTTAACTAGTATAGATTGCTAATAAAAAAGTATTTTTAATGATTTATCAGTAAATTATGAATTTTTCGCAACTAATAGTAATTTTTACTAATTTTTTAACAAAATTCTCAAATAAATAGTAATTTTTTCAAATTATTAGTATATTTACTAATTTAAAGGCAAAAGAACCGTAAATTTGTCTAATATTCATTTCTACGAAATTGTTTTGTAAATTGGGCCAATAAATAGTAAGTAATTAATAATTAATTTCTACCAATTTGGTGATAAATTTTACTAACAAAAAGAGGCAAAAGTTTCTATTTATTAGTAAAATTTACTAATTCAAATAGTATTAATTGTTAGTAAAGCTTTTCCAAGCAAATAGTCGACGCACTGTAAAAAGAAAGGTATTAATTTAGTACCAATTTTGGTACTAAATCGTAATTTAGTTCTATTTTAGTACCAAAATCAGCTCTAATTTAGAACATTCTTTTTACAGTGCGTTTATTAATTGTTAGTAGAATTTTACTAATTATCAGTATAGCTCTAATAAACAAAAGAAAATTCACTAATTTTAAGTAGAACTTTACTAATATTTAGTAGAATGTTAGTAGAATTCTACTAACAATTAGTAGAATGTTAGTAGAGCTTTACTAAGAATTAGTATAATGTTAGTAGAATTATACTAACTAATTAAACTAATCTCTACTAACTAATTCTACTAATATTAGTAAAGCTCTACTAACATTCTACTAATTTTAAGTAGAACTTTACTAATATTTAGTAGAATGTTAGTAGAATGTTAGTAGAGCTTTACTAAGAATTAGTATAATGTTAGTAGAGCTTTACTAATAATTAGCAGAATGTTAGTAGAGCTTTACTAACAATTAGTAGAATGTTAGTAGAATTCTACTAACAATTAGTAGAATGTTAGTAGAATTCTACTAACTAATTAAACTAATCTACTAACTAATTCTACTAATATTAGTAAAGCTCTACTAACATTCTACTAATTGTTAGTAGAATTCTACTAACAATTTGTAGAATGTTAGTAGAATGTTAGTAGAATTCTACTAACAATTAGTAGAATGTTAGTAGAGCTGTACTAATATTTAGTAGAATGTTAGTAGAATTCTACTAACAATTAGTAGAACTATTTTATAAATACTCAAGAAATCCACTAATTTATTTAGTGACATTGATTATAAAAAAAGGGATTTTTTTAGAAAAAAATTTTTTTTTCTCTTTGGATACTTTGTGGAAAATGGAATGCCTCGGTGACCTTGCGTGAAATAAAGTTGAGGTGATGAAAGAGAGAAGGAAAGTCGATTTTTGTGTCGGCGCGCTTTTGCGGAGAGAATGCGATGAGAGTGATGAATGTTATGGTTGGTCATGAATTAGGACGCTTTCTAACCTAGCCTTTTGACCAACAGACACGAAGGAGCGAAAGGGGAGGAGGAAACATACCCTCACTCACTCACACACACACACAAAAGGTGGTGTGAAGATTCTCGACTCTTAGCGAGGGCGTCAGTCCGTATAGTGATCATCGAGTTGAATGGGTGGGCCGGGCACCGTGCTGACTAAGAAGCATGAGCTTAATGCCTTATTATTGCTGTCGCAAAAACTCGCTCATGAAAATCCTCCCCTGATGAACGGGCAATTGCAAATTGGCACGTGTCCACCTCATTGTAGTCGTCGTCGTCGTAGTAGTCTCTATCAAAATCATCATCGACGTACGCTGTTTGATTTTCATTTGATTGTTGTCGGTTCATTCGATTGTTTACTACACAATGGGAGTGTGGAGGAAAATTGTAGAATTATTATTGGAAATAGTTGTCGAAATTTTGATAAAAATGGAAATTGTGTGAATGTTGAGGAGGAAAATTGGAATAATAGTACTAGGAAAAATAGTACTAAGAAAAATAGTACCGACGAAAATACTACTAAGAAAAATAGTACTGACAAAAATAGTACTAGAAAGAATAGTACAAAGGAAAATAGTACGAACGAAAATAGTAAGAAGAAAAATAGTACGAAGGAAAATAGTACTGGGAAGAATAGTACAAAGGAAAAAAGTACAAAGGAAAATAGTACGAACGAAAATAGTAAGAAGAAAATTAGTTCGAAGGAAAATAGTACGAAGGAAAATAGAAATTATAAAAATAGTACTAGGGAAAATAGTAAAAACCAAAAGAGTACTATCAGAAATAGTAATAATAACAAAAATAGTAACAGTGACAAAAATAGTTTTAATAACAAAAACTGTAGTGATAGTAAAAACAATCCTGCTATCAAAAATAGTGATAACAACAGAGATAGTTTGAACAAAAATAGTAATAACAACAACAAAAATACTAATTTCGGAAGTAGTAGAAATAACAAAAATAGTAATAACGAAAAAAGGAGCAATAACAAAAATAGTGACAGCAACAAAGACAGTAATAATAACAAAAACAATAATTACGAAAATAGTGATAGTAGCAAAAGTAGTAATAACGAAAATAGTGAAAGTTGCAAAAATAGTAATAACGAAAATAGTGATAATAACAAAGATAGTAATAACGAAAGAAACAATAGCAAAAATAGTAGCAACAAAAGCATTGAGAACAAAAATAGTAACAAGAATAGTCAAAACAAAAATAGTAACAACAAAAATAGTATCAACAAAAATAGTGATAACGAAAATAGTATCAACAAAAATAGTGATAACGAAAATAGTATCAACAAAAATAGTGATAACGAAAATAATATCAACGAAAATAGTGATAATAAAAATAATATCAACGAAAATAGTGATAACAAAAATAGTGACAGCAAAAATAGTAACATCGAAAGTAGTAACAAAAAAAATTGTAACAACAAAAATAGTGACATCGAAAGTAGTGACAACAAAAATTGTAACATCGAAAATAGTAACAACAAAAATTGTAACAACAAAAGTAGTAACATCGAAAGTAGTAACAACAAAAATTGTAACAACAAAAGTAGTAACATCGAAAGTAGTAACAACAAAAATTGTAACATTGAAAATAGTAACAACAAAAATTGTAGCATTGAAAATAGTAACAACAAAAATAGTAACATTGAAAGTTGTAACAACAAAAATTGTAACATTGAAAATAGTAACAACAAAAATAGTAATAAGAAAAATAGTAGCAATAAAAATAGTAACAATAAAAATAGTAGCAATAAGAATAGTAATAAGAAAAATAGTAGCAATAAAAATAGTAACAATAAAAATAGTAGCAATAAGAATAGTAACGACAAAAATAGTAACAACAAAAATAGTAACGGTGAAAAAAATCACAACATTGAAAAGAACAATAACAGAAAAAGCAATCAGAACGTCGGAAATAGGTTTCTCATCACTGAAGAAAAAAAGGGAAAATACGAGAAAAATACTGAGAACGAGGAGAATTTGGGAGAAATTGAATCGATTAAAGGAGATAAGGTCAAGACGGCAATGTCTTCGCCACCTAAACATCGTCGGGGATTCGAAAGCAACGATCCAACTGGGAATGATTTTTGCCGCTATCGCCGTTTTAAGATGCGACAGCGGTGAGTATTGTTCCTTCTCTCTTTGTTTTCTCAATGTGTATTGTACTTTTTCGTATCTGTGGAGAATTTTACAAGAAAAGTATTCTTTTTAATAATTATTTTCTTATTTTATATGAAAGTTTATTAATTTAATTAATAAAAATAATATAATAGTTAAATTACTCTCGAAATTCGAATTGGGTAAAATTTTTTACTAATTTAACTTTTAGTGACTGACTTTTTGCTATTGAATTAGTAAATTTTACTGAAAAATAGTAATTTCTACTAATTTAGTAGTAAAATTTTCTTATTTAAAAGAAACAAAAACAAAAACAAATTTTTACTAATGTTTAGTAATTTTTATTCAATTTAGAAGAAAATTTTACTAATTTAGAAGCAAAGAAAGGAAAATTTTTTAGTAATAAAAAGTAATTTTTACTAATTTAGTAGTAAAATTCACTAATTTAAAAGTAAAAAACAAAATGTTTAATAATAAATAGTAGATTTTATTAATTTAGTGATAATTAAATAATAAATAGTAATTTTTAATAATTTAGTAATAATACTAATAAATAGTAATTTTTACTAATTTAGGAGTAAAAGTCATTGTTTCAAAAACAAAAAAAGGAAAATTTTTACTAATAAATAGTAGTTTTTAGTTTTTACTAAATTAGTAGAAAAATTGGCTAATTCAAAAGCAAAAAAAAACGTAAAACTTGATACTAATAAATAGTGATTCATGCTAATTTCATAGTTAAATTCACAAAATAAGAGACAAAAAAACAAAAACAAACATTTTTATTAATAAATAGTAATTTTTGCTAATTTAGTAATTCAAAAAGAAAAAAACGAAAACAAAAATTTTTATTAATAAACAGTAATCTCTACTAATTCAGTAGTAAAAATTAGTAATTTAAAAGTAAAAAAAAACAAAAATTTGTACTAATAAATAGTAATTTCTACTAATTTAGTAGCAAAATACCCTAATGCAAAAGCAAAAAAGGACAAATTTTTACTAACAAATAGTAATTTTTGCTAATTTAGTAATTCAAAAGTAATAAAACAAAAACAAAAAGTTCTACTAATAAATAGTATTTTCTACTAATTTAGTAGCAAAATTCACTAATTCAAAAGCAAGAAAGGAGAAATTTTTACTAATAAATAGTAATTTCTATTAATTTAGAAGAATTTAGAAATTAGTAGAAATTACTATTTATTAGTAAAAATTTCTCCTTTCTTGCTTTTGAATTAGTGAATTTTGCTACTAAATTAGTAGAAAATACTATTTATTAGTAGAACTTTTTGTTTTTGTTTTATTACTTTTGAATTACTAAATTTTAGTAGAAATTACTACAAAAGTAGCAAAATTCACTAATTCAAAAATAAAGAAAAACCGTTACTACAAATAGTAAATTCTACTAATTAGTAAAATTTTGCCAATTATAAAAAACCAAAAAGTCTGTCACTAATTAAAATTAGTTAACATTTTTTACCAATTAATATGTTTATAGAGTAAAAAATACATTTTAAATATTATTGCTTTATTTAATAATAATAAAAAATAGTAAATAATTTACTAAAAAGAATACTTTTAAGAAAAAAAAGAGAGAGAGTGCGTAAACCAACAGGTGCACATTATGAGAAATTTTGTTTGAGCACACAGATTGTTAAGGTTCTTTTTGCTGCTGCTGCTGTTTTTTTTTTACGAGAGGCTATCAATTTTCAGTAGATATAGATACACTGGGAAGCCTTTTTTGGTCAACGGCTGTGAGAGCAATAGGCCGGGATTTAAGTGTGGAATGGCAAAAAAAAAGGGAAAATCATCATCTCTCTATTCCTTTTCTCACATTGAATCGATTCGCGCCCGTGAACTGGTACTTTTTTTCTTTATGTGTAAGAAACTCTGAGAAAATCAGCTATAAATCGGATTTTCTCTGTCATTGGGTATATTGGAAATTTTTATCATTTATATTCTCGCTCGTAATCTTATTTAGATGAAATCGTTCCATGGTGAGTGGAATTCTGATTTTCTTTTTCTAATTGAGAATTGTATTATATTTATAACATTTCTAGCGAATAATGATGAAAAAAAATTTTATTAAAAATTTTATTTTTTTTATTTTTTATTTTATTTTTTTTTATTTTATTTTATTTATTTATTTATTTATTTTAATTATTATTTTTTTTTTATTTGTATTTTTATCATTTTGGTCTAAAGAATTTTTTGTTTTAATAACTTTTATTCTTTTAGTGATTACTGTAATTTTAATTTCTTTCTTGCTCCAAATTTTAAATTGGTAAAAATCTTTAATGTCGTAAATTCGTCGCTGATATTTTCTTTTTTAATTAGTAAATTTTACTGATAAATTAGTAGAAGTTACTATTTATTAATAAAAGTTAGACGATTTTTTTTACTAATAAATTAGTGGAAACTACAATTTCTTCATTAATTTTAGTAAATTTGAGTTAAAATCAAAATTTACTGATGCATTAGTAAAAAGTACTATTAAATTATTAATTAATAAATTTTAGAGAATTTTACTTGTAAATTAATAGAAATTACCTTTTCTTGATTAATTTTAGTAAATTTTGGTTGAAATTAAAATTTATTAATGAATTAGTAAAAATTACTATTTATTAGTTAATTTTTAAGAATTTTAGTAGTAAATTAGTAGAAACTATTTGTTAGTAAATTTTACTAATAAATGAGTAAAAATTACTATTTGTTAGTAAATTTTATTAATAAATGAGTAGAAATTACGTTTTTTAATAAATTTTAGTAATAAATTGGTAGAAATTTCTATTTATTAGTAAAATTTAAATTATAAGAAGCAAAAGTATCAGTCAGTAATTCACAATTTAATTATAAAATTAGTTTAAGTAAATAGTAATTTCCACTAATTTATTACTAAAATTTACTAATTAAAAAACAAAAAGTCAGTTATTTTTTTTCATTTGAAATCATATTATTATTTTTGTTTTTGTTATTACAAAAAGATTAATAATAAAAAGGATAAATTATTATTTATCCTTTTTATTATTAATCTTTTTTTTATTTGTTATAATTTATTCTCTTATTATTACTTCTATTTTTATTGTAATTTATTCTTTTATTATCATTATTTCCATTTTTACTGATATTTCTATTTTATTACAATTTATATTTATTTTTTTTACAATCTTAATCAAAATATTTTATTTTTACATTTTTACATTTTTTTCCTGCAGTAATAATAAAAAAAATCTTTTTTTTATTTTAATAGACGTTTTTTGTAATTACTTTGGAATTTAAAAAAAAATTATTATTTATTTTTGCGTGTGAAATTTTAAAAATATTTTCATATGCTTTGGCGGATATTTAGAGGGGAAAAAGTGTGTTTCGAATACTTGGGCGTTTCTCCTTTTTTGTACAGCGTGTCTGACCAAAGTGGATCGTATCTACTGAAAAATATATAGATTCAACTTTATCTCTTTCATTTACCGTGAAATTCAACAAGGAGCAGATATTTTTCAAGAAATTAAATTTTCATATAGATTTAAAATTTCTGGTGTTTTTATTTTTTAATTAAATTATTATTATCAATATTATTATTTTATCACTATTATTTTATTGTTATTATTATTATTTTTCAATTAAATTGTGTTTTTAAGTTAATTAAAAACTTTAATTAACTTGAAAGTTGAAAGTATGTTTTAATAAAATTACTATTATTATTATTATTATTATTATTCTTACTATTTATTAATGAAATAATAAAAAATTGAAACGATTTTTATTGTGAAAGTTAGAATAAAATAATTAAATAGGTAAAAATATTATGAAAATAAATAAATAATAAATATTCAATAATAATTAATAATAAATATTGAGTAATGATAAATAATAAATAAGTAATAATAAAATTATAAATTAAAAGATAAAGAAAAGCACATTCTTCGATATTTTTTCAATGTTCTTTTCGGTGATTCCGGAGAATTTAATTTAAAATTAATTTAAAGCAAAGAAAAATTCCTGCTGCATTTCTCTTCTCAAATATTTGTTCCTGTAAATATATTTTTAGCTCCTTGAGATTATTTACCAGGTTTATATTTAAGTATTTATGAAGGGATTCTTCTTTTTATTTGTTTTTTTCCTTTTTAGAAAAGATGGTAACATTTTTTTTTTTTTTGCTCAGAAAGTAAATTTTTTATAAATACAAAAAATTCCGTTCTTTTAAACGCTAGAAGAAAAGAAAATATATGGAAAACAAAAGAATGAAATATTAGTACAGTAAATTTGACAGACAGACAGGGAGAGGAAAAAATACTTATTTTCTTTTCTATTTATTTTATTTTATTTTATTTCATAGATTAAACTTAAAATTCTCGAGTGCGTTCATAAATTTTCCAAGTCGAGATCTTTTTAAAGGAAGAACCTTATTTCTGTTTTGAAAAATGACTGCTCATATTTCCTTTTCCTTAATATATACTATAGCCGAGTTTATAAATCACAAAGAACCGTGTGAAATTTGCTTTTAATGTTATTTTTTTTTGACAAAAACAAAATTTTGCAAAATTAATTTTTAATATAAGCTTGGAAAAACAAAAAAAATTGTTTGGCTTTATCGATGTTTTAACGAAAAATAAAGGAAAAAAAATCATTTTCCTCTGTTACTGAAAGTGAAAAATTTCACTTGTCTTGTGCTTTTTCAAAATTCATTTCTCATGGCCTGTGTGAAAAATTGCGTTTTTTCCTCGGAGATGGTTTATGTATATCCGTATTACGCGAGTTTTTCTATAAAGAATTTTTTTTCTTGCGGTAAAATTTTTTTTTTTAAGTAAATCAAAAATTTATTGAATTCAATAATAAACATTTGGGGCGTTTTAATAAATTTTGGGTTTGGAGAAAGAATTTTGTCAATTGGAGCTTATTTTGTATTTATTTGGTTAATTCGGTGAAAAATTTGATTGTTTCGGACAAAATTTGGTTGATTCAAGGGAAAACTGATTGTTTGAAACAAAAGTTGGTTGATTTAAGCACAATTTGTTATTTCAGACGAAAGTGGACAAAATTTGATTGTTTCGAACAAAATTTACTTGAAAACAATTAAAAATGGTTTGTTTTAAACAAAATTTGGTTAATTTATGCAAAATCTGTTTGTTTCAGACAAATTTCGGTTGATTTAGGCAAAATTTGATTGTTTCGGACAAAAACTTCTTTTTTCGGACAAAATTTTGTTGATTCAAGCGAAAATTGTTTGTTTTAGATAAATTTTTGTTAAATCAAGCACAATTTTATTGTTTGGGACAAAATTTATTTGATTCAATCAAAAATGATTTGTTTTAAAAAAATTTGGTTGATTGAATCAAAAATTGTTTGTTTCAAACAAAAGTTTGTTGATTTAGGCAAAATTTAATTGTTTCGGACAAAATTTGGTTGATTCAAGCGATAACTTTTTTGTTTAAAAATAAATTTGATTGATTCAAGCAAAATTTGGCTGTTTCAGACGAAAATTTGTTGATTTAGGTAAAATTTGATTGTTTCGGACAAAATTTACTTAAATCAATCAAAAATGGTTTGTTAAAAAAATTTGGTTGATTCAATCAAAAATTGTTTATTTCAGACAAAAGTTTGTTGATTAAGGGAAAATTTAATTGCTTCGGATAAAAACTGCCTTTTTCGGACAAAATTTGGTTGATTTAAGCAAAAATTGTTTGTTTCAGACAAATTTTAGGTTAATCAAAGCAACATTTCATTGTTTCGGACAAAATTTACTTGAATCATTTAAAAATGTCTTGTTTCAAATAAAATTTGTTTGATTTAAAACTTTAAGCACAATTTGGTTATTTCAGACGAACTTGAAGTCCACAACGTTTATGAACGAAAAAAAATTGTTTTATTCATCCAAATATTATTTTTAATATAATATTTTATTGTAAAATAATTAATATCAAAATATAAACATTAATCTTTTTTTCTAAATATTTTTGTGTCAATATTACAGCGTCGTTTTTAATTAATTTACTTAGTGAATAATTTTTTTTCGTTGATCAACGTTGTGGATTTCAACTTGGTTATTTCAAACGATAGTTTGTTGATTTAAGTAAAATTTGATTTTTTTTAAGAAAAACTGCTTTTTTCGGACAAAATTTAATTGTTTTGGACAAAATTTACTTGATTCAATCAAAAATGGCTTGTTTCAAATAAAATTTGCTTGATTCATTTAAAAATTGTTTGTTTCAGACAAATTTTTGTTAATTCAAGCAAAATTTGATTGTTTCAAAATAAATTTACTTGAATCAATCAAAAATAGTTTGTTTCAGATAAATTTTG
Source organism: Leptopilina drosophilae (assembly GCA_032873175.1). Lineage (NCBI taxonomy): Eukaryota > Metazoa > Arthropoda > Insecta > Hymenoptera > Figitidae > Leptopilina > Leptopilina drosophilae. The sequence goes on along the minus strand of CM065485.1, from coordinate 42,776,431 downwards.
GTTAATCCAAGCAAAATTTGATTGTTTCGGACAAAAACTGTTTTTTTTCGGACAAAATTTAATTGTTTTGGACAAAATTTACTTGATTCAATCAAAAATGGCTTGTTTCAAACAAAATTTACTTGATTCAAGCAAAAATTGTTTGTTTCAGACAAAAGTTTGTTGATTTGGGCAAAATTTAATTGTTTCGGATAAAAACTGCCTTTTTCGGACAAAATTTAGTTGATTCAAGCAATCATTGTTTGTTTCAGATAAATTTTGGTTAATCCAAGCAAAATTTGATTGTTTTGGACAAAATTTACTTGAATCATTTAAATATGGCTTGTTTTAAATAAAATTTGCTTGATTCAAGCAAAAATTGTTTGTTTCAAACAAATTTCGGTTGATTTAAGCAAAAGTTACCAGTTTCAAACCAAATTTGGTTTATTTAAGCAAAAGTCACCAGCTTCAAATCAAATTCACCTCCTCAAACCAAAATTTATCGCTTTAAACCAATTTTCTCCTAGTTACTCTATTATTTTCTAATAAAACAAAAAAGGTTTATTTGCAAATTGAGTTTTAATGGTTTTTCAGTTGAATTTCTCGTCGCGTACGTAGCTTATACCTATATACATTGAACCACTCTGTATAATGCACACAATGCCGAATCACACTCAGGCTTCACTGATGCTGAATGCACAATGTTCACAGAAGCTTTGCATATCTCACGCCGCTGAGAGAGAGAGAGAGAGAGAGTGGGACGCTCGGAAACAGACTTCCGCTGACTTCCTGATGCATCCAGCACGACATGCTTGATGTTTAAACAGTGGACCGCGCTTTCGAGTTGAAATCGCATCACCTGGTCAGCGAGACGATCGATGTGCCTTCTGTATTTTGTCATCATCGCTTCTTATATCCCACGTCAATGTTGCGTTGCCAAAAATTATTTAACCGCTTTATTAATATTCTTTTTCAGGAGACGAATTGTTTGTTACTTGCCTTACCTTGTTCCTTGTTTTTATGTTTTGTTTTCTTTCCTTTTCTTTTTCTTTTTCGGTTTTGTTTTTTTATTTTCTTTTTCTGTTTTGTTCCATCAAATTGGAACCAAAACGAATCATCAAATTGGTACCAAAATTAATCGTCAAATTGGTACCAAAACGAATCATCAAATTGGTACCAAAATTAATCATCAAATTGGTACCAAAACGAATCATCAAATTGGTGCTAAAATGTAGCATTCAATTTGTACCGAAATGTACGATCAAATTGATAAATGTATCATCAGAATGTTACCCAAAATTATCATCAATTTAGTACTAAAATGTAGCATTAAATTGGTACCAAGATGTAGCATAAAATTGGTACCAAAACGAATCATCAAATTGGTGCTGAAATGTAGCATTCAATTTGTACCGAAATGTACGATCAAATTAGTAAATATTTATCAGAATGTTACCCAAATGTAACACAAAACTGGTACAAAAATGTAGCATCAAGTTTGTACCAAAATGTAGCATTAAATTGGTACCAAAATGTAGCATAAAATTGGTACCAAAATGTAGCATAAAATTGGTACCAAAATGTAGCATAAAATTGGTACCAAAATGTATCATCAAGTTGGTACCAAACTTACAAAGTACCAAAGATTATCGAAACTGCTACCAAGAGTATGAAATTGTTTCTAATTTTCAGTAAAGATTCAATTACTTTAGTGCCAATTTTTACCGGAAGAAAAGTGTAATATTAAAAACTATCAAATTGGTGCAAAAATGGATCACCAAATTGGTACCAAAAGAAAAAAAACGTTCAGAATTTTTGTAAAGAAAAGCTTTTACAATTTTTCAGTAAAAATTTAATTCTTCACACCAATTTCTTATCTTTAGAGAGTGATACATCGCAAGACGTTGCGAATGTGAATTTTAAAGATTAATTTTCCACCCCAGGGAACTTGGAACTTAAATAGCGTATAATATAATTCTTTTTTTTCTCCTTTTTTTTGCCTATATGATCTTTCCTAATTACTTTGGATTCAAAATGGAAATTTCTTCTTGCGATTTTCTTTATTTTTTTTTGCCTTCTCAGAGAGAGAGAGAGATAGCTTTACTTAAATACTGCAAGTCAAATGGAGGAACCACGTAAGCCGTGATTTTCTCCGGAAAGATAAAATGAATATTTATGGTGCGGATTCTTCTACCTACCTGTATACTACACTAAAGGGGGAAGGAAGTCTTCTTAGATTACCGTACTATACAGTGGAAATTCTAGAAAAGATTTTTTTTTCAACCTCGAAACTACTATCATGAAGTTTGGTCTTTAAAAAAAGGATGGAGGATTGTGTTCTTTCTGCTTGTTTCTTTTTTCTTCTTTTTTGTAATTATTAAGCGTGAAATTGAATTTACGATTTTTTTGTTAATTAACAGGTAAGAGTGGTACAGTCTTAACTTAAAAGTATCAAAAATGGGAAAAAAAAGAAAAAAATTGGTAGTAAAATGTGGATTAATTTAAAATTGGATGAAAATTTTTGGTATCATGATCATCATCATGATTTCTTCCTATTTTATAATAATTAAAGATGACCAAATAATAAAAAAAATTATTTTATGTTATAAGAATACTTCTTCAAAATTATTTTCATTATTTCAATTCAATTATTAATTATTATTTTCAAAAATTTCTTACTTTTTTACTAAAAAAAATCGTGATGTATTAAAAAGTATTGCAGTGTAAATTACCACGAAAAAAGATTAAAATAATTAATTTTGGTGTTATTTTTTACAATGAATGAAATCTTAGTTTATTAAAGATTTTTATAACTATAAAATATAAAGATATCGATAACTCCGGGTCTTCGACTCAAAGTGATCGATTTCTTCATATTTTATAATAATTAAAGATGACCATGTAATAAAATCATTATTTTACATTATAAGAATACTTCTTCAAAATTATTTTCATTATTTTAATTCAATCATTATTTTCAAAAATTTTGAACTACAATTTTACTTTATATCTATTATTTTTAATAATAATTAATCAATCAATTTCACGAAATTTCAATTATTCCTAAATTCTTTATTTAAATGGATAGCAGAAAATAAAAACATCAAATAATATTTAAAAAATTTAAATAAGCTTTTGCAAATATATTAATTTTAAAATTCAATTATTTCCAAAAAGTTCACTCTACATTTCTTCTGATATTCAATTATAATCTAAAATTTTAACTGAAATTCATTTTTATGAAATGTAAATCAATTTTTATTAGAAAATTCTACAAGAATTTAATTATTTAAATGCAAATGTAAATAATTTATGAAATAATTGAATGTTTCTGAAAAATTAATTCTGATAAAGAATTTTAGTAACAAATTTTTTAATAATTCAATTCTTTTGTCGAATTTTATTAAAGTTGCATGAATATAATTACTTTTTTCAAGGAATTCAATTATAATTTTATGAAAAATAATTGAAACGCTGCGATGAGTTTTATGACAATTTTCAAATTTATTCCATTACAATACAATTTTACAAAATTTCAATTTTTCGGAAATTCTATAATTAAGTATATATTCAAAAATAAAATCTTGAAATAATTTCAATAAAAATTCTATTAAACTTTTAAATTCTAAGCAGAATTTTTCGTCAAAAATATGAAAAATTAAGAATTTCAATAATTTTAGTCTAAAACTTTTTGAAAACTTAATTATTTCTAAAAATCCACGTTATAACGCTTTTAATACTATAATCTAAAATTTTAACTAAAAATCATTTTTAAAACCATTTTTATTAGTAAATTCGACGAGAATTCAACTATTTAAAGAGAAAAATAAATAATTAAATAATGTCATGTTTTATTGAAATTAAATTCTCATAAAAAATGTTATCAACAAGTTTTTTACATCATTAAATTCTTTGGACTTTTAATAAGAATTTTAATAAGATTTTTAAGAATAATTACATTTTTCGTGGAATTTGATTAAAATTGCATTAAAAATAATTGAAATTATGCAAGAAGTGAAATTATTTATACAAATAATTGAATTCTTAAAAGAGTTTTATTATTTATAAAAATAATTGAATCCCTGTAGAAATGTTATTATTTATGAAAATAATTGAATTATTGCGAAGAAATTTATTAAAAAAAACTCAAATTTCTGTAAAAATTTTATTATTTATGAAAATAATTAAATCTTTGCGTAGAATTGTATTGAAAATTTCTTTTTTAATAATGGAATTCTATTGTAAATTTTATTGCAAAATAGTAGATATTGAAATTTGAAAATTATGGAATTTTAGAAATCTTTTGAAAATAATTGAAATTTTGACAAGAATTTGATGAAAGTTTTGTAAAATAATTGAATATCAGAGATGAAATTTATTATTTACAAAGAGAATTGAAATTTTGACGAGAATTTAAAAAAAATTTTGGAACACAATTGAATTTAGTGACTATGTTACTAAGTTAGTTAGTAAGTTGGTAACTAAATTAGTAACTAACTTACTATTCTCCCTGGAGAAGTTAAATTCGTTGAATTTTTCCAAATCGTTGACTTTGGTGTTTTATTTAAAATAAAATTTGATTCGTAGTTAAAAATAACACAAAAATAGATTATTTTAATCCTTTTTGGTGTTACTTTAATCCTAGAGAGGGATTAAACTGTTGAAGATTATTTTAATCCGCATTCTGGTACTTTTTTAACACCTCACGTTTTACTGTGAGCAAATTGCAATGAATTGGTAACAAAAATAGAAAAATTAGAAAGAAAAATAATTGAAAATAATAATAATAATTTTATAATTTTTCTTGTAGAAAAATTATTTCGATTTTTTGGCATCAAATTTGATCCACTTTAGTTTGAATTTGATCCACTTTAGTGTCGATTTTGATACTTTTGAGAAAATTTGTGACACTTTGTGTTTAAAATCCAAACAAGCTTTTCTCGAATTAGTGAATTAATTTCAACATCGGAAATAATGGAGAATTATTAATTTTCAAGGGAGAGGGAATTGGTTGTTGAAATATGGCATCAATTGCGGGAAATATTTATCGCACCTTGTTTAGAGCAACAAACCAGACGACTATTGTAAATTATAGTACCCTATTTGTACGTGTTTTCGTTTAGGCAGCTTGTCCATTCATGTACTCTACATGCATTTTGTATATATACGATTCAATATCTCTCCGTCTCTCTCTAAATATAAAATAAATGTACCAAAATGGTTGTTCTTTCATGCATTTCCTGCCAATTTTGATTCGACGCTATAAATCACGAAAAATCGTGTGGCTTTTTAACAAAAATATATCGAAAATGGATTTCAGAAAATTCTACTTTTCTGAATTTTATTATTTCTTTTGTTATTTAGTAAAGTTGTATTAAATTTTAAAATTGAATAAAAATTTTTGATATTTTTTATATAATTGTACTAAATTCCTCGTAATTTTTCTTTTTAAAGTTTAGTATTTTATTATATTAAAATTTCGGTTTGTTGCACTTTCACCCTAAATTGCAAAATACTTTTACAAAATTTAATATCAATTTTGTTCCAGTGTAAATTTGAATTAGTCAAAAAATATTTACTAATTTGACATAGTAACTAACTTTTTGTTTTGGAATTAGTAAATTTTCACTAAGAAAAAATTTCCCTGTTTTTATTATTATTATTATAATTATTTTTATTATTATTAAATAATATTTTTTTTGAAATTTTTTAACTAAATTTTTCATTATTATTATTATTATAATTATTTTCATTATTATTGAATATTTTGTTCATAATTTTTTAATTGAATTTTTTTATTAATATTATTATTATTATTTTCATTATTTTTATTATTATTGCCTATTATTAATTAATATTTTGTTTGAAATTTTTCTTTATTATTATTATTATAATTATTTTCATTGTTATTGATTAGTATTTTGTTTATAATTTTTTAATTGAATTTTTATATTATTATTTTCATTATTTTTATTATTATTAATTAATATTTCATTTGAAAGTTTTGAATTGAATACTTTTACAAAAAAAATATAAATTTTGTTTCAGTGTAAATTTGAATTAGTCAAAAAATATTTACTAATTTGAATTAGTAACTGACTTTTTGCTTTGAAATTTATCGAACACCAGAGGAAAAAATGGGATATAGGGAAAGTAAGACAGAAGGAACAAAACCAAATGAACAATAATAAGAAGATTGTACAAAATAGTAGCAAGAGAGCGGTACCAATAAGCCCAGGTGAAAAGGGACCAGAAACAAAAAAGAGCAAAACTAGAGAAGAAAATGTACAAAATTGGCAAGTAGTGGAACGCAAAGAAAAACATTTGGTTCGACTAAATAGAAATGTAGGAGGAAGTACAACACCACAAAGAGAGAGAAATAAAGATAGTAGTGAAAAGCCGAGACTAAATCTACCAAAAAAAAAGAAATGAGGCCCTAATAATAAGACCCGTCAATAAAAAGTCTTATTCAGAGATTCTAAATAAACTGAGGGAAGATATAAGAAGAGAAGAAAATACTATCAGCTTCAACACTATTAAAAGTACCAGGAGCGGAGATGTCCTGCTGGAACTAGGAGATGCCACGGTAGAAAAGGAGATATTGGCAGAAAAGCTGCGTAAAATTTTTGGCAATGAGGCAAATGTCATCTGTAAGGAATCGATGACTACCCTAGAGATCAAAGACCTTGATAGTGTCACCACTGAGGAAGAAGTAAAAGAAGCAGTAGGTAAAGCTTTGAAAGAGCAAAATCCAAACTTCAAAGTTTTTGTTACTAGAGAGAACAGCAGAAATCAAAGGATGGCAATCATTGAAATACCAACTAAAAAGGCAAACATTTTGCTGGAGAAAGCTAGGATTATCATAGGACTTGTAAATTGCCGAATAAGTCGTCGTGCAATCGTTACTAGATGTTTTAAATGCTTTGGTTATGGACATCGACAAATTGATTGCAAAGGACCAGATAGAAAAGCACAAGGTTTGTGCATTAAGTGTGGAGAAAAAGGCCATCTTAAAAAAGATTGTATAAACCAGCCAAAATGTCTATTATGTCTAGATCATAAGCTAGGACCTGAGTTGATAACTCACATACCAGGAAGCGGATCATGTCGTGTCTTTCGTCACGAACTAGAGAAAGTTAAGAAATCTTTGCGACAGTGAAAATTCTTCAGGGAAATATGCACAGAAGTAAATTAGCTAACGACCTGCTGATTCAACTAATTGCAGAACAGAAAGTAGACATAGTCCTGATTAGCGAACAATATGAAAACAGAGATTTACCCGGGTGGTTCACAGATGAGCTTGGAACGGCTGCAATTTGGGTCAAAAACAAGAGATTAGGACAACCGACGGATAAAACAGCGGGCAGAGGCTTCGTATCTGTATCATACTGCGACACTACCTTTGTTAGCTGCTACTTTACCCCAAATGAAACCATAAAAGATTTCCAAGATAAACTGGATCTACTGGAAGAAACAGTCAGAGACATAGAAAATAACGTTGTTATTGGAGGAGACTTTAACGCCAAAGCTGTGGAATGGGGAATGTTAAAAACGGACTCGAGAGGAAGAAGAATTATAGAAATGGCTGCACGAACCGGTATGATCATTAGCAACGAAGGTAATACACCTACTTTTCGCAGAACTGGCTGTAAAGGCACGATTCCAGATATTACAATGATAAGAGAAAAAACCGCCTGGAGATTGAAGGACTGGAGGGTCCTAGAGGACTTCACCGGAAGCGACCATCAGTATATCGTTTTTGATATTAAAGACCAAAAACAGTTTAAGCAAAAAAATGAATGGCCAAAATGGAATTTCGGGAAAATTAACGCAAAAGTCTTCCTATCAACAGTAGCTGAAGGGAAAAAAAGGGTATTAAAGTCAAAAACAGATGTAGAAACCACAATGACAAATGCCATGAACCTTATAACACATGCATGCGACATTGCAATGCCTAAAAAGAAGTCGGGATGGAATAACAAAAAGCCAGCGTATTGGTGGACAGAAGAAATAGCGCAGATAAGGAAGAACTGTTTACGTACTAGGAGACGAGCGACTAGAATGAGAACCAGACATACTGAAGATGCAATTAAGGCCAGTGCAGAGTATCTATCAGCCAAAAAAGAACTACGTAAAGCTATCCGAAGGAGCAAACACCAATGCTGGAAAGCACTACAAAAAGATGTTGATACAAACCCCTGGGGTCTAGGGTACAAAATCGTCCTTAAGAAGATGGGTAATACGGCACCGTGTTCAGCGCGAGATGTATCATTCATGAATAAAGTCGTAGATACGCTCTTCCCAACACATCCGGTCATGAAGGAAAATCAGATGATAAAGCAAAAGAACGTTCCTCTTTTCACGGTAGAGGAATTAAAAGTAGCGCTTATGTCAATGAAAAATAAAAAAGCACCTGGACCAGATGGAATACCTGCAGAAGTTCTCAAGCTGCTGGCCGAAGAACACTCTGACTTACTCCTTAATATGTACAACAGAAGCTTAGAAGAGCAAGTTTTTTACAGCCGATGGAAAGAACAAAGACTCGTTCTAATAGACAAGGGTAAGGGAGATCCTCAATCTCCATCCTCGTACAGACCTCTCTGTATGCTTAACATGGCAGGGAAGGTTTTGGAGAAATTGCTAAAAGCGAGAGTTTTGACAGCTGTGAAGGAAGCTGGGGACTTATCTAACAGACAGTATGGATTTCGAAAAGGGCGATCTACAATAGATGCAATACAGGAAGTCATAACAGTTGTTAAAAACTCAAGAGAGACAAATCATTTCTCCAGAAACATAGTTCTACTCGTGACATTCGATGTAAAAAACGCTTTTAATTCAGCAAGGTGGCCTGATATGTTAAATGCCCTAGACAAAGACTTCAAGATGCCGGAGTATCTTTTAAACATCCTTAAAAGTTATTTAAGTCAAAGAACATTGTTTTATGAAACATCAGAAGGAATGAAAGCCAAAAACATCACAGCTGGAGCGGCTCAGGGGTCAGTATTGGGCCCGGATCTGTGGAACATAACGTATGATGGTATCCTAAGAATGAAAACACCAGAAAATTCGTTTCTCATCGGATACGCCGATGATATTGCCGCAATTATAGAAGCAAGGACCTTAGAGCTCGCTCAAATGAGACTGACACAGCTCATGAGAAGACTTGAACTGTGGATGCAAGATCACGGATTTAGCCTCGCTATGCAAAAAACTGAGATCTTGATACTTACCAGAAAGCGGTTACAGTTAGAAATTCCCTTCAAAGTCGGAGAAGAAACTGTCCTTAGCAGCAGAGTTGTCAAGCACCTTGGAATAAACCTAGACAGTAAACTTACTTTCTGGGATCACATCAGAATAGCAACAGATAAGGCACGGAGATTAACTCTTGCCATGAGCAAACTTATGAGCAATACGGGAGGACCGCTACAGAGTAAAAGAAGGTTGCTAGTTACAGTCTCAAATTCCATACTGTTGTACGGAAGCGAAAACTGGGCAGAAGTGCTAGATAAAAAGAAATATCGCAAACGAATGGCAGCAGTACAAAGATTAGGAGCATTGAGAGTTGCAAGCTCGTACCACACTGTGTCAGAGCCTGCCATAATGGTAATTTCTGGCATCATTCCAATAGACATCATGGCAATAGAGAGACAATTTCTCTATCAAAGTAAGGCAACGGCAGATCGGAACACTCTAAAAAAAATAGCTCGAGAAAACACTAGAACAAAGTGGCAAAATAGATGGGAGAACGAGAATAGAGGACGGTGGACTTATAGACTAATTAAGAAACTTAATCCATGGGTAGACCGACAAGAAGGAGAAGTCAATTACTACATGACGCAGTTTCTAAGTAATCATGGCTATTTCAGATCTTATTTATATAAAATGGGGAAAACAGCGAAACCAAATTGCATCTATGGAGATTCTGATAAAGATGATGCCGAACACACCTTTTTTCAGTGTACAAGATGGACACAAGAAAGAGAAAAAGTCGAAGGTATTGTTGGAGAAATTACACCCGAAAATATTGTAAATAAAATGTTAGAAAGCGAAGAATACTGGAGCACAATTGCTTTATTTATAGAAGAAATCCTCAGACAAAAAAAGAAGGAATTAGATGAAAATTAGAAACAAAAAAGGGGGGATAAATCCAAGCTGGTCAAGAAAGTAAGAGCCGAAGCTCGGCTAAGAGTCGCTGATGACCTCCAACCCCTGAAGGAATGCGAAAGCGGCTACCGGGGGTTAGTTGGTAGGCGTGAATGGGGGGTGTTTTTAGTGCGGTAACGGCGGCTGCAGAAAGCAGGATCGACTGAGTCCCACACAGTCCTTAGATCAAGGGAGTGCATAAAGCATTTTCACCTCCTCCTCTCAAAAAAAAAAAAAAAAAAAAAAAAAAATTATTATTAATTAATATTTCATTTGAAAGTTTTGAATTGAATACTTTTACAAAAAAAAATATAAATTTTGTTTCAGTGTAAATTTGAATTAGTCAAAAAATATTTACTAACTTGAATTAGTAACTGACTTTTTGCTTTGAAATTTATAATTTTCGCTTAGAAAAAATTTCATTATTTTTATAATTATTATTTTCATTATTTTTGCCTATTATTAATTAATATTTTGTTTGAAATTTTTGAACTAAATTTTTCTTTATTATTATTATAATTATTTTCATTGTTATTGATTAGTATTTTTTTATATAATTTTTTAATTGAATTTTTATATTATTATTTTTATTATTTTTATTATTATTAATTAATATTTCATTTGAAAGTTTTGAATTGAATACTTTTACAAAAAAAATATAAATTTTGTTTCAGTGTAAATTTGAATTAGTCAAAAAATATTTACTAATTTGAATTAGTAACTGACTTTTTGCTTTGAAATTTATAATTTTCGCTTAGAAAAAATTTCATTATTTTTCTAATTATTATTTTTATTATTATTGCCTATTATTAATTAATATTTTGTTTATAATTTTTTAATTGAATTTTTTTATTATTATTATAATTATTTTCATTGTTATTGATTAGTATTTTGTTTATAATTTTTTAATTGAATTTTTATATTATTATTTTCATTATTTTTATTATTATTAATTAATATTTCATTTGAAAGTTTTGAATTGAATACTTTTACAAAAAAAAATATAAATTTTGTTTCAGTGTAAATTTGAATTAGTCAAAAAATATTTACTAACTTGAATTAGTAACTGACTTTTTGCTTTGAAATTTATAATTTTCGCTTAGAAAAAATTTCATTATTTTTATAATTATTATTTTCATTATTTTTGCCTATTATTAATTAATATTTTGTTTGAAATTTTTGAACTAAATTTTTCTTTATTATTATTATAATTATTTTCATTGTTATTGATTAGTATTTTTTTATATAATTTTTTAATTGAATTTTTATATTATTATTTTTATTATTTTTATTATTATTAATTAATATTTCATTTGAAAGTTTTGAATTGAATACTTTTACAAAAAAATATAAATTTTGTTTCAGTGTAAATTTGAATTAGTTAAAAAATACTTACTAATTTGAATTAGTAACTGACTTTTTGCTTTGAAATTTATAATTTTCGCTTAGAAAAAATTAAAATTTCATTATTTTTATAATTATTATTTTCATTATTATTATTATTATAATTATTTTCATTATTATTGATTAGTATTTTGTTTATAATTTTTTAATTGAATTTTATTATTATTATTATTATTATTTTCATTATTTTTATTATTATTAATTAATATTACATTTGAAATTTTTGAATTGAATACTTTTACAAAAAATGTAAATTTGAATTAGTCAAAAAATATTTACTGATTAATATTAATATGAATAATAATATTAATATTATTAATATTTTTTAATTAATTTTTTTTTTGAATTTTTTATTATTTTTAATTAATGAAATCCATGAAATAAAAAGAATGCTTCGAACCTAATAAGATGGAATTAAATTTTCCGCACTGATTGATAAGAATTAGTTTTTGAACTGGTTGGATTATATTTAATGAGATTTTCGCATTGCTCGTTATTGATTATATTATAGAGAGAAGAGAGATAAATTGGAGGAAAAAAATGCAGACACGACATTTTTTGTTAATATTATTATATTGTCGTGTGTGTGTCGAGTTATACAATCAAATTTGCCTCAATGTGTATATCTGGAGGCCGGGGGACCTAAAAACCCTTCTTTTCCCTCTCCCCCCCTACTTTTAGTATCTCATGTCTTTTGTCATTGGTGACTAGCTTTAGGAAGCCAACTAACCGTCTTTGTATTGTAAACTTACACTGTATCGAATACAGGGTCGTATCTGTTGATTTGAATTTTTTTTTTCAATTCTTCCCTTGTTTTTTGCTACAAAAAAAATAAATTAAAAGAAAATGAAATGTATAGTAAAATCTGAAAAGAAGGAAATTAAAAAAAATTAAATGTGTATTTTTTTGTCTGAATTTCGTTTGGGAAAATTCTTTCGAGCTTCTGATGATAAATAAAGCGGATTTTTTTTTGGAAATTGCTTTTGGAAATTTGGAAACATTTTTCTATTGTTTGATTTTTGCGCTAAAAAAATATTTTTTGTAAGATGAAAGAAATTTTTTTGATTTTTATTTTTGATGTTTAGTTATGAACAAAAAAGGGGGAAAAAATTGAGATGGTTTATGTACGGAGTTGAGTCGTCACTGACAGGTGGCTAATATTTCTATGTCAGTTTAAAAGTCTAGTTCAGTAGTTAGTAGTTGTCGCGTGGAGTTAGTTTCAATAAAAAAAAAAAAGGAAAAGTGGATTGGAAAAAAATTTTTTTCTCTTTGAGAAATTTCGAAATTTAAAGAAAAATGAATTTCGTTTTGTTTTGCTTGCATCGGACATGACACACGAGAGTGATATGGGCGTGGGAACTGTTTTGGACATTGTGATCTTATTAATTGCTACTAACATTGCTCTTAAATCATTTGGTGTATGTGACGTCTGCATACCCTATTCGATTGTCATCACTTTCTTCTTCACAGGATGCTTACTTTTGTGAGTTCTTTTCACTTTTCTTAATTTCTCTTAATTTTTGAATTTTTTTCTGACAATTAAATTCATTTATTTCAAATATTTGCTAAAGTTTATGTTAAAAAAATATTTTCCCTTTGCAAAAAAAAAATAAAATGTTTTATTAAATTACAATTTTTTTTTGCAAATCTGATAATTTTTTAGTATCTAAATTTAAATTTGTAAAAATGTTTACTAATTTTAATTAGTAACTAAATTTTTTGCTTTTGAACGGGTAAATTTTCATGATAAATAATAATTTCTACTAGTTTGATAGTCAAATTTACTGAATCTTAATAATAAATAGTAATTTCTACCAATTTTTGTAAAAGTCACTAAAAGTTACTATTAAATAGTAATTCGTACTTATTTATTAGTAAAATTTACTAAAAGTTATTAAAAAAATAGTAATTTAAACTAATTTATTAGTAAAATTCACTAAAAGTTACTAATAAATAATAATTTTTACTAATTTATTGGTAAAATTTACTAAAAGTTGTTTTAAAAATAGTAATTTCTACCAATTTATTAGTAAAATTCACTAAAAGTTACCAATAAAAAGTAATTTGTACTAATTTATTAGTAAAATTTAATAAAAGTTATTAAAAAATAGTAATTTGTACTAGTTTATTAGTAAAATTCACTAAAAGTTACTAATAAATAGTAATTTGTACTAATTTATTAGTAAAATTTGCTAAAAGTTATTTTAAAAATAGTAATTTTCACTAATTCATTAGTAAAATTTACTGAACTAAAATAATAAATAGTAATTTCTACGAATGAAGTGATAAAATTTACTAAACATTACAAAAATAGTTATTTCTAGCATTTTATTAGTAAAATTATAAATAAATAAATAAATTAATTATAAATAATAAATAGTAATTCGTACTAATTTATTAGTAATATTTACTGAAATTAATAAATAGTTACCTTCTGCTAACTCATTTATAAAAGTTACTAAACTGTAAAAAGCAAATTGTAATTTCTATTAATTTATTGAAAAGCTGCACTAATTAAATTTCAATTTCCTAATTATTAAAGTTTACTAATAAATTTGTGGAAATTTAAATTTATTACAAAAATTAGTAAACATTTTTGTCTATTCAAATTTGGACCCTTTTTTAATTTGATGCAATTTAATTTCATTTGTAACTTTATTATTAATTTTTTTCTACTTTAAATAATCTCCAAATTTTTTTCTTTTTCTATTTTAATTTAGTCTCTTTTTTTCCTTTTTGATTTTCTTTTTTTTAATTTAATCTTTTTAGTTTTTTTTATTTAATGCAATTTAACTTAATTTGTAATTTCATTTTTATTTTTTTCTTCTTTAAATAGTTTCTAACTTTTTTCTTTCTCTTTTTTTTCCTTTTTGATTTTCTTGTCTTTTTTTTTGCTTTTTTTATTTGTTTTTTGTTTGCTTTTTTATTTGTTCTTTGTTTGCTTGTCTTATTTGTTGTTTCGATTTTTTTTTGTTTGCTTCTTAGTTTACATTTCTCATTAGTTTCTTGGTTTTTGTAATTTTTTTTGTTTTCTTTTTATTTGTTTAATTATTTTATTTTTTAATTTGTTCATTTATTTTGTTTTCTCTTTATTTGTGTATTTATTTTGTTTTTTTTTAATTTGTTTATTCATTTTGTCATCTATTGTTTTTTTATTTTCTTCCTTTTTAATTTGTTTATTTATTTTGTTTTCTCTGAATTTTTTTATTTATTTTGTTTTCTTTTTATTTGTTTATTTATTTCGTTTTTTTCTAATTTGTTTATTCATTTCGTTTTTTTCTAATTTGTTTATTTATTTCGTTTTTTCTAATTTGTTTATTTATTCATTCATCTATTGTTTTTTTATTTCCTCCCTTTTTAATTTTTTGTTCTTTTCTTAATTTTATGTTTTTGTCAATTTTATTTTTTATTTACATTTATTTTTTTCTGTGTTTGTTTACTTTTTGGGATAGAAAAAATAACGTCTGCTAGACAAATTAACAAAAACAAGAACATAAATATTTTCATCGTCTATCGCGTGTTGAAATGTTTCCGGTAGTAAATAGTTTGCGGTACGACCGTTTTGTTTTTTATGAGCTTTAAAAAAAGTGGGGGGGGGGGAATGGGAATCGGTTGGAGATATCAAAAAAAAAAAAAAAAAAAAAATAAGAATGGCCTGCCAAACCACACGAGTTAGGCACACACGGCAAATTGTGGAATCGTTTTTCTGGATCGTGACCAGAAATCTTTTCCAACTTATAGACTACAGGTTGTTGAAATCATTCGCTTAATTTTATTTGACGATTATCCTCAACAAGTTTGCCTTTTCTCCCCCTTTATTGGAGTCAGATTTCAACTGTATTGTATTTTATTCTTTGTTTCTACTTTCTAACGAAGAAAATAGTTCTTTTATTTCGAAAAATAATTTTTTAATTTGTATAATAGTTCTTTTATTCGAAAAATATATTTTTTTTTATTCAAACAATATTTTTTTTTATTCGAAAAATAGTTTTTTAATTTGACAAGGAATTTTTTTAATTATAAAAATAGTTTTTTTATTCGGTTTTTTTAATTGTTGTTTTATTCGAAAAATAGTCTTTATAATCGAAAAATAATTTTTTAATTCGAAAAGCATTTCTTTTATTCGAAAAATAGTTTTTTAATTTGACAAGGAATTTTTTATTTCAAAAAATAGTTTTTTTATTCGGAAAATTGTTTTTTTATTCGAAAAATAGTCTTTATATTCGAAAAATAATTTTTTAATTCGAAAAGCATTTCTTTTATTCGAAAAATAGTTTTTTAATTTGACAAGGAATTTTTTATTTCAAAAAATAGTTTTTTTATTCAAAAAATAGTCTTTTTATTCAAAAAATAATTTTTTAATTCGCAAGGTAGTCTTTTTAGTCGAAAAATATTTTGTTTAGTCGAAAAATAGTTTTTTTATTCGAAAAATAGTTTTTCTATTCGAAAAATAGTCTTTTTAGTCCTAAAATAGTTTTTCATTCGCAAAATAGTCTTTATAGTCGAAAAATATTTTTGTTTATTTGAAAAATAGTTTTTTTATTCAAAAAATAGGTTTTTTATTCGAAAAATAGTTTCATAATTAAAAAAAAATATTTCCATGCAAAAACTAATTTCTTTCATAAAAAAAAATGCAGTAAAATAATCGAAATGAAAAAGGAAGGTTCTGACACGTAACGTGGTGTTGCTTGGCAGCTCCTACCTACGAAGTGGAAAGAGCTGAAGAGGATGTCGATGGAGATCATCAAATTATGCCTAGCATGGGTGCTGCTTCCTGGACAGGGAATCACTGCCCCTTATCCGAGGCCAAAGAAGCGGTGATAATAATATCAACTTTTTTTATTTCTCTCAATTTAGCAGCTAGCTGCTTATTAAGCTCATCGTGATTTCAATATTATATCCTTTTTTTTCTTCTTCTCAAAAAAAAAAAAAAAATTCTTTTCTATTCAATATTCTTCATCGAACAAAAACTAATTCTTGTTCGATTAAGAAATGAAAAACTCATTTTTTTGTACATGATTTCATCAACATCAAATAGAAAAAAAATAGTTTCGATCCGTTTCCAAAATAATTTGCAAAAAAATTAGATTTTACTATTTTACTATTTATATTTTTTACTATTTTACTATTTTGAATAATTTTCATTTTAATTAATTATGATCATAATTTTCGACAATAGTAGTTAGTAGAAATTATAATTTTCGATTTAATTAGAAATGGAAACAAAACTATTTTTTTTGGGCTCATTTCCACGTAGGTAGGAGGATTCTGTATTTTCTATTGTCATTTTTTCGAACGTACAAATCATTTTCATTTTTGTCTTTGTATTTTTACTTTTTAGGAATGAGAAAAAATTGTCACAATCGAATGTTATTTTTATTGTTTACAATTTTATTTGACTTTAATTTTTGCAAAGAGAATTTTTTTATTTTTTAGGATTTTATTATTTATTGTACTATTATTTTTATTATTGTTTTCGTATTATTTTTATTATTATTTCTGTATTATTTTTATTATTATTTCTGTATTATTTTTATTATTATTATTATGGTATTATTATTATTATTATTATTTCTGTATTATTTTTATTATTATTATTATCGTATTATTATTATGGTATTATTATTATTATTATTATTATTATTATTATTTCCATATTTTTTTATTATTATTTTCCCATTATTTTTATTAATATTTTCATATTATTTTTATTATTACGATTATCCAATTTTTTCTTATTATTTTTGTATTATTTTTTATTACTATTTTTAATTCTTTTTATTATTCAAATGTTGCCCTTTCATTATTATATTAATTAATAATAATTCAAAAATAACGGCTACAATAAATACAAGTAAATAAATAAATGTAAATGTAAATATAAATATAAATAAAAATTTAGAAATAATAAATAAGAATTAATAAATAAAAATATAATAAATATGTATTTAAATATTACAAGAAAAAATAGTTAAAAGTGAACAACTTATTTAAAATAATTATTAAAAAATTATTTAATAAATTTTTCACTTTTAAGTTTTTAACTACGAAGATAATAAAAGAAAGAAATAGAAAGAAAGAAAGAATAGTTAAAAGTGAAAAACTTATTTAAAATAATTATTAAAAAATTATTTAATAAATTTTCGCCATAAAGAAAAATATTTTTTCTTTATTATTTACAATTTTTTTTTTAAATATAAAATAAAATTTTTTAATATTCGTTCTGCGTGAAATTAAAACGAAAGTGTGGTAGGAATATACATATATATTTTGCCGATAAATGACAAATGAAGCACTCTATTGGGAAGGTAATAACTACTTTTCCTGGGGTGCTTTTGAATTTAGTATACCCTTGTGTTAAGCTGAGCTTTAATGCCCATTAGGAGAAGAGCCTTCAAATTAGGTCTAACTATTAATAACCACAGATAGCATCAAAATTAAGCATGTATTGCTTCATTAAGTAAGATTAGCACACTTACTGGAAATTTTATACCTCATACATATACCATCCACTCTACAGGCAATTACTTAATGTAATATAAAACTTTTCATATTTACACACTCATTGGATGATAGAAAAAAAGAGAACTAGACATTTTTTTTATACTATTAACTAATAATGAATTTTTAATTTTTTAATTGGCAAATTTTACTAATAAAAATGGTAATTTATTTTTGGTTTCATTTATTTTTAATGATTTATTTTGGTAAAATTTAATCAAATTTTTTTCTGTTTTAGTAAAATTTAATCAAATTTTTTTCTGTTTTAGTAAAATTTTTAAATTTAAAAGCAAGTTTTTAGTCGCTAATTTAAATTAGGTAACACTTTTATTAATTCAAATTGAGTACAAAAAAATAATAGTAATTCTTACTGACTTTTTTGATAAATTTGGCTAATAAATAGTAATTTTTTCTAATTTATCAATTAGTTTAACTAATAATTAGTATTTTCTATAAACATCGAAGTAAATTTGACTAATAAATAGTCATTTTTATTGACTTGTTTGTAAATTTGATGTTGGTCAAACATTACTGATTGTTGGTAAAAAATTATTGATTTATAGTCAAAAATGACTGATTGTTAGTTTACATTTACTAATTGTTGATCAAACATTATTAATTGTTATTCGAAAATTAGTAACTGATAGTCAAAATTTACTGATTGTTTGTAAAAAATAGCTGATAGTCAGTCAATATTTCGTGATTGTTGGTCAAACATTAAAAAAAATTTTTAAATTACTGATTGATAGTCAAAATTAATTGATTTTTGGTCAAACTTTACTGATTGTTGGTAAAACATTACTGATTGTTATTTGAAAATTACTAATTGATAGTCAAAATTTATTGATTGCTGGTAAAAAATTACTGAATGTTGGTCAAACATTACTGATTGTTATTCGAAAATTACTAATTGATAGTCAAAATTTACTGATTGTTAGTCGAAAATGATTGTTCGTTGGTCAAACATTACTGGTTGTTAGTCAAAAATGACTGATTGTTAGTCAATATATACAGATTGTTAGTCAAAAGGTAGCAAATATGTAGTAGATGTTTCCAGAACTATGTTTTACTATAAAAGTAGTAAAAGTCACTTTAATTTTTTTCTCCGGGTGTTTACTGCTAATTAAGAACAGAAGATAACTATTCGCACCTATATAAAAGCTTCCACTTTATATCGAACAATACCTAATAATAGTTGGGGGGAGGAAAACATATTGATAAAAATAAAGAAGTAGAGAAAAAAAAGAAGTAGTATAAGAAGAGATTATAAAGTAAAGATATAAAGTGACTCGACATTGGCGGAAGGGCAGAGGCAGAGGCAGAAGAAGAAGAAGCTGTTAGTATATACTTAACCCACTCTTGCACTCAAGCAAGTCCTTGTTCTTCTAGTGGGAACATATTACCTTCCTTAAACCGAGAGACAGACACCACCCTGACCTCTGAAACCGCACACACACCATCTTTTCCCAACCCTCTTCAACTGATGAGCAACACTTTTTGTAAAAGTGAGGGCAAGAGAAACTTGGTAACTTGACTGCGCCGCGCTACGGCTGTCGTCCGATGGTATTAAAGTTCACGTATAAAACTAAAAGCTTCTTTTCTACCAACCAAGCTTTATCTGCTTTGTCGGCATTTATTGATTCCTCGCTCCTTTGCCAGATGGCACCAGTTCGTTGCTTTTTCACGCTTTTCACATTTTCATTTCTCTTCGCTGTTGCAAAAATTTATGTAACAGCTGGTTTTGCAACAAAAAAAGGAAAGAAAGAAAACTGTTACTCATTTTTAATGTTTTATTATCTGCTAATGTTTACCTTGTTCGGGGCCATTTCCAAAATGCTTCTTTTCAGAAATTTTTCCCCTTATCAGTATGTAACGGACTGTTTACATTAGCGCCATTTTTTATGCTTCCCCCCTCACTTAGTCTTCGACAGCGTTTCGTATTTTTTTAACAGCTCCTTGTTAAATTCTTTAATATGTTAAGGTTACAAAAAATTTTGTAGCAATAACAAAAAAATATGTTAGTCCTATATTAACAATTCTAATTTTCTAAGTGTATTCAGTTAAAAAAAATTAAAAATTCTCTTTTAGACGCATTTTTCTAGGACCAAAATTAAAAAAGTTACAAAGGTTTTTCCAAAATCCGAGACATTTTTTCATTTTGAAAATTCCATCTTCGGTAACTTTTTGCCAGTATATTTTTTTAAGAATTTTGAAAATTTTTCTGACAACTGGAACCAAACCATGCAACTTCTTCTTTAGACGCATTTTTCTAGGACCAAAATTAAAAAAGTTACAGAGGTTTTTCCACATTTACAGAAATTTTTTCATTTTGAAAATTCAATCTTCGGTAACTTTTTGCCAGTTTATTTTTTTAAGAATTTTGAAAATTTTTCTGATAATTGGAACCAAAACAAGCAACTTCTTCTTTAGACGCATTTTTCTAGGACCAAAATTAAAAATGTTACAGAGGTTTTTCCAAAATCTGAGACATTTTTTCATTTTGAAAATTCAATCATCGGTAACTTTTTGCCAGTTTATTTTTTTAAGAATTTTGAAAATTTTTCTGACAACTGGAACCAAACCATGCAACTTCTTCTTTAGACGCATTTTTCTAGGACCAAAATTAAAAAAGTTACAGAGGTTTTTCCACATTTACGGAAATTTTTTCATTTTTAAAAATTCAATCTTCGGTAACTTTTTGCCAGTTTATTTTTTTAAGAATTTTGAAAATTTTTCTGATAATTGGAACCAAAACAAGCAACTTCTTCTTTAGACGCATTTTTCTAGGACCAAAATTAAAAATGTTACACAGGTTTTTCCAAAATCCGAGACATTTTTTCATTTTGAAAATTCCATCTTCGGTAACTTTTTGCCAGTTTATTTTTTTAAGAATTTTGAAAATTTTTCTGTTAATTGGAACCAAACCATGTAACTTCTTCTTTAGACGCATTTTTCTAGGACCAAAATTAAAAAAGTTACAGAGGTTTTTCCACATTTACGGAAATTTTTTCATTTCGAAAATTCAATCTTCGGTAACTTTTTGCCAGTTTATTTTTTTAAGAATTTTGAAAATTTTTCTGTTAATTGGAACCAAACCATTCAACTTCTTCTTTAGACGCATTTTTCTAGGACCAAAATTAAAAAAGTTACAAAGAATTTTCTAAAATCCGAGACATTTTTTCATTTTGAAAATTCCATCTTCGGTAACTTTTTGCCAGTTTATTTTTTTTTAAATTTTGAAAATTTTTCTGTTAATTGGAACCAAACCATGCAACTTCTTCTTTAGACGCATTTTTCTAGGACCAAAATTAAAAAAGTTACAAAGGTTTTTCCAAAATCCGAGACATTTTTTCATTTTGAAAATTCCATCTTCGGTAACTTTTTGCCAGTTTCTTTTTTTTTAAATTTTGAAAATTTTTCTGTTAATTGGAACCAAACCATGTAACTTCTTCTTTAGACGCATTTTTCTAGGACCGAAATTAAAAAAGTTACAGAGGTTTTTCCACATTTACAGAAATTTTTTCATTTTGAAAATTCAATCTTCGGTAACTTTTTGCCAGTTTATTTTTTTAAGAATTTTGAAAATTTTTCTGATAATTGGAACCAAAACAAGCAACTTCTTCTTTAGACGCATTTTTCTAGGACCAAAATTAAAAATGTTACAGAGGTTTTTCCAAAATCTGAGACATTTTTTCATTTTGAAAATTCAATCATCGGTAACTTTTTGCCAGTTTATTTTTTTAAGAATTTTGAAAATTTTTCTGACAACTGGAAACAAACCATGCAACTTCTTCTTTAGACGCATTTTTCTAGGACCAAAATTAAAAAAGTTACAGAGGTTTTTCCACATTTACAGAAATTTTTTCATTTTGAAAATTCAATCTTCGGTAACTTTTTGCCAGTTTATTTTTTTAAGAATTTTGAAAATTTTTCTGATAATTGGAACCAAACCATGCAACTTCTTCTTTAGACGCATTTTTCTAGGACCAAAATTAAAAAAGTTACAGAGGGTTTTCCAAAATCTGAGACATTTTTTCATTTTGAAAATTCAATCTTCGGTAACTTTTTGCCAGTTTATTTTTTTAAGAATTTTGAAAATTTTTCTGTTAATTGGAACCAAACCATGCAACTTCTTCTTTAGACGCATTTTTCTAGGACCAAAATTAAAAAAGTTACAGAGGTTTTTCCACATTTACAGAAATTTTTTCATTTTGAAAATTCAATCTTCGGTAACTTTTTGCCAGTTTATTTTTTTAAGAATTTTGAAAATTTTTCTGTTAATTGGAACCAAACCATGCAACTTCTTCTTTAGACGCATTTTTCTAGGACCAAAATTAAAAAAGTTACAGAGGTTTTTCCACATTTACAGAAATTTTTTCATTTTGAAAATTCAATCTTCGGTAACTTTTTGCCAGTTTATTTTTTTTTAAATTTTGAAAATTTTTCTGTTAATTGGAACCAAACCATGCAACTTCTTCTTTAGACGCATTTTTCTAGGACCAAAATTAAAAAAGTTACAAAGGTTTTTCCAAAATCTGAGACATTTTTTCATTTTGAAACTTCAATATTCGGTAACTTTTTGCCAGTTTATTTTTTTAAGAATTTTGAAAATTTTTCTGTTAATTGGAACCAAACCATGCAACTTCTTCTTTAGACGCATTTTTCTAGGACCAAAATTAAAAAAGTTACAGAGGTTTTTCCAAAATCTGAGACATTTTTTCATTTTGAAAATTCAATCTTCGGTAACTTTTTGCCAGTTTATTTTTTTAAGAATTTTGAAAATTTTTCTGATAACTGGAACCAAACCATGCAACTTCTTCTTTAGACGCATTTTTCTAGGACCAAAATTAAAAAAGTTACAGAGGTTTTTCCAAAATCTGAGACATTTTTTCATTTTGAAAATTCAATCTTCGGTAACTTTTTGCCAGTTTATTTTTTTTTAAATTTTGAAAATTTTTCTGTTAATTGGAACCAAACCATGCAACTTCTTCTTTAGACGCATTTTTCTAGGACCAAAATTAAAAAAGTTACAGAGGTTTTTCCACATTTACAGAAATTTTTTCATTTTGAAAATTCAATCTTCGGTAACTTTTTGCCAGTTTATTTTTTTTAAAATTTTGAAAATTTTTCTGTTAATTGGAACCAAACCATGCAACTTCTTCTTTAGACGCATTTTTCTAGGACCAAAATTAAAAAAGTTACAGAGGTTTTTCCACATTTACAGAAATTTTTTCATTTCGAAAATTCAATCTTCGGTAACTTTTTGCCAGTTTATTTTTTTAAGAATTTTGAAAATTTTTCTGTTAATTGGAACCAAACCATGCAACTTCTTCTTTAGACGCATTTTTCTAGGACCAAAATTAAAAAAGTTACAAAGGTTTTTCCAAAATCACAGACATTTTTTCATTTTGAAAATTCAATCTTCGGTAACTTTTTGCCAGTTTATTTTTTTAAGAATTTTGAAAATTTTTCTGATAATTGGAACCAAAACAAGCAACTTCTTCTTTAGACGCATTTTTCTAGGACCAAAATTAAAAAAGTTACAGAGGTTTTTCCAAAATCCGAGACATTTTTTCATTTTGAAAATTCCATCTTCGGTAACTTTTTGCCAGTTTATTTTTTTAAGAATTTTGAAAATTTTTCTGATAATTGGAACCAAAACAAGCAACTTCTTCTTTAGACGCATTTTTCTAGGACCAAAATTAAAAAAGTTACAGAGGTTTTTCCACATTTACAGAAATTTTTTCATTTTGAAAATTCCATCTTCGGTAACTTTTTGCCAGTTTATTTTTTTTTAAGAATTTTGAAAAATTTTTCTGATAATTGGAACCAAAACCAATGCAACTTCTTCTTTAGACGCATTTTTCTAGGACCAAAATTAAAAAAGTTACAGAGGTTTTTCCAAAATTTACAGAAATTTTTTCATTTTGAAAATTCAATCTTCGGTAACTTTTTGCCAGTTTATTTTTTTAAGAATTTTGAAAATTTTTCTGATAATTGGAACCAAAACAAGCAACTTCTTCTTTAGACGCATTTTTCTAGGACCAAAATTAAAAAAGTTACAGAGGTTTTTCCACATTTACAGAAATTTTTTCATTTTGAAAATTCAATCTTCGGTAACTTTTTGCCAGTTTATTTTTTTAAGAATTTTGAAAATTTTTCTGATAACTGGAACCAAACCATGCAACTTCTTCTTTAGACGCATTTTTCTAGGACCAAAATTAAAAATGTTACACAGGTTTTTCCAAAATCTGAGACATTTTTTCATTTTGAAAATTCAATCATCGGTAACTTTTTGCCAGTTTATTTTTTTAAGAATTTTGAAAATTTTTCTGACAACTGGAAACAAACCATGCAACTTCTTCTGTAGACGCATTTTTCTAGGACCAAAATTAAAAAAGTTACAGAGGTTTTTCCACATTTACAGAAATTTTTTCATTTTGCAAATTCCATCTTCGGTAACTTTTTGCAAGTTTATTTTTTTTTAAATTTTAAAAATTTTTCTGTTAATTGGAACCAAACCATGCAACTTCTTCTTTAGACGCATTTTTCTAGGACCAAAATTAAAAAAGTTACAAAGGTTTTTCCACATTTACAGAAATTTTTTCATTTTGAAAATTCCATCTTCGGTAACTTTTTGCCAGTTTATTTTTTTTTAAATTTTGAAAATTTTTCTGATAATTGGAACCAAAACAAGCAACTTCTTCTTTAGACGCATTTTTCTAGGACCAAAATTAAAAAAGTTACAGAGGTTTTTCCACATTTACAGAAATTTTTTCATTTTGAAAATTCAATCTTCGGTAACTTTTTGCCAGTTTATTTTTTTAAGAATTTTGAAAATTTTTCTGATAATTGGAACCAAAACAAGCAACTTCTTCTTTAGACGCATTTTTCTAGGACCAAAATTAAAAAAGTTACAGAGGGTTTTCCAAAATCTGAGACATTTTTTCATTTTGAAAATTCAATCTTCGGTAACTTTTTGCCAGTTTATTTTTTTTTTAATTTTGAAAATTTTTCTGATAACTGGAACCAAACCATGCAACTTCTTCTTTAGACGCATTTTTCTAGGACCAAAATTAAAAAAGTTACAGAGGTTTTTCCACATTTACAGAAATTTTTTCATTTTGAAAATTCAATCTTCGGTAACTTTTTGCCAGTTTATTTTTTTAAGAATTTTGAAAATTTTTCTGTTAATTGGAACCAAACCATGCAACTTCTTCTTTAGACGCATTTTTCTAGGACCAAAATTAAAAAAGTTACAAAGGTTTTTCCAAAATCCGAGACATTTTTTCATTTTGAAAATTCCATCTTCGGTAACTTTTTGCCAGTTTATTTTTTTTTAAATTTTGAAAATTTTTCTGATAATTGGAACCAAAACAAGCAACTTCTTCTTTAGACGCATTTTTCTAGGACCAAAATTAAAAAAGTTACAGAGGTTTTTCCACATTTACAGAAATTTTTTCATTTTGAAAATTCAATCTTCGGTAACTTTTTGCCAGTTTATTTTTTTAAGAATTTTGAAAATTTTTCTGATAATTGGAACCAAAACAAGCAACTTCTTCTTTAGACGCATTTTTCTAGGACCAAAATTAAAAATGTTACACAGGTTTTTCCAAAATCTGAGACATTTTTTCATTTTGAAAATTCAATCATCGGTAACTTTTTGCCAGTTTATTTTTTTAAGAATTTTGAAAATTTTTCTGACAACTGGAACCAAACCATGCAACTTCTTCTTTAGACGCATTTTTCTAGGACCAAAATTAAAAAAGTTACAGAGGTTTTTCCACATTTACAGAAATTTTTTCATTTTGAAAATTCCATCTTCGGTAACTTTTTGCCAGTTTATTTTTTTAAGAATTTTGAAAATTTTTCTGTTAATTGGAACCAAAACAAGCAACTTCTTCTTTAGACGCATTTTTCTAGGACCAAAATTAAAAAAGTTACAGAGGTTTTTCCACATTTACAGAAATTTTTTCATTTTGAAAATTCAATCTTCGGTAACTTTTTGCCAGTTTATTTTTTTTTAAATTTTGAAAATTTTTCTGTTAATTGGAACCAAACCATGCAACTTCTTCTTTAGACGCATTTTTCTAGGACCAAAATTAAAAAAGTTACAAAGGTTTTTCCAAAATCTGAGACATTTTTTCATTTTGAAAATTCAATCTTCGGTAACTTTTTGCCAGTTTATTTTTTTAAGAATTTTGAAAATTTTTCTGATAATTGGAACCAAAACAAGCAACTTCTTCTTTAGACGCATTTTTCTAGGACCAAAATTAAAAAAGTTACAGAGGTTTTTCCACATTTACAGAAATTTTTTCATTTTGAAAATTCAATCTTCGGTAACTTTTTGCCAGTTTATTTTTTTAAGAATTTTGAAAATTTTTCTGATAATTGGAACCAAACCATGCAACTTCTTCTTTAGACGCATTTTTCTAGGACCAAAATTAAAAAAGTTACAAAGGTTTTTCCAAAATCCGAGACATTTTTTCATTTTGAAAATTCCATCTTCGGTAACTTTTTGCCAGTTTATTTTTTTAAGAATTTTGAAAATTTTTCTGTTAATTGGAACCAAACCATGTAACTTCTTCTTTAGACGCATTTTTCTAGGACCAAAATTAAAAAAGTTACAGAGGTTTTTCCACATTTACAGAAATTTTTTCATTTTGAAAATTCAATCTTCGGTAACTTTTTGCCAGTTTATTTTTTTTTAAATTTTGAAAATTTTTCTGATAATTGGAACCAAACCATGCAACTTCTTCTTTAGACGCATTTTTCTAGGACCAAAATTAAAAAAGTTACAGAGGTTTTTCCACATTTACAGAAATTTTTTCATTTTGCAAATTCCATCTTCGGTAACATTTTGCCAGTTTATTTTTTTAAGAATTTTGAAAATTTTTCGGATAATTGGAACCAAAACAAGCAACTTCTTCTTTAGACGCATTTTTCTAGGACCAAAATTAAAAAAGTTACAGAGGTTTTTCCACATTTTACAGAAATTTTTTCATTTTGAAAATTCAATCATCGGTAACTTTTTGCCAGTTTATTTTTTTAAGAATTTTGAAAATTTTTCTGATAACTGGAACCAAACCATGCAACTTCTTCTTTAGACGCATTTTTCTAGGACCAAAATTAAAAAAGTTACAGAGGTTTTTCCACATTTACAGAAATTTTTTCATTTTGAAAATTCCATCTTCGGTAACTTTTTGCCAGTTTATTTTTTTAAGAATTTTGAAAATTTTTCTGTTAATTGGAACCAAACCATGCAACTTCTTCTTTAGACGCATTTTTCTAGGACCAAAATTAAAAAAGTTACAAAGGTTTTTCCAAAATCCGAGACATTTTTTCATTTTGAAAATTCCATCTTCGGTAACTTTTTGCCAGTTTATTTTTTTTTAAATTTTGAAAATTTTTCTGATAATTGGAACCAAAACAAGCAACTTCTTCTTTAGACGCATTTTTCTAGGACCAAAATTAAAAAAGTTACAGAGGTTTTTCCACATTTACAGAAATTTTTTCATTTTGAAAATTCAATCTTCGGTAACTTTTTGCCAGTTTATTTTTTTTTTAATTTTGAAAATTTTTCTGATAACTGGAACCAAACCATGCAACTTCTTCTTTAGACGCATTTTTCTAGGACCAAAATTAAAAAAGTTACAAAGGTTTTTCCAAAATCACAGACATTTTTTCATTTTGAAAATTCAATCTTCGGTAACTTTTTGCCAGTTTTTTTTTTAAGAATTTTGAAAATTTTTCTGATAATTGGAACCAAAACAAGCAACTTCTTCTTTAGACGCATTTTTCTAGGACCAAAATTAAAAAAGTTACAGAGGTTTTTCCACATTTACAGAAATTTTTTCATTTTGAAAATTCAATCTTCGGTAACTTTTTGCCAGTTTATTTTTTTAAGAATTTTGAAAATTTTTCTGATAATTGGAACAAAAACAATCAACTTCTTCTTTAGACGCATTTTTCTAGGACCAAAATTAAAAAAGTTACAAAGGTTTTTCCAAAATCACAGACATTTTTTCATTTTGAAAATTCAATCTTCGGTAACTTTTTGCCAGTTTATTTTTTTAAGAATTTTGAAAATTTTTCTGTTAATTGGAACCAAACCATGCAACTTCTTCTTTAGACGCATTTTTCTAGGACCAAAATTAAAAATGTTACAGAGGTTTTTCCAAAATCTGAGACATTTTTTTATTTTGAAAATTCAATCATCAATAACTTTTTGCCAGTTTATTTTTAATTGGAAGAAAACCATTCAACTTCTTCTTTAGACGCATTTTTCTAGGACCAAAATTAAAAAAGTTACAAAGAATTTTCTAAAATCCGAGACATTTTTTCATTTTGAAAATTCCATCTTCGGTAACTTTTTGCCAGTTTATTTTTTTTTAAATTTTGAAAATTTTTCTGTTAATTGGAACCAAACCATGCAACTTCTTCTTTAGACGCATTTTTCTAGGACCGAAATTAAAAAAGTTACAGAGGTTTTTCCACATTTACAGAAATTTTTTCATTTTGAAAATTTAATCTTCGGTAACTTTTTGCCAGTTTATTTTTTTAAGAATTTTGAAAATTTTTCTGATAATTGGAACCAAAACAAGCAACTTCTTCTTTAGACGCATTTTTCTAGGACCAAAATTAAAAAAGTTACAGAGGTTTTTCCACATTTACAGAAATTTTTTCATTTTGCAAATTCCATCTTCGGTAACTTTTTGCCAGTTTATTTTTTTAAGAATTTTGAAAATTTTTCTGTTAATTGGAACCAAACCATGCAACTTCTTCTTTAGACGCATTTTTCTAGGACCAAAATTAAAAAAGTTACAGAGGTTTTTCCACATTTACAGAAATTTTTTCATTTTGAAAATTCAATCTTCGGTAACTTTTTGCCAGTTTATTTTTTTAAGAATTTTGAAAATTTTTCTGATAATTGGAACCAAAACAAGCAACTTCTTCTTTAGACGCATTTTTCTAGGACCAAAATTAAAAAAGTTACAAAGGTTTTTCCAAAATCCGAGACATTTTTTCATTTTGAAAATTCAATCTTCGGTAACTTTTTGCCAGTTTATTTTTTTTTAAATTTTGAAAATTTTTCTGATAATTGGAACCAAACCATGCAACTTCTTCTTTAGACGCATTTTTCTAGGACCAAAATTAAAAAAGTTACAGAGGTTTTTCCACATTTACAGAAATTTTTTCATTTTGAAAATTCAATCTTCGGTAACTTTTTGCCAGTTTATTTTTTTTTAAATTTTGAAAATTTTTCTGTTAATTGGGACCAAACCATGCAACTTCTTCTTTAGACGCATTTTTCTAGGACCAAAATTAAAAAAGTTATAGAGGTTTTTCCACATTTACAGAAATTTTTTCATTTTGAAAATTCAATCTTCGGTAACTTTTTGCCAGTTTATTTTTTTAAGAATTTTGAAAATTTCTCTGATAATTGGAACCAAACCATGCAACTTCTTCTTTAGACGCATTTTTCTAGGACCAAAATTAAAAAAGTTATAGAGGTTTTTCCACATTTACAGAAATTTTTTCATTTT
Organism: Leptopilina drosophilae; assembly: GCA_032873175.1. Classification (NCBI taxonomy): domain Eukaryota; kingdom Metazoa; phylum Arthropoda; class Insecta; order Hymenoptera; family Figitidae; genus Leptopilina; species Leptopilina drosophilae. Next base: position 42,746,858 of record CM065485.1, on the reverse strand, counting down.
GAAAATTCAATCTTCGGTAACGTTTTGCCAGTTTATTTTTTTTAAATTTTGAAAATTTTTCTGTTAATTGGAATCAAACCATGCAACTTCTTCTTTAGACGCATTTTTCTAGGACCAAAATTAAAAAAGTTATAGAGGTTTTTCCACAATCTGAGACAATTTTTTCATTTTGAAAATTCAATCTTCGGTAACTTTTTGCCAGTTTATTTTTTTAAGAATTTTGAAAATTTCTCTGATAATTGGAACCAAACCATGCAACTTCTTCTTTAGACGCATTTTTCTAGGACCAAAATTAAAAAAGTTACAGAGGTTTTTCCACATTTACAGAAATTTTTTCATTTTGAAAATTCAATCTTCGGTAACTTTTTGCCAGTTTATTTTTTTTTAAATTTTGAAAATTTTTCTGTTAATTGGAACCAAACCATGCAACTTCTTCTTTAGACGCATTTTTCTAGGACCAAAATTAAAAAAGTTACAGAGGTTTTTCCACATTTACAGAAATTTTTTCATTTTGAAAATTCAATCTTCGGTAACTTTTTGCCAGTTTATTTTTTTAAGAATTTTGAAAATTTTTCTGATAATTGGAACCAAAACAAGCAACTTCTTCTTTAGACGCATTTTTCTAGGACCAAAATTAAAAAAGTTACAGAGGTTTTTCCAAAATCTGAGACATTTTTTCATTTTGAAAATTCAATCATCGGTAACTTTTTGCCAGTTTATTTTTTTAAGAATTTTGAAAATTTTTCTGTTAATTGGAACCAAACCATGCAACTTCTTCTTTAGACGCATTTTTCTAGGACCAAAATTAAAAAAGTTACAGAGGTTTTTCCACATTTACAGAAATTTTTTCATTTTGAAAATTCAATCTTCGGTAACTTTTTGCCAGTTTATTTTTTTAAGAATTTTGAAAATTTCTCTGATAATTGGAACCAAACCATGCAACTTCTTCTTTAGACGCATTTTTCTAGGACCAAAATTAAAAAAGTTACAGAGGTTTTTCCAAAATCTGAGACATTTTTTCATTTTGAAAATTCAATCTTCGGTAACTTTTTGCCAGTTTATTTTTTTAAGAATTTTGAAAATTTTTCTGTTAATTGGAACCAAACCATGCAACTTCTTCTTTAGACGCATTTTTCTAGGACCAAAATTAAAAAAGTTACAGAGGTTTTTCCACATTTACAGAAATTTTTTCATTTTGAAAATTCCATCTTCGGTAACTTTTTGCCAGTTTATTTTTTTTTAAATTTTGAAAATTTTTCTGTTAATTGGAACCAAACCATGCAACTTCTTCTTTAGACGCATTTTTCTAGGACCAAAATTAAAAAAGTTACAAAGGTTTTTCCAAAATCCGAGACATTTTTTCATTTTGAAAATTCCATCTTCGGTAACTTTTTGCCAGTTTATTTTTTTTTAAATTTTGAAAATTTTTCTGATAATTGGAACCAAAACAAGCAACTTCTTCTTTAGACGCATTTTTCTAGGACCAAAATTAAAAAAGTTACAGAGGTTTTTCCACATTTACAGAAATTTTTTCATTTTGCAAATTCCATCTTCGGTAACTTTTTGCCAGTTTATTTTTTTTTAAATTTTGAAAATTTTTCTGATAACTGGAACCAAACCATGCAACTTCTTCTTTAGACGCATTTTTCTAGGACCAAAATTAAAAAAGTTACAGAGGTTTTTCCAAAATCTGAGACATTTTTTCATTTTGAAAATTCCATCTTCGGTAACTTTTTGCCAGTTTATTTTTTTAAGAATTTTGAAAATTTCTCTGATAATTGGAACCAAACCATGCAACTTCTTCTTTAGACGCATTTTTCTAGGACCAAAATTAAAAAAGTTACAGAGGTTTTTCCACATTTACAGAAATTTTTTCATTTTGAAAATTCAATCTTCGGTAACTTTTTGCCAGTTTATTTTTTTAAGAATTTTGAAAATTTTTCTGATAATTGGAACCAAAACAAGCAACTTCTTCTTTAGACGCATTTTTCTAGGACCAAAATTAAAAAAGTTACAGAGGTTTTTCCACATTTACAGAAATTTTTTCATTTTGAAAATTCAATCTTCGGTAACTTTTTGCCAGTTTATTTTTTTAAGAATTTTGAAAATTTTTCTGTTAATTGGAACCAAACCATGCAACTTCTTCTTTAGACGCATTTTTCTAGGACCAAAATTAAAAAAGTTACAAAGGTTTTTCCAAAATGTGAGACATTTTTTCATTTTGAAAATTCAATCTTCGGTAACTTTTTGCCAGTTTATTTTTTTAAGAATTTTGAAAATTTTTCTGATAACTGGAACCAAACCATGCAACTTCTTCTTTAGACGCATTTTTCTAGGACCAAAATTAAAAAAGTTACAGAGGGTTTTCCAAAATCTGAGACATTTTTTCATTTTGAAAATTCAATCTTCGGTAACTTTTTGCCAGTTTATTTTTTTTTAAATTTTGAAAATTTTTCTGTTAATTGGATTCAAACCATGCAACTTCTTCTTTAGACGCATTTTTCTAGGACAAAAATTAAAAAAGTTACAGAGGGTTTTCCAAAATCTGAGACATTTTTTCATTTTGAAAATTCAATCTTCGGTAACTTTTTGCCAGTTTATTTTTTTAAGAATTTTCAAAATTTTTCTGTTAATTGGATTCAAACCATGCAACTTCTTCTTTAGACGCATTTTTCTAGGACCAAAATTAAAAAAGTTACAGAGGTTTTTCCACATTTACAGAAATTTTTTCATTTTGAAAATTCAATCTTCGGTAACTTTTTGCCAGTTTATTTTTTTTTAAATTTTGAAAATTTTTCTGATAATTGGAACCAAACCATGCAACTTCCTCTTTAGACGCATTTTTCTAGGACCAAAATTAATAAAGTTACAGAGGTTTTTCCACATTTACAGAAATTTTTTCATTTTGAAAATTCCAACTTCGGTAACTTTTTGCCAGTTTATTTTTTTAAGAATTTTGAAAATTTTTCTGATAATTGGAACCAAAACAAGCAACTTCTTCTTTAGACGCATTTTTCTAGGACCAAAATTAAAAAAGTTACAGAGGGTTTTCCAAAATCTGAGACATTTTTTCATTTTAAAAATTCCATCTTCGGTAACTTTTTGCCAGTTTATTTTTTTAAGAATTTTGAAAATTTTTCTGTTAATTGGAACCAAACCATGCAACTTCTTCTTTAGACGCATTTTTCTAGGACCAAAATTAAAAAAGTTACAGAGGTTTTTCCACATTTACAGAAATTTTTTCATTTTGAAAATTCAATCTTCGGTAACTTTTTGCCAGTTTATTTTTTTAAGAATTTTGAAAATTTTTCTGATAATTGGAACCAAAACAAGCAACTTCTTCTTTAGACGCATTTTTCTAGGACCAAAATTAAAAAAGTTACAGAGGTTTTTCCACATTTACAGAAATTTTTTCATTTTGAAAATTCCAACTTCGGTAACTTTTTGCCAGTTTATTTTTTTTTAAATTTTGAAAATTTTTCTGTTAATTGGAACCAAACCATGCAACTTCTTCTTTAGACGCATTTTTCTAGGACCAAAATTAAAAAAGTTACAGAGGTTTTTCCACATTTACAGAAATTTTTTCATTTTGAAAATTCCATCTTCGGTAACTTTTTGCCAGTTTATTTTTTTAAGAATTTTGAAAATTTTTCTGTTAATTGGAACCAAACCATGCAACTTCTTCTTTAGACGCATTTTTCTAGGACCAAAATTAAAAAAGTTACAGAGGTTTTTCCACATTTACAGAAATTTTTTCATTTTGAAAATTCCATCTTCGGTAACTTTTTGCCAGTTTATTTTTTTAAGAATTTTGAAAATTTTTCTGTTAACTGGAACCAAACCATGCTACTTCTTCTTTAGACGCATTTTTCTAGGACAAAAATTAAAAAAGTTACAGAGGGTTTTCCAAAATCTGAGACATTTTTTCATTTTGAAAATTCCATCTTCGGTAACTTTTTGCCAGTTTATTTTTTTAAGAATTTTGAAAATTTTTCTGATAATTGGAACCAAAACAAGCAACTTCTTCTTTAGACGCATTTTTCTAGGACCAAAATTAAAAAAGTTACAGAGGGTTTTCCAAAATCTGAGACATTTTTTCATTTTGAAAATTCAATCATCGGTAACATTTTGCCAGTTTATTTTTTTAACAAATTTTGAAAATTTTTCGGATAATTGGAACCAAACCATGCAACTTCTTCTTTAGACGCATTTTGTTAGGACCGAAATTAAAAAAGTTACAGAGGGTTTTCCAAAATCTGAGACATTTTTTCATTTTGAAAATTCAATCTTCGGTAACTTTTTGCCAGTTTATTTTTTTAAGAATTTTGAAAATTTTTCTGTTAACTGGAACCAATCCATGCAACTTCTTCTTTAGACGCATTTTTCTAGGACCAAAATTAAAAAAGTTACAGAGGTTTTTCCACATTTACAGAAATTTTTTCATTTTGAAAATTCCATCTTCGGTAACTTTTTGCCAGTTTATTTTTTTAAGAATTTTGAAAATTTTTCTGTTAATTGGAACCAAACCATGCAACTTCTTCTTTAGACGCATTTTTCTAGGACCAAAATTAAAAAAGTTACAGAGGTTTTTCCACATTTACAGAAATTTTTTCATTTGGAAAATTCAATCTTCGGTAACTTTTTGCCAGTTTATTTTTTTTTAAATTTTGAAAATTTTTCTGTTAATTGGAACCAAACCATGCAACTTCTTCTTTAGACGCATTTTTCTAGGACCAAAATTAAAAAAGTTACAGAGGTTTTTCCACATTTACAGAAATTTTTTCATTTTGAAAATTCCATCTTCGGTAACTTTTTGCCAGTTTATTTTTTTAAGAATTTTGAAAATTTTTCTGTTAATTGGAACCAAACCATGCAACTTCTTCTTTAGACGCATTTTTCTAGGACCAAAATTAAAAAAGTTACAGAGGGTTTTCCAAAATCTGAGACATTTTTTCATTTTGAAAATTCAATCTTCGGTAACTTTTTGCCAGTTTATTTTTTTAAGAATTTTGAAAATTTTTCTGATAACTGGAACCAAACCATGCAACTTCTTCTTTAGACGCATTTTTCTAGGACCAAAATTAAAAAAGTTACAGAGGTTTTTCCACATTTACAGAAATTTTTTCATTTTGAAAATTCCATCTTCGGTAACTTTTTGCCAGTTTATTTTTTTAAGAATTTTGAAAATTTTTCTGATAATTGGAACCAAACCATGCAACTTCTTCTTTAGACGCATTTTTCTAGGACCAAAATTAAAAAAGTTACAGAGGTTTTTCCACATTTACAGAAATTTTTTCATTTTGAAAATTCCAACTTCGGTAACTTTTTGCCAGTTTATTTTTTTAAGAATTTTGAAAATTTTTCTGTTAATTGGAACCAATCCATGCAACTTCTTCTTTAGACGCATTTTTCTAGGACCAAAATTAAAAAAGTTACAGAGGTTTTTCCACATTTACAGAAATTTTTTCATTTTGAAAATTCAATCTTCGGTAACTTTTTGCCAGTTTATTTTTTTTTAATTTTGAAAATTTTTCTGTTAATTGGAACCAAACCATGCAACTTCTTCTTTAGACGCATTTTTCTAGGACCAAAATTAAAAAAGTTACAGAGGTTTTTCCACATTTACAGAAATTTTTTCATTTTGAAAATTCCAACTTCGGTAACTTTTTGCCAGTTTATTTTTTTAAGAATTTTGAAAATTTTTCTGTTAATTGGAACCAATCCATGCAACTTCTTCTTTAGACGCATTTTTCTAGGACCAAAATTAAAAAAGTTACAGAGGTTTTTCCACATTTACAGAAATTTTTTCATTTTGAAAATTCAATCTTCGGTAACTTTTTGCCAGTTTATTTTTTTAAGAATTTTGAAAATTTTTCTGTTAATTGGAACCAAACCATGCAACTTCTTCTTTAGACGCATTTTTCTAGGACCAAAATTAAAAAAGTTACAAAGAATTTTCTAAAATCCGAGACATTTTTTCATTTTGAAAATTCCATCTTCGGTAACTTTTTGCCAGTTTATTTTTTTAAGAATTTTGAAAATTTTTCTGTTAATTGGAACCAAACCATGCAACTTCTTCTTTAGACGCATTTTTCTAGGACCAAAATTAAAAAAGTTACAGAGGTTTTTCCAAAATCTGAGACATTTTTTCATTTTGAAAATTCAATCATCGGTAACTTTTTGCCAGTTTATTTTTTTAAGAATTTTGAAAATTTTTCTGATAACTGGAACCAAACCATGCAACTTCTTCTTTAGACGCATTTTTCTAGGACCAAAATTAAAAAAGTTACAGAGGTTTTTCCAAAATCTGAGACATTTTTTCATTTTGAAAATTCAATCTTCGGTAACTTTTTGCCAGTTTATTTTTTTAAGAATTTTGAAAATTTTTCTGTTAACTGGAACCAAACCATGCAACTTCTTCTTTAGACGCATTTTTCTAGGACCAAAATTAAAAAAGTTACAGAGGTTTTTCCACATTTACAGAAATTTTTTCATTTTGAAAATTCAATCTTCGGTAACTTTTTGCCAGTTTATTTTTTTTTTAAATTTTGAAAATTTTTCTGTTAACTGGAACCAAACCATGCAACTTCTTCTTTAGACGCATTTTTCTAGGACCAAAATTAAAAAAGTTACAAAGAATTTTCTAAAATCCGAGACATTTTTTCATTTTGAAAATTCCATCTTCGGTAACTTTTTGCCAGTTTATTTTTTTAAGAATTTTGAAAATTTTTCTGTTAATTGGAACCAAACCATGCAACTTCTTCTTTAGACGCATTTTTCTAGGACCAAAATTAAAAAAGTTACAGAGGTTTTTCCACATTTACAGAAATTTTTTCATTTTGAAAATTCAATCTTCGGTAACTTTTTGCCAGTTTATTTTTTTAAGAATTTTGAAAATTTTTCTGATAATTGGAACCAAAACAAGCAACTTCTTCTTTAGACGCATTTTTCTAGGACCAAAATTAAAAAAGTTACAGAGGTTTTTCCACATTTACGGAAATTTTTTCATTTCGAAAATTCAATCTTCGGTAACTTTTTGCCAGTTTATTTTTTTAAGAATTTTGAAAATTTTTCTGATAATTGGAACCAAAACAAGCAACTTCTTCTTTAGACGCATTTTTCTAGGACCAAAATTAAAAAAGTTACAGAGGGTTTTCCAAAATCTGAGACATTTTTTCATTTTAAAAATTCCATCTTCGGTAACTTTTTGCCAGTTTATTTTTTTAAGAATTTTGAAAATTTTTCTGATAATTGGAACCAAACCATGCAACTTCTTCTTTAGACGCATTTTTCTAGGACCAAAATTAAAAAAGTTACAGAGGTTTTTCCACATTTACAGAAATTTTTTCATTTTGAAAATTCCATCTTCGGTAACTTTTTGCCAGTTTATTTTTTTTTAAATTTTGAAAATTTTTCTGTTAATTGGAACCAAACCATGCAACTTCTTCTTTAGACGCATTTTTCTAGGACCAAAATTAAAAAAGTTACAGAGGGTTTTCCAAAATCTGAGACATTTTTTCATTTTGAAAATTCAATCATCGGTAACTTTTTGCCAGTTTATTTTTTTAAGAATTTTGAAAATTTTTCTGATAATTGGAACCAAAACAAGCAACTTCTTCTTTAGACGCATTTTTCTAGGACCAAAATTAAAAAAGTTACACAGGTTTTTTCACATTCACAGAAATTTTTTCATTTTGAAAATTCCATCTTCGGTAACTTTTTGCCAGTTTATTTTTTTTTAAATTTTGAAAATTTTTCAGTTAATTGGAACCAAACCATGCAACTTCTTCTTTAGACGCATTTTTCTAGGACCAAAATTAAAAATGTTACAGAGGTTTTTCCAAAATCTGAGACATTTTTTCATTTTGAAAATTCAATCATCGGTAACTTTTTGCCAGTTTATTTTTTTTTAAATTTTGAAAATTTTTCTGTTAATTGGAACCAAACCATGCAACTTCTTCTTTAGACGCATTTTTCTAGGACCAAAATTAAAAAAGTTACAGAGGTTTTTCCACATTTACAGAAATTTTTTCATTTTGAAAATTCAATCTTCGGTAACTTTTTGCCAGTTTATTTTTTTTTAAATTTTGAAAATTTTTCTGTTAATTGGAACCAAACCATGCAACTTCTTCTTTAGACGCATTTTTCTAGGACCAAAATTAAAAAAGTTACAAAGGTTTTTCCAAAATGTGAGACATTTTTTCATTTTGAAAATTCAATCTTCGGTAACTTTTTGCCAGTTTATTTTTTTAAGAATTTTGAAAATTTTTCTGATAATTGGAACCAAACCATGCAACTTCTTCTTTAGACGCATTTTTCTAGGACCAAAATTAAAAAAGTTACAAAGGGTTTTCCAAAATCTGAGACATTTTTTCATTTTGAAAATTCAATCTTCGGTAACTTTTTGCCAGTTTATTTTTTTTTTAAATTTTGAAAATTTTTCTGTTAATTGGAACCAAACCATGCAACTTCTTCTTTAGACGCATTTTTCTAGGACCAAAATTAAAAAAGTTACAGAGGTTTTTCCAAAATCTGAGACATTTTTTCATTTTGAAAATTCAATCATCGGTAACTTTTTGCCAGTTTATTTTTTTAAGAATTTTGAAAATTTTTCTGTTAATTGGAACCAAACCATGCAACTTCTTCTTTAGACGCATTTTTCTAGGACCAAAATTAAAAAAGTTACAGAGGTTTTTCCACATTTACAGAAATTTTTTCATTTTGAAAATTCAATCTTCGGTAACTTTTTGCCAGTTTATTTTTTTTTAAATTTTGAAAATTTTTCTGATAACTGGAACCAAACCATGCAACTTCTTCTTTAGACGCATTTTTCTAGGACCAAAATTAAAAAAGTTACAGAGGTTTTTCCACATTTACAGAAATTTTTTCATTTTGAAAATTCAATCTTCGGTAACTTTTTGCCAGTTTATTTTTTTAGGAATTTTGAAAATTTTTCTGATAATTGGAACCAAACCATGCAACTTCTTCTTTAGACGCATTTTTCTAGGACCAAAATTAAAAAAGTTACATAGTATTTTCTAAAATCCGAGAAATTTTTTCATTTTGAAAATTCCATCTTCGGTAACTTTTTGCCAGTTTATTTTTTTAAGAATTTTGAAAATTTTTCTGTTAATTGGAACCAAACCATGCAACTTCTTCTTTAGACGCATTTTTCTAGGACCAAAATTAAAAAAGTTACAGAGGTTTTTCCACATTTACAGAAATTTTTTCATTTTGAAAATTCAATCTTCGGTAACTTTTTGCCAGTTTATTTTTTTAAGAATTTTGAAAATTTTTCTGATAATTGGAACCAAAACAAGCAACTTCTTCTTTAGACGCATTTTTCTAGGACCAAAATTAAAAATGTTACAGAGGTTTTTCCACATTTACAGAAATTTTTTCATTTTGAAAATTCAATCTTCGGTAACTTTTTGCCAGTTTATTTTTTTTAAGAATTTTGAAAATTTTTCTGATAATTGGAACCAAAACATGCAACTTCTTCTTTAGACGCATTTTTCTAGGACCAAAATTAAAAAAGTTACAGAGGTTTTTCCACATTTACAGAAATTTTTTCATTTTGAAAATTCAATCTTCGGTAACTTTTTGCCAGTTTATTTTTTTTTAAATTTTGAAAATTTTTCTGTTAATTGGAACCAAACCATGCAACTTCTTCTTTAGACGCATTTTTCTAGGACCAAAATTAAAAAAGTTACAGAGGTTTTTCCACATTTACAGAAATTTTTTCATTTTGAGAATTCCAACTTCGGTAACTTTTTGCCAGTTTATTTTTTTTAAGAATTTTGAAAATTTTTCTGTTAATTGGAACCAAACCATGCAACTTCTTCTTTAGACGCATTTTTCTAGGACCAAAATTAAAAAAGTTACAGAGGTTTTTCCACATTTACAGAAATTTTTTCATTTTGAAAATTCCATCTTCGGTAACTTTTTGCCAGTTTATTTTTTTAAGAATTTTGAAAATTTTTCTGTTAATTGGAACCAAACCATGCAACTTCTTCTTTAGACGCATTTTTCTAGGACCAAAATTAAAAAAGTTACAGAGGTTTTTCCACATTTACAGAAATTTTTTCATTTTGAAAATTCAATCTTCGGTAACTTTTTGCCAGTTTATTTTTTTAAGAATTTTGAAAATTTTTCTGTTAATTGGAACCAAACCATGCAACTTCTTCTTTAGACGCATTTTTCTAGGACCAAAATTAAAAAAGTTACAGAGGGTTTTCCAAAATCTGAGACATTTTTTCATTTTGAAAATTCCATCTTCGGTAACTTTTTGCCAGTTTATTTTTTTAAGAATTTTGAAAATTTTTCTGTTAATTGGAACCAAACCATGCAACTTCTTCTTTAGACGCATTTTTCTAGGACCAAAATTAAAAAAGTTACAGAGGGTTTTCCAAAATCTGAGACATTTTTTCATTTTGAAAATTCAATCTTCGGTAACTTTTTGCCAGTTTATTTTTTTAAGAATTTTGAAAATTTTTCTGTTAATTGGAACCAAACCATGCAACTTCTTCTTTAGACGCATTTTTCTAGGACCAAAATTAAAAAAGTTACAGAGGGTTTTCCAAAATCTGAGACATTTTTTCATTTTGAAAATTCAATCTTCGGTAACTTTTTGCCAGTTTATTTTTTTTTAAATTTTGAAAATTTTTCTGTTAACTGGAACCAAACCATGCAACTTCTTCTTTAGACGCATTTTTCTAGGACCAAAATTAAAAAAGTTACAGAGGTTTTTCCACATTTACAGAAATTTTTTCATTTTGAAAATTCCATCTTCGGTAACTTTTTGCCAGTTTATTTTTTTAAGAATTTTGAAAATTTTTCTGTTAATTGGAACCAATCCATGCAACTTCTTCTTTAGACGCATTTTTCTAGGACCAAAATTAAAAAAGTTACAGAGGTTTTTCCACATTTACAGAAATTTTTTCATTTGGAAAATTCAATCTTCGGTAACTTTTTGCCAGTTTATTTTTTTTTAAATTTTGAAAATTTTTCTGTTAATTGGAACCAAACCATGCAACTTCTTCTTTAGACGCATTTTTCTAGGACCAAAATTAAAAAAGTTACAGAGGTTTTTCCACATTTACAGAAATTTTTTCATTTTGAAAATTCCAACTTCGGTAACTTTTTGCCAGTTTATTTTTTTAAGAATTTTGAAAATTTTTCTGTTAATTGGAACCAATCCATGCAACTTCTTCTTTAGACGCATTTTTCTAGGACCAAAATTAAAAAAGTTACAGAGGTTTTTCCACATTTACAGAAATTTTTTCATTTTGAAAATTCCATCTTCGGTAACTTTTTGCCAGTTTATTTTTTTAAGAATTTTGAAAATTTTTCTGTTAATTGGAACCAATCCATGCAACTTCTTCTTTAGACGCATTTTTCTAGGACCAAAATTAAAAAAGTTACAGAGGTTTTTCCACATTTACAGAAATTTTTTCATTTTGAAACTTCAATCTTCGGTAACTTTTTGCCAGTTTATTTTTTTAAGAATTTTGAAAATTTTTCTGTTAATTGGAACCAATCCATGCTACTTCTTCTTTAGACGCATTTTTCTAGGACCAAAATTAAAAAAGTTACAGAGGGTTTTCCAAAATCTGAGACATTTTTTCATTTTAAAAATTCCATCTTCGGTAACTTTTTGCCAGTTTATTTTTTTAAGAATTTTGAAAATTTTTCTGTTAATTGGAACCAAACCATGCAACTTCTTCTTTAGACGCATTTTTCTAGGACCAAAATTAAAAAAGTTACAGAGGGTTTTCCAAAATCTGAGACATTTTTTCATTTTGAAAATTCAATCTTCGGTAACTTTTTGCCAGTTTATTTTTTTAAGAATTTTGAAAATTTTTCTGTTAATTGGAACCAAACCATGCAACTTCTTCTTTAGACGCATTTTTCTAGGACCAAAATTAAAAAAGTTACAGAGGGTTTTCCAAAATCTGAGACATTTTTTCATTTTGAAAATTCAATCTTCGGTAACTTTTTGCCAGTTTATTTTTTTAAGAATTTTGAAAATTTTTCTGTTAACTGGAACCAATCCATGCAACTTCTTCTTTAGACGCATTTTGCTAGGACCAAAATTAAAAAAGTTACAGAGGTTTTTCCACATTTACAGAAATTTTTTCATTTTGAAAATTCAATCTTCGGTAACTTTTTGCCAGTTTATTTTTTTTAAATTTTGAAAATTTTTCTGTTAATTGGAACCAAACCATGCAACTTCTTCTTTAGACGCATTTCGCTAGGACCAAAATTAAAAAAGTTACAGAGGGTTTTCCAAAATCTGAGACATTTTTTCATTTTAAAAATTCCATCTTCGGTAACTTTTTGCCAGTTTATTTTTTTAAGAATTTTGAAAATTTTTCTGTTAATTGGAACCAATCCATGCAACTTCTTCTTTAGACGCATTTTTCTAGGACAAAAATTAAAAAAGTTACAGAGGTTTTTCCACATTTACAGAAATTTTTTCATTTTGCAAATTCAATCTTCGGTAACTTTTTGCCAGTTTATTTTTTTAAGAATTTTGAAAATTTTTCTGTTAACTGGAACCAATCCATGCAACTTCTTCTTTAGACGCATTTTTCTAGGACCAAAATTAAAAAAGTTACAGAGGTTTTTCCACATTTACAGAAACTTTTTTATTTTGAAAATTAAATTTTTCTGTAACTTTTTTCAATTAGTTTTGATTTCAAATTTTTGAGAAAAGTTTTAATTTTATTGAAAAATTTAAAAAGTAGGAAATAATAATTAATCTTTTTTTCATGACTAGAAATGTTTCGTTGACTTTTAATTAAGTTTGATTATGTCAGGTCGTACATCGGATGATACAGAGAGAATGAGAAAGAGAGAGTTTATTATTTGACCTCATCCTCAGTGTCGCCCTAATCTTATAAAGTTGGCGTGCTGATTTGCTTCTGTGCGAAACGTGTAGCTTCAAACGTGTGTATTTGAAATTTATGGCTGTGAAGCTATCGATCTGAATCTTTCTCTCTCTCACTCTCAGTCCTTCCCCCTTTAACTGAAAATAGGACATGTCACGTGTGTTTCCTTGATATTACTCTCTTGGGTAACACGTGTTCATAATGATTCGCTTTGGAAGAAATGCTCATTTTACAAATATATATATAAAAAAAAACGTTACTCTTTACGTCACATGTATATATAGCGAGAGAGGGGATTTTGGTTCCCACTTGTATAGCCCCCGGAAATCCCAGAAATTTATCCAAGACCATTGAACAAATGTATAAAACTTCAATTCTCAATGTTTACAAGAACTTTTCTTTACTCGCGTTTCTTTTTTCCGTTTCTTTCGTCTCCTCACCTCTTCTCTTCTCTCCTTTTCTCGTCTCTCTTTTTCTCTCCTCTCCTTTTCTCTTTTCTTCCCTCCTCTCCTCTTCTCTCTCCTTTTTTTATACTCGATAAATTTCTCTTCTTGAAATGAATTTTTATCCCCGAATGAATTGAGAATTTCATGCGCTCTAACAAGAGTAACAATTCCACTCAACTTTTTTATTGGATAATTTCTTCAGTTGGAATGAAATGGCCATTTTCTATTGTTTTAATACACATGTACACTGACGTTTGGTATAAATAATTAAAAAGGAAAAGTATTGGCAAAATTTATGTCTTTCTTTTCGTTCATACAGACCTTAGTCATCAGTTGGACCTAGAAGATTTATGAATGTAAAATTCTTCGAAACGAAGTTATTTTTCGAATAACGAAATTATTCTTTAAAATTCAATTATTTTGAGTCATTTTAGTAAAGACGTCTTTTGCAAAATTCGATTATTTTTTATAGACAACAATATTCATCACAAGAATTTAATTATTTTTGAAAGTATTAATTTTTTATTATATTTTTATTACACTATCAATTAGAATTAAAAGCATTTCAATAAATCATTCATTTTTATTTAGTTTATGTCTGTTTTTAATAGGGATGCTACTATAAAAAAGTTTGTTTTTTCTACTAAAGAGTCTTAATTTCAAAATCAAGATTCCATATTATACGGATCTGATTTTCACACTTTGAAAAGTTTTTCTGCAAACTTTTTTGTTCTATCTTGACACGAATCCATTCTTAATATTTTTTGTTCTTGTTGTTGTTGTATATCATCGCAGTTTCGTGTAGTTCACGCGAAGGATTATATTTTTATCGGATTTGAATCTTAAGGTCATATTTAAGGAGCATGTTTCTAACAAAGCTATTGGCGCCATGCGATGGCCTATATTATTAGACCTAGGCTAGTAATTGACAGACCTTGATTACTTAGAAACTGCATTAGTATGGAAATAACCGTATCGGTTCATTTATCTCTCACCACGTTCTCTCTTATTTTCTCTCTTTCTCTCTCTCATTCTCTACCATTTTCTCTTTTTTTCTCTCTCATTCTCTACCATTTTCTCTTTTTTCTATCTCTTTCTCTACCATTTTCTCTTTTTTTTCTCTCTTTCTCTACCATTTTCTCTTTTTTTCTCTCTCTTTCTCTACCATTTTCTCTTTTTCTCTCTTTTTCTCCCATTTTCTCTTCTTTCTCTCTCTCGTTCACCAGCAGTAATTCTTCCTTCTATCGAATCAGCCCCATTCACACTAGCATTTTGAATGGAAAATAATAGCCTAAAAAATACGACCTTTCAAAGGTAAAGAAGAATGTTCCGAAGAAAGAAATTAGCATTTTAGATCTTTTCCTCCGACGCCAAGAGAGAGTTGCTAAAAATAAGGAGAAATCGCTATAGAGAGAGAGGGAGAGAGAGATTAATTTCATCATTAAGGGCAAGAAAAAGTGTATTTTAAACTTGAATTGCAAATCATTTTTCTTGATTCGATTTGTGAATACATTAAAGTTCAATGATCGGTGGAGAGAAGGTTCATTGTTAGTGTGTGATTTAATGCTTTTCGACGAATTTCTTCGATTTTCAAATGCTACAGGCGGCACTGATGACCCCAATTTTTTCTCTTGCAACATATAAATAAAAATGAATTAGATTTCTAAAATTTAAATTAGTTAAATATTTTTTACTAAAATGAAATTAGTTCCTAGGTTTTTTTTTTCTTTGGAATTTTGTATTAGTAAATTATACTAAAAATAGTAATTCTTCACGTTTAGTAAATTTTACTGAAAATAGTATTTTATTACATTTAGTAAATTTGTGTAAAACAGTAATTCTTTACATTTAGTAAATTTTAGTGAAAATAGTGAATCTTTACATTTAGTAAATTGTACTGAAAGTAGTAATTTTTTACATTTAGTAAATTTTACTAATAATAGTAATTATTAATAATAGTAATTCTTTACATTTAGTAAATTTTACTAATAATAGTAATTATTAATAATAGTAATTCTTTACATTTAGTAAATTTTACTAATAATAGTAATTATTAATAATAATAATAATTCTTTACATTTAGTAAATTTTACAATTCTTATTTATAAGTACTAAAAAGGCAAAATTAATTTCACTGACTTTTTGCTTTGGAATTAGTAATTTTCACTAACGCGTAAATAGAAATTACTATTTCCTAGTCAAATTTAGTGCAACGTTGCTATTTTATTGAGATTTTTTTATTGTTCGAATTGATAAAGAAATTTAATACAAATTTTACTATTAAATAGTAATTCCCACTAATTTTACTAGTAAATTTTTCTAGTTAATAGTAATTTCTACTAATTTTTAGTAAAATTTACTAATAAATTTTACTAGTGAGTAATTTATATTAATTTTACTATAGTTGGTAATTAATATTATTTTTACTAGTGAGTAATTTATATTAATTTATCAGCAAAATTTGTTAATAATTTCTACTAATTTATTAGTAAATTTGAGTGATCACTAATAAATTCTAACAATTTTTTTAGTACTAACTACTAATAGCTACTAATTTATTAGTAAAATTTGCTGGTTATTTTTACAAATTTATTAAAAAAATGTACTAACAAATTTTACTAAGAAAAAAAATATCTACTGATATAATAAACTGAATAAAATACTAAATGAATAAATTAATCAATTTTACTAATATCTACTAATTTCTTAGTAAAATTTGCTAGTTATTTCTACTAATTTATTAGAAAAATGTACTATTAAATTTTGCTAAGAAAAAAAATATCTACTGATTGAATAAACTGAATAAAATACTAAATAAATAAATTAATCAATTTTACTTATATCTACTAATTTATTAGTAAAATTTGCTAGTTATTTCTACTAATTTATTAGAAAAATGTACTAGTAAATTTTACTAAGAAAAAAATATCTACTGATTGAATAAACTGAATAAAATACTAAATAAATAAATTAATAAATTTTACTAATATTTAGTCATTTCTACTAATTTTTTAGTAAAAATTATTGTTATAATTTTCTAATAAATTAGTACATATTTATTTTCATTAGTAAAATTTTGTTAACAAATTAATTTCAATAAACTGAATAGTAAATTTTACTTATAAATTTGTAGAAATCACGTATTAGTAAATTTTACTAAAAAATATGTAGACATTTAATTAGTAAAATTTAGTAATAAATTAATTTAAACTACTTTTTACTAGTGAAATTTACTAATAAATAAATTGAAATTACTTTTTATCAGTAAATTTTTTTTTTAAATTTTACTAAAAAATTAGTAAAAATCACTAGAGTTTAGTATTAATTAATAAAATTCATTGGTAACTAAATTTAATGATATTTTACTAAAACATTAATAGGAAATACATTTTTTTGGTAAAATTTAATATTTTATTTTACTGATAAATTAGTAGAAATTACAAATCATTAAATTTTACTAGAAAATTTGTGCAAATTACGAAGTAGTAAATTTTATTAAAAAATTAGTAGAAATTAGGAATTAATAAATTTTACTAGAAAATAGTGGAAATTACGAAGTAGTAATTTTTACTATAAAAATTAGTAGAAATTACGAATTGATAAATTTTACTAGAAAATTAGTGGAAATTACGAATTAGTAAATTTAACTGGAAAATTAGTAGAAATTATAATAAATTGCTGTCAATTCTATTAATTATTGAATTATTTATTATTTTAGCAAAATTTACCAATAAATAGTAATCTCTACGAATTTATTAGAAAAAAATTTTACTAATTCGAATTTGTTAACTTTTTTTCTGCTTTTGAATAAGTAAAGAGTAAATAGTTTTACCAATAAATTGTAATTTCTACTAATTTATTATTAAAAATAAATAAAAATAAGTAAAATAAATTAAAATAAATTGAAAATTTTCCTTTCTTAAGAAAGAAAAAAACCAATTCGTTTTTTTTGCCTTGCACAAATGTGTCATTCATTCTGTCATTGAATTTGATTTGTACTATGGAGTTTCATTTTTTTCCCTTCGCTATTTTTAGAAACAATATTCTTTGTTTATACTGCTGAAGTTTTTCTAGTTGGATTGTTTTTTTTTCTTTTTAAAGCGAGTTTTATTTATAATAATTTTTTTTCTCCATTACTTTTTGTATTCGAAATTTTTTGTCGAATTTCTTAAAGATGGGCCTTGGAAATTTATTTTTAATTTTTATGAAGCTAGGTTTTTTCTTTCATTTTTTTTTTTTTGGTGGAATGACGTCTTGGAGATTATTTCCAACTTTTACGACACACTTTCAAGTTTCATTATTCATTTTTCGTTGGGAATTTTTATTCTTTTTTTCTTCTAGTTCCTCTTCTTTTTTTTATTCTTCCTTTCTATGTTTATATATGTGTACGAGCGCTTTTAATGTATTACTCCTCCTTGGAAGAGAAATGTTCAATAAAAGAATGTTTTGTTTTTCCTGAAATTTAAAAAATTGCGACACTTTTTTTATTTATTTTTTTATTTATTTTTTCTTTTTGTTTTGATTATGGGATTTTTGAATTTAATTGGGAATTTTTTCCCCCGTTTATTAATTTTAATGAATATTTTGAAATTCAAACGTGTCTTTGGACTGAAAAAAAAATTTGAACGTTTTTTTATAGATTAGATAAAAAAATGTAGTTTTTTGGAAAAAAAATTTGAACGTTTTTTTAGATTGGACAAAAAAATGTAGTTTTTGGAAAAATAATTTAAACTATTTTTTAGATGAGACGAAAAAATGTAGTTTTTGGAAAAATAATTTAAACTATTTTTTAGATGAGACGAAAAAATGTAGTTTTTGGTAAAAAAAATTTGAACAATTTTTTAGATTAGACAAAAAAATGTAGTTTTTGGAAAAAATTGTTTTTGTTTAATTTTTTGTATGATTTAATTGTTTGTTTTGCTTATGCAAGTAAATTTTGTGCTTTGATTGCTAAACATCACAACCGGAAGTTTACATGTTTGCACTTCGCTGGTTTTACAATCGCGGGTTCGTATATTTTATAGTTTCCATCAAGCACTAATTAATCTAGTTAATTGAAAATCGTTTACAATTGATTTGATTGAACGTAGAAAACAATTTCAATGCTTGTAAATAGAGTTCAATTGTTTTTCACGTCATTTGTGCATTGTACGTGAAATTCTACGTACAAAATATAGAAAAAAATAATAAAAATAATAATAAAAATAATAATAAAAATAATAATAAAAATAATAATAAAAATAATAATAAAAATAATAATAAAAATAATAATAAAATACAAAAAATAGTTGTAAAAAAATACTGTGGAGAAAAATAAATATTAATTGATTACAATCTTTTTCAAAAAGTGATGATACTTTTGCGTTTAAATTAGTAAATTTTACTAATAGTAGAAATTACTAATTATTAGTAAAAATATTAATTAGTAAATTTTACAAATAGTAGAAATTACTAATTATTATTAAAATAATTAATTAGAAAAATTTACTAATAGTAGAAATTACTAATTGTTAGTATAATAATTAATTAGTAAATTCTACTAATAGTGGAAATGACTAATTATTAGTAAAATAATTAATTAGCAAATTCTACTAATTAATAGAAATTTGTAGTAATTTTTACCAACTTATTACTGAAGTTTACTTATTAATTTTTTTAATAAGTAGCTTCTTCCTTAACGGTTAAATTTTCTAATAAATTTTACTAATTATTAAAATAAAAATTAAATAAATTAAGTTTATTAATTTAATTATTTAATTATTAATTAAATTTTACTGATGTAATTAAAATTAAATTTTCTAATAAATTTTACTAACTAATAGTTCATTTCTACTAATTTTTTGTAAAATTCCTAATAAATTTTATTAGTAAATAATTTATACCAATTCATCAATAAAAATTTGCTAGTAATTTTTATCAACTGATTACTAAAATTTTTTTTAAATTACTAGTAATTTTTATCTATTTTTTAGTAAAATTTACTTATAAATCTTAGTAATTACTATAGTAATTTCTACCAATTTTTTTTAGTAAAATTCACTACTTTTTAAAATTTATATTTCATTGAGTAAAAAATTTTTTTTCATGATTATTTTGCAACTTTTATTTTCCTCAAGAATTTTGTATTTTATCCTTTTTTCGTAATAATTTATGGAAAATATTTCTTTTCTATATACATGTAGCGATAAAAAAAGGATTTACATGAATTTATGGTGGAAATTTAAAAAAAATTTTTCACTTTTCTCGTGCGATTTGAAAATTCAGATGCATTCATGCAGAAATTCACCCATATTCAGGGAAACACACGTTTAAGCATGCACTCATGCATGTATCATGAACGATTGTACTCGTGACTACAAACGTGGACACTTGCAGGTCTATGAACATTGGCATCTGTTAACGACAGTGTTGTAAAATTTCTGGCTAAATTGAGTTTCAAGGTAACGCTGAGATTTCGTGCAAAAATTTATAGTTTAGTCTCTATTTTTCGCCGCAACTTTTGTTCGACTTTTTTTTTTTTTTTTTGTTTGGGAGAGATTTTTTTTTGTTTTGAATTTTCGTATTAAAAATAACTGGAATATGACGAAAAAAGGAAAAATTTACTTTTTCGATGAATTTTCAATTGTTTATAATTTATAAATTATAATTAATGGGGTATTGAAAATAGTGAAAATAGTAAAAGTATGAAAAATATTAAAAATGTTACAAATGTTATAAATGTTACAAATGTTAAAAATATTTCGAATATTAAAAATAGTAAAAATACTAAAACTATTAAAAATAGTAAAAATATTAAAAATAGTAAAAATACTGAAAATATTAAAAATACTAAAAATACTAAAAATACTTAAAATACTGAAAATATTAAAAATAGTAAAAATACTGAAAATATTAAAAATACTAAAAATACTAAAAATACTTAAAATACTGAAAATATTAAAAATAGTAAAAATATTGAAAATATTAAAAATACTGAAAATATTAAAAATACTAAAAATATTAAAAGTATTAAAAATAGTAAAAATAGTAAAAATACTAAAATTTTTTTTAAAAAAGGAAAAATAGTAAAAATACTAAAAATACTGAAAATACTGAAAATATTAAAAATACTAAAAATATTAAAAATGTTAAAAATAGTAAACATATTAAAAATAGTAAAAATATTAAAAATGTTAAAAATAGTAAAAATATTAAAAATAGTAAAAATAATAGACGTAGTGAAATTGGTAAAAAAAATTTACATTATAAACTGTACATCTAATACGAAAATATGTAATAATAATAATTTATAAATTCCATGTTGAATTACCGCACCTGGTGTACTTTATCGATAATGAAGGACGTTCCAATTTCGAAACAATAGAGTTTGAATGAATTAATTTGCCCCTTGGAGATCGTTTTTCTTTTTATCTCGAGAATGAACGAGAGAGAGAGAAAGAGAGACTGTCTAAGTAAATTTTACCACTTTTTTTTCGAAATGAAAAACTCGAGATAAATATACATCTTAACACACAAAAGAGAATAATAAAACTCGCGGAGGGATTAATTAGCAGTCCTGGGAAAAGGGCACCCATTTTTTTTTGTTGTTGCACTTTTTTGCACTAAATTATTATTGACAAACGAAAAATATTTTTTCGACAAATTTTTGGAAATTTATTTTTTTTTAATATTTATTTTAATATTTATTTAATAATAAATAATAATAATTAAAAAAAATAAAATAAAGATAATAAATAATAATAATAATAATAAATAAAATAATAATAATAAATAATAATAAATAATAATAATAATAATAATAATAATAAATATTAATAATAATAATAATAATAAATAAAATAATAATAATTAAATTATTATAATTATATTATAATTATTTATTTATTTAATATTTATTTAGTATTTATTTTAATATTTATTAAATATTTATTTAACATTTATTTAATATTTATTTAGTATTTATTTTAATATCTATTAAATATTTATTAAATATTTATTTAACATTTATTCAATATTTATTTAAACAAATATTTAACACTTATTTAATATTTATTTCAATATTTATTTAACATTTATTTAATATTTCTTTGACCACTTTTTTTAAAATTTTGTCCCTTTTTTTTACTAAATTTGAGAAATAAAAATATTTTTTTTGCCAATTTTCGAAATTAATATCCATCGAAATTTTTTAAATTATATTTTGGAATTTTTTAAATGAATTTTTAACAACTCACAATAATTTTCAACAATTTTCCAAATTTAATTTAACTCGAAATTTGTAAATTTCATTTTGGAAATTAATTTTTAACAACTTTTGACTGTTCTGAACAATTTTTGAAAATAAATTTCACTTGAAATTTGTATATTATATATTTTATTTTGGAAATTTTGGAAATGAATTTTTGACAACTTTCGACAATTTTCAAAATCAATTTCATTCAGTTTATTACTTTTTTTTTGGTATTTTTGGATTTATTTGTAAAAATAATTAATTTATGAATTTTTTTTTAAATAATAGTACAAAAAATTGAGATTAATTTATTTTGAAACTTTAGTATCTTTGTCAATTTTCAATTAAAAAATTAAGTTCTCTCACCTTTTTCCTGAAAATTTAAACAAAGACAAATAAATTTTTTTTAGACATCTTTTTGTAAAAAAAACAAAAAATTGTAAATAAATAGTTAAAAAAAATGAATAAATGAAAAAAAAGTAATTAAAAGAATAAAAAAAGAAATAGATCAAGATTTTTGAATTAAAATTGATCTCTCCTTGAATTAAAATTGGTTTCTTTCCATTAAATTTTCGTCCAATTTTCACCTTTTTAATTTAAAATAATCTGATTTTTATTATTATTATTATTATTTTTTTTTTTTTAAATGAGAAGAAAAAATGCGAAACTTTACCATTTTTAATCATTTTTCGTAATTTTTTTTTTGTTTTCGGACTTTTCAATTTTAATTAAACTGATTTATTCTTTTTCGAAAAAAGAAGTTTTTTCTGTATTTTCCAATTTTTAATTAAAAAGATTTATTATTTTTTTAAAAAAATGATAATAATACAAAAGTCGAAATTCGTGAATTTTTTCTCATTTTTCATAATTTTACATCTTTTTCAGCTTTCTTGTTTTTTTCAATTTTAATTAATCTGATTTATTCCTTTTTGAAAGAAAAATCATAATAAAAAAGTCAAATTTGGAGAATTTTAACTCATTTTTTCTAATTTTGTATCTTTTCCGCTTTTTTGGATTTTACGGTTTCGAGAATTTTCTTCCTATTCTTCTATTTTCGTTTTTTTGGGTATTTTTTTCGTTTTTTTTTTGTTTTATCTTTTTTAGTCCATTTTCTTTTCATTTTTTCTTATTTTTAAAATTTTTTGTCTTTTTTCGTTTTATAATTTTTTAGTCTTTTTTCGTTTTATAATTTTTTTCGTCTTTCACTTGTCTTTCTTTCTTTTCGGTTTTCTTTCTTTCTTTTTTTTCGAGTATTTTTACTTTCACAAAACTGTCAGCTTTTATCAAAATTAAAATCCCCCTGTTTTTTTTTTTTTTGAGTACAAATGCTTTTGTTTTAGCAGAAATGATATAATTAGTAAAATCATCCTAATGATGAAGAGTTAATTTTTGTCTTTGCATTGAAAAAAAAAATGTTTTTGTCGGAATTTATTTTCATTTTTTTTCTTTTTTTTGGAAAATTTTTTGAAGGAAATTTTTCCGTTGTTGAAAATGGTCTGGAGAGAAATATATTCAGACGCATATATACTCTCACACGTCGACAACCATTTCTCTTCCTCTTTTGAACTTTTATATACGTCATGAGCATCTCCTCTGATGGACATGTCATACTCCTCTATTTTTCAAAAGGGAAAAATTTTTCAAGTGACTCGCTTTTGTTCAATTGTCTTTTTTTACCTTGTTTCATTCCACAATCACCTGTTTTTTTTCTCTATGTATATATATAAATGTTGGATACAGTTTTCGACGGTCATTTTTCAAGAGATTCTCCCCTCATATCCTCAAAAACATTCTGTTATTCTCGTTTTTTTAAAATCCAAAAAAAAGAAAATTAAATAATCTTTAAGTAAACGAATTTTGGTTTTAAAACTCGTTCAAAAGAAAAGAAAATAGAAAAATAGGAACAAAAAATAATGTCAGATGTTTGAAATACTTTTTTTGTTGTTTAGTTGGGTTTTAGTGTTGATTTATTATTAAAATAAATGGTTGGAAAAAATTAGGGGAGCAGTAAAGAGAGTTTATAATTATATAGTGTCATGTGTGTAATTAGAGTCTCGGTGAGAGAAGAAAATAGGGTTTAATTTAATTTAATCAAGATTGTAGTGAATAATGAGTTGGGGTACTTAATTAGCTGGCCGGCGTATTGTAATGATAAAGTTTACCGAAAGTTAGTATGTATATTTTAGTAGGGAAACTTGGAATATTGTCCTCATTACCACAAAATTATGTAGGTGTATAATTGAAACTAGTGAAATTCCACGTAGTGATGATCCGCTAAAAGCGACTGTTTCTTATAACTACTTGACAGATTTTGTTAAATTTTTTAACAAAAAACAGTTCAAAAAAAAAGTTCAAGTTCAGAGGTTTTGAAAGGTTCGGAATCAGCAAAAGAAAAAAATAATCGAAGTAGCAAAAAAATAATAGAAGAAACAAACAATAAATGAAGCAAAACTGGAAGTTGCGAACGAAACCTCGAAGGAAACATTAAAAGAAGCAAAAAAATAATAAAAGAATCAAAAAAACCAATAGAAATGGCCAAAATTGAAGCAAAAACGGAAGTAGCAAAAGAAACCTCGGAAGTAACATTCGAAGTAGCAAAAAAACAACAGACGAAGCAAAAATTAAGGCAAAAAACCAAAGTACCAACAAAATATTCGAAGTAGCAGAACAAAAAACAACGGAAGAAGCAAAAATTAAGGCAAAAAACCGAAGTGAAAAAACATTGGAAGTAGCAGAACAAAAAACAACAGAAGAAGCAAAAATTAAGGCAAAAAACCAAAGTACCAAAAAAACATTGGAAGTAGCAGAACAAAAAAAAAGGAAGAAGCAAAAATTAAGGCAAAAAACCGAAGTACCAAAAAAATATTGGAAGTAGCAGAACAAAAAACAACAAAAGAAGTAAAAATTAAGGCAAAAAGCCAAAGTGAAAAAACATTGGATGTAGCAAAACAAAAAACAACGGAAGAAGCAAAAATTAAGGCAAAAAACCAAAGTACCAAAAAACACTGGAAGTAGAAAACCAAAAAACAACAGAAGAAGTAAAAATTAAGGCAAAAAACCAAAGTACCAAAAAAACATTGGAAGTAGCAGAACAAAAAACAACAAAAGAAGTAAAAATTAAGGCAAAAAACCAAAGTGAAAAAACACTGGAAGTAGAAAAACAAAAAACAGCAGAAGAAGCAAAAATTAAGGCAAGAAACCAAAGTACCAAAAAAAAACTGGAAGTAGCAAAACAAAAAACAATAGAAGAAGCAAAAACCTAGACAAAAATGGAAGTAACAAACCAAACATTAAAGATAACAAAAATTAAATGCATCAACAAACAAATGAAGCAGCAAAAACGGAATAATTAAAGCATAAAAATAGAAGTAGCATAAAAATAAAAGTGGCAAAAGAAAAAAAATAAGGCGGAAGCACTAGACGGAATAAAAGTAGCACGTAAAGGAAAAAAAATCAATGCAATTTATAACTACAGCAATTTATTTCAGGAAAATGGTACTAAACTTTCTGTTATCATTTCATACTGGCAACTATCACTGAATTATATATTCCACACACACACACAAATACATTTACAGAGAGCACTTGAACTTTCAGCAATATTAACAAAATTGCCTCAATATTCTAATGCTGCAGCAATATTGTAGAAATAATTATTTTCATTGAGTTAGAGAAGTGGAAATGCGGATGCAATTTTAGACAGGTTGTGAAGGAATGCTACTTATTATTTTATTGTCTATTTTCAAACGAATGTAGGACTCGATCCTAAACACAAGTAGCCTAATTCCAAAACAACAGAATATGCCAAAAAAAAGAACTATTTTTTCTTGTCTAGAATTTAGGATCCTTGGCGAAAAAGTAAAAGATTAAATTATACGAAACGTATTCTTCTTCTTCTTCGTTTCACCCTTTTAGGATTTTTCACACGAGTAACTTTTAGTGTTTCTAAAATAAAACCCAAACACTCTTTTTGTTCGGCTCAAATTTATTTCGAAAACAGTAAAAATTACTGTCTGGCAAAATTTACCCAAATGGTAAAAATTTCTACTCTGCGAAAGTCCTAAAACAGTTCAATTTACTCAACTCATTTTTCTTCTTTTGGCATATTCTGTTGTTTTGGAATTAGACTACTTTGTGGAAAAAAAAGAACATTAAATTAATAATTAAATTAAAGAACATATTTAAATTCAGACGAGTGCAAAGATTGTTGTTTCGATTTTTTACGAATTAAAGATTTTGAGGCGGGGTCTAGAGATGAAATTAAGTTAAGCCACAAAATTTAGGAGGGTTAGAGTACAAAGTTTGGAGTAAATAATAAAATTTGAAGTTGAGTCACATTGAATTACGGTTGGTGCAAAGTTTAAGTAACTTTAAACATCGCAGGATTGAGCTAAATAAGGGAATTTAAAATTCGATGGAAAAATTAAACTTAATTATAGAAAGAGCGTCATGTTTGAGAGATAAATAATAGTGGGATTTTTTGGGTCAGGTGTGTTGTTAAAATTAGGCTGTGTCGCGAAATTTAGACCAATGATGATAATTTATCCATTTTCATACAATCTGATACCATTTAGTACTTCTTTGATTTTTCGGCACGTATTTGATAAAAAATCTGATAGCATTTAGCATTAGTTTGATTTTTTGGTACGAATTTGATACGATCTGATAGCATTTAGTATTAATTTCACTCTTTTGGTGTGAATTTGACACAATCTGACATAATATGGTTTAAATTTTATTGTTTGGTATGAATTTGACGCAATCTGATAAAATCAGGTTGAAATTTGCTTTTTCGGTATGAATTTGACACAATCTGATAAAATCTGGTTTAAATTTGATTTTTCGGTATGAATTTGACAACGATCTGATATAATTTGGTTTGATTTTGATTGTTTGCTTTAATTTTGATTGTTTGTTACGAATTTGATCCAATTTGGTATCTAATTTGATCCAATTTGGTACTAATTTTGTCAGTTAAACAAAACAGAAGGTTCTGGTTGAATTCACCTGGCAGTTTTGGAACACAATATAAGGATTTATTTTCAGACTGCATGTAGACTTGAATCTAAAGAGAATGGTTTTGAAAAATGACTGTAGAAGTATATTTTTGTTTCGCTAATAAATTATTACTACTACTACAACAACTACTACTATTACTACTACTACACCAGTGTTAATACATAATACACCAGAATGGTGTATTGAAATTCGGAGGATGTGGTGTTTGTACAGAAGTGGCTCCTCGAGGAGCAATATTGTATCTGTATTATCGCTCAGTCTATACCAACAAGGGTCACTCAATGAGCAATTCGCCTTCCATTATCTCGTCTAGTTTGTTTTCCCAACATTCGGCTCGGCTCATTTCAACTCCACTTGATCCTATTCGCCTTCGTCTGTATTTATTAATATCTCCAGCGAAAACACCCAAATCGAAAATATACTTGCTGTCAATCATCTACTTTTAGAAGAGCGTCGTCTTAAAGCTCTTCTTTCCTGGTCTTTAATATTTTACGAGCATTCGGGCTGAATGCTGGATTACAATTAATGTCTAGCTTTAATTTTTTTAACATTCTTTTGGGTTCTATTCTATGTTTCTATTTTAGCAAAGTAAGAAAAATTCTAGTTATGGATGAATTGTTTAAACAAGGGACTTTTTAATCGGATTCAACTGTAGTAGCTGTTATGTTAGGGTCTTGGCACAGCTTTTCCAAGGATATCAAAATTGGGATAGTGAAGTGAATCGAAATGTTGCTTCGGAACAGTTGTTGTTGTAACGAAAAAATTCGGATTCAAAGGAAATCGAATCGTTGTTTTGGAAGAGTTTTGGATCAGAAAAATTAAGACTGAAAGGGAATCGAAATGTTGCTTTGGAATAGTTGTTGTTGTAACGGAAAAATTGAGATTCAAAGGGAAACAGAACGTTGTTTTGGTACAGTTGCTGTTGGATCAGAAAAGTTAAAACTAAAAGTGATTTAAGATGTTGCTTCGGAATAGTTGTTGTTGTAACGGAAAAATTGAGATTCAAAGGGAATCAGAACGTTGTTTTGGAACAGTTGCTGTTGGATCAGAAAAATTAAGACCAAAATTTATTTTAACGGTTGCTTTGGAACGGTTGTTGTTGCAACAGAAAAATTAAGACTAACAGCGAATCAAAACGTTGCTTCGAAACAGTTGTTGTTGTAACAGAATAATTGAAACTAAAAGGAAATCAAAAGCTGTTTCTAAACAGATGCTGTTGGATCAGAAAAATTAAGACTAAAAGTAATTTAAGATGTTGCTTCGAAACAGGTGTTGTTGTAACAGAAAAATTAAGACTAAAAGAGAATCAAAACGTTGCTTCGGAACAGTTGCTATTGCAACAACAAAACAACAGTTTTGATTCGTTTTTTTGTCTCAATCAACCATCAGTAAAAAACTGTGAAACTTAATCTACAATTAGAATTTTTATTTGAGTCCCTAATAATTTTGTTGAGTCTCTAATAATTTTGTTGAGTCTCTAATAATTTTGTTGAGCCCCTAATAATTTTGTTGAGTCTCTAACAATTTTTTCTGAGATCCTAATAATTTTGTTGAGTCTCTAATAATTTCGTTGAGCACCTAATAATTTCGTTGAGCACCTAATAATTTTGTTGAGTCTCTAACAATTTTTTTTTGAGCCCCTAATAATTTTGCTGAGTCTCTTAAAGTTTTGTTGAGTCTCTAACAGTTTTGTTGAGTCTCCAATAATTCTTTTGGGTCTCTAATAATTTTGTTGAGTCTCCAATAATACTTTTGTGTCTCTAATAATTGTTTTTGAGTCTCTAATAATTTTGTTGATCCTCCAATGTCTTTAAGGGTCTCTAATAATTTTTAATTTCTTTTTCGGGAGAACAAAAATGAAATGGGTGACATGAAAATATTTTGAAGCAGTAGTAGTAGAAGGAGGGAGGAGATGGGGAGGGAGGAGAGTACGACTCTGTGGGCAGAGGAGAGCGCAGACTCGCACCGCTGGTTTCGGTACAGCTGCACCTGCAGACTGACAACGTCCGACACACACGGGTAGGTCAGGAAACGACCTACCTCGACCTGCGATGCGTGAGACTGCCGGGCTCTCCTCGGCCTTGAGATGATGGGGCTCACCCCTTGTGACGAGACAATCGCATCCGCAAATCAAGGCTGCATGCTTGGGGGGTTGATTTTTGAGGTGCCGCTATATATCTGTAGTGCTGATGTGCCAGGGAGGGGGGCGTTGATATCGACTGGAGACTGAAGGGCAGATCCGCGCGTGCTGGATACCTGCAAGCTCGATTCCGCTCCTCTCTCTCTCTCTGTCTCTCTCTGTCTCTCTTACTCTCTTCTTCTCTCTTAATTCTTTACCAGCTTTTTCCTTTTTTGTTCTATTATATTTCTTGATGCTTTATGATCTTTCTTTCTTGCTGTTTTAGTATCTTTCTTTCTTTTTTACTATCTTTCTTGCTGTTTTACTACCATTCTTGCTGTTTTACTATCCTTCTTTCTGGTTTACTATTTCACTATTTTTCATTACTGCTTTTTTCTTACTATCTTTCTTGTTGCTTTACGATTTTTTTCCTTTCTTTTTCACTACCTTTGTTGCTGTTTTACTATCTTTTTTCTTTGTTGCTGTTTTACTATCTCTTTCTTTGTTGCTGTTTTACTATCTTTCTTTCTTGCTGGTTTACTATCTTTCTTTCTTGCTGGTTTACTATCTTTCTTTCTTTGTTGCTGTTTTACTATATTTTTTCTTTGTTGCTGTTTTACTATCTTTTTTCTTTGTTGCTGTTTTACTATCTCTTTCTTTGTTGCTGTTTTACTATCTTTCTTTCTTGCTGGTTTACTATCTTTCTTTGTTGCTGTTTCACTATCTTTCTTGTTGCTTTTCTATCTTTCTTTCTTTGTTGCTGTTTTACTATATTTTTTCTTTGTTGTTGTTTTACTATCTCTTTCTTTGTTGCTGTTTTACTATCTTTCTTTGTTGCTGGTTTACTATCTTTCTTTGTTGCTGTTTTACTATCTTTCTTGTTGCTTTTCTATATTTTTTCTTTGTTGCTGTTTTACTATCTTTCTTTGTTGCTGGTTTACTATTTTTCTTTGTTGCTGTTTCACTATCTTTTTTCTTTCTTGCTGGTTTACTATCTTTCTTTGTTGCTGCTTTACTGTCTTCCTCTCTCGCTGTAAAAAGATTTTCTTTTCATTTTGAAACATTTTCTTTCTTTAAAAACATTTTGTTTAAATTTTAAATTAATTTAATTTGATTTCGTTAAATTAAAAAGTTAACATTTTGAATAAAGAAAATAAATAAATTCATAAATGGCGGACAGGATTAATTTTTTTATACAGTTCAATAGAATATTGTAGAAAAATATTACAATATTTAGTATTATTAAATATTAAACAATTATTTAAGAAATGTTTACTGTATAATAAAATTGAAAAATTCGAGTTGCATTCCGACGGGTCTCACTGTAATTTGCTTTTGTTCGTAAATCCCGTAACGGTCCGTAAATTTTTTTCAAGGTCGTAAAAGTCAGTTTTTTTTCTTTAAAAACAAACATCCGTAAAATTCGTAACTTGATATTGAAAAAAAGTACGATAAGTTCGTTAAACTATAGTATATAAGATCGTATAATTTAGATTATTCTGAAATTAGTTAAATTTTTTAAATCAGTATTTTTTATTAATTATGAAAAATAATAGAAGATTTTTAGTTAGAAACACTGGAAATGTTAAATTTTCGAAGAAGTTAGGAAATGAATTAGGAGAAATTTAATTATTTGTTAAAACTTAATGCAATTTTTCGCAAAAATACAATGATATTGAATTTTTTTTTTAATTCTCGACAAAATTTCAATTATTTTTTGAAATAAGTATGAATAATTCCATTTTTTTTCTGGAACTAAACTAATTTCATGAAATAATTTTTTTTTCAAGAATTCAATTAATTATTTTTATAAATATAATAGAATTCTTTTTGCAGATTAAATTATTTGGAAAAATATAAGAGAATTCTTTTTAGAAATTGAATAATTTTGAAAAATAATAATATTCCTTTTCAGGATTTCAAATATTTTTGAAAACAGTAAAACTCATTGCTGCTTTGAAGCATTCGATTTTTCTACTTTTTTGTTTTTCTATTTTTTTACTTTTTCTACTTTCCTCTTTATTCCTTTTTTCGTTTCCTACTCTTCTGTTGTTTCTATTTTTCTTTTTCTCCTTTTTTTCTCCTATTCTGTGAAACATTCAATATTTTTCTACTTTAATGTTTTTCTATTTTTTTACTTTTTCTACTTTTCTCTTTTTTTATTTTTTTTTTATTTTTCTACTTTTTTTGCTTTATTCTTTGATTTTTTCTACTTTTCTCTTTTTTATCATTTTCCTTTTTCTACTTTTCTGTTTTTTTTTCTTTTTCTACTTTTGTTTTAACCCTTTTTGTTTATTTTTCCACTTTTTTCTTTTTCTATCTGTGACTTTCTTTCTACTTTTATTCCTTTCTTCTTTTCCTACTCTTCTGTTTTTTTTTCTATTTTTCTTTTTCTACTTTTCTCTCTTTCTATTTTTTAATTTTTTCTACATTTTTCTTTTTCTATCTCTGTCTTTTTCTAATTTTCTGTTTTTCTACTTTTTAATTTTTCTTTTTAGACTTTTTCTACTTTTTCGTTTTTCTAATTTTGTACCATTTCTATTTTTCTCTTTTTTATGTGTTTCTTTCTCTACTTTATCTTTCTTTTAGTCTGTGTTTTTCTACTTTTCTGTTTTTTTTTAATTTTCAATTTTATTTTTTTTTCTACTTTCTGACTTTTCAACTATATCTTTTTTCTATTTTCTGACTTTTTATAGTTTTCTCTCCTTCTACTTTTTTTTAATTTTTCTATCTCTGTCTTTTTCTACTTTTCTGTTTCTTTTTAATTTTCAATTTTATTTTTTTTTCTATTTTCTGACTCTTTCAACTTTATTCTTTTGTACTTTCTGACTTTTTCAACTTTATCTTTTTTCTATTTTCTGACTTTTTATAGTTTTCTCTCCTTCTATTTTTTGATTTTTTCTATCTCTGTCTTTTTCTAATTTTCTGTTTTTCTACTTTTTAATTTTTCTTTTTAGACTTTTTCTACTTTTTCGTTTTTCTAATTTCGTACCATTTCTATTTTTCTCCTTTTTTATGTGTTTCTTTCTCTACTTTTTCTCTTTTCTTTAGTCTGTGTTTTTCTACTTTTCTGTTTCTATTTAATTTTCAATTTTATTTTTTTTCTATTTCCTGACTTTTTCAACTTTATTCTTTTCTACTTTTCTGACTTTTTCAACTTTATCTTTTTTCTATTTTCTGACTTTTTATAGTTTTCTCTCCTTCTATTTTTTTGACTTTTTCTATCTCTGTCTTTTTCTACTTTTCTGACTTTTTATAGTTTTCTCTCCTTCTATTTTTTTTTACTTTTTCTATCTCTGTCTTTTTCTGCTTTTTTACTGTTTTATCTCTCTGTTTTTTTTTCATTTTCTGTTTTTCTATTTCTTTGACTTCTTCTACTTCTGCCTTTTTATCTTTTTAGCAATATTTGCTGTTTCCTTCTCTATATTATTTTTATTTGCTTTTCATTCGTTTTTCGATTTTTTTTTAAATTTTTAATACCTTTCTCTCTACGTGTCTTTCTCTGTCGCTATTTATTTCTTTGTCTTTTTACACAGTTTTCTCTCCTTCTTTTTCTCTCGATTTCTTTATAAACCTTTTTCCTTCATTTCTCTCTCTCTCTCTCTCTCTCTCTCTTAATTTTTTCTTCCTTTTCCTAAGGTTTGCTTTCCTTCTTTCTCCGTTGCTATTCTCTTTCTTTTCTTACAGAATCCTTTTCTCTCTCTCTGTCTCTCTCTCTCTCTCTCTCTCTCTCTCTCTCTCTCTCCTCCAGAGATTACTCTATAGAAAAAAAGAGAGAAAAAATTGTTAGTAAAGGAGAAAAAATCACGAGAGAGAAAGAGAGAGAATGCTTTGGAGAAAGAGAGAGAGAGAGAGAGAGAGAGAGGATTGTTGGAGAATGATGGTAAACAACCAGAGAGAAAAAGAGAGAGAGAGAGAATGCTATGGAGAAAGAGAGAGAGAGGATCGTTACAGAATGATAGTAAACAACCAGAGAGAGAGAGAGAGGGAGAGGAAGAGTATCGTTGGAGAAGGAGAGAAAATTAATAGAGAGAGAGGAAGAGAGAGCTTTAAAGAAAGAGAGAGAGGATCGATACGGAAAGAGAGAAAGAGAACGCCATTGAGAAAGAGAGAGAGGATCGATAGGGAAAGAGAGAGAAAAGCTCCAGGGAGAGAACGAGAGAGAGAAGCAGTAGAGAAAGAGGGACAAGGAGGGAGAGAGACAGAGAGAGAGAAGCGATGGTGAAAGAGAGAAAAGCTCCAGGGGGAGTAAGAGAGAGAGAGGGAGAGAAAGAGAGAGAGAGAGAAAAGCGGTAGAGAAAGAGAGACAAGTAGAGGGAGAGAGAGAGAAGCGGTAGAGAAAGAGAGACAAGTAGAGGGAGAGAGAGAGAAGCGGTAGAGGAAGAGAGACGAGTAGAGACAGAAACTCTGAAGAAAGAGAGAAAAGCTCCAGGGAGAGAAAGAGAGAGAAGGAGAGAGAGAGAGAGAGACTTCACCCTCCCTGGGTGGAAGCTCTTTGCGCACGTCGAGCTTTTCCCGCGTGAGTGGCGCCATCGCGTTACGTTACCGCGCGGCATTAACAATCCGCGCTCGCTCCTATCCTACGTTCTCTCTCTTCCTCCCATTTCTTCTTCTTCTTCTTCTTCTACTTCTTCGTCTCTGCCTCCTCCATTCTTCCTCTATTTACCCATCAATTTCCCCACCTTTTCTAATTCACCAAATTCTTCCAATCTCTCTCTCTCTCTCATCTTTCTCTCTCTCTCTCTCTCTCTCTCTCATTCTCTCTGTCTCTCTGATTTAATAATTCATTTTCCATTCCTCTCTCTCTCTCTCTCTCGGTTATACACACTGTCGGACACAAAACCGTCATCGTTTGTGTCGGCGTGCGCCACATACGTCATACTCTCCTCTCTCTCTCTCTTCGAGTCGGTCAGTTTTTCCTCAACGTGTGCGCGAGAGAGTGAGCGAGAGACAGAGAGACAGAGAGAGGAAGAGAAGATAGGAGAGTGAGTCTGATCATTGAACACACACAGTTCGCGAGTCTGTCCTAGCGCGTGTAGTCCACGAGAGAAAGAGATAGAGAGAGAGAAATATTTGGAATATTTTTTTCTTCTCTTGAACACGCGCGTGTGTGTCTGTGGTGTTTTGTGCGGAATATTTTTCTAAAAAAAAAGGATATGCATCAACAGTATTATGTGAAATGTATTATTGTGAAAAGATTTCGATTGTTGAATACGTGATGGTGGGAACTGAATGTTCCTTGGGAATATTGTCGGAGATTTTTAAACAACCGGAGACAAAAACGAGAGATAGAGAAAGAGAGTCGACTGTTTTATTGTCTGTATTTCTTGGTCCAGAATTTTGCAGTGTTATTGTTTTTTTAATTCAGGAAAAAATTAGTCCAGTATAAATTTTCCGTCCTTGATGAAAAAAAAGTGATTTGGTCCAGAAGAGAGATTTATATATATTTTTGTTAGTGTAATTAAGAAGGAAGCTGGGGAGAAGGATCTTCTACTTGTAACTGGGACCGAAACAAGCAGCCGCCCCCATGCAACATGCAGATGATCCTGGTTGCTGGCGGGTGAGTCCAATCGTTTAACTGACTCTCGGGGAAGTTTTTTGCGATTTGCAAAAATTTTACATCTCGACGAAATTTTGTTTCTATTTTGGACTCTAGTTTGGTTTCAATTTTAGTTTCTATTTTGGTTTCTGTTATGATCTCTTTTCGGGTTCTATTATGATTTCTTTTCGGTTTCTATTTTGGATTCCAGTTTGGTTTCAATTTTAGTTTCTATTTTGGTTTCTGTTATGATTTCTTTTCGGTTTCTATTATGATTTCTATTTCGGTTTCTACTTTGGTTTCAATTTTAGTTTCTATTTTGGTTTTTATTATGGTTTCTTTTTAATTTCTATTATGGTTTCTATTTCGGTTTCATTCACGAAAAAAAAATTCCATCTGGAACAGCGATAAGTTTAGCTAAAATAGCGAAAGTTGTAACTAAAACAACTAAACATTTGGCTAATCTAGCGAAATTTGTAGCTGTTGTTCCATATAAATATTTGTTTCCGTGATTCTTCTTTGTTTCTTCATTCATACACTGAAGAAAAAATTTATTTGATTCAAATAACCGATTATTTGTCTATAATCAAATAAATATTTACTTGAATCAAATAATTTTTATTTGAATCAAATAAATTGTATTTGAATCAAATAAATTGTATTTGAATCAAATAAATTGTATTTGAATCAAATAAATTGTATTTGAATCAAATAAATTGTATTTGAATCAAATAAATTGTATTTGAATCAAATAAATTGTATTTAAATCAAATATTTCAGTATTTGAAGCAAATACTAATTAATTGATTCAAATAAAAATTATTTGATTCAAGTAAATATTTATTTGATTATAGACAAATAATCGGTTATTTGAATGAAATAAATTTTTTTTTCATTGTAAAGAAAGTATTTTTTACTTTACCCTTTTTTAATGTTTTTTTTTTTTAAAGCACGTGGTGAGGCTTTTTTGGGTTATTTTAAAATTTTTACTTACTTTATTCCTGTTTATTTTATTTTTTTCTTTTTGCAAAGCACGTGGTGGCAGAGAGTGTGGAGGATGAGCAGTGTCATTAATATTTTAGACGATGTCGGTTGTTGAGCATATCTCGTGATGGACATTAAAGAATGATTTAATGTGTGTCTTGATCTTTGGAGGGGGGGAGGATGAATTTTGCCAATACTGAGTGAATATATAAATGAATATATATAGTGTTTCGCTCCAAGTGAAATTGACAGATTTTCAATTTAATCTGACCCGGTCAATAGTACCGCACTTGTTAAATCAAGGTGGCAACGATTCTGGATATGTGATTTATTGAGAGTAATGGGAAACGATGTATAGTGGAAAATTCGAGTTACGGAAACTGTTGAAATTTACAAAATATTTCCTGTGTTTAAAAAATTGCTTTTCCATTTGGGGAATTTTGCGTTCTTTTTTTTTTTCTTTTGAAATTCTCGGGGAGAAAATTATTATTTTGATTTTTATTGAGTGGGAAAAATCATTTGGATTGTTATCGAGTGGGAAAATCGTTTCGATTGTTATTGAGTGAGAAAATAGTTTCGATTGTTATTTAGGGGAAAAATCATTTCGATTATTATTTAGGGGAAAAATCATTTCGATTGTTATTGAGTGGGAAAATTGTTTGCTTTCTTTTATAGAGGAAGTATTTTGGTTTTTTTTTGTAATAATTTTGATGGCAAAAAGAAATTATTTGATTCAAATGAATTTCCAAAAAAAAATTAAACAAACCTGTTACAAAACTTGTTTAATGATGTTTAATGATGTTTAATGATGTTCAATGATTTGCTTGTACAAAACAATTTTTGTTTTTGTTCCCAAATGTTATTTGCTTCAAGTACTAAAAGTGTTGGTTCAAAATTTAAAATGCAATTCAATTGACTAGAATAAAAATTAAAAATGCAAATAAATAAAATAATAAATGCAAATAAATTTTAGAAGACTCAACAAAAAACAAGTTTGAAAAAATTGTTCAACATCAAATGGATAATTTTTTTGTACCAAAAATTTTTTCTTTTGTTCCCTTAAGATTGTTTGCTTCAAGTGCTGAAAGTATTGGTTCAAATACAATTTAATTAACTTGAATGAAAAATTATTCAGGTTATTAAAATTTATTCTGGTTATTAAAATTTATTCAGGTTATTAAAATTTATTCAGGTTATTAAAATTTATTTAGGTAAATATAAATTTAATTTACGGAAATGTTAATTTGATTTAGGAAAATGTTAATTTGATTTAGGGAAATGTTAATTTGATTTAGGAAATTGTTTATTTTATTTAGGGAAATGTTTATTTTATTTAAGGAAATGTTTATTTTATTTAAGAAAATGTTTATTTTATTTAGGTAGATGTTTATTTTATTCAACTAAATGTTTATTTGATAGTTGACAAGTAATCATAGCTACTTTTTGAATCTTTTTTCGTAATCCTATTCAAAAAGATTGAAAATTACAATAAAAAAAAATTTGTTTTATAATTATTTATTTAATAAATGTGATTAATAAAATTTTTCTATGAGGAAGCAGTAATATTATTTACTTATTATTTGTTCGAAAAAAACAAATTTTGTTTGAATCAACCAAATAAATAAACTGACATCAATTGTTTGGTTCGAAATAAAAAATTTTCTTCAGACGATTAATTTTTTCTGTCGAGGGCAAAATTTATTAAACTGAACCAAATGTTTATTTAAATTAAATAAATATTTGTTTAAATATTTGATAAATGTTTGTTAAATATTTGATAAATGTTTGTTAAATATTTGATAAATGTTTGTTGAATATTTGATAAATGTTTTAAGTATTTGATAAACATTTAATAAATATTTGTTAAATATTTAATAAACATTTTATTAATGTTTGTTAAATATTTGATTTGATAAATGATGATTAAATGTTTGTTAAATATTTGATGATAAATGTTTTAAATATTTGATAAACATTTAATAAATATTTGATAAACATTTAATAAATATTTGTTAAATATTTAATAAACATTTTATTAATGTTAATTAATGTTTATTAATGTTTGTTAAATATTTGATTTGATAAATGATGGTTTTTTGTTAAATATTTGATAAATGTTTGTTAAATATTTGATAAATGTTTGTTAAATGATTAAAATTATAATACTCTTAACAAAATAAAAATTCATTTCCTTATATTCTCATATTATGTGAATCCATTTTTCCCCATAAGAATCATTTATCTCTGTGGAATTATTTAATCTTTTCTTCTATTCATATATATTTGATTTGTTTCCTTTTCTTCTTAATTTCTTAATTTTCCCTTTTTATCTTTTTTCTATTAATTTTTTTCTACTTCTCTTTTTTCTGTTTATTTATTTTCTCTTTATTTTTTTCTATTTTTTCTATTTTTCTCTATTTTTTCTATTACTTTTTTTCTATTTCTCTTTTCTTCTACTTGTCTTTTAATATCCTTTTTATCTTCTTCTATTTTTAATTTATAAGAAAGTTAATATTTTTTTCGTTTAGTGAATTATTGCTCTTTTGATAAATTGGCTCACCTTATGAGTTCTCAGTTTATGAATGATTGTTTATTTCGCAAAATGGTGAATTTATTTATGAGTTCGTTTCACGAATGATTGTGTACATAATATCCTTTTAATGAAAAATGGAAATTCATTTTTACAAATGTATCTTTAGTGTGTGATTTAAAAATCAATTTTAATAGCAGTTTTGTTGTTTGAAAGCTGGGAATTATTTGTTATTTAAAAATTGTTTATTAAAAACAAAAAGAAAAAAAGAAATACTCGATTTTTTTTTTGAGAACGGATGGAAAATTTTTATTTATTCTTAAATTAAAAAATTCCTCTATCTGTGGAATTAAAAATTGTATTTCAATCGAAAAATTTCTTTTTTTTAGAGAAAGTTCTTTTTTTTAGAGAAATTTCTTTTCATTTAGAAAAATTTCTATTCTTTTAGAAAAATTTCTTTTCTTCTAGAAAAATTTCTTCCTTTAAGAAAAATTTATTTCTGATAGAAAATTTAATAGAAAATTCTAATAGAATTATATTTAGAAAATTCTAATAGAATTATATTTAGAAAATTCTAATAGAATTATATTTAGAAAATTCTAATAGAAAATTTATTTATTCCATAAACAGCAGATGATTTTTGTTTCTTTAATCAATTTTTTTTTTTTTTTTTTTGGAAAATAATTATCAAAAATTATTATTACGTGTTGATTCGGAATTAGTTTCACAAATTCAACCATTTAATTTAAAGCTATTTTATTCTCTCCGCACATCAAAAAAAAGAGAGAGAGAAAATCTTAAATTTCAATGAAAACCTATCAGTGAAAAGATTAAGTGTAACTTGATGAGTTTTATTCTCGTGATTAAATAAAGCCGATTAGAATCGAATTTTTAAAGTTTTGTTTTTTAATGGAAATATATATTTTCGTATCGCAGTTATTATTGTTTATCGTGTATATATAACATATATAGAAAAAGAAATAAATCAACTTTATTTCTACACACACAAAAAAAAATCGCGCATGTAATTAATTTTATTTTCTATACAAAAACTCGGAAAGTTTAAATTGAAGAAAGTTTTTTTTTAAACTTTTAAAACGATGTTAGGTTTTGATTTGAAGAAAAGTTTTGTATTTCATTCAAATGCACTCCGTCATATTTAAATGAACATTTTTTTTTTATTATTTATTCATTTTTTTTCCTATGGGAAATAAAATTATTAAAAAATTTCGCAAAAAAGTTTTTTTTAATAATTTTGTAAAATTTTTTAATATCATTTATTTTGAAAAGATGAGATTATTTGTTAATTATTATTAATTATATAGAGTGAATAGTTTATTTATTTTTCAAAAATAAGTTACAAATAATTAATAGTAAAAAAATAAATTTTTTTTTGGTATATTGAATATTTTCGAATAGTTTTGAATAGAAATTATTTATATTATTTTGAATAAAAAAAAATTTTTATATACTTTAATATAAATAATTTCTATTCAAAAGTATTCGAAAATTTTGACATAGAATTAATATAGAAACATTATTTTATTTAATTCAATAATTAAATTATTTTATTCAGAAGCATTGGAAAAATATTAAATTTGAAATTTTGATTTTTTAACAAATGTATTATTCACTTTAAATTCAACTTTTTTTTTGAAGTGGGGGAGAAATGAAATATTTCTCCTGACTTGAATTTTGTTCGATGAAATGAAACCAGTTTCCTCGATGTTGCATATTGCAGGAAAAAAATATGCTCAATACAGTGGACTGGGAAAATTT
Source organism: Leptopilina drosophilae (assembly GCA_032873175.1). NCBI lineage: Eukaryota > Metazoa > Arthropoda > Insecta > Hymenoptera > Figitidae > Leptopilina > Leptopilina drosophilae. The sequence continues at coordinate 42,707,319 of CM065485.1, read as the reverse complement.
CTGTGGCATAATTAAAGCAATTAATTATTCAAAATATATTAACGGATAATAATTTAGACCTATCGCGTTGGTTTCAACGATTCAAATTTCACTTACTCATTACATTAAGTAATTAATTACTTAATAAATTAATTATTATTATTATTGAAAAAATATTACTTGATATATATTGTGTCGTGAAATTTTTTCCTTCTTTGAAATATTAATCGTCACTATGATTAAATATTTGTTAATAATTTTAGAAAATAATTAATTTACATTTCTGGGACTTTTATTGAATTATTTATTCAAATTGACTATTAATTTACTTGACAATTAATTAGCTATTAATCAATTTTAACAAATTGAATAATTAATTTTTACTAAATTAAAACTATTAACTATTTTTTTCTAAATTAATTTTAATTCAAATTTAGAGAGTAAATTTAGTTCAAATTTAGAGAGTAAATTTAGTTCAAATTTAGAGAGTAAATTTAATTCAAATTTAGAGAGTAAATTTACTATTCATTAATTTTCACTAAATTAATTTTTACTAAATTAACTATAAATTAATTTTTACTAAATTACCTATAAATTAATTTTTACTAAATTAACTATAAATTAATTTTTACTAAATTACCTATAAATTAATTTTTACTAAATTACCTATAAATTAATTTTTACTAAATTACCTATAAATTAATTTTTACTAAATTAAACATAAATTAATTTTTAGTAAATTAACTGTAAGTTAACTTTTAGTAAATTAACATTTTTTTTTAGTTTTAACTTAAACTAACTATTAAGTAGTGTTAACTAAATTAACTATATAATAATTTTTACTAAAGTAACTGTAAATTAACTTTTACTAAAGTAACTGTAAATTAACTTTTAGTAAATTTAGTTTTAAATGAATTAAATATAAATTAACTTTTACTAAATTATCTGTTAATTAATTTTGACTAAATTACAAATAATAAACATTTATTATATTGAATATTAAGATTAACTAATATTAACTAAATTCCCTATTAATTAATTTTCACCAAATTAACTGTGAAGTAACTTTTAGTTAATTTAGTTTTGACTAAATTAAATATAAATTAACTTTTACTAAATTAACTGTTAATTAATTTTTACTAAATTTTAATTAATTATCTTTTACTAAATTAACTATTATTTAATATTAACTAAATTCACTATTAATTAATTTTCTCCAAATTAATTATTTTTCACGACATTAATTATTTGTTAATAATTTTTGTCCTTATTTAATTAATACACGGAAAAAAAAGTACAACTGAAATGGAGAAATTTTTCGCTATAACAGCCAAACATTTCGTCAAAAACGAGCGAGCGATATTGGCATTATCGTTAGAATAGCGATATTGAATTTTACTTGAAAACAACCTATGACAGAACCAATTTTAATTGCGTAAAAAGTAAAATTAAATGCTCATTTTAATTTTTTTCAATCGTATGTTTCAAATTACAAAAATTTTAAAGTATATTATTGAAATTAATACTATGTTTTAAAACTGAAAACTCAATGTTTATGCTGTCAGAAATTCCAATATGGCTGACGAATTGCACTCAACCAAAGCTCACTATCACTGAATTGGCTAAACTTTTGTCTAATGTAGTTAAGTTTAATTCACAACGTTGGTTATGTTGTTCTTTATTTTAATTATATTCCCAATATTGCTCGTTCGCGTCCTGAAATTTTTTTCCGTGTATTTTCGTGACTTTTCATTGAACTAAAATAACTTTTTTTTAGGTTAGTAAATTTTGACCTAAAAATATTTTGATTCGAATTAAAATTATAAATATTTACCGCTTGTTCTTTTGACCTAAATTTTGAATCTATGTCCGCCTCTTGACCTTCGTTTGACCAAAAATTTTCCGCTATTATTTTTTCCTCTAATAAAATGTATAAATAGTGGGGAGAAAAATTTCCTGTTTATTTTCGCTATTCGACGTATTTAACATTTGACCTAAACTTTAAGGTTATCTTTCATTATTGCTCTCGCAAGTTATTTCCGATTCTTGAAAAGTGCGACTTGAAAACTTAATTATGAGCTTATGTTTCCTAACCCGATGCATTTAAAATTGACCTAAAGTTCAAGTCTATTTTCTTTAGTTATGCAATCCGAATGAGTGAAGGAAAAACGTTTGGAAAAAATGGAGAGGAGAAAAAAATTTTCTTTCTATTTTCCTAATCTCTTGACCTGCGACTTTTTTTTTGTCTAAATTTAGAGCTTTTGTTTTGTTTTCGATATTTTGAGAGTTGACTGACAATATTTAGGATTTTTTCCCGTCTATTGACCTTAAAAACTTTGACCTAAAGTTCGATTTATTTTATTTTTTTGTTTTCTTGGTTTTTGGGTTTTTTATTTTTTTGTTTGTTTTGCGTTTCTTTACTTTTCTTGGTTTTTGTTTTGTTTTTCTTAGTTTCTGTTTTACTTTTAGTTTTTTTATATTTTTTTGGTTTCTGTTTTTTTTTATTATTTTTATTGGTTTTTGTTTTTCTTTGGTTTTATTTTTTTAGTTTTCTTTGGTTTTATTTTTTGTTTTTCTTCGGTTTTAATTATTTTTTTTTGTTTTTGATTCGTTTTTCTTCGATTTTACTTATTTTTTTATTTAGCTGTCATTTGTTTCATACTTTTCTTTTTTTTGGTTTTGGGTCATTTTTCTTTAATTTTTTTTTTGTTCCTTGGTTTTTGTTATTTTACTTTGGTTTTAATTATTTTTTTTTTTTTTTGCTTTTTGTTTCGTTTTCTTTTGGTTTTGTTTTATTTTTAATTTTTTTCTAATTTCTTTTTAGTTTCTATGTTTTTATTATTTTTTTGGTTTTTGTTTCGTTTTTCTTCGATTTTTTTTACTAAATTATTTTATTTGTTTTAATTTTCTTGTTTTTGTTTCTTGTTTTTCATTATTTATATTTATATTTTTGTTTTTTTATTTTTTTTCCGTTTTTCTTCGATTTTATTAATTTTTTTATTTTCTTGTCTTCTGTTTCTTTGTTATCTTTACTTTTATTTTCTTTGTTTCGTTTTTCCTTAATTTTATTTTTTTATATATCATTGTCTTTATTTATTTTTTTTTTGGTTTTGTTTTATTTTTAGTTCTTTTTATTTCTTTTTAGTTTTTTTTTTGCTTTTATTATTTTTGTTTTTGATACGTTTTTCTTCGATTTCATTTATTCTTTTGGGTTTTTGTTTTGTTTTTCTTTGATTTTATTAATTGTTTTTTATTTTCTTGTCATTTGTTTATTTTTATTTTTGTCTTTTTGGTTTTTGATTCTTTTTTCTTTTCTTTTTTTAATATTTTTTTGTTTGTTTTGTTTTTCATTGGTTTTAATTCTTTTTTTGGTTTTTGTTTCGTTTTTCTTCGATTTTATTAATTTTTATATTTCTCTTGTCTTCTGTTTCTTTGTTATCTTTACTTTTATTTTCTTTGTTTCGTTTTTCCTTAATTTTATTTTTTTATATTTCATTGTCTATATTTTTTTTGGTTTTGTTTTATTTTTAGTTCTTTTTGTTTCTTTTTAGTTTTTTGCTTTTATTATTTTTTTGGTTTTTGTTTTGTTGTTCTTTAATTTCATTTATTCTTTTAGATTTTTGTTTCGTTTTTCTTTGATTTTATTAATTGTTTTTTATTTTCTTGTCTTTTGTTTCTTGTTTTTGTTTATTTTTATTTTTATTCTTTTTGGTTTTTGTTTCCTTTTTCTTTTCTTTTATTTTTTTATATTTCTTTGTGTTTGTTTTGTTTTTCTTTGGTTTTAATTCTTTTTTTTTGGTTTTTGTTTTGTTTTTCTTCGGATTTATTAATTCTTTTTATTTTCTTGCCTTTTGTCTCTTGTTTTTTATTTTTATTCTTTTGGTTTTTGTTTCTTTTTTTTAATTTTTCTTTTTTTATATTTCTTAGTGTTTGTTTTGTTTTTCTTTGGTTTTATTTATTTTATTTTTATTTTATTTGTTTTTCCTTTACTTTTTTTCGATGTTTATTTTATTTCCTTTTTCTTCGATTTTTTTTTATTTATCCTAATTTTTTTTATTTCTCTTGGCTTGTATCATGTCTTTCTTCTTTTTTTTGCACAATTTTTTCCAAACATTTCTTTCATTTCAAATAATTTATTTCCAATGATTCAGAGAGAATTGTAATTTATAATAAGAAAGTTTCTTAAAAGGAAAATTTCGTTGGGTAATGGTTAATGGGTGAAGGTCTTTCGGGGGAAAATTTTTGCGTCACATTAAAAACAGAAACAATGCTTGCCAAAAACCTTGGAGGGTCCTTATTGCAAATTCCAAGAAGAGAGAGAGAGACCTCTCTATGTGGGTTACACAGGGATTTGTGTCTGTTTGTATATATATATTTAAGTAAAAGTACATTGCAATGTTGGTTGGTCGTAATGAAAATTTGAAATAGGAATATATGAAAAATTTTCATTTTAGTGTAACATTCTAAACTTTTGAGTTGTGACAATCTGGAGTTTTCATTCGGAGATTTTTCAAATTTAGTCAATTTCGTTGGCTCGTAAAAAAAACATAGAGGAAAGGAACTCTTTATCTAGGTCAAAAATATTACTTTAGATTCGCAACAATTTTCTTTAAGCACGTAACAAGAGATTCGTAGCAAATAAATTTATTTCTTCTTTTATTTATTTGTTCGTTATTTATTATTTTTTTGTTCATTATTTTTTTATTTATTATTTTTTTATCATTATCTTTTATTTATCATTTATTTATCATTATCTTTTATTTATCATTTATTTATTTTTATTATTAATACTAAAGAATAAATTCACTATTTTACTGTTTCTTTATTTTTTATTCAGACATTTATTATTATAATTTACTTACTTTATTTAAAATTTATTTACACATTTCATACTTATTTCCTTCTTTCTCTATTTTCTATTTTTAATTTATCTCTTTGTTTATTTACTAAATTTTTACATGTTTTTTTATTTATTTTATTTATTCCACTATTTATTTATTTATTTCCTTATTTTTTACTAATTTTTAATTATTTCCTTATTTTTTCTTTACTAATTCTTTATTATTTTTATATTTTTTACTAATTTTTTATTATTTCCTTATTTTTTACTAATTCTTTATTATTTTCATATTTTTTACTAATTTTTTATTATTTCCTTATTTTTTTACTAATTCTTTATTACTTCCATATTTTTTACTATTTTTTTATTATTTCCTTATTTTTTTTACTAATTCTTTATTATTTCCATATTTTTTACTAATTTTTTATTATTTCCTTATTTTTTTACTAATTTTTTATTATTTCCTGTTTTTTATTACTTTCCATATTTATTCACATCTTCTTTTATTTATTTATTTTCTTAATTCTTTTTATTTTTCAAAATACGTATAAAATATAAATGAACTCTTACTAAATTAACTGCTAATTAATTTTGACTAAATTACTATTAATTAATTTTTACTAAATTAATTTTAATTAATATTGATTATTATTATTATTTATTAATATTATTATTTATTAATATTATTATTTATTAATATTATTATTTATTAATATTATTAATTAATATTATTAATTAATATTCTACCCTTATTTATTTTTTTCCTTAATTGTTTTAATATTCAAATTGCGTATAATTTTTTTTTAATTTAAAGAACACATTTTTCAATAGTTTTTTTCTCCACAGTTTATTATTTCTTTTTTTTTGCAAAAAAGAATGTTTGCGTTTATTGTATTATTAGAGTAGTTGTAATTAATATTGCAAACATGGAATTTCTAAAGTTTATCTCAAAACAAGGTAGAAACTGGCTGGATTAAACTGAATGTATACCGTATCTTGAAACTTAAGCATTGTAAATTGTTATATAGTTTACAAATGTTGGCGCACAATTTATATCAAAGTGGACATTGTAAATTTGCCGTTAAATTAAGCGTTAAAATTCAATTAATCACTTTCATTTTCTAATTACTCTTGTGTAAGTCTTTTAATCTTTTTTTTTGTTGCTTTTTTTATTTACAACGCCGAATTAAACTAATTGCTGATTGGATTTCTTTTTATTTTTGATTTATTATCCTTTTGAATTTAATTCCTCTTTCCGAGTTAATTTTGTCAGATTTAGTTTAATAGTTAATTTTTAAATTAACTTTTACTTAAAATTAAAATTTGTAGTTAACTTTTATACTTGAAATTAAATTCTAAAATGAACTTTTCTACTTAAAATTAAATTCTGACATTAACTTTTATGCCTAAAATTATATTTTAAAATTAACTTTTATACTTAAAATTAAATTTTAAAATTAACTTTTATACTTAAAATTAAATTTTCAAATTAACTTTTATACTTAAACTTAAATTTTTAAATTAACTTTTATACTTAAAATTAAATTTTCAAATTAACTTTTACTTAAAACTAAAATTGGAAATTAAAATTGGAAATTAAATTTTATTTAAAAAACAAATTTGAAATTAACTTTTACCTGAAATTATATTTAAAAATTATCTTTTATAGTTAAAATTAAATTGCACTAGTTTTTGTTTGAAAAAATGTTAAAATCAAGTAAATTTTGAACTGAATATATTTTTAACTAAATAAATTATACACTAAATAAATAAATAAATAAATTTTCCCTCTGAATTAAAATCAAATTTAAATCAAGTAATTTTTTGCTTCAATTGAAATCAAATTTTTAACAGAAAAAAGTAGATCAAACATGTTAAGATTAAAATCATAAAAAAATGGATAAAAAATAATTTTTGATGAAATAAATTTAATAAATCATTAAGAAGTGAATAATGAAAATTAAATTTTGAAATTTAAAATTGAAATAAATTTTTCTTATTTTTCTTTCTCTTATTTCACCTTGAACTTGTTTTTTGAAAAACACGAGGATTTGATGAAAGAAAAAAAATTGTGCAACGAATTTAATATTTTATTAAATTTGAGAATTATAATTCTTCTTTCGCAATGAGAAATCGTACAAGTTGGAAGCGATACGTAAAACGATAAATGTCAATCAAAGATTGTTCTTCTTCTTTCTTTCTTTTTCTTCATCTTATATCATATTGAAAATAAATTGAAGTTATTCTTCAGTGCCAAAATTTTCATATTTTCCTCGCGAAGGTTTGCATTTCTGACATTGGCAATTCTTCAAAGTGTATATATATTTATATGATCGACACTGTTCGAGTATTGCAATTTTATTAACTCAATTTTTATTGGCGGCATTTTTACGCAGTTTTCTTTATGAACCATACATTAAAGTTGCGCCTTGAATATGCCGACAGTTTTATAATCGATTTTTATTTGACGATACGTCTATTCATTCGATTTTTCACTCTAAATGTTTTATTTACATCAATGAAAAATGTTTTCGTTGTTTTAGAGACAGAGAGTCATTTTTTTTATTCGAAAATTATTTTTTTTTCAAAGAAATTTTTCTTTTTTATTTCAAGAATTATTTTTACGGAAAAAAATATTTTTTTTTTCAAAGAGAATTTCTTTTATTCATTAAAGAAAATCTTTTCTATTCAAAGAAAATTTCCTTGATTCATTAAAGAAAATCTTTTTTATTCAAAGAAAATTTCTTTAACTAAATACCAATTTTTTTTTTTTAATTAATGAAAATTTCATTGGCTCAAAACAATTTTTTTGTTTCAAAGAAAATTTATTTTCACTCAAAAAATAAGATTTATAGGTTTTAATAAAAATTTGCTGAAATTGAAAAAAATTAATTTAAATAAAGAAAATTAATTTAAATAAAGAAAATTAATTTAAATAAAAAAACATTTCTTTGAATCAAAAACTATTTTTGCTTAAGAGAGAAATTTATTTTGAATCAAGAGTCTAAAAAATTGGGCTCTTTGAATTAAAAATTTTTTTTCTGTAATTCTATTCTGTAAATAATTTTAAAAAAAGGAGAATTAAAAATTATTTCCCCTCATTACGAAATAAGAGAATTTTTACTTAATTTTTTCCCCAAGAAAACATAAATGAATAATGAAGAAGAAAAATTGAGACGTAAAATTTGCCCCCCTTAAAAAATTCAATGATCTTAATTTTCATTCGATTTAAAAAGATTATTGGAATTTCAAATATAATTATTTTCTAACAAGAATCGTTAATGGAATTGATGGAATTAAAAAAATTAAATTAGGTTAAGGTCATTTTTTCCCCTCTGTCTCTAGTTCTTTCTCATTTTTTTCCGAATCGAGTAAAAAAATTTTCGCGGAATAATCTTGAATACTTGAAGCTGAATATCCGATATCCTCTTTTTTTTCTCTTCTCATTTCGCTTCATTTTTTTTTTTTTTTTTTTTTTTTTTGTGTAAAAAAGACGAGTTTCTTGTCAATAAAAAAATGAAGCGTGTTAAATGAAGAGTAGTAGTCGATTCTTAAAATAGAATTTATATTTTTCTTTCATCAAAGTTTTAAGATCATCTCCTCTTTTCCTCGTCGAGAGAAAAAAAAGTATCTTTTTTTCTCCTTTTGTTGAGAAATTTATTTCCTGGGTATGAATTTCGAAAATTTGTTTTTTTATTTTGTCTTAATAATTACGAAATTCGTTAATTTTGTGATATTTTGAATTTTCCAATTGTTTTTTTTATAAATTCGTTAATTTTGTAATACTTCGAATTTTCCAATTGTTTTTTTTTAAATTCGTTAATTTTGTAATATTTCGAATTTTCCAATTGTTTTTTTAAATTCGTTAATTTTGTGATATTTTAAATTTTCCAATTTATTTTTTTTAATTCTTTAATTTTGTAATATTTTGAATTTTCCAATTTATTTTTTTTTAATTCTTTAATTTTGTAATATTTTGAATTTTCCAATTTATTTTTTTTAATTCTTTAATTTTGTAATATTTCGAATTTTCCAATTGTTTTTTTTTAAATTCGTTAATTTTGTAATATTTTGAATTTTCCAATTGATTTTTTTTTAATTCTTTAATTTTGTAATATTTTGAATTTTCCAATTTATTTTTTTTTAATTCTTTAATTTTGTAATATTTCGAATTTTCCAATTGTTTTTTTTTTTAATTCGTTAATTTTGTAATATTTTGAATTTTCCAACTTTTTTTTTTTAATAAATAAACATTTTTAAATACATTTTTAGGTGTAATTGTGTTTTACTTTTCTGTCAATGAACACAATTTTATTTTTCTCTGCGTGTTAGTATTTTTTTTATATCGAATTTTCCAGCATCAAGTCTCGAATGATACAGACGAATATAAATCGCGCCCCCAGTAGGTCAGAGAGGTTTTAGTGAGACCCTTCAATCGAGCACCATGTTTTCGATAGGCGAAATCAGGACATTTAAAAGGAAAACCTAGAGATGCATATATTTTATTGTTATTTTACAAATTTTCCAGGAAATGGAGTCAATTTTTTTTTTTTTTTTTTTTTTTTTTAATGAAAAGCAAAAAATAAATGAAAATGATTCACAAATTTCACAAAGAGAAAAAAATATAGTGACTTTTACTATTTAGAAAGTAAGGACAAACATTTTAGTATTTTGAAAGTAAATTTTGACAAAATTATATTCCAATCAAATTAAGTTTAATTAAATATTTTTCAATTGGATTAATTTTATTCAAACATATCGCAATTAAATTAAGTTTAATTAAATATATTTCAATTAGATTAATTTTATTTTAACATATTTTAATTAAATTAATTTTTGACTAAATTAGCTTTGACTAAATTAATTTCCAATTAAATTAATTTTAACTAAATTATATTTTTGACTAAATTAACTTTGACTAAATTAATTTCCAATTAAATTAATTTTAACTAAATTATATTTTTGACTAAATTAATTTTTGACTAAATTAACTTTGACTAAATAAATTTCCAATTAAATTAATTTTAACTAAATTATATTTTTGACTAAATTAACTTTGACTAAATTAATTTCCAATTAAATTAATTTTAACTAAATTATATTTTTGACTAAATTAATTTTTGACTAAATTAACTTTGACTAAATTAATTTCCAATTAAATTAATTTTAACTAAATTATATTTTTTATTAAATTAATTTTTGACTAAATTAACTTTGACTAAATAAATTTCCAATTAAATTAATTTTAACTAAATTATATTTTTAATTAAATTAATTTTTGACTAAATTAACTTTGACTAAATAAATTTCCAATGAAATTCATTTTACCTAAATGATATTTCAACGAAACGAAAGAAAACGAAAATTAAATTAAACCTCAACCGAACTTATTTTAATACTTAATAGAGAGATCGATATAAAAATAAAGCAGAAATGCATAAAAATTTTAATTGAATATTCAAAAATAAATTCCGACTTGAAATAAAGCGATCGCCGTCGCATCTCAACATTGTGACAATTATATAATATTGACGTCTTTCCTTTTAAACTCGGGCAAATCCTCATTTTTGTTTTCTTAATAATTGAAATAATAATTTTTATTTATATCAAGTGGCACGAAGCACGGTATTTACAAATATAGAATCACGCAGCAAATGTGTAAATATTACATCTTTATTGTCATCATATATTTCTGGGAATGTTGACAAGATTTAATGCTAGCTACGCCATCATGACAGGCAAACTAATGTTTTCACTTTAATGATATTTGGTTAAAAAAAAAAAAAAAAAAAAATTGCAAAAAAAATTGCAAAAAAAAATTGAAAGAGATTTATTAAAACAGGTGTTGATAAATTATATCAGAGAGATATTGTTCGATATTTCGTTAGCAGTACAGAGACTGACAAAGAGAAAGATGACTCTCGCGAGCATTAAAGAATCATTAATTGGAAAACATTAATTTCTCCCACGTTGTATAAATAGTGAAACGATTTATCTGGATTTTCAATTATAAATTGTCTCTTTCTTTTGCTCTCTACACACATGTATTTCTCTCTTTTTTCCTCTCTCTCCTTCTCTCTCTCTCTCTCTCTCTCTACTTTTTTCCCCCAAACAATCCCCTATGGAGTCATGGAATCATTTTTTATAAATTTTAATTTGTCCCAAACGTAAATGGTGCTAAAAATTGGAGAGTTAAAAGTTACTTTTGGCTTGTAATTAGTTGTTTAAGTGGAAAAGTTTTTTAATTAATGCAAATCGAGAGACTGGATCTTTAAATTCTGACAATAGTTTTTTTTTTTTTTTTTTTTTTTTTTTTTGACAGCTGGCAAAGTGGACATGATTTATATTTGTATATTTTTCTCGATATTGTTTGTGAATTTATTCTGTTTTTCGCTTATTGCAGAAAAAAAAGAGGAGGAGATAAAATGTATATTTTGTAGAATGCAAATTGAAGAGTTAAAAATAACAAAATTTGTTATTCTTGGCTGTAGTGATAATTTCCATTTACTAAGAGAGTTTTCGCTCTCTCCCTCCCCCCCTCCTCCTCCTCCAGCTTTCCCTAACAATTGTATTATGAACAGAATTTAAATAGAAAAACAAATTTATTAATTTGTTAATTTATTTATTAATTTATTAGTTTATTAATTTACTAATTTATTAATTTATTAATTTGTTAATTTATTAATTCATTAATTTGTTAATTTATTAATTTAATAGTTTATTAATTTACAAATTTATTAATTCATTAATTTGTTAATTTATTAATTTAATAGTTTATTAATTCACTAATTTATTAATTCATTAATTTGTTAATTTATTAATTTAATAGTTTATTAATTTACTAATTTATTAGTTTATAAATTTACTATTTTATTAGTTTATTAATTTACTATTTTATTAATTTTCTAATTTATTAATTTATTAATTTATTAGTTTACTAATTTATTAAATCATTAGTTTACTAGTTTACTAATTTATTAATTTATTAGTTTATTACTTTACTAATTTTTACATTAATTTATTGGTTTATTAGTTTTCGAATTTACTAATTTTTCAATTTATTAGTTTACTAGTTTACTAATTTATTAATTTAGTAGTTTATTAGTTTTCGAATTTACTAATTTTTCAATTTATTAGTTTATTGATTTACTAAGTTACAAATTTATTAATTAATTACTGCATTAATTTACTAATTAACTAATTTGATAATTAATACGAACACGTATTGATTTTAAGCCAATTTCATTTGGAACTAAAATGCTTTTAAAAGCTTTTTAAAAGCTCTTAAAGGATCAAGAATAACTCCCAATTTTCGTTTTTACTTAGGTATGACTTTTGACCTCAATTTTGAAATCGCGTTTGCGTCTTTTAATCCGTGTGACATATTTTACTTCTTGACCTGTGAATTTTTGTTAAATTTCAATTTTTGAGGTTTCACGTATTTTTTTTTGTCAGTCAATTTTCATCTGAACTTTCAATGCTGTGTAGTCATCTCGTTTCTCTAAATGTATAAATTAGTGAAAAGTCATTTACTAATTTAATGAAAATTAGTAATAATGAAAATTAGTAAAAAAAATTAGTAACAAAATTATTTTCTTAAATTTTAGTCGAATTTAGAATAATTAATAAATAAAGTATTTTTTTGTTTTTTAAATAGTCAAACCCTTTTCTTTGGGGGCAAATTTTGGTTGGAAAATGTCTAAAATTGTAAGATTAGTAAATATTTTTTTATTTATTTGAATTATTAGATTGAAATTTGTATCTTAATTTGTAGATTTTGACAGTAAAAATTAAAGACTATTTTTAATTATGTCTTTAAAGAAAGAGTCAATATTTAATTTTGACCTAAAATTATTGATTTTCTTAATTTTGACCTGAAATTGAAGATTATTCTTAATTTTGATCTAAAATTATTGATTTTCCCTATTTTGACCTAATATTAAAGATTTTTCTTAATTTTGACCAAAAATGAAATATTTTCTCTATTTTGGCCTAAAACTAAAGATTTTTCTTAATTTTTACCAAAAGTGAAAGATTTTCTCTACTTTGACCTAAAATTAAAGATTTTTCTTAATTTCGACCTAAAATTTAAGATATTTTCAATTTTAACCAAAAATTTAAGACTTTTTTAGAATTTGTGATTGTTTTTTAATGTTGACCTAAATTGTAAGACTATTTTTAATTATTTCCTCAAGTTTAAGGTGATTTTTAATTAATTTTTTTAATTTTGACCTAAAATTTAATATTTTCTTAATTTTAATCTAAAATTATTGAATTTTGACCTAAAATTAAGAACCTAAAATTTAATATTTTCTTAATTTTGACCTAAAATTTAATATTTTCTTAATTTGAAGCTAAAATTTATGATTTTTTAGTAACTTTCCAGAATTTGTGACTGTTTTTTAATTTCGACCTAAACTTTAAGACTACTTTTAACATCAACTCAGACTTCAGACATTTTTTAAATTTTGATTCAAATTTTTTTACTTTAATTATGCTCTAAAGTTTAAGATCATTTTTAATTTTGACCTAAAATTCAGGACAATATTAAATATTGATATGAGACTTACAATTATTTTTGAATTTTGACTTAAAATTTAAGACTTTTTTTAATATTGGTCCGAAACTTTGTGACTTTTTTTTATTTTGATCCAAAAAATTAAGACTATTTTTATTTTTGACCCAAACTTTAAGACTACTTTTAATTTTAACAAAAATTTTTTAAAACTATTTTTAAAACTTTTTTTTACAGAAAGTGAATTTAATTTTAATAATTTTAATATTTTTAAAACTATTTTAAATTATGCCTTTAAAGTTTAAAATGATTTTTATTTTTGACCTATTCAAGACTATTTTAAATATTCATTCAAGATTTGTAGCTTTTTATTAATTGTGAGGTAAAATTTAAGACTATTTCTAATTATTCTCACAAGTTTCGGACAATTTTTGTATTTTGACCTAAAATTTAAAATTCTTGTTCATATCGTCCAAAAATTTGTAACTACTTATTAATTTTTGAGGAAAAATGAAGATAAAATTTACGACTATTTTTCATTATTTCCATAAGTTTCAGACAATTTTTGTATTTTGACCTAAAATTTAAGATTTTTGTTAATATCGTCCGAAATTTTGTGGCTATTTTTTAACTTGACCGAAAACTTAGGACAATATTAAATTTCGACCTGGAGTTTAAGACTATTTTTATTTTATGACCTAAATTTTTAGATCGATATAAATTTTTAACTTGATGCTTTTTTGACTCGTTATTAATTTCGCCCTAAATTTTATGACTACTTTTTTAAAATTCCATTGACCTACGTTTCCGACCTAAATTTACAGATAATATTTGACCAGTCGTATAGATTTATTTTCCATTTTTTCCTGTGATAAACATTTCCTTAGTGCACTTCACGTTTTGCTGTAAATAAAAAAAAAACAAATTTGAAAAGTACGTCGACGATATCTTCTTTTTATAAGATGAGAAGATGTATGGAGAGGATTTTTAAAGCAGTATGTATCTTGAAAATTTCTTTTACGAGATTCTCGACAGGGAAAGGAGAAAGTGATCCTATATAAGTATATATGTATGTATATACAAAAACCTCTTGAGCCTGAAGGGTCGTCAGTGCTCTTTATAAACATTTTACTTCGTGATTTGAATGTAGGATGAAATTGAGGGTTTAAAAACTATTATATAAGATAATAATGAGAAACTCGCTGTATATATATTTTTTTTCTTTCCCCCTTTTATAGTCTTTTGTTATTTTGCAGTCGTCGTTTATTTGCCACGAATATAATTTTTATCACATTTCTCTAATATAGAGTTTCTATATATAGGAATAGAAAAATATTTCTCTTTTGTTAAAGAGTTAAAAGTTTTCTAATTATATTTTTCTTTGTAATTTTTTTTTTTCTAGGAAATGTAGACGAAATGTGAACATTTCGCTGTATTATTTCTTTAGTATAATTTATGTTTTGAATTAGGATTTTTAAATTTCAATTAAAAATTTAATTAATTAATTAAAGTGGAACAATTTTTTTCAGGGGAATTTTTATAGTAATTTTTAATGAACCACAAACTTTGAAACTTTAAACAAAATATTTTTTATTTATTTTCTTTATTTTATTTAGTTCATAAGTTTTCTTATTTAATTGTTTTTTTTAATTGTAAAAGAAAATTAGAAAATAAAATGTTACATATAGCATCTTAATTGTTAATCATTATTTATTTCTATCACTGACTGCAATAAAAATTAAAAACAAAAATTTTACATCTAGAATTTTTTTGTCTTGTTTATTTTTATTATTTTATTTTTAATTGTTGCTATCAGTCAAAATTGAAAACTAAAATTTAACATTTAGAATTTTTTATATTATTTATTTTGTTAATTTTTGTTATTTTATTTTCTATTGTGGATTTCAGTCAAAATTGAAAACTAAAATTTAACATTTAGAATTTTTTATATTATTTATTTTGTTTATTTTTATTATTTTATTTTCTATTGTGGATTGTGGATTTTAATAAAAAGTAAAAACTAAAATTTTACTTTAACAATTTCTTTTGGTATTTATTTTGTTTATTTTTATTATTCTATTTCCTATATTGGATTTTAACAAAAAGTATAAACTAAAATTTAACATTTAGAATTTTTTATATTCTTTATTTTGTTTAGTTTTATTTTTTTATTTCCTATTTTGGATTTTAATAAAAAGTAAAAACTAAAATTTAACATTTAGAATTTTTTATATTATTTACTTCATTTTTTTATTTTTTTTATTTTTTTTATTGTGTATCTTAATAAAAAGTAAAAACTAAAATTTAACATTTAGAATATTTTATATTATTTACTTTGTATATTTTTATAATTTTATTTTCTATAGTGGATTTTAATAAAAAGTAAAGACTAAAATTCAACATTTATATTCTTAAATGTTGAAATAATAAGAAGAAATGAATGTTTTCTTTAAAAAGTAAGAATACTTTTTTACAAAGTGTATATAATAATACACATTTATGATGCTTTGGCATTTTGATTTGCTCACAAGAATAACCAAATAGCATTGAACTCGAATGCGTCAGTTATGTTTAGCAAAAGTTGAACCAATTCGATCCTCGGTATATTTTTGGATTTCAAGTATAACTGTCTTAACTCCCATTGGGATCGATCAAAAATTGAGACGTTTCTTTGAAAACAAAACACCTCTACCTTCAAAACATATCATTTAGCTTCAAAAATATTTATTTTTAGTCATTATCCGTGTATAATACGCATCGAAAGGTCTTGTTTTTGCGACAAAGGCGCAAAAGTTTCTTCTTTCAAAGTAAAAAATTTCTTTTTCAAATTTATAAAATTAAAAAAGTTTTGGTTTAATTTTCTAAAATTTAAAAAATTTTATTTTTATAATTTGAAATGTTATATATTAACTTTTTTCAATTTAAAATGTTATACATTAATTTTTAATTCAAAAAATTTTTTTTATAATTTGAAATGTTATACATTAGCTTTTTTCAATTTAAAATGTTAAACATTAATTTGATTTACATACGGAAAAAATGTTAATTAATTTTCACTTCTTTCTTTTAGACCAGAAAAAATCGCTTATTTATTTTTAATTATTCAATTTGCACTGAAAAAATAATTAATGGTTAAAATTAGAAAAAGAATTTGTTAATTAATTAATTAACTTAATTAATTAATTAATGGTTAAAATTAGAAAAAGAATTTGTTAAAAATACTTGACAAATAGTTTATTGTAATCAAACAAACAAAATGTGTTGTTAGAAATTGTCTTTTTTCTTTAAAAGTTTTCTTCCATATTTATGTACGAAGTAAAATTATTAAAAGTTTGCAGCATAAGTATTTTAAAAATAATAATTTTAAAAATTTGAAAAGGAATTTTTCTCCTTTGGTTAGAAAAGTCTTGGTTGTAATTATACTCAGTGCTTATTTAGTCTCCATAGAAGACTGTGCTCTTCAAAGTCGTAACATTTTTTTTTTCTTTCTGTATATTTTCTTTTTTGCTCCCAGTAGTAAGCATGCGTCTTCTCTTATAATGAATTCTATTACACAAGTTTCTAACTTTACTGCCGTTAACTTTTCTCTTTTGTATAATGTGTCATTATCATTAATCACTAATTATTATTTTTTTCAGTGTATTTTCAATTAATTTATATTATTTATTTGTTCTTTGTAATTATTTTTTTATTCTTTTTTCTTAATGTCTATCCTTTTCTATTCATTTCAATTCATTACTATCGTTTCTTATTCATTTCTATTAATTTCTATTTCTTTCTATTCATTTTTATTACTTTCTATTCTTTTCTATTAATTACCATTATTTTTTTTTATTATTTTCCATTAATTTCTATTTAAATCTATTAATTTCTATTTAATGCTATTCTTGTCTATTCATTTCTACTCTTTTCTATTTATTTCTATTCATTACTATCGTTTCTTATTCATTTCTATTGATTTCTATTTCTTTCTATTCATTTCTATTAGTTTCTATTATTTTCTATTAATTACCATTATTTTGTATTATTTTCCATTAATTTCTATTGAAATCTATTGATTTCTATTTAATGCTATTCTTGTCTATTCATTTCTACTCTTTTCTATTAATTTCTATTCAATGCTATTCTTTTCTATTTGTTTCCATTATTTTCTATTCATTTAAAACCTTTTATATTCATTTCTACTCATTTCTATTCACTTACATTATTTTCCATCGTTTTCTATTCATTTCTATTGAATTCTATTAATTTCTATTTAATGCTATTCTTCTCTATATATTTATATTACTTTCTACTTATTTCTAATTATCTTTTCTATTCAGTTTTACTCATTACTATTCACTTTCATTATTTCCCATCGTTTTCTATTTATTTCTATTCATTCCTATACCTTTATATACACTTCTATTTTTTAATATTATTTTTTATTCTTTTCTATTAATAACCATTATTTTCAATTATAAAATATATAATATATATATATATATATATATATATATATATATATATATATATATATATATATATATATATATATATATATATATATATATATATATATATATATATAATATATATATTTATTATTTTTTCATTATTTTCCATTCATTTCTATTGAATTCTATTAATTTCTAATTAATGCTATTCTTTTCTATTAATTTCTATTGAAATCTATTATTTTCTGTTTATTTCTTTTTATTCTATTCGTTTATATTGAGCAATATTAATTTCTATTCTTTTCGATTATTTACCATTATTTTTTTATTATTTTCCATTCATTTCTATTGAATTCTATTAATTTCTATTTAATGCTATTCTTTTCTATTCATTTCCATTATTTTCTATTTATTTCTATTCTTTTCTATTTATTTCCACTACTTTTGTAATCATTTCTATTCATTTCTATACTTTTTTATTCTTTTCTGATAATATCGAGGAAAATACAATAGAAAACAGAACAGTAAATAGAATAGAAAATAAAATAGAAAAGTAGTAGGATTTAAAATAGAAAAGTAGTAGAAAATTGAATAGAAAATAAAGTAGAAAATTAAACAGAAAATAGAGTAGAAAATAGAACAGAAATAAAATGGAAAATAGAAGAGAAAAAAGAATGGAAAATAGAATAGATAATAGGATTGAAAATAATATTTCAGTGAAGATTAACAACTTAGGGATTATTATAATTACGATGAAATATATTTAAATGCAAAATTTGTGAATATGGCATATAATTTCTAAACGAATTCTAATTAAATAATCAATTTTGACCTACTAACGTTGTAAACAAATTTGAAACTGGAGATAAACTCGGAAGCATTTTGCCGTAAGGCTTTATTTCGGTTTAGGAGGTCTTCATTGCCTGTTACGAAATATATAGACAGTATAATAACCTTACCATGTTGTTTCGAAAAAGCGATAATTATAATAACAGATAAAGATTATTATATGTATATACAGAAAATTGTATTCTATATTTAGTGCGGAAAAACTATTGTTCCGTTTAGAAATTGCTCAATCACGTGTTAATGTTAAAGATTATGGGATAAAGTTTGTATTTGATATATCTCGTCGTCGGTGACTTTTGCGTTTGCCAAAAAATCATATATTTATATTTATATACATATATAATAAAATTATGTACACAGTCACGCCTTTTAGCATTGGTCACGCGATATTTTTTTATTTTTAGGATGACAATTTTTTTCACACGCGCTTATTTTGTTATCTTTTGTTAATAATTTTAATCTTTTTTCATGCTCATCGCTTTACTTCGTGGGGAATAATAATAACATCAACCATAACTCAATTATGCAATTATTCCTTTTTCTACGCTTTGAAGAAATTATTATTTCTCTTTTATAATTTTATTTTAAATTTCCATTAATAATTTCATAAAATAAATTTCCATTAATGATTTCATATAATAAATTTCCATTAATAATTTCATATAATAAATTTCCATTAATAATTTCATATAATAAATATCCATTAATAATTTCATAAAATAAATTTCCATTTATAATTTCATAAAATAAAATTTCATAAATGCATAAAATAAAATTTCATAAAATGAAACTTTATAATTACATAAATGAATTATCAATTTAATTGTCGTTAATATTTAAATTTTCTTTATGTGATTATTATTTGTTATTAAAATGATGAAGTATTAAATTATTTTCTTTGTTTCTATTTATTTATTAATATATTAACAGGCAGTGCTCTTTAATTTTCTTTTTGTTCCTTAATTTTATTTTTTTATTTTATTATATTATTTTTTTTATTTATTTATTATTCAATTGTATATTTTCTTGTTCTAAGATAATTTAATTATTTTCCCATTCAAATTTGTTTGATTCGTTTTCTATTATATAAAATTTAAATATTTATTATTTTGATATAAAAGGAAGGAGTGTCGTCATCTTTTTTTCATTTCCATCAGAAATCGATATGCAAAATCGAATGGCATGGTTTCATTGGTTCTTGTTTTGTGAATAAATTGTACAAATGGAAAATATCCTCCTCTTATCGTTTCGGAATTTAGCAGTTTGTTTTTTTTTTGTAAGACTTGCATTTGTAACCAATTACTGGCGAGAGCTATTGATTGGACTCTAGACAATTTTATCCTGTTAATTCTGCAGAATTGAGAAATTTATTTTTAGCCATTGAAACAAGTTTTTAAAATGGTTTTTTTTTATAAATATAAAAATATTTTCATTTCTATACTCGATGTTATTGTTTATGAAAATTATTATTTATGAAAATTATTGTTTATTGAAATAAGTTTTGTAAAAATATTTTTTAAATTATTTTTTCTTTAATTTTACTATCTGTTGATGGTGCAAAATATGAAAGGCGCCAATAAATGACCGCAAGAAGGTTTTCTTCTAAACTCCGTCAATTTTCAACTAACAGTGAGATGGTGGCGCGAGAAATATTCAATAAACTTGAGCTCCCCTCAAGATCTTGTAAATGGGCTTAAACAGTTTTTGAAATAAGCTCTTGAAATTTTAAATGAAAGTCGAGTAATGGGTTTTTCGGGATAAAAATAGAATATGGCCCGGGTTGTATATAGTGTATAATTTGCCCACTATATAGCAACACTGACACTAAACTGAATAATTCACTGCTGAATTACAGTCAATGAATAATTCAGTTCAAAATAAGGACAATAAAGAAAAAATTATCCAAATTTTTATAAAATAACATTTTTATTTTCATTACAATTGTTATTATCGATATTAATTGACAAATTAATTTTAATAATTAATTAAATGAATATTAACAATTAATTAAATTAATATTATCAATTAATTAAAAAATTACTACTGATTATTAATTGACAAGTTGATTTTGACAATTAATTAACAACTAACAAATTAATATCAACAAAAACCCATAGAAGACTTTTAACCATTTTTTGTAAAAGTTTATTCCGAAAAAAAGAAATGTTTTTACATTCTTGTCACGTTTAATCGATATTTTTTTGGTGCGGCTATTTTTAATTTAAAATAATTATTAATAGACGTTCAATTAGTATTATTATAATTAACGTCATTTCCGTTACTAAGTGAATTATAAAATCAATAGTAATATTAAAAAACTTCCAATAATTTTAATTATTCGTCAATTTAAAAATACTGTGAGAATTTTTTTAACGGCAGAAAGAATATTAATTAAATAATTAGGTATTAAGTAATCAAGCCAGCTTTTCTTTTGATTATTATTTATATAATATGCAAATTTATGAATTTTTCTCTAACGTCAAAAATATTTAATCAACTAGAACTAGATTCTTTCATATAAAGATTAAAATTAATAATTAATTATTAATTAACATAAATAAAAATATGGAATTAAAAAACAAGAAGACGAATAATTATAACTTTTTATTGTAACATTTTTCTGTATTTTATTTCTTTTTTAATTCCGCTTGAATTGTAATTTTGATTTATTTCCAAATTTACCACTTTCTCCCGAGTTATTATTGTTTTCTGTTTGAAAAATGTTTTTAAATGTACATTATACAAAAAAGGAAAGAAAAAAACAGTGCTCGAAATTTTCTGGGTTTTCATTTTTCGCCGGAAAAATATACGTGCCTTGTTTTTCGTATGCGATCGAAATCATGTGGTTTTGATATTTCTTGGGTCTTCCTCTGTCCTTAAAAATGATCTCCAGTGTATTCCCGACCGAAACTGACAGTACGTGCAACAAAATTCAATATTTCACTTATTCTCTATCATATTTCATGCATTTTCATTAAATTCAATCAATGGATCGCGACGTACATGTATATATTCTCAACGGATGCTGAATTTCAATTGCCAATTTTTATATTTTAATATACTTTTACTATTAAATTTTTTAATATTTGTTTTATTTATTTTACTTTGCAGTATAGTACGGTTACTTTATCTTTTTACGAGCTAATTTTTATGCTTTCTTAACGACAGTTTAAAGGACTATTTTGGAGCGAAATTAAAAAAATAAAAAAAATTTATGACTGGTTTATTAATGTACAGTACATTGATATATGTAAAAGAACAAGGATCAGTTTTTTAAAAATAATTTTTAACAGTAATTACTTTCAAAAGTAATTATTGAAAATTTTCTTGTTTCGAAGGATTGAAAAAAACTCACCCAACAGCAGAATCGGTCAATGAAGCGGAGAAATTTTAATTTTCCCAAAAATGTAGGCCCTTGTGCGATTATTTAAGTATTTTCCATTATATTTCCCCAAAAAGAAGTAGTTTTAATATTGTTTTAATTTTACATTAATCTTTTATGTTTTAATTTTAATTATACATTAGTAATATATTAATATTGATATATGTAAAAGAACAAGGATCTGTTTTTTAAGATACCTATTATAGTTTAGTACTTTTCGCTACTAATATGATAATAGAATTTTCCAAAACCATAAAATGAGTTTAAACTTATTTGCTTAGCTGTAAGGCCAAAAAAATAAGTTTCAGATTTTTATTCTTTAATAATTATAGTTCTAATAACACTAAGTTTACTTTTGTGGAACAGTTTTTCAACATCAAAAATTGTCTGCAATTGTTTTCGTTTGTAGATTAAACAGTAAAAAATGATTTGATTTATGAAAGTGAAATAAGACAGTGAAATATTGTGCTTGTCTATCAGGAATGAGATGGAACGGTTACTTATACGAGTGTAGTCGAATAAATATTATTATAGATTGTCTTTAACGAGAAAACTCGAACCATTCATCACATTGAACACATATGGCTTTCAAGTACTTCTTACAAATGTTAGCCAAGTATCCACAAAGAATATAAAAGTTAACGATTTCAAAAGCGTCTATATAGACGATCAATAGTGCTACAGAGTTTTATCTTTTGTGAAAAGCATTATTATGACTCGAAAAAAAATTCCCAACAACAGATTTCATGATCATTTTTTGTCAAAATTAAAGAAAGAAGCTTTGTTAAACTAAAAGTAAAGAAGTTATTGATAACAAAAAATTTTTTCTAACAAAGACTTCTTTACTTTTTTGTTAATTTTGTTTTTGTTAATTTTGTTTTTGTTAATTTTTCACTCTTTATTCTCTTTGTTTTTCTGCTTCTTTAATTAATTTCAATTATGAGAAGAAAGGTAGGAAAAAATTTCAATTATTTAAAGGAAAAAGAAGAAAAAATTGATTGAAAGAAAAATTTCAATTATTTGCCGAAGGAAGGAAGGAAGGAAAGAAAAATAAAAATCGCTTGGAAAAAATTATTGGCGCACACTACCTATAACAATTGAAGAGAATCATTTTTAAAAGTTTCTTCTTTGTGCGCCAATTTGAAACACTTAGCGACTATATTTTATTCAGTATTCTTCAAAAAGCTTTTCTTTTACATATATAGATATAAAATTCTAAAAGTTGGAAATACAATATTTGAGAGAAAGAAAATTCAATTTTAATGTTGGAAGATGTTACTGTCAATAAAATCGGTTCCCTTTATCTTTATAGAGGAAAAAAAGAAAGGAAAAGCCAATTATTTTCTGAAGAAGGAAAAAAATGCTTTTTGTCGAATCGGAAACAATGATTACAGGACAATTAGGAAATGGCGCTTGTTGATTGGTTTCAACAGGTACAAAAGTGGGAGAAAGAAAAGTTTCATTTTTTTAGAGACAAAATTCAGTTTACTTGTGTCAATAAGTTTTCGATTGTTTTATATTCATTGATTCATATTTATAACAAGTGGATATAATATTGTTCTATCTTTGTTAGTTTTATTTTCAAGCTCCATAATGTCATTTACAATTAACAAATACAATTCCTCTGCAATGAGAAAAATCAACAATAATTTCCAATTACAATTGACGTGAAAAGCCTAATTAATTAAAATTTTAATTTGCAAAATAAGAGTTTAATTAACATCTAATTAAAATTGTCCGTACCTTGGAGTTTCAAATATTATAGTGCTAGCACTTTTACTAAAAGGTAATTTTAATTGATTGCTCCTGCAGTTTGTTGCAAGTAGACATATTCCCCTCCAGCTTTCTCTTAAATTTTTTTTCAACTTATTAATAAAAGCTCTTTTTCTTTGCTTCATTTCCTTCCCGCCCTCGTCATACTTTATTAATAAGCATATTGAGAGTGTTGTGAGAGGGAAAAAAAAGAAAAAATTAAAGCACTGAAACGAAAAATCTCTCTCTGTCTTTGAAAGAGAAATGACGGAAGGAATATGGTAAAAAGATAATGCACACGAAAGTCACTGAGATTGAGATAAAAGAGATGGGAGACGAGGGAGAGTTTGAAGAAAAACGAATGACGTTTGTCAAACGGCATTGTATGTGAATTTTCAACGCGCTCTACTTAGCGCTTGAGGAGACGAATTTTCAAGTTGGGAAAATCGTTTTCCTCCAGCACATGTCGAACAAAAAAAGAGAAGAGAAAAAAGAAAAGTTTAAAACCGACTTGATGAGCTGTTCGTTTTAGAAAATCACACACTTAATGAAATTGACTTAGACAAACAATTTTTTTTCTGTTCTTGTTGAAAGGGTATTTTTTTCTTGTCTTATTTATCATTTTGTCGTTTTGATATTATTTATTATTCTTGTCTTCTTGTTAGTTCTAGTTTTTTTGGAAGAAAAAAAATTCAGTTAATCTTAAATCACTTTATTTTATTCCCTCCCTCGTCGCAATTAATCTTACAAGTCAGTTCAATTTACTTAAATGCAATTGCATTTCATAAATTTGTTTTAATGAACGAACCAAGAATTTAACTGAGTGCACTTCATTTAGCCATTAATTTTCATGATTTACGTATAACTCTTCCTCTCTCTCTGTTTTCTAAGTCTAAATAAAATGCGAAAGTAGAATAAAGGAAAAATATCAAATTTTTTTAAATGTTCATTTGTCGTGATTTTCATTTTGCACTTACTTATGCATTTGCGAAAACAATTATACAATATTATTTCGGATTAAAAATAGAAAAAATATAAAATATCTCAGGAAATACAAATGTTTTTATAAATTTACAATTAAATAAGAAAGTTTGAAATAAAAATAGCACCTACGGATTGAGATTAAAATTTTATCTTTTATCTGATTTTTACTTTCAATTTTAACTTTTATTTAGTAGAGTCTTTTCTTCTGTATTTTAATTATAGATAAATTTCAAATGGTTTAATTTTAATTATACATTAATAGTATTTTAAGTATATTAATATTGATATATGTAGTAGAACAAGGATCAGTTTTTTAAAACTAATTTTTAATTGTAATCACTTTTTAAAGTAATTATCATAAAAATTGTCTTGTTTTGAAGGATTAAAAGAATCTCACCCAACAGCAGAATTGGTCAATGATTCAGTGAAATATATTAATGTATGTATTTTTTTATATTATATATTAATGTACAAAGCATTAATTTTTGACGTATTAATGTTAATTATACTTGGTAGTATATGAAGAACAATTATGAAGAACAATATCAATTAATATTGATATATGTAAAAGAACAAGGATCTATTATTTAATCTAATTTTAATTGTTTCAATTATGCATTAGTAAAATATTAAGAAAAATTAAAGTATATTAATATTGATATATGTAAAAGCACAAGGATCAGTTTTTTAAAACTAATTTTTAATTCTAATTACTTTCGAAAGTAATTATCATAAAAATTGTTTTGTTTCGTAGGATTGAAAAAAAACTCACTTAACAGCAGAATTGGTCAATGATGCGGTGAAATTTTAATTCGCAGAAAAATTAGGTCGTTCTGCGATTGTCAAAGTATTTCCCATCTTATTTCTCCAAAAAAAGAAGAAGCCCAATGTGCTTGGTATTAAGTAAAAGAAAAAAAGAAAAAAGAGGGGAAAAATAAACATCAACTCGAATGATGCTGGCTACTATAGCACACACATAACGCGATAGAAGGACTAGCGTGGAAGTATCGAGCTGATGGGGGTGGGTTGGGGTAGGTTAGAATCGAGAAAAGAATGGAAAGGGGATGAGGTATATAACGGGATAGAGGACAGCGCGTGTAATGGAAAAAGAGTGAAAATGCGGTAAAAGAAGAAAACGCGCTAGAGTCGAAGGGGGGTTTTGAAGCAGCTCGAGTAGAATGGCACGCCGTGTGCACTACTAGTGGAGCCACTAGACCACACTAGTATGGCAACGGTTACATTATACAATATATATATATATATATATATATAGAAGGGAGCAAACTGATCAGGCAGTTCCGGTCTGCGCGATATACTATATGCCGGTTGCGTCCGATCACAAACGACAATCTGTCAAAGGGTATAGTGTAGAGTAATGCAGTCACTCAGTGCCAGTAAGACGTTCGCAATCGCCACGTCAGTTACTTTTTGTCCATATTATTATTATCTCGTTCGTTTTTACGTCGCCGGCGTCGTCGTCGTCATTGTCAATTACTTCCGATTTCACCATGTCAGCGAAAATTGTAAATTCGGTTGTTTTTTATTTTTACTATTCTTTTTAATATGGATAAAAACGACGGTCGCTTGAAAAGTGCTGAGATTTTCTCCATTTTTTTCTTGTTTTTCCTTCTGTTTTATGACTGTTGGTGATGGCCATTCTTTTTTGTTTTTCGAGAAAAGTGCATTCCTGAATGGAAAAAAATTATTTATCATCTTATGATAATTAAAATGGTTCTTAATGTTAAAATGTTAATCATTAAAATTGCATTTTAATTATTTTTGATTGTTTCAAGTTAATTAACATAAAAACTGATCCTTGTTCTTTTACATATATCAATATAATTCAATTGTTCTTAATATATTACTAATGTATAATTCAATTATTATTAATTAACATAATGTTAATTGTTAATAATTAAAATTGCAATTTTATTATCAAGGGGCAAAGATTGTAAAATTGAATTTAAACATAAGGGGAATAAAAATTTCGAAACATCGAGGAAGTTGAATAAATTAAATGATACTGAACATAAATATAATTAATAATATCAAATAAGTATTGTAATATTGAATCCTAATTGAATAAAATTAATTTAATAGTAATTTAATAATACTAATAATAATTAAATATTGAAATAGATATTAAAACATGATTGAATAAAACAAATATAACAAATAATGAAGCTTTAAAATTATTTTTAATTTTTAATATTTAACAGTTTAACGTTTTAAAACAAAAATAATAAATAAATATCGAAAGAAAGTTTGAGACCTGATTAGAAGCAATTGAAAGAAATCAAAAAGTTTTAATTAGTGAAAACTTTTTTGAATAACTACTAACTACTACACTGAGTTTAATTATTAAATTTTATTAAAATTTGTTTTTTTTAAAAAGAGACATTTTATAGGTACAAGAATATTAAATTTTATAACTAATTTTCTTCTCCTCCTTCTTCTTCTTCTTTTATGTAAAATATATTTTAAGTTTCGTAAATAGCCTCACATTTTTTATTAAACTTGAAAGTATTGAGTTTTATAATTTTTTTTCAAAGTATAACAGAATCTTTTAAAGTTGATAAATTCTTTTAATTAAATTTTTACTATATATCTGACTTTGTTCCAATTTAAAAGAGTTAAATTAAATTTTCATCGTGTTCTTTATTTAATTTCTAATTTTTCTTTTTTTGTTTAATGTGAAAAAAACTTTTTATGCTATTAGTTTTGTTTTTAAATGCATTTGTAGAAATGAGTAAATTTTTCGCGTTTTTGATTGTATAATTTTATGAATAAATAAATTATCGAGTATTTATAAAGGGGGAAAATTAAAGTGATGATGATGATAATAATAGTTAAAAATAGATTACAGTTTTTTTTCTGCAAAATCCTCACGGTAATCATTATAAATAACGTCTTTGAACGTCGTTATAAAAGTTACAACACGCAGTTATAAACTTTAAAAGACAACACTTATGGAACAGAACGTTGGAACTAATTTTTTATAATGATTATAACATCAGCTTACTTATTTTTCCAAGAAGTATAAAACAATAAAACATTGAGTTATTGAGGAATGAGAACTATACGATGGAGAAGAAAAAGAGAGGATAATAATAAAAAATTGACACTTTTAAATAACGAAAAGGAAAAAAGAAAAAAACCGTCTTAAAGAGAAGAAAAATTAATGTTTTAAATTTTTAATTTAAAAATTTTCTACTAAAGTATAAAATCTGAGAAAAAGGAAAACAAAATCAAAAAAATATTAGACTTGAAGTTTAAAAATTAAAAGAAAATAATATATAGACGAAAGAAAATGACTTCAACTGGAAAAAAAGTATTTGTATTTACTTGTCTCACTTGTCTCGAATTTCAGTTTAAAAGTGATGAATAATTGAAGGCAAAAGTCAGTGGATTATCTTTAATACTTTCACACCCCGTGAAACTAAAACCTAGCATTCATTTTCAAAGCCTCTTATTTTCCAACACATGACGAATTTGACACCGAAAAATAACTCTCGAAAATAGTTGTTCGTTTTATTTTTGATTCTTTTTTAAAATTTCTTCAGTTCCAGAAAACATTCGCACAAAAATCAAGAGAGAAAAGTGTAGAATTTTTTTTATATTAAAAACAAAAAATTGGACTAGACAATTGACGGCTGAGAAAATGACAATTTTTAAACCAAACGAATTAATAACAAATAAAAATATACAAATAAAAATATACAAATTAAAATATACAAATAAAAAAATGTGCAAATAAATAAATGTACAAATAAATTAATAAACAAATAAAAAATGTACAAATGAATAAATATACAATTAATAAACTATACAAATAAAAAACAAATTAAAAAAATTATAAATAAAAAATTTACAAATAAAAACAATATAAATGAATAAACATACAAATAAATAAATATGTAAATAGATAAACTAAAAAATTTATAAATATTTAAACAAATTATTATTATTATTATTTTGAGTAATGAATAAATTAAATTAAATATTAATTGAATAAAGAAGTAAATTATTATTTCATTACATTATTACAAACTGTTTTACAATTTTCAAAATTTCATTCAAATATTTACAATCATATTATTATAAACATAATTATTGTATTACATTATCGTAAATTTTATTATATATTATAATAATAAAAAAATACAATATGTATGTTACTGGAAGTCTATCGATCCTGAAAATTACAGCTTTTTCTATCTCTTTCTCTAGACTTCCGTGTTTTAATAAAACGAGAAAGAGTTGGAAGTCAGTGCGATATGAAATATTCCAATAGGATATGATTAATAATTTGATAAAAATCACTGTGAAAATAATTTGTCAAAATTTAATGGGGAACATTTTTTTTATCTTCATTTTTTTTCTTACAATTTTTTTTCATTAAATTTTCTTCCCTTTTTTCTTCTCTCCAATGAGACTTGTTTATAAAGTAAATTTCTTTCTCTTCTATTTTTTTAATGTAAAATATTTTTCTATATGTGAAAATAAGCTCTTACCTTCTTTTGCATAAGTTATGACTGGTGTCATAACCTATTGATCGTGTAAGGTGTCTGTCTAGTAAACGTTTGTTTAAATCACTTATTATTGTTCTTAAACCGTTTTTCAAATTCTCAAAAATAATAATTAATTTTAAAAAAAAAATTTTGAGTCTCTGATTATTAAAATTGGCCGCAGTTTGTTTGAATTTTTTCTTTAGTCGGGAATATTTGGTAATTATTTTTTTAATGAAAGAAAATTGTAATAGTAATGTTATTAACGAAAATATAACAAAAAGTATTGGTAAATTAAACGATTTTTTATATTTACTGAGGGAATTTTTCATAATTTAGAAAATATGATTCCAAATGTGTAGTGGTCGCAGTCGTTAAGGCGCTCGATGTTACCTATTCGTTAAGTGTTCGATTCTTCTTACAGTTGAAAATTTTTTTTGCTTATTACAATAATTTTTAAATTTAACTAACATTCCTTCTAAAAATAATTATCTTTCTATTAATAAATTTCTTTTTTTATTAATAAATTTCTTTTTTTATTAATAATTTTTTATTCTATTAATAAATTTCTATTCTATCAATTACTTTTCATTCGATTACTTAATTTTCTTTTTAACAATTATTTTCTTCCCACCAATAAATTTTCCTTTCTATTAATTAATATTCTCTTAATTAATTAATTCACAAGAATAAAATTAATTACACTAAATTAACTGTGAAGGAAAATTGGTCAACCAATGAAAATAGTATTTTTTTATTTTTATTTTTTTGTTAAATTTACCCCCGAGAATTATAATCAATAAAATAATGAATTTTTGCGAAATGATTGACTTAAATAATAATGAAAGTATTATTGCAACGCTGACAATGGAATTTAATTTAAATTCAATTTAAAATTTAATTCTCTCTTCTTCCAAGTTTCGAACGTTCAAA
The DNA here is from genome assembly GCA_032873175.1 of Leptopilina drosophilae. NCBI lineage: Eukaryota > Metazoa > Arthropoda > Insecta > Hymenoptera > Figitidae > Leptopilina > Leptopilina drosophilae. The sequence continues at coordinate 42,677,141 of CM065485.1, read as the reverse complement.
CGAATATAGAAATACATTCAAGAATATTGGTTTATTGGCAAAGAAATAAATAGATATGGAATTTACTCAGGAAAAAAATTGACAAACGCACGAAGCTCTAGAAACGTTAAATCAAAAAAAAAAAAAAAAAATGGAAATTAAAATATCAGAAGACAGTTTCTTTGAGTTAAGGGAAGAAAAAAAATTCTTTAAATCCAGTGAATTTTTTTTAATGAGCAATTTTTTCACTTTGATTCAATGAAAGTTTCTTTTTCCCCAAGGAATTTTTTTTTTAATCAAAGACAATAATTTTCACATTGGAAACTATTTTTAAATAGAAAAATAAATGTATTTTTTTAAAGAAAAATTAAAAAATATGTTTTTTAAAGAAAAATTAAAAAATATGTTTTTATTAAAAAACATTAAAAATATATATTTAAAAAGAAATTATTAAAAAAATATATTGAAATAGAAAAAAGGGTAAAAAAATGTTTTAAACCTAGACTATTTGGAGGAAAATAAAGAGAATAAAAATTTTCCAAATTGAACGATACGTTTTTAAATAAATGTAAAAAAAATGAAACAGAAACATTTTTTCAAGTAAATATAAAAAAATGAAAAATTATATTGAATCGAAGTATATTTTTACACTACAGATAAAAAAAATAAAAAAATAGAAAAAATAAAGAGAAAGTAAAAATGTTTTTTATTCGAACAAAATTTTTAAAAATAAATTTTCCCTTTTTCTAAAGTAAATATAAAGGTGAAAAAAAGAGAGATAAAAATAGAGAATTATTTTCAATCGGAAAATGTTTTTTTAGGAAAAATAAAATAAAAGAAAACAAAACATAGAAAAAAAAATTTTTTTTGTACAATTTTTTAAAAATAAATTTTTTTCTCAAAGTAAATGAAAATGAAAAACTAGTTCGGTGAATGAATAAATAAAAGAGAGAGAGAGAGGGGGGGTGAAATAAATTTAAATCGTGGAATGTTTTTATAATAAAATAAATAAAAAAAATAAATAAATAAAAAAAATAAAAAAAATAAAAAATTGAGAAAGTAAAAATTCTTTTTTCGAACAATATTTTAAAAATAAATTTTCCCTTCACTGAAAGCACAAAATTGAAGAACTCGCAGCACACTCACACATGAATCTGGTTTAAAAAAAAAGTTAATAGCAAAAAAAAAAAGGAAAATTGCCTAGGAATCAATAATAGAACCTATGTGTCTATATATATGTACGTAGGAAGTAAAATTTGTTCGAGTCTGTTTGAATGATTTCAATTTAAGATTAATCGATGTACGCTTTTCTCATTGTCGCTTTTATTCATTGTTTAAACAGAGGAGTGTGTTTACGGAAGTAGTTTCTCGGTCTCGCGACGAGTATTTAACGTTGATTTTTCAATCTGGCAGGCTGTTTTATTCAAGAATGAGAAAACGTGCTGGCCACAGTGAAATTGACTTTATATTCACGTCACAACATCAATTTCTCACAAGTGGTAAAGGGAAATTGAAAAATTCGTCCTCCTCGAATTTTGATAATCTAAAGAATGTCTGAAAAGTGATATTTATTTATTTATCTTCAATGGAGAAGTGAAAGAAAAATTTACAATTTGTACTTTTATTCACAAGGTTATTAATTATTTTAAAAAACCAAAAAAAGAAAAAAAAGAAAAAAAAGAAAAAAAAAAGAAAATAAAAAACATTTACAATTCGTAATTTTACTCACTAGGTTAATAATTATTTTAATAAACCAAAAAAAGAAAAAAAAAGAAAATAAAAAACATTTACAATTCGTAATTTTACTCACTAGGTTAATAATTATTTTAATAAACCAAAAAAAGAAAAAAAAGAAAAAAAAAGAATATAAAAAACATTTACAATTCGTAATTTTACTCACTAGGTTAATAATTATTTTAATAAACCAAAAAAAGAAAAAAAAGAAAAAATGAAAAAAAAGAAAATAAAAAACATTTACAATTCGTAATTTTATTCACTAGGTTAATAATTATTTTAATAAACCAAAAAAGAAAAAAAAGAAAGAAAGAGAAAATAAAAATAAATTAAAAAAATAAAAAAAAATAAAAAAAATTTACAATTCGTATTTATAAACGCTAATTTAATAATTAATTTAAAAACATACTTTTAGCATTAACAGAAACATAGACCGAACACTAGTTCCTTTTATAATCACTCGATTGTAAACCATTACTTTTTGCAAATTAAAAAAAAATTCCAAATTTTTCCAAAGAATTTTTTTCAACATTTTCACAATTAAGAACTTTCATATCGAAAGATCGGAAAACATTTTCGATTTTCGAAATTCTCTCCCCAAAGACTCGTTCCAGTGGAAAATTTTTAAATTGCTTTCTGCGAGAGACAAAATCCGCTGCAGCAGCGAAATTGTAAATGTATATATCTATTTTATATGAATGTGAAAATCTGACAGTGAAACCACAAAATTTATGCTGATTCATTAAATAGAGAAAATTTAACAATCTAGTTGGGTGTTTTTACTGAAAATATATTGTGAAAATTTATTACATTAACGTTAATTTTTTTTTTTTTTTTTTGATACGAAAAGTTTTTCATTATTATATTTTTGAATTTTTTAATTCTAAAAACGAAGAAAATTTTCATATTATACTCATCTGGTAAATATATAAAAATTTCAAGATCCGGAGACAAGATAAAAAATGAATTTCCTGTCCGAAAGTGATAAAAAAAAATTTCATATATCGCATCTTTCTTTTTCAAAGAATTTTTGATGTGGCATTTTCTTTTTTTGCTCGTGACGTTTTTCTTTTTATGATACATATTTTAATTAAAAATTGCTTTTCGGAAAAAATGTCGATTTTGTTATATTAAAAAATATGAGAATAAAAGAAATAAATGAAAAAAATGAAGGAAGATAAATAAATAAATAAATGAAGATGAAAACAAATGTTTAGTTAGATAAAAATAAATAATAATAATAATAATAATAATAAAATAATATTAATAAAAAAATAAAAATAATAAAATAATAATAATAAAAAAAATAATAATAATAAAATAATATTAATAAAAAAAATAATAATAATAAAATAATAATAATAATAAAAATAAATAAAATAAATAAATAAAAATTAAAAAATGTTTAAAACTATTTTTCTTAATTCATGAGTAAAAAATATTTTCCCTCTTTTTATTTTTATGTATTTAATTTTTTTCAATGCTATCAATTTTTTTCACGTTTTAATAATTAATTTCTAATTAAAATAGTGAAAATTGATTTTAACATTTACTATAGCAATGATTGTTAGAGAAAATTAATTAACGATCAAACGGTTACCAACTATTGGTTAAAATATTGAAAATCGAAAAATTGAAACCTTTCGCGGAAATATTTTCTGCTTTGCAAAAAGAAACCCAAGGCAATGAAAATAAATCAGGAGAAAGTTGCATTGTATTGATATCGTTAAATTATGAAACAAATTTGCTTCATGAATTTCTTTAAGTAGAACTGCTCTCTCGTTGAATAGCGGAAAATTGCTGGAAAATTAAATTGAACATTGAAAATACACATCAACTTTGAATTGATAGGGAATATTTTTTTTCTTCAATTTTCAATCATGTTTATAGTTGGAATTTTTTTTTTTTTAAATGAAAAAGTAAAAGTAAAAACCGCAGGGAAAATAATAATAATAAAATAATAAATAAATAAATAAAATAATAAATAAAATAAATAAATAATAAATTAATTTTGTTTATTTAAAGAATAAGCTATAAAATAAAATAACGAAAGTAAAACGAAGAGAAAAAATAAAAATCGAAAATGAAATAAAGAAAGTAAAATTAAATAAAGAAAAAATAAAAATCTAGAATAAAATAGAAAATTTAAGAAATATTAATTTTAAAAATTGTATTAGAATAGAAAAAAATCAAAAGTAAGAAATCGAAAGAATAATAAAAATAAACGTAATAAATAAGAAAAGACAAATTAATAAATATTAATTTAAAAAATTGTATTAGAATAAAAAAATCAAAAGTAAAAAAATCGAAAGAATAATGAAAATAAACGTAATAAATAATAATTGTTTAAATAAATGTATAAATAAATAACTAAAAATTAAATAAATAAAAAATAAAATAGACAAACAAATATTTTTTTATCATAATAAAAATAAAATAAAATAATTTTTATTTAATAAAAAGAAAATAAAATAATTTTTATTTAATAAAAAGAAAATAAAATAATTTTTATTTAATAAAAAGAAAATAAAATAATTTTTATTTAATAAAAAGAAAATAAAATCATTTTTGTTTAATAAAAAGAAAATAATAAATAATAATTAAAAAGCCTCTTTGGAAAATTCTCAAATTTAGAAAAAATACGAACAGTGTTGAAAATGTGGTAAAAATGAAAAGTTTGAGAAAAAAGTGAAAGTTCTGTGAAGTTTAGACAAAAAAAAAGAAAAAATGTTGTATTTCAATAAAATTAATGTGATTATGAACCGAGTGGATTTACTAATAAAAACAACTATGACAATATTAATTTTTAACGTCAGTGTGAAAATAGTGAAGAGAATAAAAAACGTCTGTGATAAATCGTTAAAACTACACGCAATAATTATTGTGTTCGTAAAATTGGTCAATTTAGTATTTGCTTTATTGAAATGTAATTTTTCTCCTAAAATTTCAAATTTTTCGCGAAATTTCTGAGAAAAAAAAATGATAAGATTCGGAATAATGGCAAGTGCTGTATTTTCTTAATAAAAGGAATGGCCGCAGTCGCGGGCATATACGGAATTACTGACGATCGACACTTGAAACATCAGGATATACGATTATATACGTAAGTCAAAAAAAAAAAAAAAAAAAAATTTCCAAAATATTGCAAAACAAAATTTTTCTTTAATTTCTAAGGAGAAAAATTTATTACTTAAAAATTATTCCATAGTAAAATCATTTTATTATTGATATTTAATATTTACATTTTGTATCGACTTTAGTTAAATTTATTTAACAGTCGAGTTACTTAATTTTTATTTTTCTATTCAATTTTTTATTTTTCTTTTCAATTTTTTATTTTTCTTTTCAATTTTTTATTTTTCCGTTAATGAAAAAATAGAAAAAAATTTTCCCGTTAATGAAAAAATAAAAAAAAATTGTTTCATTAATGGAAAAATAAAAAAAAATTGTTTCATTAATGAAAAAAATAAAAAAAATTGTTTTTTTAATGAAAAAATAAAAAAATATTGTATTCATTAATACAAAAATAAAAAAATTGTTTTCATTAATAAAAAAATAAAAAAAAATTGTTTCAATGAAAAAAAAAATAAAAACTAAATTGTTTCAAAGAAAAAAATAAAAACTAAATTGTTTTCATTAATGAAAAAAATAAAAAAAATTATTTTTTTAATGAAAAATTTAAAGAAAAAATTGTTTCTTTAATGAAAAATTTAAAGAAAAAATTTTCGTTAATGAAAAAATAGAAAAAAAATTTCCCGTTAATGAAAAAGTAAAAAAAAGTATTTCATTAATGAAAAAATAAAAACAAAATTGTTGCATTAATGAAAAAATTGTTTTCTTTAATGAAAAAATAAGTAAAAATTGTTTTCTTTAATGAAAAAATAAATAAAAATTTTTTGCATTAATGAAAAAATTAAAAAAAATTGTTTCATTAATGAAAAAATAAGGAAAAGATTTTTCATTAATGAAAAAATAACTAAGAATCATAAAAAAACAATTAGAAATTATTTTAGGAGATGGAAATGTTCGCAAAACATTAAATTTCGAATAATTCGGTACATTAGCGATTTTTTTTTTTTTTTTTGAGATAATGCATGGGCAATTGAAAAAATGATTTTTTCTTCTGTTGCTTCAAATAAAATATTATCTACAGCAGTTGGAAATGATAAAGGGAAACAATTTAAAGAATGAAATGTTCGCTTTTGTATAAAGATGAGAGCGCGGCACGTGACTTATTACTATATGAGAATGCCAAGCAAGTAATTTCCTGACTTTTAGGAGTAGGCAATTAAGAGTGGATTTCATTGTCAAGTTTATGACTTTCCGGATGATGTATTTTGTCTTACGCTTCAAACGTAATTGCCATAAAAGGAATTTAATCTTTCCCTCTTCTCCGATCAGTGAGGAATCTCACTCTCTATCTCTCTTTCTCTCTCGAGTTTCTTCGATATACGTTTTCATTGAATTAGAAAAAAGCCTCTAAATAGATTCTTAATGTTTTGTTTTGTTTTTCACTTCTTTTTTTTATTTTTTATTTTCTATTTTCCTTTTTTTTATTTTTTATTTTCTATTTTCCTTTTTTTTATTTTTTATTTTCCTTTTTTTTATTTTTTAATTTCTATTTTCCTTTTTTTAATTTTACTTTCAATTTTATTGTTTAGTTTTCCGTTGGTATTTTATTTCTTCTTTTTCTGTTTTATTTACTGTTTTGATTTTTCTTTTTTTCTTTTTTTCTTATTTTCTTGTTTTTTATTTTCTTTACTGTCTTATTTGCAATTTTCTTTTTTTATTTTCTTTTACATTTCATTTACAAATTTCCCTTTTTTAATTTTTATTTTCTTTTTGTTTTTTTGTTTTTCTACTTTTTTCTATTTTCTTCAATTTTCTTTTACAAATTTCCCTTTTCTAATTTTCATTGTATTTTTTATTTTTATTTGCAAATTCTCTTTTTTATTTTTCTATTTTCTTCTACAAATTTCTTTCTTCTAATTTTTTATTTTATTTGCAAATTTGCATTTTTTTCCTTTTTCTATTTTCTTTTTTGTTTCATTTTTCTTTTCCTATTTTCTTCAACAGTTCATTTACAAATTTACCTTTTTTTATTTTACTTGCAATTTTCTTTTTTTTTGTTTTTTTATTTTCTTCTTCTGTTTCCCTTTTTTAATTTTTTATCTAATTTACGAGTTTCTTTTATTTTTCTTTTTCTATTTTCTTTTCTGTTTTATTAACAATTTTCTTTTTTTTGTTCTTTTATTTTCTTCTTCTATTTCCGCTTACAAATTTCCCTTTTCTAATTTTTATTTTAATTTGTTTTTCTTTTTCTATTTTTTTCTATTTTCTTTTGCGAATTTTTATTTTATTTTATTTTTATTTGCAAAGTTTCTTTTTCATTCTTCTCATTTTCTTTTACAAATTTTCTTTTCTAATTTTCTATTCATTTGCAATTTTCTTTTTTTATTTGCCCTCTTCTATTTTCATTTATAAATTTCCCTTCTCTGTAATATTTTAATTTATTTGCAATTTTTTTTCTCAATTTTCATTTTCTTTCACATTTCATCTACAAATTTCTCTTTTTCAATTTTTTATTTTATTTTCTATTTTCAATTAGCTATTTTTTTCTATTTTCCTATTTTCAATTAGCTATTTTTTTCTATTTTCCTATTTTCAATTAGCTATTTTTTTCTATTTTCCTATTTTTATTGTTCTTTTTTCCGTTTCATTTCCCTTCTCTCATGTTCGATTTAGTATTTCTCGATTATTTCGATCTATATTCATTTTCCAACTCATCTAAATTTTTCTGAAATTAAAAACAAGTCTTATTCTATAATTAAAAAAAAAACTGAATTGAATTTTTCTTTTTTCCCTTTTGACACAAAAAGATTATTACATTATATGCAAAAATTTTCTTACGTCAATAAATATTTTCGAGACAAAATGTGTATAAACATATTTTCGAAATATAATCCCGAAGTTTCAGTAGCGCGTTTACATGGAAATTGCGGTTCAACTACAAATTTCCACGGTTGAATGACGCTATATTTGTGTGTATATATATATATAAACTTGAACGTATATTACATGCACTAGAGAATATGCTTCAATTTTTTTTCTCCCCCCCCCCCCCTCTCTCCCTGCACTGTTAATCCCCATATTAAAGCCGATCTTACTTTACTACATATGAGATTTTCTTCCGCCTTTTTTCTATTGCTTAAATTATTGAATAGATTAAAGTGGTTTTAAATTGTTTTTTTCCCTATGTATAAACATTTTCAGGTTGAAAATGAAATTCAATTTTTTTCCTCGCGAAAATAGATTAATAAGAGCACTGTTTTATAGTCTTTTTTTCCTGTGGTGGAATTTAGGTTTTTTTTACTCGAATATTTATCGAATAATAATAATTTTTCTTTTATTAAATAAGAATTTTAATTTAACTATAATTTTTATTATATTAAATTTTATTTTATTAAATAAGAATTTTAATTTAACTATAATTTTTATTATATGAAATAAAAATCTTAATTTAATTAATTTTTATTTTATTAAATAGAAATTTTAATTTAATTAATTTTTATTTCATTAAATAAAAATCTTAATTTAATTAATTTTTATTTCATTAAATAGAAATTTTAATTTAATTAATTTTAATTTCATTAAATAGAAATTTTAATTTAATTAATTTTAATTTCATTAAATAGAAATTTTAATTTAATTAATTTTTATTTCATTAAATAAAAATCTTAATTTAATTATTTTTTATTTTATTGTAATAATTTAATTTTAAGTTTAAAATTACTATTGTTATTAAATAAGTTATTATTGATTTAAACGAATTTATCTACGACTAGGGGAATAATTTTTAGAAAATTTGTTCGATTCTAGTAATAGATTTCGAACTCAAAATTAAATAAAAAAAAAAAATTACTCTGTTGGGAAATAAATATTTATTTGGCAATATAAATGTAGTTAATAAAAATATTTATTTGAATCCAGTAAATTTTTTCCCCCGCTATTGTAACTGCAATGTTCTAGTAACTTTTCGCAGAAAAAAAATTCACTATTTCTGTTAAAAGGTGTGGGAAAATTGATAAAAAAAGAAAATTATCTGGAACCTTACTTGCACGTTATTTTTCAGGAGTAAAAAAAGCTTCTTCATAAAGAAAGTTGTCTAACGAGATATAAATGAAAAGTTTATTATGGTGGAAGGCCATAAATGTATTAAAATCCCCACTTTTCTTTTTCTTTACAATTTTTTTCTTCCTGCAAAACATCACGGGAGTGTAAAAATGGGGACAAGGTTGAATTGCCGTTTTCTTCTTAATGGAAAAACGAAAAAAAGGCCGAAGAAATTAATTAATTGATGGAAATTAATGAAAGTTAATGAAAATTAATGAAAGTTAATGACAATTAGTGAAAATGAATGAAAATTAATGAAATTTAATGAAATTTAATGAAATTTAATAAAAATTAATGAAATTTAATAAAAATTAATGAAATTTAATAAAAATTAATTAAATTTAAATAAATAAAAAATTAAAAAATAAAAAAAAAATTTAATTAATTAAATAATAATAAAGAATAATAATAATTAATATTAATAATATATAATTTTTTTTTAATTTGATGAAAAGTAATGAAAGTTAATGAAAATTAACAAAAATAGTAAAGTGAAAAATTATCATCTCTCATTGTCTTAAATACCGTTCAATTAATAAAAAAAAATTATTTCATTCAAGTAAAAATTTAATTGACTTCAATTGGCAATAGTCAATATAATAATAATTACAATTATCATAGTTATTATTATAAAATAAGAAGTACACCCAGAGAAAAATATTATTTAAACCAAATATATTTTATTTGACTTAAATATACGTATATTTTTCTCAGAATCAACTAAACTTTTTATTTGTTTTAAATAAATTTTTTATTTGATATAAACATATATTTGAGTCAAATAAAAATTTAATTAAACCAAATAAAATTTATTCAAAACAAATAAAAAGTTCTTAGACAAATACCATTTCTCTGGGTGTAATAAAAGAAATAGAAGAAGACGAAGAAACTGATTATTTTTTTAAAATTTATTATTTATAGTTCTTACTTAAATCGAATAAATTTTTCAGAGTGACAAGAGTTAAGGATTTTTTTAAAATGACTCGAATTCAAAGATTTTTTTTTTTTTTTTAGTGGTAAGAAGTTGTATGATAATTCGATTGCACGTCGTTTTCGGCTTATTTATGATATTTTAATTCCTGCGGGCTCCTTTGCCAAACTAGATAGGCGTCATTAAGACGGTGAAACAGGAGGTCGTTCATTTGGCAGTAAATATATATACATATATATATGTGTTTTGTACATATTCCCGCACCCAAAATAACCTATTGTTCTCGTGTCTCTCTTCTTACGTTCCTAAACTCCTCTCTTTAACACGCTCATTCAACTCTCCCATTAAAATTTGCATTCGGAAACTCAACATAAATGTTCACAATCGACCGAATTTATGCAAATTTTCTATATGTATTTACTTTAAATGTGAATTACTTGTTTAGTTTGTCGAAACTTGCGTATATAAACAAATTCGAATTTACATTTATCCTCCGCCTCAAATGCAATGTGCATTTCAATATATTTTGAGTGTTAAGTTTCGATTTTGTTTTCTTCTCGAGGAGTTTGCTGCTCGAACTCGGTTTCCTCGTCTTCTTCTCCTTTTGCCTCTTTTTTTCCATTTTCTTCTTCATTTTTTCCTTTTTCTTTATTTTCTTCTTCATTTTCCTCTTTTGCCTCTTCTTTTCCATTTTCTTCTTCATTTATTCCTTTTTCTTTATTTTCTTCTTCATTTTCCTCTTTTGCCTCTTCTTTTCCTTTTTCTTTATTTTTCTTCTTCATTTTCCTCTTTTGCCTCTTCTTTTCCTTTTTCTTTATTTTCTTCTTCATTTTCCTCTTTTGCCTCTTCTTTTCCTTTTTCTTTATATTTTCTTCATTTTCTTTTTTTCATTTTCTTTTTTTAATTTTCTTCTTTTTAGTTTTTTTTTTTTTTTTTTTTTTTTAAAGTACAGTTTAGTTTTCTTTATTATTACTAAAACGTTTTGTCAAAATTCACCATTATTCACCACTTTCCCCGATTTCCCTCACCATAATTATTACCAATCCTCCTTCATTACCCCGATTTTTTGTTCCAACCACAAAATTATCAATTCCCAATCATTCCAATCTAATTTTTTTTTCTTTTTGCTTTCCATTTTTTGAAAATAAATTGCAATTCTCTTTCCTCCAAGTGCGTCCCTCAATTCGAGGAGAATATTATTTTTCCTTTACCCGAATCTGGGTCAATATATAATGATAGAATTTTTTTTTTTTTTTTTTTTTTTGGTGTGTGTGGTACAAAATGGAATGACATGATAGAATTTTTTTTTCGCGTTTTGTCCTGCTTTCTTTAATGAGATGTTTCTCTGTCTCTCTTTTGTTATACAATATGGGAGAATAGAATGTAATTCTGTTCTCATCTCGAGCACTACACTATACATAATCAAAATCCCAATTATTGACTCCTTGGGATTTCCTGTTCCTAATCTTGCAATTGGATTGATAACGTGTAACTGTATAAACCACTATTCGTCCTACAGCATTCCAATACTGAATATATTTGCATTATTGTGAATTGAGAGCTCGGTTGGACACACATTATTGGTTCAATTTTGATTCTCAAGTGAAAGGTCAATTGTTAAATTTATATATGTGTTGGGTACGTAGAAAATGGTATATAGAATTCGGGAAATGTATTCCACTCTCCTGTATTAAATAATTTTTTTTTTTTTTTTTTTGATGATGAAAAATGAAGAAAAAAATTCTTTTCTTTCTTTTCTTTTTTACAGACAGAAACATATTGTTTGCATTCAATATTTTTATTCAATTCAATATTTTTTTTACTTATTTACAATAATAGAATAAATAATAAAAAGTAAAATAATAAAATAAATTGTTTTAAACAAAACATATTGTTTGCATTCAATATTTTTGTTCAATTCAATATTTTTATTACTTATTTACAATAATGGAATAAATAGTAAAAAGTAAAATAATAAAATAAATTGTTTTAAACAAAACATATTGTTTGCATTCAATATTTTTGTTCAATTCAATATTTTTATTACTTATTTACAATAATGGAATAAATAGTAAAAAGTAAAATAATAAAATAAATTGTTTTAAACAAAACATATTGTTTGCATTCAATATTTTTGTTCAATTCAATATTTTTATTACTTATTTACAATAATGGAATAAATAGTAAAAAGTAAAATAATAAAATAAATTGTTTTAAACAAAACATATTGTTTGCATTCAATATTTTTACTCAATTCAATATTTTTTTTTTACTTATTTACAATAATAGAATAAATAATAGAAAGTAAAATAATAAAATAAATTTTTATTCCTTATTTATAATAATAGAAGAAATAATAAAAAGTAAAAGTAAAATAACAAAATTAATTTTTATTACTTATTTATAATAATAGAATAAATAATAAAAAGGTAAAAAATACATTTCGCTAAATGTTACTTAAATTTATAAAAATATAAAAAAATTTCCAATTTTTATTTTTTTAATCGAATTGCCAAAGTGAAAAAAAAGTGTAAATTTTTCCCATTTTCCTTCTTGTAACGAAGAGTTAACATTCTTTTTTTTTCGTCTCATCGATTCGAGTCCTCAATGACGGAAACTTTATTTATGTTTTCGAAAACCAAACTAATGTTACTCATTAAAATTTTGCGCATGAATTCATCCTTTATCTTGTTTGAGAAGTGCATATACGATCCAGATGTTTTTAAATTTGTTTGAATTGCGCACAACGCTCAGCAATTTTCTTTTTTTTAAAGCATTTTCTTCAAAAAAAAAAAAAAAAAAAAAAAAAATGTAATTGCCAACAATTTGTCATTGTTTATTCTTTATAGCTGGTATTCCAAAAAGATAGAGAGAGAAATGACTTTTTTATATGATTCATTATATAAAATGCGCGACAGTAATTAATTTATCTCGTGGAAAATATTTTTCTGAAAATCGTTTTAACAATTTTTTTCCTTTTTCGTTTGCAAAATGTTTGTCAATATTGTTTCATTAAAAAGAAAGTAATTGATGATTTTTTTTAATGGGTTTTTTTGAAATGGAAAATTATACTAAATTAAATTTTATAAATTGGACTAAAAAAAATTAAAAATTAAAAATTATAAATAAAAATAAAAATTAAAATTAAAAAATAAAAAATAAAAAATAAAAAATAAAAATTAAAATTAAAAATAAAATTAGAAAAAAATAAAAAAAAAATGAAAAGTTAGCGCGTAAATTCTATTAAAATGCGAGAAAACTGAAAAGGCGACAACGGACATTATTGTCAGAAGACAAGAGGAAAATTAACTCCGTTTGAAAAAAAAAAATTCCCCTTTCGAGAGAATTCAATTTTAGTGATAGTTTTATTCCCTTTTTCGAAAATAAGGAAAAAAATACTTTGAAATTAATATCGAAGGTTAGTAGTTTATATGAGTTCGGATCTAATTTAAACTGTTTTCGTTTCAGAGAGAGAGAGAGAGGAGAGAGTATATTTGAAATGATAGTGAACCGCATGCTTGACTGATTACATATTTGAAGGCCTATAATGCATTCTCTGTAGAACATAATGAGAGCACATAGGATCTCTCATAACTGAGGTCTCTGTTAGTAGCCCAAGTGCGAAATCGATATCAGTCTCTTGGGGGGATTCACGAAAAGCATTCATGTGTTTCATGTCAAGATAAACGATTATATTCTTGAAGGGCGAAAAGCAGAACTATATCTGATGCCTATAATTCAATAGCTCGAGATTAATTTTCCAATTATTGTCATTCCCTTCTAATTGGACTTCATGGCTTTTAGAAAACAGATAAATAAGCTCGTAGTTGGATGATTTCTGACTCAGGTTCTCTCCAATTGCTATTTGAATTTGAATTTGTAAATGGGTTTATTAATTTTTGTCTTGGTAGCGGATTTTTTGCATTTATTTGGTAAATTTTACTAATTAATTACTAGAAATTACTATCTATTTAGTAAATTTCACTAATCAATTAGAAATTATTATTTTTTAGTAAATTTAACTAGTAAATTATAATAGAAATTACTATCTATTTAGTAAATTTTACAAATTAATCATCACTGTAAAAATTACTATTTATTTAGTAAATTTCAATAATAAATTATAATATAAATTACTATCTATTTAGTAAATTTCAATAATAAATTACTAGAAATTACTATTTATTTAGTAAATTTCAATAATAAATTACTATTTTTGTAGTAAATCTCACTAGTAAATTATAATAGAAATTTCTAATTATTTAGTAAATTTTACTAATAAATTACTAGAAATTACTGTCTATTTATTAAAATTCAATAATAAATTACTAAAAATTACTATCTATTTAGTAAAATTCAATAATAAATTACTAGAAATTACTATTTAGTTAGTAAACTTTACTAATTAATTACTGGAAATTTTTATCTATTTAGTAAATTTCACTAATGAATTATAATATAAATTACTGACTATTTAGTAAATTTTACAAATTAATCATCACTATAGAAATTAATATCTATTTAGTAAATTTCAATAATAAATTATAATATAAATTACTATCTATTTAGAAAATTTCAATAATAAATTACTAGAAATTACTATCTATTTAGTGGAATTCAATAATAAATTACTACAAATTACTATTTAGTTAGTAAATTTTACTAATTAATTACTGGAAATTTTTATCTATTTAGTAAATTTCACTAATGAATTATAATATAAATTACTATCTATTTAGTAAATTTTACAAATTAATTATCACTATAGACATTAATATCTATTTAGTAAATTTAACTAATAAATTACTAGAAATTGCTGTCTATTTATTAAAATTCAATAATAAATTACTAGAAATTACTATCTATTTAGTAAATTTTACTAATAAATTACTAGAAATTACTGTCTATTTAGTAAATTTCACTAACAAATTATAATATAAATTACTATCTATTTAGTAAATTTCAATAATAAATTACTAGAAATGACTATTTATTTAATAAATGTCACTAATAAATTATAATAGAAATTACTATTTATTTAGTAAATTTCACTAATAAATTACTAAAAATTACTGTCTATTTAGTAAATTTTACTAATAAATTACTAATAACTACTATTCATTTAGTAAAATTAACTAATTAAAAAGCAAAAAGTAAGTCACTAATTCAAATTAGTAAACTTTTTTACTAATTTAATTTTAGAGAGTAAGATTTTTGAAAAAAAGAATTAAATTGGCATGATTTGTAATAATTGGTTGTATTTAATTAAATAAATTAAATATTAAATAAATCCATGATTTTTATTAAAAATAAATTTTTTTTAACTTTTATAAAATAAATTTTTTTCTCAAAATCATGGATTTATTTAAAAGATTTTAATTAAAAATAAAAAAAAACTAGAAAAATTGAATTTTATAGAGAAGTTGCAAATTTTTGCAGAAATTCAATTATGTTCAAATTTAGATTATAAAGAATTAATTTAAATAAAAATTTAAAACAAAAATCTTCTCAAAATTCTAATTTATCCTTAAAAATAATAAAATACTTCGGTAAAATTCAATTATTTTCGTGAATAATATAAAAATTACACAAGAATTCAAATTTTTGAAATAAAAATAAATAAAAATAAATAATAAATACAAATTTTTTTGCTATGTTTCGTCGTAATAATTAAATTATTTTCATAAATATTTCACATTTTTTTACAGAGATTCAATTATTATTTTCATCAATACATTATTCAATTTTTTTAGTATTTTTAATTAAAATTCTTCTATAAATACATCATTTTTATTTAAAAAAAATAATTGAAACTCTTCATAGAAGTTCAATTATTATTTTGAATACAATTTGAACTAAATTCCTCGAAAAAATGTCATTTTTCTTGAAAAGTTGATTAAATTGCCTGAGAAAATTCTTAATTTATTAAAAAAATGTTGATAAAAATTCTTTACGAGAATTCAATATTAAAAATTGTTCTTTTTTTCAATAATTTTTACATTAAATAATTATAATTTTATATTAAAATAATTGAATATTAGATAAAATTTTGGAAAATTGAATATTAAAACGTAGCATATGAATTTTTAGAAATAATTTTACTTTGAAACAGTTTAATTGAAATTATTACAAGCTTTTATTTTTTAAATAAAATAAAAAAAATTTAATTAATGATTATAATTGAATTTTAACAGACAAATGATAATAAAAAAATTATATTAAAAAAATTTAACAATTTAACAAATAAATAATTAATTTCGAATAATAAAAATTTCGCAAAACTGAATTCTAAACAAATGGATTTGAAAATTCTCTAAATATTTTTGCAAAAAAATTATTACAAATAATTGATTTTTGTTCAATTATTTCATTCGAAAAATTTTCATAGAAAATTCGTCGAAAGAAATTACATTTTTTGAAAAAATAACTTAAAAATAACTTAAAAAATTATGTCAAAAATAATTGAAATCCAGTGAAGAATTTTATTATTTAGAAAAATAATTCGAGTATTGCAACGAATTTTTCTGTATTTTCTAAATAATCTGATTTAGAATATAATTTATGAAAAAAATGTATTCTTGCAACAAATGTTATTACGTTTTTTTTAAATTTATTTAAAATTGTATTAAAAGTTATTTAAATCTTTAGGAGAAAAATTTCATTATTTATAAAAAATAACTTAATTTTCACAACGAATATTTATTCAAATTCCTTTTAAACAATTGAAAAATCCTGCAAAGAATTTTATTAATTATGGAAAAAAATTGAATGTCTGCAAAGAATTTAATGATATTTGTTGTTAAAAAATTAAATTAATTATTTGTTTCTAAATAATTAAATTTATTTTGAAAACTTTCATTAAAATTGTAGATTTTTCAAAAATATTCGAATTTCATTGTTTTTCCATGTAAATGAATTATTGCAAAAAATTTTTGAAAATAATTTGATTTCTCGAGGAAATAATTTAAAAATTGTTTTAAAACAGATTAAGTAATTATTTATTTGTTCAATTTTTTTATTGTTATTTTTATTATTTTATTATTATTTATTATTTATTATTATTATTATCATTATTGCTATTATTTATGATTTATTATTATTATTATTATTATTATTACTATTTTATATTATTATTATTACTATTATTTATTATTATTTTATTATTTATTTTTATTTTATTATTTTTTATTATTATTATTTTAATATTTCTTATTATCATTATTATTTTTTTTTAATTATTTTTTTTATTTTATTTTTTTTTATTATTATTTGTCTGCAAGAATTCAATTATAATCATTAATTTAATTTTTTTTATTTTTCCTGTAAGAATTTAAATTTGTTTTAAAACAATTTCTTACAGGAAAAATAAAAAAAATTAAATTAAATTTATGATTATAATTGAATTCTTGCAGACAAATTAAAATAAAAAAAATGAAATAAAAATAATAATTAAAAAAAAATAATAATGATAATAAAAAATATTAAAATAATAATAATAAGAATAGTAAAATAATAATAATAATAAATAATAGTAATAATAATAATAAATAATAAATAATAATAATAAAAATAGTAAAATAATAATAATTATTATTATTAATAGTAATAATAATAATAAATAATAAATAATAATAATAAATAATAGTAATAGTAATAATAATAATAATAATAATAATAAATAATAAATAATAAATAATAAATAATAATAAAAATAACAATAAAAAAATTGAAGAAATAAATAATTAATTATTATGGAATTTAATATAGTGAATTTTTATTACGTTTTATAGTAGAAATATAGTGGAGGGCAACAATAGCCATATATAGATACATATTATAAATAATTATACCGTATAATAGAAATATTCAGGCGTTATTGTTGAAATGTCAAATTGGCCATCGGTGTCCATTTGTGATCTGCGAGGGAGAACACCGGCGCACACTTGCATTGTAGTGCACACAGCCCTTCCCTCCCCCCTTTTCTGGTTGGCTAATTGATTTTCAATATTGGAGTGGTTGGCTTTAGAACTGCCGTTCCATGTTAAAGTACATCCACAGTGGCCTGTCAATACGATCTGCGTAGCGAAATCTCTACTCATCGAAGCAATTAATGATAGTTCACTTAATATTCAATAAGGCATTATACACACTCCCTGCGATGTTCATTGACAATTTTTTACTTTTTTATTTTATTCTCATGATTGTGCGGCTTATTTTCGGTCTCCTTGGCGGCGTAAACGACAGTTTTTAGTTCCCATTCCCCCTTTTTTTCTGATTGTATTTTTTTTCACTCTGCTTGTATTTTTTGTCACTCTGATTGTATTTTTTTCACTCTGATTGTATTTTTTTTCACTCTGATTGTACTTTTTTTCACTCTGATTGTAATTTTTTCGGTCCCTTTTGTTACTTTTTATCAGGAAAAAAAATTTATTTGCTTTTTTATTATTTTATAAAAATAAATAATAAAATAAATAAATTATAAACAATAAATTATAAATAATAAATGATAATAATAAATAATAATAATTATAAATTATAAATAATTATAAATAAATAATAAATAAATAAATTATATAAAATAAATCATTATTTTATTTGTATTGATAAGGTATTTTATTTTTAATTAAATTCTTAATTCCATTAATATTATTAACTAAATGATTTAAAAAAAAAAAATTGAAAAAAGAAATTGAAAGTAATTTTTTGATTCTTGACAGCTTTTTTCAATTTTTACCACGAAAAAAAAATTATTTCCGACTAAAGTATTAATTATATTAATTTGATTATTAACTTAATGACGAAAAAAATTTTGAAAAGAAAATGAAAGTAATGTTTTTTCTTTATCGACTTTTTTCTAATTTTTACCAAGAAAAGAAAAATTTATTTGATAGTAAAGTATTAATTCTATTAGTATAATTAAGTTAAGGACCAAAAAAAAATTAAAAAGGGAATTTAAATTAATTTTTTTGTTTCTTGCTCCCTTTTTTTTTAATTTTTACCAAAAAAAAAATAAAAATTTATTTGTGACTAAAGTATGAATAAAGTTATTAATTCTATTAATACGATTATTAACTTAATGAGTAAAGAATAAAAAAAATAAAGTTAAAACAATAAAAAGATTAATTGAAAACAACAAAAAAATAAATTTAAAACAATAAAAAAAAATTAAAAACAATAAAAAAAAATTAAAAATAATAAAAAAAATTAAAAACAATAAAAAAAATTGAAAACAATAAAACAAATTGAAAACAAAAAAAAATTGAAAACAAAAAATATGCAGTAAATAAATAAATAAATAACTAAATAATAATAAAAATAAATAAATAATTTCAAAAATAAATAAAAAATAAAAGTAATAAGTTAGAAAAAATAATAAATAAATAAGAAATTAATACTTATGGTAGGTTAAGAAAAATAAAGGAAAATATGTGAAAATTTACATACACGATATAAATATCGATATCAATTGCAAATTGGTGTCAAAATTTTCTATAATTACATATAGACATTAATAAAATATAGTCTTTGCAAATCTGCGAAAGAGTGTGAGTGTGAAAGTTTATATATACATATATTGGAAAAAAGGAGACCACCTTGAAAAAAAAAAATTAAAGAGGTCATTCGCTTCGAGCAGGTGTAGGTTGTCGCAATTACTTGTTCAAACTTGGTCGTGTAAAAGCTGAAAACTTACATCTTATATGCACTTTGAACTTTAGAATTTTAACCCCTTTCTTTCAACTCTACTTTTTCAATGTTATTCAAAATTAATAACGCTGTCAACTATTTTATTACGCGAGATTATTCGCCATTGCTTACAATCACTTATTGTTGTTGAACGCTTTCTCGAAAAAAAAATAATAAAAAAAAAAAAAAAAAAACAAGAAAAAACAACAATAAGAATAAATTAGCAAAGAGTTTTCAGATTAAATATTCAAATTAAAAAGCCACATTTTCTAAATAATAATTATAATAATAAAAAAGCATAAAATAAAAATAATAATAATTGTAAAGTAATTATAAAATAAAAAAATAAAATAATAATAAAAATAAAAATAATAATAATTGTAAAGTAATTATAAAATAAAAAAATAAAATAATAATAAAAATAAAAATAATAATAATATTATTGGCTTTATTTTCATTTTTCAAATACAGAAAATAAGTGTTTATTATTTAGTATTATTTTATTATAAATAACTTTTTATTCACTTACAGAACCAGCCTGTTTATAATTTATTTATTTACTCTCTAGACTTAGTGAAAAATTGTTATTAATTTGAATTAGTGGCTTACTTTTTGCTTTTGAATTAGTAAATTTCACAACCAAATAGTAATTTTTTTTTACTAATTATAATTTATCAGTAAAATTTACTAATTCAAAAGAAAAAATTTAGTCACTAAATGCAAATTAGTAAAAAATTTTACTGATTCAAATTTGGAGAGTATTTTATTTATAAACGATACGAAAAAGTTGATAATTTGTTCATTTGTTATTTTATTTATAAACAGGACAAAAAAGTTTAGAATTTTTTTATTTTATTTATAAACAGAACAAAATTCGTTTATACCTTATTTATTATTTTATTTATAAACGAGACGAAAACGTTTATAATTAATTTATTTTATTTATAAACGAGGCGAAAACGTTTATAATTAATTTATTTTATTTATTAAACAGGACAAAATCGTATATAATTATTTTACTTATAAACCGAACAGAAATATTTTTAATTTATTTATTTCATTTGCAAACGGAACAAAAACTTTTATACTTTTATTATTTTTTGTTTACTTATTTATACTTTTATTTATATTATTTTATTTATAAACGAGACGATCAACGTTAATAAATTAAAATTTTATTCACGGAATAATATTTGATAAACAAAAAAAAAATTGCTTGTGAATTAAATTTACTACACTGCTGACAAACGATAGTCGTTTTTTGACAAATTCGAAAACAGAGATTCGGAATCGTAATTATTATTGGTATGTAGTAGTATTGCTATATATCGGGAGGAAGACAAACGATAAAAATGTCGACAACATAAAATATTTTAAAGCTTTTAAATCGAATTTCGTCTGACCTGATAAAAGCTGATTATTCAGGTTCAAATATATGCATTTATTTTTATAACTTTTACGGGATTATTTATATATATTTAAAAAAAAGCACACAGAGAATATTATGTCAGCTTTTTCATTCTCTTTGATTTTTTTTTATTTATTATTGACATTTTTTCCGTTTTTTAAAGTTATTCAATATTTATCATTTCAGTGTATATTTTTTTTATTTTTGAAACATGATATTTTTTAATCTCGATTGAGAATTTATTTATATGTAGTTGTTTGTAAATTTTTTGAAAAAGTCCTTTTCTTTACGTCTGCTTTTTTATTTTGTTATTATTTTATTATTTCTGTTATTTTTATTATTACTACTATAAATATGGAAAATAAATAAAAACTATTATAATTTTTTTTTAAATTATTATTTTTTTGTTTCTATTATTTTTATTGAAAATAAATTAAAAGTATTATTATTTTTTTTCTAATTATTATTTTACTATTTCTATTATTAATTCATTACTATTACTATTATAATATAAAATAAAATTTAATTAATAATATTTTTTTTATTTGGAAATAAGTTAATACTATTATTTTTTTTCTAATTATTATTTTATTATTTCCATTATTTTTATTGAAAATAAATTAAAACTATTACTACTTTTTTCTCTAAATTATTATTTTCTTTGCAAATTTTTTATTTCGTTAATTTGCAAAAACTTTTGCTTTCCCCAATGAACGAAACTTTACACTCGTCGATTTATTATTTATATTCTTTTTGCAAAATGTGCAGATTTTTTTCCCTTGAGCACTCTTTGGATTGTAGAAAAAAAAATTGAAAAAATTCACTCAAACTTTATTGTTTGTTATTCAACTGCAAAATAATAATTGTTTTTTTTTGTCGGGAAAAAAGTAGAATGACTATTAATTATCTTAGTTAATTAATAATAATTTTTAAATTGAAAAACTATATATTATTATTATAAAAGTTTTAGCATTTTTTCTTATTTTTTATATTTTGATAATAGTTTGTAAATATATTGTAAATTAATTATTGCATTATTAAAATAAAAAATAAAATATAAACAAAAATTGTTTGATAAAATGTAAAAATATTTGATAACAATGGAATTTTTTTTATGACAATAGAAATTATTTCAATATTTGTTAAAAACAATAAATTATTTGACAAAAATAAAGATTATTTGGTAAAAATAAAAATTGTTTGACAAAAATAAAGATTATTTGGTAAAAATAAAAATTGTTTGGTAAAAATGAAAATTGTTTGGTAAAAATGAAAATTATTTGGTAAAAATGAAAATTATTAAAAGAAAAATAAAATTGTTTTATTAAAAATGAAATTATTTCATCAAAATTAAAAATATTTGGTACAAACGAACATAATTTGTTGAGAAAAAAATTTTTTAGAGAAAAATAACATTTATTTGATAAATGTAAAAATTATTTGAAAACTATAAAAATTATTTGACACAAAAAGCAATTATTTGATAATAATGTGGATTTTTTCATAAAAATATAAATTGTTTTATTATTTATTAAAAATATAAAATATTAGATAAAAATATTAAGATTATTTGGTAGAAATGAGAATTATTAAAAGTAAAAAGCAATTATTTGATAAAAATAAACAATATTTTTAAATACCGAAATTCTTTAAGAAAAATTGAAATTATTTGTTGAAACGTAAGAAATATTTAGTATTAATAAATATTATTTAACACAAATAAATAAATAAATAAATAAATAAATAAATTGAAAAATATAAAAATTATGTTACACGAAAAAGAGTTTTTTTTATTTAAATAGAAATTATTTATTAAAAATCGAAATTATTATATAAAAATAAAATTTGTTTGTTGTAAATAAAAATTGTTTGTTAAAAATAGAAATTATTTGGTAAAA
This sequence comes from Leptopilina drosophilae, assembly GCA_032873175.1. NCBI lineage: Eukaryota > Metazoa > Arthropoda > Insecta > Hymenoptera > Figitidae > Leptopilina > Leptopilina drosophilae. The sequence continues at coordinate 42,654,334 of CM065485.1, read as the reverse complement.
ACGGAACTTATTTGATAAAAACAAAAATTATTAGAGAAAAGTAGAAATTATTTGTCAAAAATCGAAATTATTTGATAAAAATAGAAATTATTTTATTATTTATTAAAAATAAAAGATATTAGATAAAAATGTTAAGATTATTTGGTAAAAATGAAAATTATTAAAAGAAAAACGAAATTATTTGTTAAAGATAAACAATATTTTTAAACGCCGAAATTATTTAATAAAAATTGAAATTATTTATTAAAAATAAGAAGTATTTAGTATAAATAAATATTATTTAACATAAATAAATATTTTTTAACAGAAATAAATGTTTTTTAACAAAAATAAATATTTTTTAACATAAATAAATATTTAATTGGAAAATATAAAAATTATGTTATACGAAGAAGAATTATTTTTATTTAAATAGAAAGTATTTTTTAAAAATCGAAATTTTTGAATAAAAATAAAATTTGTTTGATTTAAATAAAAATTGTCTGATTTAAATAAAAATTGTTTGACGAAAATAGAAATTATTTGATAAAACAGAACTTATTTGATACAAATAAAAATTATTTGAGGAAAATAGAAACTATTTGAGGAAAGTAGAAATTATTTGAGGAAAGTAGAAATTATTTGAGGAAAGTAGAAATTATTTGAGGGAAGTAGAAATTATTTGATGAAAATAGATATTATTTGACAAATATAAAAATAATGTTATTCAGAAAGTAATTATTTTTATTTAAATAGAATTTATTTGTCAAAAATCGAAATTATTTAATAAAAACAAAACTTATTTGTTATAAATAAAAATTATTTGATAAAAATAGAAATAATTTCATGAAAATAGAAATTATTTGATAAAAATAAAAATTATTTAACAAGACCAAAGAATATTATTTAGTACAAATAAAAAATTATTTTACACAAATAAAAATTAATTGAACACAAATGAAAATTATTTAAACAAAAATAAAAATTTTTGGAAATTATTTTTGAAATTATTTCATAATTTACAATCGTAATACAACTAAACCTAATGGACTTGATTTTTTCCAGTTTTTTTTCTAATTTCGACTTAATTTTTAATTACTAAAAAATTAAAAATACAAAAAAGGAAACAAAATAAAAAATACAACAATTTTGGAAATATTTTTAAATTTCCATTCGCCAATAAATCTTTCATCGACATACAAAATTCCAAAGAAAAAAGAAGCACAAAGCAATATTAAATTTTTCATTCTCAAATTTTCTTTTGCACTGAAAAAAAAATTTATTTGATTCAAATAACCGATTATTTGTCTCTAATCAAATAAATATTTACTTGAATCAAATAAATATTTACTTGAATCAAATAATTTTTATTTGAATCAAATAATTTTTATTTGAATCAAATAATTTTTATTTGAATAAAAAAAAATTGTATTTGAATCAAATATTTCAGTATTTGAAGCAAATACTAATTAATTGATTCAAATAAAAATTATTTGATTCAAGTAAATATTTATTTGATTATATACAAATAATCGGTTATTTGAATCAAATAAATTTTTTTTTTCAGTGTGACGTTAATAATGAAGTTTATTATTTTCTAAAAATGTAAATATTAATAAAGAATATAAAAAATTGAAAAACCGATTTCGAGTGTTTAAAACCGAGAAAGTGGTCTTTTAACCCCCACCCCCTCTCTGTCTCTCTTTGTTCCCAAGTCGGAAATGAATTTCATCTTCATTAAATAATGACGCTGCATAAATAGAAAATTGTTGAGGCACAAAATAGAGGAAATATATATAGTATATATATAGTCGATTGGAGAGAGCATTGAGTTTACAAGTATTCAAAAGGTGGTTTAGTGACTCGTAAACTCTTGCTGCTGACGGTGTGGGTGGCAGTGCACCGGGAATATGGGACAGTGGGTCATTTGGTGCAGAGCAGTCGATGGAGGAGTATTTTGTCGTCATGTGGCGCCATCCGTCGACTTTATGACGAATTCCAGTGAATTTTCATCCCTCGCCCCCTTTAGTCACTCACTTACTCTCTCTCTCTCTCTCACTCTCTCTGTCGCTCGAAATTTCTATTGGTATATACCTAATATCTCGTCATGAACGAGAAGAAAATTTTCATCTCCGCTCAGAGAGAGGGTTCCACTCTTCTACTTCTCCGGCAGTTTCCCTTTTATCGCATTCAATATTACCGACTTTCTTCTTTCCTTATTTCTTTTTTTTTCTTTTTTTTCTTTTTTTTCTCTTTTTCTATTTTTCTTCCACTCTTTTTATGGCGAATCTGAAGGGAAATGATTTTTTCGATAGTATTTACTGTGGGTTTATTGTTATTATTATTATTGGGATTTTTATTGACAATCTTTTTTTTTTCTTTTTTATATCGTCTGTTTATTTTTATCGAGCGACGGTAGTAGTAGGGAAGGAAAATTTATTTGGTTCAAGTAGAGTATTGCTTGTTTATTGGCGAATGAATATTTATTCTTTATTGAGAACTTTTTATATTGGATACAATTTTTTATTTTTTTAAAATTCTTTAGAAATGTTTAAGAATACTTCGAAATGGTTTAAAATACTTCGAAAGGGCTTAAAATACTTCGAAATGGTTTAAAATACTTCAAAATAGGTAAAAACACTTAAAATTGGTTAAAAAATAGTTCAAATACTTTAAAATAGTTAAAAAATACGTGAAAATATTTAAAAGTAGTTAAAAATACTTAAAAATGGATAAAAATACTTTAAACTAGTTAAAAGTATGGAAAATAGTTTAAAACACTTAAAAACAGTTTTAGAATACTTAAAAATAGTTTAAAATACTTAAAAATAGTTTAAAATACTTAAATATAGTTAAAAATAGTTAAAAATACTTAAAAATAGTTAAAAATACTTCAAACTGGTAAAAAATTCTTAAAAATACTTTAAAATAGTTAAAAAATAGTTAAAAAATACTTCAAACTGGTAAAAAATACTTAAAAATACTTTAAAATAGTTAAAAAGTACTTCAAACTGTTAAAAAATACTTAAAAATACTTTAAAATAGTTCAAAATACTTCAAACTGGTAAAAAATACTTAAAAATAGTTAAAAATAATTTAAAAATAGTTAAAATTACTCAAAAATAGTTAAAAATTCTTGAAACTGGTAAAAAATACTTCAAAATAGTTCAAAACACTTCGAAATAGTTCAAAATATTGAAAATAGTTTTAAAATACTTTACAATAGTTTAAAATACCTAAAAATACTTAAAATTACTTAAAATTACTTTAAAATTAGTTAAAAATTCTTCAAAATGTTAAAAGAATTTAAAAAGTACTTCAATATGATTAAAAATATTTAAAAACTACTTCAAAAAGATTAAAAATTATGAAATGTAAATTAAAAATAATTCAAATACTTAAAATTACTTTAAAATACTTCAAAACAATTTCAAATACTTTTTAATACTTAAAAATGCTTTTAAAACAATTAGAGCTCTTTAAAAATGCTTTAAAAATTTTAGAAATATTTGAAAATATTTAAAAATAATTGAAAATGCTTGAAATTTTTTTTAAAATTTACAAATTTTTTAAAATACTTAAAAGACTGTTGGAAAATTTAAAATATTAAAAAAGGCTTAAAAACATTTCAAAATACTTTAAAATAGTTTAAAAAAATTCTTCAAATACATAAAAGTACAAAAAATAACTTCGAAATAATTAAAGAAATTTGAAAATATTTGAAAATGTTTGAAAATATTTGAAAATATTTGAAAATATTTGAAAATATTTGAAAATATTTGAAAATATTTGAAAATATTTGAAAATGTTTAAAAATACTTCAAAATATTTACAAATATTCCTTAATACTTAAAAATACTTTTAAACAATTTTAAAACCGAAAAAAGGCTTTGAAACATTTGAAAATATTTCCAATTGATTTAAAATTAAAATACTTCAAAATAGTATAAAAATAATTTTAAATACTTCAAAATATTTTTAAATACTTCAGAAAAATTTTAAATACTAAAAAATGCTGTGTATTTAAAAAATACTTTAAAATAAAAAAAAACCTCAAAATAATTAAAAAAACTTTAAAATACTTTGAAGTATTCCCAAAAATTACTTGTTTATTGTCAAATGAATATTTATTTGTATCGAATAATTTTTTATATTCGATACATTTTAAATCTTAAAAAATTACTTTAAAAACATTTAAAAACACTTTAAATTGCCTAAAAAAAAGGTTTAAATACTTCAAATACTGAAAAATACTTAAAATTTTTTCGAAAGAATTAAAAAGATTTTATAATATTTAGAAATACTATAAAAAATTTAAGTTCTTCAAAAATATTTAAAAAGATTAAAAATACTTGAAAACGTTTAAAAATACTTGAAGATACTTTAAAATACTTGAAAATACATGAAAATACTTGAAAATACATGAAAATACTTGAAAATACATGAAAATACATGAAAATACATGAAAATACTTGAAAATACTTATAAATATTTCAAAGTACTTTAAAAAACATTAAAAAAATTTTAAATACTAAACAATGCTTGGTAAAATATTTAAGAATACAATAAAATGATTAAAACTACTTCAAAATGTTTAAAAAATACATTAAAAAAATTTAAAAAAACCTGAAAATAATTAAAAGTACTTAAAAATACTTTGAAGTATTTAAAAAATTGCTTGTTTATTGTCGAATAAATATTTATTTGTATCGAATTATCTTCATATTCAGTACATTTAAAAATTTTTATAATTACTTTACAAACATTTACACATTTTAAAATTCCTAAAAATACTTAAAAATACTTAAAAATACTTAAAAAATTGTAAAAATACTTGAAAATACTTAAAAATACTTAAAAATACTTAAAAATACTTAAAAATACTTAAAAATACTTAAAAATATTAAAAAATACTTTTAAAAAAGTAAAACTCTTTAAGAATTCTTAAAAGTATTTTAAAATACTTGAAAATACTTTGAAATTTTCAAAGATTTCAAAATAATTTAAAATACATTTGAAAAATTTAAAAATTCTAAAAAAGTTTAAAGGGTTTTGTAGTATTTAAAAATAATTTTTTAAAATCTTTAAAAATTACTACACGAAAAAAAACCTTTTCCTGGAACAGCGATAACTTTCGCTAAAATAGCGAAAGTATTCGTTGAAATAGCGAATGTATTCGCTGCAATAACTTAAAATTTCGCTAATATAGTGAAATTTGTAGTTGATCCAGGTAAAGACTTTTTTTCGTGTATCAAATTGTAGTAGAAATTATGATTTTTTACTTAAATTTAATAATTAATTTTCAATGAATTATGAATTAATTTTTAATTAATTATTACTTAATTAATTTTTAATTACTTATTACTTAATTTTTAATTAATTAGTTTTTATTCAAATTAATAGTGTTTTAATAATTATAGTCAATAAACATTATTGTTTACAAAATTTATAATATTTTGTAATTAATTTTAAAAAAAAGAGGAATTCCTTTAGTTTTGTGAAGTTATATTTTATTTTTTATATTTCGTTATTCATTTACTAAAAAACTGAATGCAAATTAGTTTTGTTATTATTCGATTAGCATTTTATCAATATATATTCGCCTGTGTGTGTGAATAAACTTTTTCTAATTTTGATAATGCAAAAAGTGAACCATCTGCTTTAGAAAATTTCTCAATGAAATATTATCATTTGTCGCTGTCACGATTACGAGGAAAATGAAGTAGAGCAAAGCATAACCGTCTGGCCTGAACTGTCTGACTTAAACCGACTGTATCCACTGTGATACATTAGCAGCTGTTCCGCAAGCCGAGAAAAAATTTCCTTTTTATTTTCGGGAAAAAAAGATTTTCTTTTCTTTCTTCCTTTTTTTCTTCCATTTTTAAAGAAATTTTCCCCTTTTTTTCACCACAATTTTAGTTTTTCCGAAAAAATAGTTTTTATCAAGAAAAAATTTTATTATTATAATAATTTAAATTTATTTATAGTAATTTAAAAATTTAATTGATTGTAATTTAAAATTTTGAATTATTTTAAATTAAAATTTTGAATTATAGTAATTTAAATTTTGAATTATTTTAAATTAAAATTTTGAATTATAGTAATTTAAATTTTGAATTATAGTAATTTAAATTTTGGAATTATAGTATTTAAATTTTGGAATTATAGTATTTAAATTTTGAAATTATAGTAATTAAAATTTTTAAATAACAGTAATTTAAATTTTTAAATTTTTAAATTATAGAAATTTAAATTTTTAAATAACAGTAATTTAAATTTTTAAATTTTTAAATAACAGTAATTAAAATTTTTAAGTATTTAAATTATAGTAATTTAAATTTTTTAATTATAATAATTCCAATTTTTAAAATATTGTAATTAGAATTTTTTAAATGATAGGAATTTAAAATTATTAATTTTTGAAAAATATAAATTCTCTTAATTTTTTCCTGTGGGAAATTATTGAATTTTTAACCAAAAAATTTAAGAGAAAGAGGAGACATATAATTTTTTTTCAAGTTTCACTTAAAAAGGGAAACGATTTTGAATTTAATGCAAAGATATAAATTACATGATTTGATTTATAAGATTTTTTGCCGTTACGAATTTATCGAAAAAGTTGTAATAAGTAGTAAAAGAAAAAAATAAAATCAATAAAATTTTGTTGACCATAAATTTTGATAAGTCAAAGTAGATGGCTGATCAAAACTTCTTTATCTACTTAGATTCTCAAGTTTTATCTTCCTTTACCGATATGGCAGAATGCGTGGGATAAAATTACAAAAATGAATTTTTTCGAAAAATGTTATAACTTTTTTCCTTTAATTAAGTAAATAATGGGTAAAAATTTGAAAACAACATTTATTTTAGTATTTACAAGTGAGCATTAAAATTAAATTTTGAAATTATTATTTGTTTTTTAGTTTGGAAATTATTTTTTTGAAATTCCAATCATTTTTTGGGGCATGAAATTATATTTTTGAACTTGAACTTAGTATTTCAATTTGAAATTAATTTTTTGAACTTTAAATTATTGTTTTGAACTTTAAATTATTGTTTTGAACTTTAATTTTTGAACTTGAAATTACTTTTTCAAACTTGAATTTAATTTTTTGAACTTGATGTAAATTTTTCAAACTTGAGATTATATTTTTGAATTTAAAATTATTTTTTGGACTTGGAATTATGTTTTTTAACTTAAAATGACTTTTTCAAAGATGACATTATTTTTAGAACCTGAAATTACTTTTTTGAACTTGAATTTATTTTTCTTGAACTTGATATAAATTTTTCAAACTTGAAATTTTTTTTTTGAACTTAAAATTTCTTTTTTAAACATAAAACAAGTTTTTTGAAACTTGAAATGACTTTTTCAAACCCTAAATTTTTTTGTAACTTGATTTTAATTTTTTCAACTTGAAATTCTATTTTTGAGATTAAAATTATTTTTTGAACTTGAAATTATGGTTTTGAACTTAAAATTACTTTTTTAAACTTGAAATAATTTTTTTTAAACTTGACATAATTTTTTTTAAATTGAAATTATTGTTTCGAACTTGAAATTTTATTAATTTCTAATTTAAAGGTACTAAAAATTAAAAATTTGATATATAAATTGCAAATCGTTTTAAATTTGAATTTAGAATGTTTAAAAATTATTATTCTCTCAATCCTCAAACTCAAAGTGAATCTAAAAACAATTACTGAATTTCTTAAGTTTAAAAATTTAAAACTTGAACCTAATGAAAATTTCTCTTTAAATATTTTAAAAATTTAATTTAATTTAATTTTTTTTAAAATTTTTTTTTAAGAATTTTAAAATTTTAAAATTTACAAATAATTACAATTTTCAAATTCAAAAATACATAATTAAGAATACATAATTACAAATTTAAAATCTATTAAAAATTTCGAATTCGAAACAAATGAAAATTTTCAAATTTAAAACTAGTAAAAAATTTCAAATTCGAAACAGCTTGAGAAATTTTTTTTCTCCCCTAAATTCTCCCTCTTTTGGAGAGAAAAGGAATTAAAGGAATAAAATTTGACGCCATTTTGATAGTTAAAAAATGGAAAATTACATATAATTTAAAAAGCATTTTGGATGCAACAACGAGGTAATTATACATGCCAGTGAAATATATTTCTTAAATGTTTAATGACACGTAATGACTATGTGGGGGGTGCAGCAGGAGAATTTAAAAAAAAAACAAAAGAAGAAGTTGAGGTTGTAATTTAAAAGTTAATAGCGGACAATATAGAGGGGTATATATTTATAAAACGTGTAATTATTACTAGCCGAGTGCAAAGGAATGTTGTATTTGTCGTTGGTAATTGTTGGATGTAAGGGCGCTTTGTTACCGATGTTTCATTGATACTCGAAAAAACAGGTGCGCCCTCATTTGCTCTGCGTTACCGACGTCAGGCACTTTCTCTCCTCTCTCTCTCTCTTACTCTCTCTCTCTTTTCTCTTTTTCTCTCTTTCTATCTTTTTCTCCCTTTCTATCTTTTTCTCCTTTTCTATCTTTTTCTCCCTTTCTATATTTTTCTCTCTTTCTATCTTTTTCTCTCTTTCTATCTTTTTCTCTCTTTCTATCTTTCTCTCTCCTCTCTCTTTCTCTCTCTCCTCTCTCTTTCACTCTCTTTATCAAAAAGGCTTCATTCATAATATTTCCTGAAAAGAAAACCAGCTGACGAGAGATTATCCTCCACACAGAGTTTAATTCAAATGGATTCTCAATTCAAATTTTCAACTCTCATTTATTGGCGAAAAGCAAAAAAAAAATTTACAAATTTGGAAAATTCCCTTTTTTTAATACATTTTTTAATTTTAATATGACAAAAAAAGAGCGTTTTGAATGGGGAAAAGTCGATTCTGGGTAATAGGAAAGTTTTATTGATTTTATAGGAGGAAAGTCCATTTGTTGGTTGGATTTTACGTAATTTCTAGTTTGGTTCTGCGGGCAAAAATTGTGTTTTCTTAGTTAACAAAAGTCGTTACTGGTAAGACTGTGAAAACATTTTTTTTTCAAAAACAATTTTTTTATTAGTAGTTAAAGAATATTGTTAGTTAGGATTATTAATTAATACTAATTAATTAATTATCCTTAATTTTGTAGTATTTTTATTATTAGTAGATAAATACATTTTTAGTCAGACGGAATTTTTTTAATTGTATTTTTTCTATTAGTAGATAAAGGTATTTTTAGTGAGACTGATTTTTTTTACTATTTCCAAGTAGATGAATACATTTTTATCCAGACAGAATTTTTTTATTGTAAGTAGATAAATATATTTTTATCCAGACAGGGATTTTTGAATTTACTATATTTTTTACATTAGTAGATAAATACATTTTTAGTCAGACGAAATTTTTTTTAATTGTATTTTTTCTATTAATAGATAAAGGTATTTTTAGTGAGACAGATTTTTTTTTACTATTGCCAAGTAGATATACATTTTTATCCAGACAGAATTTTTTTATTGTAAGTAGAAAAATATATTTTTATCCAGACAGGGATTTTTTAATTTATTATATTTTTTACATTAGTAGATAAAGGTATTTTTAGTCAGACACATTTTTATATTTTTTTCATTAGTAGATAAAGGTTTTTTTTAGTGGGACAGATTTTTTTTTTATTATTTCCAAGTAAATATATATGTTTTTACCTAGACAGATTTTTTTTAATTGTTAGTAGATAAATATATTTTCAGTCAGTCAGGGATTTTTGATTTTATTACATTTTTTATATTAGTAGATAAAGGTATTTTTAATCTGACAAGAATTTTTTTATTAGTAGTGAATAAAGACACTTTTATTCAGACAGGAATTTATTATTAGTAAATTTTTATTATTAGTAGTTAAAGGTATTTTTAGTGTGACAAAAATTTTTCGAGTATTTATAAATATATATTTTTACTCAAACAGTGATTTTTAAATATTAATTTTTTTATATTAGTTAATAAATTTTTTTGCAATTTCCCGAGTAGTAAGATCAGTGTTAGTCAGACGTAGGATGATGCACTTTACGTGCTGTAAGTAGTAAACGACATTTTTCGTCAGACCACGAATTTAGATAGTAGAAGTCAACTACTTTTTAAATTAAAAAAAATTTTTTTATTCTCACCAGTTTGGAAAAATTTATTTTTAGTAGTAAAAACAGGTATTTTTGGGAAAAAAAACATCTATAGAACGTAATTTAAGTAGAAAAGGTAAATAATTGTCATTTAAGTACTAAATACGAGTTTTCGTCGGACGCAAAGTAATAAATTCGTGGAATTTTATCGTCAGTAGTAAAAGTCAGCCACAGTCGGACTATTTTTTCTTCTTATTTAATTCCAATTGGAGGGTGAGTATAGTAAAAGAGAAATTTAGTCAGACTTCTTGTCATAGTATAGGTAGAAAAACAGAATAATATTCGCGTGATTTTGAAAAACAAACTCATCGAAAATAGTAATTTATCAGTTAATTCTTCCGGCGATCATTTTTTTATTGGTGGCAGCGGTGGGATATTGAAAATTATTATCGATGTTCAGCCAGATTTTGAGTAACCAACGCATGGAAAATAATAATATTAGTAGTCTCTTCCGGCGACAATATATTTGGTGGCAGCGGTGGGATGCTGAAAATTATTTTCGAAGTTTATCTAAATTTTGAGTAACCAACCCATTGAGAATAATAATTTATCAGTTTATTCTTCCGGCGATCATTTTTTTATTGGTGGCAGCGGTGGGATATTGAAAATTATTATCGATGTTCAGCCAGATTTTGAGTAACCAACGCATGGGAAATAATAAAAATAATTGCTTCTTCCGGCGATAATGTAGTTGGTGGCAGCGGTGGGATTCTGAAAAGTATCTTCAAAGTTGATCCGGATTTTCAGTAGCCAACGCATGAAAAATTATTGTTTCTTCTGTGCGACAACTTTATTGGTGGCAGCGGCGGGATCTTGAAAACTATCTTCAAAGTTGATCCGGATTTTCAGTAGCCAACGCATAAAAAATAATTGTTAATTCTGTGCGTCAACTTTATTGGTGGCAGCGGTGGGATTCTGAAAACTATCTTCAAAGTTCATACAGGTTTTCAGCAACCAACGCATGAAAAATAATAATAATTGTTCCTTCTGTGTGACAACTTTATTGGTGGCAGCGGTGGGATCTTGAGAATTATTTCCGAAATTCATCCTGATTTTGATTAACTCTTCAAAAAAAAATATCAGTTGATAATTTTCCTCAATATTATACATCATAGCGTATCATATACTATAAAAAAATAACATTACAATAAAAAATTAAAAATAGAATCCAAAATAATGAATTTCCATATACACATACACATAAACTTTTGCAAAGTTGTACAGAATTTAGTGCGGGAAGAAAAGTTGGTTTCGCCTGCATTTGAGTTGTGTAAAGTTTTGAAACTCGCTCTCACTCGCTTGCTCGCAGTTATAAAGCCTATAATGCCAGTGAAGTGGGGCATTAAAAGGGGTTAAATATTGGCAATTGTATGGAGCACGAGTGAGTTTGGAAAGAGGGATTTTTCGCCCATTCGCCCAATGCGTCAAAAACTGACGTTCGTTTCATCAAAACTGTCATCGTGGCCTAATCCCCGACTGGCTGCCTGCGGTTGATCGAAGGAATCGACCAAGAAACCAGGTCAACTAACCGCAACGCTGGATTGGGTCACGTGAACCTTACCTTTTCGGTGTGGCGCCCTAAAGGAGTGTCCCTCCGGTTGACGCGCATGAAAAGCGCTTCTTGGTCTTTCCAATTCAGCGTGAGCAATTAATTTCACTGTAGGTACCATCGCGTGTATACACCTATGTATATAAAAGTCTAACTCTCTCTCTCTCTTTCTCTCTTTATGTTCAAAATATTGTCGAGTTTATTTTTTTTAACCTCATTTTTGCTAAATCCGGTCTCAAAGTATTTTTTACTAAACTTTATGATGAACTTTTTTTATTTTTTATCAATTTTTTTATATTTTAAGACTTGTAAATAATTTTAAGACAGTATTTAACTGTTTAGAATAATTCTGCTTTCTGGTTATGTATTTTTACGTACTTTTGTTAAAGTATTTCGAAGTATTTTGCAATTTTAACAAATATTTCGTAGAATTCGTAATATTCGAAATATTCATAATATTCGTAATATTTTGTAATATTTCGTAATATTCGTATTCCTTCAGTATTTTTTAGTTTATTTTTAGTAATTTTAAGCATTTTTTAAAATTATTTTTAGTAATTTTAAGCATTTTTTAAAAGTATTTTTAATCATTTTTCAGTATTTTCAAGAATAAAAAAAACTTAAAAAAAAAAACTTTTTAAATATTACGAAGTATTTTAAAGTACTTTTAAAGTATTTTGTAATATTTTTACAAAATTCGAAGTAGTTTATAGTATTTTCAAACTGTTTCCAGTATTTTGAACATTTTCAAATGATTCAATTATTTAAAATATTTAGAACTACTTTTGAATACTTAAAATGTATTTTATAAAATATTTTACAATCTTTTAAAGTATTTTTAAGTATTTTTAAGTATTTTTAAGTTTTTTTGAATATTCTATAATCTTCTTAAATATTTTTAAACTTATTAAAGTATTTTAAAGTACTTTTAAGTATTTTTAATCATTTCTAACCCTTTTTAAATAGTCGAGGTATTTTCGAGTATTTTAAAGTATTTCAAGTATTTTCAAGTATTTTTAAGCATTTTTGAATATTCTATAATCTTCTTAAATATTTTTAAACTTATTAAAGTATTTTAAAGTACTTTTAAGTATTTTTAATCATTTCCAAGTCTTTTTAAATAGTCGAGATATTTTCGAGTATTTTAAGTATTTTTAAGTATTTAAAGTATTTTTAAGTATTTAAAGTATTTTCAATAGTATTTTTAAGCATTTTTGAATATTCTATAATCTTTTTAAATATTTTGAAACTTATTCAAGTATTTTGAAGTATTTTTAATTATTTGTAAGTCTTTTTAAATAGACGAGGTATTTTAATAAATTTTTGAAATAATTTACAATCTTTTTAAATATCTTAAATTATTTTTATGTTATTTAAAATTTACAAAAGAATTTTTAAGTTTTTAAAATTTTTTCAGAAACATTTCCAAGTATTTGACAATATTTGAGGTATTTTAAAGTACTTTTCAAGTATTCCGTAATTTTTTTACAACATTTGAAATACTTTTTAGTATTTTTAAACAATTTTTAGTATTTTAAACATTTTCGAATGATTAAATTATTTAAAATAATTGGAACTACTTTTGAATATTTTAAATGTATTTTTAAAAGTATTTTAAAGTCTTTTAAATTATTTTATAATATTTTAAAGTCCTTTAGAGTATTTTAAAGGATTTTAAAAGATTTTAAAGTATTTTTAAATATTTCGAGGTATTTTTAAAATTTAAAGTATTTTTAAATATTTCGGAGTATTTTTAAGAATTTTTAAGAATTTTTAAGAATTTTTAAGAATTTAAAAGTTTTTTTAAATATTTCGAAGTATTTTTTAAAATTTTTGAAGAATTTTGCAATTATTTAAAATATTTTCAAGTATTTTTAGGCATTTTTAAATATACTGTAATCTTCTTAAATATTTTGAATTATATTTCAGTATTTTAAAGTATTTGTTGAAGTATTTTTAATCATTTCTAAGTCTTTTTAAAAATTCCAGGTATTTTAATGAATGTTTGAAATAATTTTCAATCTTTTTCAATTTATTCAATAATTTTTGTGTATTTGAAATTTTTAAAAGAATTTTAAAGTATTTAAAATTTTTCAAGGCTATTTTTAAGTCTTTGTTAATGTTTGAGGTATTTTAAAGTACTTTTTAAATATTTGGCATTTTTTTTTACAAAATTCGAAGTACTTTTTAATATTTTTTTAAATTTTAACTATTTTAAGAACTTTAAGTATTTTAAGAACTTTAAGTATTTTAAACATTTTTAACAAATTTTTAAGCATTTCAAACATTTTGAACTACTTTTGCATATTTTAAATGTATTGAAATTTTTTAAAATATTTTGAAGTAGTTTGTAATATTTTGAAGTGTTTTGAAGTAGTTTGTAATATTTTGAAGTGTTTTGAAGTATTTTGTAATATTTTGAAGTGTTTTGAAGTATTTTGTAATATTTTGAAGTGTTTTGAAGTGTTTTGAAGTATTTTGTAATATTTTGAAGTGTTTTAAAGTATTTTCAATTATTTTTTGTCATTTCTAAGAATCATGAAATAGATTTTTAAATATTTCGAGGCATTTTTAATCATTTTTAAGAATTTTGTTCGCCTTTTGAAATATTTTATTAAAGTTAAATTAATAAAGAAACTCTGCTTCCCCCCAAATTTGTGAAATATAAAAAAAAATATTTCAACAACTTGACATAAAAAATCTTTGTTAACGATAAAAGCAATTTACAAAAGAAAAATCGAATTCCTATTATTTCAGTCATAATCGAAAAAGTTTCAGTTCGTTCAAAAGAAAACTCGTACGCGAAAAATTCTCATGCTTCTTAAAAGTAATTTCTCGCCATAAAAAATAACAAAAGAAAAAAAAATGGAAAAAAGCATTTCGTTGGTTCAGCAAATATATTTTCCGGATAAAAAAAAAGAAAAACCTGAACTCTCTCTTTCTCTATATATTTAAGCGGTAAAAAAATAAGAACGTATGTGTCTAGCAAAAGAGACACAGGGGATTTTTGATCTCCAGGATCTTCGGCTTAGTATAAGAATTTTAGCGTTTTCCCTCTCTCTCTTTCTTTCTTCTTTTTTCACTTTTTTTGTTTTCTCTCTCTCTTTCTATTTTACTTTCTTTTTGTTTTTTCTCTATTTTTTTCTCTCTCTCTCGCCTTTTTACCCTCTGTTTCTTCCTCTCTCTCTCTCTAACTTTTTTTCGTTTTTTCTCTCTCTTTCTATTTAATTTTTTTTCTCCCTCTTTCTATTTAATTTTTTTTTGTTTTTCTCCCTCTTTTTCTTTAATTTTTTTTCTCCCTCTTTCTCTTTAATTTTTTTGTTTTTTCTCTCTCTATTTCTTTCACTTTCTTTTTGTTTTTCTCTCTTTTTTTCTCTCTTTTTTTCTCTCTTTTTTTTCTCTCTTTTTTCCTCCCTCTCTATTTCTCCCACTCTCGCCTTGAATATAAATTAAGAAATATATACAAAAACCTTTATCACTGAAGATTGTACTTGTCAAAAAGAATTAAGGAAGAAAAAAAGAAGAAATAAACGAGCTTTTTTTATATATATATATATATATATATATAAACCTGGCAAAACACTCGAATGCAAGTGTGACATTGGTTGACAAAGAGTAAATAGAAAAAAAAATATTCTACGGATTCTTTGTAGGTACAACAGTCTTTTTATATATATATATATACAAAAGACAAAAGCCAACACGATATCACTTTTCAGCAGTAGTGTTGAATGAAATCTTATTGAAATTTTCTCTAGCCACGACCGCAAAATAAGTAAAACGAAGAGAGAGAGAGAGAGAGAGAGTGTGATAAAAACCATTTTTCAAATAACAAAGGAATGTGAAAAGAGTTTTCACAAACATTAAGAGTTTTCGTTTCACCCTTTTAAAAGAGAGGGTAAAAATAAAACAGGAAAATCTTTATAATCACACTTTTACTTCAAAACGAAAAAAACAAACGAAAAAAACAAACAAAAAGAAAACAAACTGCAATTAAAGTCGAACAATACAGTCTTTTATTATTATTGATATTCCGTTATGTCTGACTTTCGATTGACAATTACTGGTAATAATAATAATTTACAAATTATTTTTAATTCCAAAAAAAAATTAGTTGTTGAAACTACCAATGATTGTAATTACCAATAGTTGAAACTACCAATTGTAATTACCAATAGTTGAAACTACCAATGATTGTAATTACCAATAGTTGAAACTACCGGTGATTATAATTTCCAATGATTAAAACTACCATTGATTTTAACTAAAATTCATTATAATCACCAATGGTTAAAACTACCTTTGATTTAAACCACCATTAATAAAAACTACAATTGATTGTAATTACCAATGATTAAAACGACCAGTAATTATAATTTTCAATTATTAAAACTTAAAACTACCAAACATTGAGACTACCTTTGATTATTATAGTAACCAATGGTTGAAATTACCATTAATCGTAATTATCAAAGGTTTAAACTACCGAAGGTTTAAACTACCGATGATTGAAACTACCATTAATAATTATAACCAATAATAATTATAATATAATAATAATAACCAAAAATAATTAACTCTAATTAATTAATTAATAATTATAATTATAATAATAATTATAACAATAATTAAAACTAAAATTAATTATAATTGCCAATGGTTAAAACTACCAATGATTAGAACTACCATTGATTATAATTACTAATAGTTAAAAGTGCTAATAGTTAAAACTACCAATGGTTAAAATTATCAGCGAATAAAACTACCATTGATTATAATTGCCAATGGTTAAAAGCTACCAATGATTGGAACTACCATTGATTGGAACTACCATTGATTGTAACTAAAATTAATCATAATTACCAATGGTTAAAACTACCAATAATTATAATTTTCAATGATTAAAACTTAAAACTACTAATCATTTAAACTACTTCTGATTATAATTACAAATTGTTGAAACTACTATTAATCGTAATTATCAAAGGTTTAAACTACCGATGGTTTAAACTACCGATGGTTTAAACTACCGATTGTTTAAACTACCATTGATTATAATTGCCAAAAATTAAAACTATCATTGATTATAACTGCCAATTGTTAAAACTACAATTAATTATAGTTGCCAATGGTTAAAACTACCAATGATTGAAAGTACCATTGATTATAATTGTTAATAGTTAAAACTACCAATGGTTAAAACTATCAGCGATTAAAACTACCATTGATTATAATTTTTAATTGCTAAAACTACCAATGATTATAATTGCCAATGGTTAAAACGACCAATGATTCGAACTACCATTGATTATTTATTGACAATAGTTAAAACTACCAATGGTTAAAATTACCAGTGATTAAAATCACCAGTGGTTAAAATTACAAGTGGTTAAAATTACCAGTGATTAAAAGTACCATTGAATATTGTTGTCAATTGTTAAAACTACCATTGATTATAATTGCCAATGGTTAAAACTACCACTGATTATAAATTTATAATTATTGATGGCTAAAACTACCATTCACTGTAATTGTATATGGTTAAAATTACCACTGATTTAAACTACCATTGATTATAATTACTAATCGTTAAAATCTACGATTGATGGAAATTTTTAAAAAAGACTTTTCAAAATAAACTTAAAAAGTCTTCAAAATAAACTTAAAAAGACTTCAAAATAAACTTAAAAAGACTTTTCAAAATAAACTTAACAAGACTTTTCAAAATAAACTTAAAAAAAACTTTTTAAAAAAATTTTAAAATAATTAATTTTAGTACTGAAAATATTTACTAGGTTGGTATCGTAAATAATTTTAGTACCAAAATTACTAATTTTTGTTTAAAAAACCTTCTTAGTTAATCAATTTTTTTTTCATTGCCCCCGAAGAAAACCAATTGAAATAGAATTACAGTCGGAAAATGTTCGCCATTTACTTAGTTAAATTGTGTCGTTGAATCTGCATTGAAATCTTTTTTTTACACTCTCTCCTTGAAATAATGAATTATTGAGAATCGAGAAAAATTCTCGCCTACGATGGTTTTTTTCTTTTTTTTTTACTTTTTTTTGAAAGTGATTCATCAATTCTTTTGTTATTTCCTACATTTATTAAGGATTAATATATTTTAAAATGAAAAATTCTTTTTTGCAATATTATTATAATATGAAGATATTGAAAAATCGTGGTATTGTTTTAATCTCACTCACTCTCTCTCTCTTTCTCTAAAAAAAAGGAAATTATGCAGTGGCATTTGCCGCATTGCAATAAAAGTTGAGCATTGCGATTCGTGCCATAAAAAACTCTACAACTGTAAAAGCTATTGATTTACCTTAGAGAATCTTTTTTTAGGCGAAAAGAAAAATTCTAATATGCGAAACAATTTTTTCGTATTATTAATTTGAGAAAAAAGAAAATTTGGTTTCTGTTTTAAATGAAATTTTTTTCATGACTAGTTGCTAGTTCCGATGGAATGTAAAGTGGGCAAAGTTTCGTTTTTGGCCTTTTTTGTTTTTTTTCATATTTATTTTAATTATTTGTTTATTTTAATTATTTGTTTTTTGTTTATTTTAATTATTTGTTTTTTTGTTTATTTTAATTATTTGTTTTTTGTTTATTTTAATTATTTGTTTTTTTGTTTATTTTAATTATTTGTTTTTAATTATTTGTTTATTTTAATTATTTGTTAATTTTAATTATTTGTTTTTAATTATTTGATAATTTTAATTATTTGTTTTTAATTATTTGTTTATTTTAATTATTTGTTTATTTTAATAATTTGTTTATTTTAATTATTTATTTATTTTTCTATTTATTTAAAAATAAAATGTAAAAAATTTAGAGTGGAAAAATTTGAAACACTTACAGGAAAAAAAGTCTGACTCCGTTTACAGCTTAAATTCAGCCCATGACTTTCACATAAGTCTGTCCTTGTTTAACGGGGTTTTTTACACCTTAAATTCAGCCTCAAAATGAGGCTGAAAGTAAAACGTTTTTTTAGTGTGCTGAAAAATAATAATTTATATTTATTATCAATACAAAAAAGAATTTGATTATAGTTATTATTTAAAAAAGGATTTTTTTATTTTTTTTTATTAGTAATATTTTTTTTGTATTTTTATTATTAATATAAAATTATTGATAGTATTCTCCAAGTTTTTATTGGAAAAATATTTACTAATTTGAATTAGTCTACTATTTACTATTTACTATTTGAATTACTGACTTTTTGCTTTTGAATTAGTAAAAAGTTTACTAAAAGTAAATGGTAATTTTTTTTACTAACTTGTGACAGAAATTTACTAAGTAAATAGTAATTTTTTTTCTAACTTCTGACTAAATTTTCTAAGTAAATAGTAACTTGTTTAGTAATTTATTTATTAGTGAAATTTACTAATTCTATTAATTTTACTAACAAAGTAGTAATTTCTACTAATTTTTTTAAGCAAAATTGACTAATAAATAGTAATGTCGACTGATTTTTTTTTTAGCAAAATTTACTAATAAATAGTAATTTCTATTAATTTTTTACTAATTTATTAGCAAATTTTACTATCAAACAGTAAATTTTTACTTATTTATATGTAAATTTTTCTACCAAATATAAATGTTTTTTTACTTATTTAATAGTCAAATTTTCTACCAAATAGTAATTTTTTTACTAATTTATCAGTAAAATTTTCTACCAAATAGTAATCTTTTACTAATTTATCAGTAAAATTTTCAACCAAATAATAATCTTTTACTAATTTATCAGTAAAATTTTCTACCAAATAGTAATTTTTTTAACTAATTTATTAATAAATTTTACTATCAAACAGTAAATTTTTTCTTATTTATAAGTAAATTTTTCTACCAAATAGTAATTTTGTAATAACCTATTAGCAAAATTTGATACCAAATAGTAATTTTTTTTACTAATTCCAAAGCAAAAAGTCAGTCACTAATTTAAATTACTAAAGACTTTTACTAATTAAAATTCAGAGAGTTTCAATTAATAATTAATAATAATTATTAATTTTAATAATTAATAATAAAAATACTATTGGTAATGAAAATATTAATAATGTTTTTATTATTCATTATTAAAATTATTGCTAGTATAATAATTAACAAAAATAATATTAAATAATAATCTTACTTTTAGTCCACTTTTGACTAAAAACATTTTCAACTAAATCTTAGTCCAGAAAGAATATTATAATAAAATAATACAATAATATAATAAAATAATACAATAATATAATAAAATAATACAATAATAAAATAAAATAATACAATAATATAATAAAATAATACAATAATATAATAATATAATAAAAAAAATGAAAAAAATAAAAAACAATAAATTAATTTTAAAAACGAATCACTTTTCAATATTTTTTTGTTTTAAGACATAAACCTTGTAAATTTTTTTACATAAAAAATTACCAAAGATTAATATTTATGGAATTGAAAAATTTTACGTCGAGATGAATAATGACAAATATTCTTAAGCAGATATTTTTCCAGTTTTTTTCATTTTTTTTTTTGTTTGATACAAAAATTTGAAATTTGACAAATTGGTAAAAAAGTGAAATATTTTTTTAGAGGGGGGATATGTTGGGGGGGGGGGGGTAATGGAATACATCCAAAAGAATTATTTTAAATGTCCGAGAAGAGCTGCAGAACTACCGCGCTGTTGGCTTAAATCCATGTCGCGTTGCGGACTGCGCGTCGGTGACCCATATTCCATGATATTTAGTAGTCCATCTTTAATATTATACACGAAGGTCCTAATTAAGCAGGTACACGGTAATTATAATATGAATGAATATTGATAAAGCTCAGACTCTTTCAGATTCTGCTTTGAGGAAAAAAATTAAAAAATGTCAAGTACCTATTGCAATATCCAAAAAAAAAAAAAATGATGTTGCACATATTTGTCTTTTTTTTGTTCAATGTGTCTGCTCTTTTCATGTCTACAAGAATTTTTGCGTTGTCAATTTTTTTTTATTGTTAATAAAATAGAAAAAAAACTTTCATGAAACTTTTTCAATTTTTCCCTCATTGAAAATTTTATTTGAATGCAAAATTTTCATTTTACGTTTTTATAAATAAAAACATTTTTATAAATAAAAACATTTTTATAAATAAAAACATTTTTATAAATAAAAACATTTTTATAAATAAAAACATTTTTATAAATAAAAACATTTTTATAAATAAAAACATTTTTATAAATAAAAACATTTTTATAAATAAAAACATTTTTATAAATAAAAACACTTTAATGTTTTTTTACAAAAATTTTATAATAAAACTACTTTCTCCTATAAAAGCGAATTGAATGAAATTTTGCTCTTTGAAAAATTGTGTTTGATTTTGCATGAAGAAAAAAATAAGAATGAATTGGAGAAAAAAAAATTTATTTCAGAATGCCGAAAGAAAGATTTTTTTTTATTATTCTTGAAGAATATGATTTTCTTAGGGAAAAAAAGAAAAAGAAAATTCACGGAGTATTTTTTTCTTCAATATTCCCACCGCTGTCAATATATTATTTCTGTTTTTATTTATTTATTTTTTTTTTTGGTTCTTTTTTTTGGTTCTTTTCCCCAGTGTCAAATGCCAAACACATTGAGAATCAATGCAACCGTGTTTGGGTTAGAAGAAAATAAAATTGCTGTCTTCGATAAAATCGAATTTTACTTCTATTGTATTTTTGTGTTTGTGTCTGTATTTTATATGCAAGGAAGAAAAGAACAATTGCGATAAGTATGGAAAATATTATATAGATGTTGGAAAAACAAAAACGGAGGGGAAGAAAGGATTTGATGTAATAAATAATATGGAGAATGAATTCAAAAAAAAATTTATAGTAGGAAAAAAATATATATTTCAATTTTACATTTTTGGTAGTATTGAAAAATTCACTGCAAATTTTAATTATTTACCAAAAATATTGAAAATAATATTAATAAAGAAGTAATAATATTAATAATATAATATTAATAATATTAATAATATAATATTAATAATATTAATAATAATATATTAATAATTATAATAATAATATTGAAAATAATATTAATAAAGAATTGATTATATTAATAATAATATAATATTAACAATGAGACTAGTTATAGTAATAATAATAGTAGAAATATTCAAAAAAAAATAAAAAATAAATAAAAAAATAAATAAAAAGTCAGTAAGATAAAGAATTTTTGGTCAAACACAACTTCCTCTTATTTATTTTATTTTTCATTTTCGTTTCTATTCATTCTATTTATTTTCCTAAATTTTCAGTTTCGTTCGACTAGTAAATGTAATAGTTGTAAAATATTTATTTCAATAAATAAACAAGAAAAATAAAACATCCGATAGTATAAAAAATTTTTTTTCTAATTCCTAAATTGTTAATAATTAATAAAAAATTAATTCAGCTAAACTAAATTAATAATTAGTAAAAAATAATTAATAGAAAATTAATCTAGCGAAACTGAATTAATAATAAGTAAAAAATAATTATTAAAAATTTATTTATCGAAACTAAATTAATAATCAGTAAAAAATAGTGAATAAAAACTTAATTTAGCGAAACTGAATTAGTAATATGTAGAAAATAATTAATAAAAATTTATTTATCAAAACTAAATTAATAATAAGTAAAAAATAATTAATAAAAATTTATTTATCGAAACTAAATTAATAATTAGGAAAAAAAAGATAATAAAAAATTAATTTAACGAAACTAAATTTATAATTAGGTAGAACATAATTAATAAATAATTAATTTAACAAAACTAAGATTTTATCTTCTTGTAAATATAACAAAGAGTGAAAAATACAAATTTACCTCTTCATTTACTAAATAATAATAATAATAATAAATTATTGTTGCGAATCCGTGCTAAAAGATTCGCAGTAGTGACAATTTGATTTAGTCGGACAAAATGTTTCGGATTCCTTTCACTCTGATTCGCAGTAGTTTAGGTCGATTTTAGTCAGACGAATCGTTTCGCAATTATTTCAACGTAAGTAGTAAAAACTATTTATCATCAGGCATATAATTTAAAAAAAAAAATTTTTTTTTCATTATTTCAAAATTCAAAGAAAATAAAAAAGGGTTATTTTAACATTGATTTATGTATTAAATGAATATTGTTTAAAACTATTTTATTTACCAGTGAAACGAAATGGAAAATAAAGTTGTGTCTGATCGAAAACTCTTAATACTAGTGACTTTTTAATTATTTTTTGCAATTTTTATTATTATTATTATTATATTATTATTATTATTATTATTATTATTATTATTATTATTATTATTATTATTATTATATATTATTATTAATAATGAAGCTAGTAATAATAATCATAATAATTACAACATTTATTATTATTATAACAAGCTTCAATAATAATAGTAATAATAATAATAATAATATAATAATAATAATAATAATGATAATACTCTCAAAATCTGAATTAGTAAAAATTTTCACTAATTTAAATTAGTGACTGACTTTTTGCTTTAGAATTAGTAAATTTCACTTAAGACAATACTGATTTTTACTCATTTTTTAGTAAACTTGACTAATTTAAAAGCAAAAAGTTAGACACTTATTCAAATTAGTAAATATTTTTTCTAATTCAGATTTAGAGGGTAATAATAATGATAATAATGATAATAATTAAAATAATATTAATAATAACAATATAATAATAATAATACTCTCTAATTTTGAATTAGTAAATTTTGCTAATAAATTAGTAGAAATGACTATTTACTAGTGAAGTTTACTAATTCCAAAGCAAAAAGTCAGTTGTTAATTCAAATAAGTAAATATTTTTACTAATTCCGATTTAGAGAGTAAAAATAATGATAATAATAATAACTAGAATAATAATAATAATAATTAGAATAATATTAAAAATAATAATAATAATACTCTCTAAATTTGAATTAGTAAATTTTACTAATAAATTAGTAGAAATGACTATTTACAAGTGAAGTTTACTAATTCAAAAGCAAAAAGTCAGGTCTCTATTAAATAATATATATTATAATATTATAATATTTAATAAAAATATATTTATATTATATATTTTTAATACAATTTTTATATTATATTTATTATGATTCGAATTAGTAAACATTTTTACTAATTCTGATTTAGAGAGTAAAAATAATGATAATAATAATAAGTAGAATAATAATAATAATAATAATAATAATAATTAGAATAATATTATTAAAAATAATAATAATAATAATAATAATAATAATACTCTCTAAATTTGAATTAAAAATAATAATAATAATAATACTCTCTGAATTTGAATTAGTAAATTTTACTACTAAATTAGTAAAAATGACTATTTATTAGTGAAGTTTACCAATTCAAAAGCAAAAAGTCAGTCTCTATAAAATAATATATATAATAATATTTAATAAAAATATATTTATATAATATATTTTTATACAATTTTTATATTATATTTATTATTTTACTTATTATGATTCGAATTAGTAAACATTTTTACTAATTCCGATTTAGAGAGTAATAATAATAATAAAAAATTCCCCCCTCGTCCTTCGGAACACAAACTGTACGAACCCTTATTAGTGAGAACAATTACCGTTTTAATAAGATTAGGAGCAAAAAAAAAAAAAGAAGACGAGAATTCCTTTCCTGAAACGCAAGTATACAACAAAGCGAAAATGACGATAAACGAGTGGGCGCGCGCACTTTCTTGAATCAGCTGATTCGATCATGGTGGATTGCATGAAACCCATAAACGAGAGTGATGCAGAGTGCTGGCGGTGGTGGTGGTGGGGGGGGGGAAAGCACAAGTGCTGCGCCATAGGGGGTATGATAGGGTTTTGGGTTCATGTTGTCGAGTATACCAGGAGAAGAGAGGGGGGTGGAGGAACCAGGTGGTGCGCACACAGAGTATGGAGCTTGCGGGTTGAAAGTTTTCCGAGTAGAGTGGAGGGGGCAGTATAGAAAAGAGGTGGGGGGGTTGTATTGATTGCGCGTGGTTGTCGAGAGGGAGAGAGAGAAATAGGCCGAAGGAGAGGGAGAGATGGGAAGAGAGAGGCATCAACGCTTTGCGACCTTGTCTATGTGTCCCACACCCATCTTTCTCTCTCATCGTTTCTTCTCTTTCTCTCTCTCTATTTTTTCCTTTTTTTCTATTTTTTCCTTTTTTTCTATTTTCCCCTTTTTCTCTATTTTTTCTCCTTTTTCTCAGAGCAAAATTAATAATTAATAATTTAAATTAATTTTCCTCTAATATTTCAATCGTTATCTTTCAAAAACATTAATAAAAAATGTCAACATGATGCAAAAAAATATTTTACCATGCAAAAAATTTTGATTCGTAAACAAAAACATACCATGCAACAAAACTGTTGACCTAAAACAGAAGAAAATATTTCTACATGACACAGTAATAGTTAAGATGAAAAAAGAAAAAAACCTGAAACAAATAAAAAAGAAAAAAACCTGAAACAAGTAAAAAAGAAAAAAACCTGAAACAAATAAAAAAGAAAAAAACCTGAAACAAGTAAAAAAGAAAAAAACCTGAAACAAATAAAAAAGAAAAAAACCTGAAACAAAATTAAAAAATATTTTCCTGACAAAGCATAAAGAGAAATTTAAATTTTAATTAATTTAATAATTTAATTTTAAACTGAAACAGAAGAATATTTTTCTATGTGGCACCAGAATAGTTTAGAAAAAAATATGAAATAAAATTAAATAATATTTTTCTCACAAAACATAAAAAGAAACATGGTTGATCTGAAGCAGAATAAAATATTTCTACTTGACACAATAATAGTTTAGAAAAAAATAGAAAAAAAACCTGAAACAGAAGAAAATATTTCTACATGGCACAATAATGGTTTAGAAGAAAAATGAAAAAAAAACCTGAAACAAAATTGAAAAATATATTTATGACGAAACATAAAAAGAAACATGTTGACCTGAAACAGAAGAAAATATTTCTACATGACACAATAATAGTTTAGAAGATAAAAAGAAAATAAACCTGAAATAAAATTAAAAAATATTTTCCTGATAAAGCATAAAGAGAAACATTTTAAACTGAAACAGAATTAAATATTTCTACATGACACAATAATAGTTTAGAAGATAAAAAGAAAATAAACCTTAAATAAAATTAAAAAATATTTTTCTGATAAAGCATAAAGAGAAACATTTCAAACTGAAACAGAATTAAATATTTCTACATGGCACAATAATAGTTGAGAAGAAAATAGAAAAAAACCTGAAATAAAATTAAAAAATTTTTTCCTGACAAAGCATAAAGAGAAACATTTTAAACTGAAACAGAATTAAATATTTCTACATGGCACAATAATAGTTTAAAAGAAAAAAGAAAAAAACCTGAAATAAAATTAAAAAATATTTTCCTGACAAAGCATAAAGAGAAACATTTCAAACTGAAACAGAATTAAATATTTCTACATGGCACAATAATAGTTGAGAAGAAAATAGAAAAAAACCTGAAATAAAATTAAAAAATTTTTTCCTGACAAAGCATAAAGAGAAACATTTTAAACTGAAACAGAATTAAATATTTCTACATGGCACAATAATAGTTTAGAAGAAAAAAGAAAAAACCTGAAACAAAATTAAAGAATATTTTTATGAAAAATAAAAAAAGAAACATGTGGAACTAAAACATAAAATATTTCTACATGATGCAATAATAGTTGAAAAAATAGAAAAAAACCTTAAACAGAAGAAAATATTTCTACATAAAATAATAGTTTAGAAAAAAAATAGAAAAAAACCTGAAACAGATGAAAATATTTCTACATACAATAATAGTTTAGGAAAAAATAGAAAAAAACCTGAAACAGAAGAAAATATTTCTACCTGGCACAATAATAGTTTATAAGAAAAAACCTGAAACAAAATTAAAGAATATTTTTATGAAAAACAAAAAAAGAAACATGTTGACCTGAAACAGATGAAAATATTTCTACATACAATAATAGTTTAGGAAAAAATAGAAAAAAACCTGAAACAGAAGAAAATATTTCTACCTGGCACAATAATAGTTTATAAGAAAAAACCTGAAACAAAATTAAAGAATATTTCTATAAAAAACAGAAAAAGAAACATGTTGACCTGAAACAGAAAAAAATATTTCTACATTGCACAATAATAGTTGAGAAAAAAAATAGAAAAAACCTGAAACAGAAGAAAATATTTTTACATGACACAATAATAGCTGAGAAGAAAATAGAAAAAACCTGAAACAAAATAAAAAAATATTTTTATGAAAAACAGAAAAAGAAACATGTGGATCTAAAACATAACAAAATATTTCTACCTGATGCAATAATAGTTGAAAAAATAGAAAAAAACCTTAAACAGAAGAAAATATTTCTACATAAAATAATAGTTTAGAAAAAAAATAGAAAAAAACCTGAAACAGAAGAAAATATTTCTACATACAATTAGGAAAAAATAGAAAAAAACCTGAAACAGAAGAAAATATTTCTACCTGGCACAATAATAGTTTATAAGAAAAAACCTGAAACAAAATTAAAGAATATTTTTATGAAAAACAAAAAAAGAAACATGTTGACCTGAAACAGATGAAAATATTTCTACATACAATAATAGTTTAGGAAAAAATAGAAAAAAACCTGAAACAGAAGAAAATATTTCTACCTGGCACAATAATAGTTTATAAGAAAAAACCTGAAACAAAATTAAAGAATATTTCTATAAAAAACAGAAAAAGAAACATGTTGACCTGAAACAGAAAAAAATATTTCTACATTGCACAATAATAGTTGAGAAAAAAAATAGAAAAAACCTGAAACAGAAGAAAATATTTTTACATGGCACAATAATAGCTGAGAAGAAAATAGAAAAAACCTGAAACAAAATTAAAAAATATTTTTATGACAAAACATAAAAAGAAACATGTTGAACTAAAACAGAACAAAATATTTCTACAAAAATATGTTTTTTAATGTTAACATTATCTACAATATATTGTAACATAAAATAAAAAATGAGAGATAAAAAAACTTTTTAGAAAAAATAAACATTAAACAGAGTAAAAAAACACATTAATCTGAAAGTAAAGAAAAAATTTAAAAATACAAAAAGGAAATTTTTACTCAAAACAAAAAATATAGCATCGTAAAATAGAAAATAATCTGAAACAGAGAAAAAAAATTATACCAGAACTGAAACAAGGTAAAAAATATTTTTGCCTGTAACAAAAAATAAGAAACGTTAAAAATGGAAAAATATATTTTTTATTTTAAAATTATTTGCAATATACTGTATCATGAAGTAAAATATGAACGAAAAAGAGGAAACTGTTTAGGAAAAAATAAACATTGAACAGATTGAAAAACTTATTAATCCAAAATAGAAGAAAATTAGAAATAAAAAAAAAATTTTTTACCCATAAAGGAAAAAATGTTGCATCGTAAAATAGTAAACTTTCTGAAACAGAGAAAAAATATTAACAGGAAATAGCAAAACACCTAAAAGGATACTGACGTAGCAGGAAAATAAAAGTAGAAGGAAAAATCAGAAACAAAAAAGACAAAATGAAAAAAGGATGATGAGTATCTTCAACTACAACTAAAAAACGTTGACCTGAAACAGAAAGCATAATTTAATTAAAAAACAGTAAACAAGTTTTGAAACTGTAAACGTTTTATTCCTCAGAAAAATGGAATTTGCTGATGAAGATCTAAAACTGAAAAGCAAACCTCGCATTAACTTTCAAGGGACAAAAAAAGGATTTTTTAAAATTTAAATTTACTTTTAACTTCGATTCATTTCATTAATTTCTTTTAAAAGATAAAAGACGTTACACTATTTCTCGTGTTCAATGAAAAAAAATTTATTTATGAATTTTCCTAATAAAAAAATAATTCCTAATAAAAAATTTTAAAAAAAAATAATAATAGAAAAACAAAGAAAATAAATAATAATAAAAAAATAAAATAAATTTAACTAAAGATTAATAAATAGATCAATCAATTTAAATAACACAAGTTGAAATTTTTGTTCTACTTCTTAATTAAAAATTTCTTACTCAAGATAAAGAAGGTGAGAGATTTGCTTCCAAAGTTATTCTTTGTTATTTTTTTAAGACAAAAATGTAAAGTGCAGAAATATTAAAGATGAATAAATTTAAATAGCAAAAGATAATTTTTCTTTGAAAACAATTGCAGGAACACGACTAATATTAATTTGAAAAAATTTTTAGAACACTATGATTATTTAAAACATAAAATGTTAATTTTAAAAAATTTATATGAACATCGAATATTATTTTGAAAGAATTTTAAGAACATTGAATACTGTTAATCGAATTTTCAAAACCTCAAATGTTAATTTTAAAAAATTTGTACGAACATCGAACATTATTTTGAAAGAATTTTAAGAACATTGAATGTGTGTTTTCTTTAATCGTAACTTTAAAATATCGAACGTTAATTTGAACAATTTGAACAAACTTGAATTTTCAAAAACGCACAGATTATCAATTTTACCCGAAAATGTTGCAGTTGTTTCGTACTTTTAAAGAGTTTACATTTTATATAATTGTAAACACAGCTCATTTCAAGCTTAGTAATAATGTAAACTTGTAAATAGTATTTACCAATTTATCAAAATTTGTTATACTTTGCTATTATTTTTTCTTTTTTCATTTCAATGCTGACGAAATAGTTTTGTATGCTTCTGATAAGCAAAGAGACAACTTCACAGTAGGTAATAATATTAACAAATAAGTTTACAATGCCAAGAAAAAACAAACATAATATTTATACCCAACAATAAGATTGGGTTTATTATTTTATATCCCGAAAGTTGTAAAGTATAAACGATTCATATTTTTTTAGTAAAAATACAATTTTTAATTTCAAAATATAATTGTTTGTAACTTGAATTGAACCAGTGTGTGAAAATATTCACTATTGTTATTAATTCTCAGATATTTGTCAAGACAAAAATGTAAAAAACAGAAATAATGAAAAAATAGCAGATAATTTTTTCTGCTTCTAGTTAAAAATTTTAAAAGCTAATTCGTATAGCTTATTTTTTAAACATTAACATTTATTAGTTTTTTATGAGTCATTTTTTAGCACAATTTTGAAGTGTATGTACAATTTTTTACAGTAATGTCTGACAAGTCTTTTGTTACTCTACATTTTCTATGAAACTTTAATTAATTTTTTCAATTGACAATTATTTATTTTCAAATAAAAGTAAGAACGTGATTTTTTTGTCCTTAAAAAAAATGGGGATAGAATTTTTTTTTTGAAATTATTATCTACTATTTTGAATGTTACAATGTAAATAGAGATTTCGAAGAAAAGTTTACCAGGTCTATAATTTCTTTCTTCAAAAAAGTAAAGAGTAAATGGGAATGTAACAATTTTTTAATATTATCGCCTACTGTTTTTAGTACTAGCACTGTTTTTAGTACTAGCACTGTTAATGGAAATTTTGAATAAATATAATAAATATAATAAATAAATAATATAATTATATAATTATATTATAATAAATGTAATTCACAAATTGTAGTAAACTTAGTATCAGTTCTTAATAAAATAAAATTAAACATAAAACAAATATTACAATGTTCTTAAAATTCTGTATTTGCTTTACAGTTGTGTCAAAAAAATACTAATTCGAATAAAACTAATACTATAATTACTATATAATATTATATATATAATACTATACTAATTCTTTAAAATCTTTTTAAAATTATTTAAAAGTATTGTGTTAAGAATCCAATTAAACATAAAACAAAACATTAAAATGTTCTTAAAATTCTGAATTTGCATAGTCGTGTTAAAAAATTTAAAAAATTAAACTAATTCTTTGAATTTTTTTAAAAATACTTGAAATTATTGTGTTAAGAATGCAATTAAACATAAAACAAAACAATAAAATGTTTTTAAAATTCTGAATTAACATAGTCGTGTTAAAAAACTAAAAAAATGAAACTAATTATTTAAAAGTTTTTCATAAAATACTTGACATTATTGTGTAATGATTTTTAAATTTTTTAAAAATTTATTAAGAAATAAAATTCAAAATTTAATAAAAAAAAATGTTTAAAATTTTAAAGGAAAAATGTTTTGAAAATTTGTTTTTATTTTTTGGAAGAAAATCCATAAAAAAAATTTTTGAAAAATATACGCGGTTTTAACTTGCTAGCGCATTTTTTGACGCGAATCTCGATAAGAATTTATTTATTTATGAATGTTGACTACTTTACAAATAATATTTGAAAATTCTATTTAAGAAAACATATCCTACAAGTCTGTAATAATAAATTTATTATAATTAGTTGATAAAATGTTTTATAAATCAATTATTTTAATTTTCATTAATTCTTTATTCAAAAAAAAAATCAATTACTAAAAAGATTTAAAAAATTTAATTTAATTAAAATTTAATAAATGAAAATGTAGGGTTTTTCCGAAATGCTAGCTCAAGGGCGCCCCGCGGCGACCGAAGGTTCTCAAACTCAGTTTATTATCTTTTATTTATATGAATAGAAACGATAATAAACAGAGTTTGTGAACCTTTTGTCGTCTTGGGACTCCCTGGAGCGAGCATCTCGGAAATTCCCAATTATTAATTAAAATTTGAAAAATGAAAAAGAAAATTATTTAAAATTTGAAAAATGAAAAAGAAAATTATTTAAAATTCGAAAAATGAAAAAGAAAATTATTTAAAATTCGAAAAAATGGAAAAGAAAATCTCTAAAAATTAAAAAAAAATGTACATCATTTAAAAATAAAATCTCTAAAAATTAAAAAAAAATTACATCATTTAAAATTAAAAATTATAATGAAAAAAAATTATATCATTTAAAATTAATGATTATAATTAAAAAAAATTTGTATCATTAAAAATAAATAATTATAATTAAAAAAAATTTGTATCATTTAAAATTAAAAATTATAATTAAAAATTATAATTAAAAAAATTTTTAAGTCATTTTTAAATCATTTAAAATAAAAAAAAACATTTGGAAGTAATAAAAAAACCACTCACTCTCTCGCGATTTTAAAAATTGTCGAAAAATTTAAAAATTTAAATTGTATCTTAACTTTAACACGTGGTTTATCCAAAGAATTTCAAAAATATGCCACAGCACGATGTTACACGGCCCGAAGTTAATTTGCCACTGAATAAATAATTCTTTCAGTTCGTTGGCTATAAAAGTTAATTGCTCTTAAATGACCTTCAAATTTCTTCAAAATTTACTCAATTTTCAAAATAAAAATAAAATTTCCGAAAATTTTTAATTAATATTTCAAACCTTCGCGCGTCTAATAAAATAAACTACTACTAAAAGTATTTCAAAAAAATTGTTTACTTCACGCAGCAAATAAACAAAAGGCAATATAAGGGTGACAATCACAAATACTTCCTGGAAATTTTATTAAATTTAAAATTTAATTTTTCGAAACAAAATTTTCAAAAATTTTCCACAATTTTAATTCTGGTTTTTAAAATGTGACAAAAAAAGAATAAAACAATTAAAAAATTTTAAATATAAAAATAAAAGTATTTAAAAATAAAAACGATTTGAAATTTGAAGAAAAAAAATAAAATAAAATTTTAAATGAAAATTAAAATTTTAAAAAAATTGTTTTAATTTGTAAATTTTTAATTTAAAAAACATTTGCAAACTTACTGTGGCTAGTCACTAAAAAACACTCACTGGTATTTGTAAAAAAAAATTTTAAAACAAAAAAAAATCCGAAGTATCCAAACGAATCCGAATAGTTCCCCCCCACTGCGCAGTGTTACACGGCCCGAGGTAAATTCGCAACTGAGGAAATGTCTGTCCCTCAGCTGACGATTACCGTTAATTGCTTTTTAATTAAATTTTAATTTCTTGAAAACTTACTGGTTTTTGAAAAGAAAAAGAAAATTTTCATAAATTGAAAATTTTACTGGTAATTTTCCGGGTGAGTCCTGACAATTTTTTCAGAAGCGACTCCACGAAATTTCTCCCTTTAATTACTAAGAACTTTTTTTAAACGGTTATAATCATTAAAAAAATATAATAAAAAAAAGTTAATTAATAGTTTTACATAAATTTTATTTTCAATATTACTAAAATTAGTTATAAATTTTTTAAATTTTTAACGCAATTTTTTTAAGGAATTATAATATTTTAATAAATAAGAAAATTCTTTCTACAAATTTAATAATTTTCTAAAATTAAAAAAAAACATTCTCGTCAACATTTCAATTATATTTGTTAATAGTGAAATTCTTTTTTATAAATAGTAATAAATTAAAATTATTCCCAGAAATTTAATTATTTTCAAGAATTAAAAAAAAATACTTTCGTTAACATTTTAATTGTTCTTATTAATTTTACTAAAAGAAAAATTCCACAATTTCAATTCTGGTTTTTAAAATGTGACCAAAAAAAGATTAAAATAATTAAAAAATTTTAAATATGAAATAAAAAAGTATTTAAAAATAAAAACGATTTAAAATTTGCAGAAATAAAAAATAAAATAAAATTTTAAATATAAATAAAAATTTTTTAAAAAATTTTAAATAAAAATAAAAATTAAAAAAAAAAATTTTAAATAAAAATAAAAACTTTAAAAAAAATTTTTATTTTGTAAATTTTTAATTTAAAAATCATTTGCAAACTTACTGCGGCACTCACTGGCATTTGTAAAATGTTTTTAAACACTCGCGTACGACTTTTTGAAAAATATCCAAATTTATAAAAAAAAACACAATTTCTCCAAACTTATCCAAAAAATTTCAGCTTATCCAAAAAAATTTCGAAGTATCCAAACGAATCCAAAAAGTTCCCCCACTGCGCGGTGTTACACGGCCCGAGGTAAATTCGCAACTGAGGAAATTGTCTGTCCCTCAGCTGACGATTACCGTTAATTGCTTCTTAATGAGTTTTTAATTTCCTGAAAATTTCCAAAACTGTTTTTGAATTTTTTGCACATTTTGACTGGTAATAAAAGGGAAAAAAAATATGACGAGGGGGGGGGATGACGTACCACTTCTTGGAAATTTTTTTTTTCGTTCACAGTTTTTTGGAAAAAAAATTATTCAATAATTTTAGAATAACTTTTTTTACTTAAAAAAAATTTATTAATTTTTTTCTCACGCTCTTATAAAGAAATTATACAAAAAAAATGCTTATTAAAAAAATTACTCAATTAAATTACTCATTTACTCATTTGTCTGTCTCATTATTAACAAAAAAAAAATAGAACAAAAAATTATTTAACATTTTTAAAAATGTAAATAAAACTATTTAAAAATAAATATGATTTGAAATTGTCAAAAATGAAAAAATAAAATCACGAAAAAATGTGGAAAAAAATATAAATTATTTAAAATTATAAAATTTGAGCTGAAAAAATATTTTTTTAACTTACAGTAACTAGTCTCAGCATAAGTTGCAGTAAAACTCGATCGATGTCATCTTTGGGCACTAAAAAACACTTATTCCCGGTTTAAAATTTTTTCAAACACTCCCGCACGACTTTTCCAAAAATATCCAAATTTATCCAAAAAAATCCAAATTTCTCCAAAAATATCCAAACACTTCCAGTGTATCCAGAAGTATCCAAAAATATCTCCAAGTGTATAAAACAATTCACTGTATCCAAAAAAATATCCAAACGCATCCAGACGTATCCAAAAAAAATCCAAAGTCACCAAACGAATCCGAAAAGTTCCCCCACTACGCGGTGTTACACGGCCCGAGGTGAATTCACAACTGACGAAATGTCTGTCCCTCAGCTGACGATTACCGTTAATTGCTTCTTAATGAGTTTTTAATTTCCTGGAAATTTCCTCATTTTTCGCACTCTGGCGGAGAAAAAAAATTTTTCCAAAACTGTTTTTGAATTTTTTGCACATTTTCACTGGTAATAAAAGGGACAAAAATATGATGCGGGTGGGGGGATGGCATACCACTTCTTGGAAATTTTTTTTTCGTTCACAGTTTTTTGGAAAAAAAATTATTCAATAATTTTAGAAAATCTTTTTCTACTTTTTACAAAAAATAAACGGGACACAATAGTAATGACGTAGACAAGATAGTGACAGAAAACTTTTGGAAAATTTTTTCACTCTTTTTTCTCTCTCACTCTTATAAAGCAATTTTTCAAAAAAAAAATACTATTTAAAAAAATAACTCATTTAAAGAAATTTTTCAAAAAAAATACTCTTTAAAAAAACAACTCATTTAAAATTATTCATTTGTCTGTCTCACTCTTAACAAAAAAATAGAACAAGAAGTTATTTAAAATTTTTAGAAAATTTTTATCAAAAATAAATAAAATTATTTAAAAATAAAAAAATGTTATTAAAAACATTACAAAAATAATTTTAAACTTCTTGCAGAAAATAAAAACGGGACAATAACAATGACGTAGAGGGGAAGACAGAAAACTTTTTGGAAATTTACTCATTCATCTGTCTCCCTCTTAACAAAAAAAAACAAAAAATTATTTAAAATTTTTAAAAATTTAAATAAAAGTATTTAAAAATAAATATGATTTGAAATTGTCAAAAATGAAAAAATAAAATCACGAAAAAAGTGGAAAAAAATTTAAATCATTTCACATTATAAAATTTGAACTGAAAAAAATAAAATATTTTTGAAAATATTTTTTCAACTTACAGTAACCAGTCTCAGCATAAGCAGCAGCATTACTCGTTCGACGTCATCTTTGGGCACTAAAAAACACTCACTCGCAGTTTTAACTATTTTCAAACACTGCCGCACGACTTTTTCGAAAATATCCAAACTTATCCAAAAAATCCAAATTTATCCAAAAATATCCAAACACTTCCAGTGTATCCAGAAATATCCAAAAATATCTCCAAGTCTATAAAACAATTCACTGTATCCAAAAAATATCCAAACGCATCCAGACGTATCCAAAAAAATCCAAAGTCACCAAACGAATCCAAAAAGGTCCCACTGCGAGGTGTTACAAGGCCCGAGGTAAATTCGCAACTGACGAAATGTCTGTCCCTCAGCTGATGATTACCGTTAATTGCTTCTTAATGAGTTTTTAATTTCTTTAAAACTTTCTGACTTTTCGAAAGAAAAATAAAATTTTCGAAAATTTTTTTTCAATTTTTTCCACATTTTACTGGTAATAAAAGGATCGAAAGATATATCGGGGGGTGGGGGGGGGGGGTAATGACATTCTACATTTTTAAAATTTCTTGGAAATTTTAATTTTTTCTGTCATTCTTGGGGAAGGGGCGAAAAAATTTTTCAAAAATATTAGAAAAATTTTTTCTACTTTTCACAGAAAATGAA
Source organism: Leptopilina drosophilae (assembly GCA_032873175.1). Lineage (NCBI taxonomy): Eukaryota > Metazoa > Arthropoda > Insecta > Hymenoptera > Figitidae > Leptopilina > Leptopilina drosophilae. The sequence goes on along the minus strand of CM065485.1, from coordinate 42,618,313 downwards.
TGGGACAAAAGCTCATACTACGTCATCATGACGTATAGGAAATAATGACATATAAATTATTGCAAAATTTACTCATTCTCTTTTTCTTTTCCTCTTTAAAAAAAAATATAAAAATTCATTTTTTTTAATTCATAGATTTTGAAATCCATTCGTAATTTTGTAAAAAAATATGTTTTTGTATCCATTAAATAATTTCCGATTAAAAAAATTAATACTTACAAAAGTTTTAGCATTTAAGAAAAAATTAATAGAAATTAATAATAGAAATTACTATTTATTAGTAAATTTTATTAAAAAAATTAGAAGAAATTACTATTTATTAGTAAATTTTACAAAGAAATTAGTAGAAATCACTACTTATTGGTAAATTTTGCTGAAAAAGTTAGTAGAAATAACTATTTATTAGTAAAACTGATTTTTTACTAATTCAAAAGCAAAAATTAAAATTTTACTAAAAAGAATCGTGTGGAAATTATTTTTTGTTAGTAAAATTAATAGAATTAGTAAATTTCACTAATAAAATACTAAAATTATTACTATTTTCTTAGAAAATTGAGTCTTAGTACAAAAATGATTATTTTTTAGTAAAATTAATAGAATTAGTAAATTCCACTTATAAATTACTAAAAAAATTACTATTTACTTAGTTAATTTCAGTCGTAAGTTAGTATAAAAAAATTACCATTTACTTAGTAAACTTTACTAATTCAAAAGAAAAAATAAAATTTCACTAAAAAGAATCATGTGGAAATTATTTTTTGTTAGTAAAATTAATTGAATTAGTAAATTTCACTAATAAATTACTAAAATAATTACTATTTACTTAGAAAATTCAGTCATAGTATGGATATTATTATTTATTAGTAAAATTAATAGAATTAGTGAATTTCACTTATAAATTACTAAAAAAATTACTATTTATTTAGTAAATTTTAGTCGTAAGTTAGTATAAAAAATTACCATTTACTTACTAAACTTTACTAATTCAACAGGAAAAATAAAATTTCACTAAAAAGAATCATGTGGAAATTATTTTTTGTCAGTAAAATTAATAGAATTAGTAAATTTGGCTAATAAATTACTAAAATAATTACTATTTACTTAGAAAATTTAGTCATAGTAGAGAAATTATTATTTATTAGTAAAATTAATAGAATTAGTAAATTTCACTAATAAATTACTAAAAAAATTACTATTACTAATTACTAATTAGTAAATTTCAGTCGTAAGTTAGTAAAAAAATTATTGTCTACTTAGTCAACTTTACTGATTCAAAAGCAAAAAGTCAGCAACTAATTCCAATTCGTAAATATTTTTTTAACTTATGCTTCTTGAAATTTGTGAATTTTCCTTTAAAAAATTAGTTAAAAAAGATTGCTATCTAGTTAGTAAAATTAACTAATCAGAAGCAAGAAATACAATCACTAATTCACATTAGTAACAATTTTTAGTTTTACTTTTTCCTTATTGGAGTTTGTAAATTTTCCTTTTAAAAATTAGTCAAAGAAGAGTACTATCTAGTTAGTAAAATTTACTAATTTAAAAGCAAGAAATACAACCACTAATTCAAATTAGTAACAATTTTTACTTTTTCCTTATTGGAGTTTGTAAATTTTCCTTTTAAAAATTAATCAAAGAAGAGTAATATTGAGTTAGTAAAAGTTAGTAATTCAAAACCAACAATTTCAATCACTAATTCCATTTAGTAAACATTTTTACTAATTCAAGCAAAAATAGTAAATAATAATAATAAAAAAATTATACACAGTACATTTAGCCAACACTACAGTGTTTGACGTATTTAAATGTATTTCAAGTTTATACGCTTATGAACAGTGTGTGTGTGTATGTTTGAAGGGTGGGGGGGGGGAGAAATAGAAGAGAGAGAGTGGGGGAAGATCAATGCCGTCACTGCATCTCTCGGTGTCAGATTGTCTGCACATGCCGGCGACCTTCTTCTTCTTCTTCTTCTAGTTCTCTAGTTCTAGTTGTACTTTTAGCTCTTCTCTATATCGTCGTTCTATACACATCCCCCAGAGAGTGAGCGAGATGCATTTCCCACTCGGAAAAGGTTAACTACTTTAGGATATGTCTCTACTCGAAAACGCGCGCGCGCGCGTCAAAATTTATTCTATATTAGTCGAACCAGGCTAATTTTTTTTTTTTTTTTTTTTTGAGAAAATTTACTAATATACTTAGAAACGAATATTAATTTTTTTTACTGTTGACTTTAATTAATTTTTCCCAAGGTAATTTTAATTTTCCTTTAGGATTCGTTTTTCCTCTCAATATGATGTCTAAAAAGGCAAAAATGTGTAAAAATTCCATTGATTATGGTTATCAATTATTGAAACTACTATTAATTAAAATTACTAATGGTTAAAGCTACTAATGATTGGAACTACCATTAATTATATTTACTAATGGTTAAAACTACCAATGATTGAAATTACCATTAATTATAATTACCTATAGCGAAAACTACCATTGATTATTATTACCAATGGATAAAACTACCATTGACTATATTTAGCAATGGTTGAAAATACCAATTATTGGAACTACCATTGATTATAATTATCAATGGCTAATTCTACCATTGATTATTATTACCAATGGATAAAACTACCATTGATTATAATTATCAATGGCCAGAACTACCATTTATTATAATTATCAATAGCTGGAACTACCATTGATTATAATTATCAATGGCCAAAACAACCATTGATTATAATTATCAATGGTTAAAACAACCAATGATTGGAACTACCATTGATTATAATTATCAATGGTTAAAACAACCAATGATTGGAACTACCATTGATTACAATTACAAATAGCAAAAACTAAAATTGGTAATTATTACCAATGGTTAAAGCTAGCAATGATTGAAACTACCATTAATTATAATTACTTATAGCGAAAACTACTATTGAGTATAATTACCAATGATTATTATACTAATAATATTATTATTATTATTAATAATTAATTATTATAATAATATAATATTAATAATAATTATTAATATTAATAATAATCATTGGTAGTTTTAACCATTGCTAAATATAATCAATTTTAGTCTAATAATAATAATTAATTAATTAATAATATTAATAATTAATTAATTATTATAATATTAATCATTAATTAATTATTATGTTAATAATATAATAATTAATTATTATATTAATAATATAATAATTAATTATTTAATTATCAATGGTAGTTTCAATTATTGGTGGTTTTAACCATTATTAATTATTACTAATGGTTAAAACTACAAATAATTGAAACTACCATTGATTATAATTACCAATTGATTGAAACTACCATTAATTATAAAATTGTCAATTATTTGACTAAAACTAAAATAATAATAAAATAATAATAATAATAATAATTGAAAAATAATAATAATAATCCAATAATAATAATAATAATCCAATAATAATAAAAAATAATAAATAATTTCTCATTTTCTTTTGACAAAAATAGACAAAAAAAAACTTTCTCTCACTACAATAAAAGAAGCTATTTTTTTTAATTTTCTTCCATTACTTAAGTTAAAAAAAAGGAAAGAAAAAAAAAAGGTTTTTTATGCAGAAAATGAAAAAAGGAATATACATTTTTCTTTCAATGCGAATTTTTCCCCTTTTTGATTATATAAAAGGACATTACAATTTCTACTTTATTTTATTCCTAGGAGAATATTTTGTGAATGATAAGCCTGTCACGATAAGAATTGACGATATATAATAACCCTCTACTTCGTCCCCATCTCATTTAGCCGCAAGAATAATATCTTTCTTCTCTTTTTTATTCGTCCCTTGAAGAACAAGAAGGAAGAGAAGTGAAAAAGAAAATGTTTGCCTCTCTTTAAATCTTACTCTCCCCCCCCCCCTCTTGATATAGTATTTTATTTTTATTATTATTATTTTTTTGTTTTTGATCTCTAATCCGATCTCCATCAATTTGATTGGTTTAAAAAAGTCGTTGAGGAAACAATTTTTTTGCTAAATGCGTAATTTATTTTTGTGTGTGTACTTTTATTATTTGTCACTCTTGACTATTTTTTGTTTGTTTGTATATTTATTATGTTTTTCGTAAATTTATTTTTTTATTCCATTTTTTTATTCCATTTTTTTATATATTTTTTATTATATTTTTCATAGATTTATTTACTTATTAAAATTGTCAATATATTTATTTTTTGATTACATTTTTCCATATTTGTATCTTTCTCCTTATTCTATAATATTTTTACACATTATTTAAATTTTTCACAGAATTTTTCACGAAGCAATTGTCAATTTTTCGACATATTTATTTATTTATTACATTTTTCGACATATTTATTTATTTATTACATTTTTCCACATACTTATTTATTTATTTATTACATTTTTCCACATACTTATTTTTTTATTATACTTTTTCATCACGGTAAATCGTTAGATATTAAAATAACACCAAAAAGGATTAAAATAATCCAATTTAGTGCTATTTTAATCCATTTTGGTGTTATTTTAATACCTAACGATTTACCGTGATAAACTTATTAACGTATTTATTTACAATAAATAAATATTTACTGTATTATATATTTAAAATATTTTTGACACAATTGGACCTTACAAATACAATAATATTTTTAATTAATTAGTATTATTTTAAATTTAAATACATAAATTAATAATACTACAATCTAGATTTAGTTTTAATTACATATAATAGAATTTTTCATGATTCATGTATCATTCGGTAAATTTGACATTTGGTAAAATTACTCTTCGGTAAAACTAATTCGGACAAATGTCCGGGATTACCAAATGCAAAATTTACCGAATGCTACGAGTCCCGAAAAAATTCTATTAAATTTAATTCGAACTAAATGCACTGAAAAAAAACATTTATTAGATTTAAATAATCGATTATTTCACTATTATCAAAAAAATAATTATTCGAATAGAATAAATTGAATTTGAATCAATTTAATTCAGTTTTTGAATCAAATGAATTGTATTTGAATAAAAATTCAGTATTAGAATCAAATAAATTGTATTTGAATAAAAAATTCAGTTTTTGAATCAAATAAATTGTATTTGAATAAAAATTCAGTTTTTGAATCAAATGAATTGTATCTGAAAAAAATTCAGTTTTTGAATCAAATGAATTGTATTTGAAAAAAAATTCAGCATTTGAATCAAATAAATTGTATTTGAATAAAAATTCAGTGTTTGATTTAAAATTCAGTATTTGAATAAAAATTCAGTATTTGAATCAAATAAATTGTATTTGAATCAATTTAATTAACTTTTTAAATCAAATGAATTGTATTTGAATAAAAATTCAGTATTTGAATTAAATAAATTGTATTTGAATAATAATTCAGTGTTTGAATCAAATAAATTGTATTTGAATAAAAATTCAGTATTTGAATAAAAATTCAGTTTTTGAATCAAATGAATTGTATTTGAAAAAAAATTCAGTATTTGAATCAAACAAATTGTATTTGAATAATAATTCAGTGTTTGAATAAAAATTCAGTATTTGAATAAAAATTCAGTATTTGAATCAAATAAATTGTATTTGAATCAATTTTATTTAGTATTTGAAGCAAACAAACTGTATTCAAATCAATTTAATTCAGTATTTGAGGCAAAAATTATTTAATTGATTCAAATAAAAATTATTTGTTTCAAGTAAATATTTATTTGATATTAAGTCAAATAATCGATTATTTGAATCAAATAAAATTTTTTTTATTCAGTGTGTGATATTATTTTTTAATATATTTAATGAAATAAATAATAATTTAATATATTATTGTATTTTTAAAGGGGCAAATTGGAACATTCTTAAAGGGGGGGGGGTAAAATTTATTTTTTAGAGGCAGGAGGTAAATTTTGTTTTAAAAAAGCATTTTTTTTCAATGTTATTTGTATTACAAAATTTTTTCTAACAAATGTATTTAAATACTAATTATAATATTAATGATAATACTAAGAATAATACTAAGAATAATACTTAGAATAATAATAATACTAATAATAAATATTATTATAAAAATAATTACTATTACTATAATAATTTTTTTAATAATAGTAATAATACTAATAATAATAACTATTATTATAAAAATAATTACTGTTACTATAATAATTTTTTTTAATAATTGTAATAATAATAACAATAATAACTATTATTATAAAAATAATTACTATTACTATAATAATTTTTTAATAATAGTAATAGTAATAATAATAATAATAATAATAATAATAATAATAATAATAATAATAATGATAATAATAATAATATTTTAAAATGTCAAAAAACGAGTGGTCACGAAAATCCCACGATTTTATCCCGCACCTGTCCATCAAATATTGGCTTTTATATATACAATGTCCCCACATACATATCGAAGAAGAATATTGTCCATCGTCGCGAAAAATTTATTGTGACACACTGTTCACTCTGTGTGACCTCGTTTCATTTGGACCTTGCCTCCCATATACCCATCAGTGAAGGGTAGAAAAAGGGAAGGGGGGAAAATGCTAAACTTTTGCACTCTATTATATAACTATATAGTAAAGTTTCACAAAATGTAGAAAATTTCTATTATTACAAAATATCGTGTGCAAAAGGGTTTTTTTTCTGACATAAAACTAAATATTTTCTTTATTATACATACATATAGAAAGAGACAGAGAGAGAGAGACAGAGAGAGAGAGAAATGCATTAAATCGATAAATATAGTTTAGACACACAAAAAGAAAAAAAGAATACAATAACTTTTAAATAAGAAATTTACTAAATGGGAATAGGTTGTTGGAAATATTATTCATACATATAAAACGTGTATATCGAAGTCGGGCTTTTTTTATATCTAATATTCACGACATTTTGCGAAAATAGTGAATTCAAAAGGTGAATTCAATTGGAATGAATAATTTGTTTAGAAATCTAATTTTGCTGTGGAAATTATAGGGAAATATTTGAGGCTGGGGAGGGAGAAATATTTTCAAATTAAAATTTAATTTCTTTGTGAATCAAAAAAAAATTTTTTTTTTTTTGACGAATTTATTAACATTTTCATTAACTAGTTAAATTCAGTATTTTTATTATTTTTATTATTCTTTCCCAATATTATTAATTTTTATACGATTATAATTTTTTTTCTCTACCTATAAATGTTTATTAGTATTATTATTATTATTATGTAATAATTTCTTAAAACTATTTTTTGTTTGTTAATATGCACGAAAAAAAATCTTTACCTGGAACAACTATAAAATTCATTATATTAGCGAAATTTTTAGTTGTTGCAACGAATACTTTCGCTATTTTAAAGAATACTTTCGTTATTTCAGCGAAATACGTGTAACTATTTTTAAAATTATTTTTATTATTAGTATTTTCATTATGCTTTCACTATTATTTATTTATTTATTTATTTTACAAATTTATTTATTATTTATTTATTTATTTTACAAATTTATTTATTATTTATTTATTTATTTTACAAATTTATTTATTATTTATTAATTTATTGTTGCTATCACTATTTTTACTATTTTTCATTATTAGCATTAATATCGTTATTCTTGTTAATAACATTATTTAGTTATTATTTGTGTTAAAGTCATTACTTTTTTTTAAATAAATAGTTTTGTGTTGCAAAATAATTAAAAAAGTTAATAATAAATAAATTGTATTGTTAATTTTTTTTTTATTTTATCAGTTAAACTGAAAATAAGAATAAATAGAAGAACTTCGTAACTATTCGAAATTAATTACTTGCCATCTATTTATTATATTATTATTTATTAATTACCACACTGAAAAAAAAATTATTTGATTCAAATAACCGATTATTTGACTATTATCAAAGAAATATTTTCTTGAATCAAATAATTTTTATTTTGTAAATAAATAAATATTTTCAAATAAATATTTTCTTGAATCAAATAATTTTTATTTTGTAAATAAATAAATAAATATTTTCAAATAAATATTTTCTTGAATCAAATAATTTTTTATTTTGTAAATAAATAAATAAATATTTTCAAATAAATATTTTCTTGAATCAAATAATTTTTATTTTGTAAATAAATAAATATTTTCAAATAAATTTTTTCTTGAATCAAATAACTTTTACTTGAATCAATTAAATAATATTCGCTTCAAATACTAAAATATTTTACTCAAATAAAATTTATTTGATTCAAGCAAACATTTATTTGATAATAGTCAAATAATCGGTTATTTAAATCGAATAAATTTTTTTCCACTGTAATTAGTTCTTTTTTTTCTTTTTAATTTTTATAATTTTATTCAGATTTTTTCCGGAGTAACAAATTATCATTTTTTTGTCTCGAATTAAGAAGTGGGGGGGGTGAAAACAAATTAGAATTACTCCCTCCCGTAGAAATGAATATTAAAGATTTGAATGTCTGCGCGACTTAACGTTGATTTTACCACGGTGACAATTCTCACGACCTAAAGTCACGCTTTAGCGTTGAAAATGCCTACTAATTAGTTGTAATTGAAGGAGAAAGAAAAAGAGAGCGAGAGAGAGAGAGAGAAAAAAACGTGATTTTTAATCTGTTTGAAAAATTCCCCCTTAAATTATTCGTATTACTTAATTAATTCTTGTTCTACAATATTTTTTTAATAACGATTTAGACATTAGTTTGAATTAGGAGATAAAAAATTCTTATCTCTTGAAAAGCATCATTTTCCATGTATATGTGGGAAAATTTGATTAATATTTTTTTTTCAAGTAGATATACTATGTACATACTCTGTAAAGTTGCACGTGATTATTTAATCACTGAGGTAATTAATTAAAATAAAACTACCATTACCAACACTATATTTATAGGTGGGGAAATTAAGTAAAAATTAAAGAGTTCTGTATTTTATTTTATTTTTTCTTTTTTTTTTTTTTTGTTTTAATAAATAAAATCGAATTTATTTAGAATTATGTGTTTTTCATTTCAAACATTTATTAGCAAAAGAAAAATGCTTTTTGAACATTATTTGGAAAATTTATTAGACGCTTTGGTAAAGTTCACTAAGTTTGTAAAAAACTGTGTAAAATAGTTTTTTACATTTAAATTACATTTTACATTTTTTTACATATTAAATTGCATTAATTACATAATTATATTAAATTTGTAACAATTTAAATGGAAAAATATTTTTTGTTCTAAATTTTTAATTATTATAAACACTTAAAGATAAAAAAAGAAAATATAATAAAAATTACAGATAGAATAAAAGTAATAAAAGCAGTAAAAAATACAAAAAAAGTGGAAAAAATAGTACAAAATTGTAAAAAATTGTAAAAATTCAGAAAATTGTGAACATAAAAATAGTTAAAATAAAAAAAATAGTAAAACTGAAAATAATAGAAAAATAAAGATAGAAGAAATAACAAAAACTACAGAAGTAATAAAAATAATGAATGCAGTAAAAATACAAAAAAGTGTTAAAAATAAAAATAGTAAAAATAGTAAAAATTCAACGAATGGCAAAAATAAAAATATTTAAAATTACAAAAAAATAGTAAAAATACAAAGATTAATAAGAACAACAATAATTAAAATAAAGAAATAGTAACTTTGTAAATAGTAACAATAAAAATAAGAAAACTAAAAATAGTAGCATAATTAATATAGTAAAAATAATAAAATAAGTAAAAATAAATAAAGTGGTAAAAATAAAAATATTAAAAATAGTGAAAGGAATAAAAATAAAGAAAATTGTAAACCTGAAAGTAGTTAAAGTACAAAAATTAGTAAAAATAAAAATAATTAAAGTAAAAAATTGTAAAAATACAAAAATTCATAAAAACAAAAATAGTTAAAATAAATAGTAACATTATAAATAATAACAATAAAAATTGTTAAACTAAAAATAATATAAAAATAAGAATAGTAAAAATAGAAAAAAATAAATAAAGTGGTAAAAATAAAAATATTAAAAATAGTTAAAGCAATAAAAATACAGAAAATTGTAAGAATGAAAGTAGTTAAAATACAAAAATTAGTTAAAAAGAAAAATAATTAAAATTTAAAAATTATTAACAATACACAAAAATAGTAAAAATACAAAAAAATAATTAAAATAAATAGTAACATTATAAATAGTAACAATAAAAATTAGTGAACTAAAGATAGTAAAAATAAATAAAGTGGTAAGAATAAAAGTAGTAAAAAATAAAAATATTAATAAGAATAAAAACACAGAGAAAAATCAATGTATTTAAAATACAAAAATAATTAAAAGACAAAAATTCATAAAAATAAAAAAAGTAAAACTAAAAATAGTAAAAATTATGAAATAAATAAAAGTAAAAAAAGTAAAAAAAAATTTAAAGGAATGTAAATACAGAAATTTGTAAAAATGGAACTAGTTAAAATACAAAAATTAGTAAAAACAAAAATAATTAAAATTTAAAACTAGTATACATAAACAAAAATAGTAAAAATTCAAAAAATAGTAAAAATACACAAAAATAGTAAAAATACAAAAATTAGTAAAAATACACAAAAATAGTAAAAAAATACACAAAAATAGTAAAAATACAAAAAAATAGTAAAAATTCACAAAAATAGTAAAAATACACAAAAATAGTAAAAATACACAAAAATAGTAAAAATACAAAAAAATAGTAAAAATTCACAAAATAGCAAAAATACACAAAAATAATAAAAATACAAAAAAATAGTAAAAAGACGAAAAGCAAATAGTAATGAAAATAATAATAAAACTAATACTCAAAAAAGGAAACAATAAAAATACGAAAATAAAAATAATAATTCTTATTACAATAACAATACTAAATAAAAAATAAATGTGAAACAGTTGAGTTTTTATTGTCAGTGACAATAATATGAAATGAAATTTCGCTAAATAAAATTTATTTCTCTTTCTCTCTCTATATATATATAAAAAGCATTCGCGTACCAAAGTCATTTTCTTCTTTCTATTGTTATAGCACGATGTATAAAAAAGAGTTGTGAAGGATTCATTGCAGCTTCGATTTTTAAAAGTCCTCTTCTCTCTCTCTCTCCTATTCTACATTTTTCTCATCTTTCTTCGCTCGCTTTACTACGCATCGTTGCGTTTGAACCCAGTAAAAATGTCAGAGGGTCAGAGGCCGTTTGTTAAAGGGAGAAACTCCTTTCAGGGGGATTACATCGCTAGGGGCCACTGATAAAAAAGAAAAAAAAACCTTCTAATACTTTTCTTCCCGACTTTCACTTGACATCTAATACACAAACTTTGGCTCTGATTTAATCTTCTTATTAATTATTTTTTGAAAAAGGAGGAAGATGGGAACATTTTTTGTCCTCTTTTGTTCTTTTTTTTTCTTTCTCCCCCTTTATTCTTCTTTTTTTCTAGTCCATATTTTTAAAAATTTTCTATTTTCTTTTTTTTGTGCATATTTTTTCATATTTTCGGTTTTTGGTTCATTTTTTGGGTATTTTCTTTCTTTTGTCGATATTTTTTTATATTTCCTTTTTTTGGCTTTTTTTGTTTATCTTTTGGGTATTTTCTTTTTTTTGGTCCATATTTTTTGGTATTTTCTTTTTTTTGTGCATATTTTTCCATATTTTCGGTTTTTGGTTCATTTTTTGGGTATTTTCTTTTTTTTGGTCCATATTTTTTGGTATTTTCTTTTTTTTGGTCCATATTTTTTTATATTTTCGGTTTTTGGTTCATTTTTTGGGTATTTTCTTTCTTTTGTCGATATTTTTTTATATTTTCGGTTTTTGGTTCCTTCATGGGTATTTTCTTTCTTTTGGTCCATTTTTTTTTTGGTATTTTTCTTTTTTTTGTCCATATTTTTTTATATTTTCTTTTTCTTTTGCTTTTTTGGTTCATTTTTTTGGGGTCTTTTTTTTGGTCTATATTTTTTGGTATTTTCTTTTTTTTATCTGTATTTTTTGATATTTTCTATTTTTTTTTAACTTTCTTTTATTTTTTTTTCATTTTTAAAGAAAAAATTCTATTTTCATTTTGACATTGTTTCAAGGGAAAAAATTTTCCTCGTAAATTGTAAAACTTGCTCTCCTACAGGGTTGGGGACAAAAAATTGACCTTCACATGATACTTTATCCCCACGTTTTTCGGGCACACTTTTGCCAAATCGGAAGCAACAGTTGACACTTTAAATGATAAATTCATATTGAAGTTTGGCTCCAACTTGGATATGAAGACAAAACTCGAAAACATTTTTCCAATTCGTATATCTATTTATATAACGATCGACGGAAAAAAAGTGTACTTTTCGAATATTTTCCCAAACAACTTTTATATTTCCTACAGTTATTTTTCTTTTTTTTGTATTTTATATTATTTTATTATTTTATAATTTATAATTATATTTAACATAATAAATTATTTATATTTCCTACAGTTATTTTTCTTTTCTTTGTATTTTATATTATTTTTATTATTTTATAATTTATAAATTTTCTAATTTATAACCATATTTAACATAATAAATTATTTATTTTTCATGAATTTTGTTAAATTTCCTTATTTTAGTTACTTACAAAATTTTTTTAATTATTTAATTATTATTACTATTATTTAATATTTTTTATTATTTAATAATATCAATAACAATAACAATAATAATAGTAATAATATTAAAAAATAATATTAATAATAATAATAATAATAATAATAAATAATAATAATAATAATAATAATAATAGTTTCCAAAAATATTTTTTGTTTTTTATTTTCCGGTTTTTTTTTTAAATTGTTTTTCGTTTCACGGTGATATTCCTTGTGTTTTAATCCAAGAACTTATTTTTACCAATTGTTTCCCGACTACAATATAGTTGAGAGAGAGAGAGAGAGAGAAAAAAGAGAGGGAGAAAAGAAAAATACGAAAACAGTGGCACAAGAGAAATATTTACTATATAGGAAAATGTACCAGAGGGAAATAGCAGTTTCCAATATTACCGCGTGAAAAAAAAAAGAAAGAAACCCAAGAGTGTCATCACAAATGAAGCGGAAAAAAATGTCTTTAATCAAAATATAAACTGAACCCTGCGCAATTTTTTTTTCTTGTTCAGAAAATACAATTTCAAGATTTTTCATTTTAAATTCAATCGAACTGATTGGTCTTAAATCTTAATTAAGTAAATGTAATAAATAAATAAAAGAAAATAAATTAAAAAACAAATAAAAAAATAAATAAATAAAGACGAAAATTAAAAATACATAAAATAAAGGAAAGTAAAATGTAAAACAAAAATCGATAATAATAATAATAAAAATAGTGTTAAAAAAAAAAAAAATAATAATAATAATAATAATAATAAAAATAGTGTTAAAAATACTAATAATAATAATAATAATAATAAAAATAGTGTTAAAAATACTAATAATAATAATAATAATAATAATAATAATAATAATAATAATAATAGTAATAATAATAATAATAATATTAATATTAATAAAATGACAAAAAATAATACTAATAAAAATGTAATAACAATATAATAAAAAATAGGGAAAATAAACCCAAAATAAATAATAAATTGTGAATAAAAAACCAATTAATTACTGAGTATTAACTAATAGTTGTAATATTAAATTTGCAGTGTGAATTAAATAATAAAATTTTTTTCTTTGTCCCATTTGTAAAATAATAAACAAAAAGGAATTAAATAATAACAATTACACCAATATTGTTAAATAAAATTGTTTAGCCTTTGCTAAAGTTTAGCTATAAAATAATTAGTAGGTATATAAAATAAAAAATAAATGAATAAAAAATAAAAAAACACATTAAATTTATTGTTTCTTTAGTCTTTTTTTTTTTTTTTTTTGACGAATGTTGAAGAAATAAAATGGTTCATTGCCCTCGTTTTTCCAGACATTGATTTTTTTTCGTTCACCCCCTCCTATTACGGAAAAGTCCATCTATTCTTTGGCCAAACTTTTATCCAATTCATTTCGAAAGATATCCACCACCCGAGTCACCCTAGAATTCTGACAAGTCCACAAATTTCATTTTACTGCTAACGGTTCCTCTTTTTTTCTACTTCCACCACTCTTAACATATTTGAAACGATTCAACTTGTATTTTTCTCCCTATTAGGACATTTTTCCGCTGAGATTGTAAAATTTATTGTCGATCCAATTATTTCATGTTTTGAAGTAGTTTTATTTAGATTAATTTAGTTCTCAATAGGAAAATAGTCGATTTTAATTTTTTTTTGGGGGGGGGAGAATTTATTTAAATAAAAAAATTAAAAAGAATTAATAAAATATGATGAAAATGAAGGAAAAAATAAACAGGAAGAAAATGAAAGAAAAAAGAAAAAAAATAAAAATGAAAGAAAAAATAAAAAGGAAGAAGGTGAAATAAAAAAATAAAAAGAAGAAAATGATAGAAAAAATAAAAAAGAAGAACATGAAGGAAAAATAAAAAAGGAAGAAAATCAAAGAAAAAAGAAAAAAGAAAACGAAACAAAAAATAAAAAGGAAGAAAATGAAACAAAAAATAAAAAGAAGAAAATGATAGAAGAATTAAAAAAGGAGAACATGAAGGAAAAAATAAAAAGGAAGAAAATCAAAGAAAAAATTAAAAAAAGAAAATGAAAGAAAAAATAAAAAGGAAGAAAATGAAAGAAAATATAAAAAAAACTGATAGAAAAATTAAAAAAGAAGAAAATGAAAGAAAAATAAAAAGGAGGAAAATCGAAGAAAAAATTTAAAAAAGAAAATAAAAGAAAAATAAAAAGGAGGAAAATCGAAGAAAAAATTTAAAAAAGAAAATAAGAGAAAAAATAAAAAGAAGAAAATGATAGAAAAATTAAAAAAGAAGAACATGAAGGAAAAAATAAAAAGGAAGAAAATCAAAGAAAAAATAAAAAGGACGAAAATCAAAAAAAAATAAAAAGAAGAAAATGATAAAAAAAATTAAAAAAGAAGAAAATGGAAGAAAAATAAAAAGGACGAAAATAAAAAAAAAATAAAAAGAAGAAAATGATAAAAAAAATTAAAAAAGAAGAAAATGGAAGAAAAATAAAAAAAAAGAAAGAAAAAAGAAAATGAAAAAACGAATAAAAAAAGAAAATGAAAGAAAAAATAAAAAATGAAGAAAAAAAATTGTAAAGTGGAAACTAACAGAAATTAAAATAAAATTAATTAAATTAAAGGAGAAAGAAGTTAACAAGATAATTAAAATTAATTTTAATTAAGAAATAAATTACAATTAATTATTATTATTATTATTTTACAATTAATTTTTATTAACAATTAACAAATTAATTTCAATTAAGAAATTAATTAAAATAAGTAAAGAACGAATTTTCTTTCTGAACTTCTACTTAATTATATATGGTAAAATTAATTTAAAAAAAAATACAAATAGCAAAAAAAAGAAATTTTTTGTCAAACAAAAAAGAAGTGGAGTAGAAAAATTTATTTAAGAGAAGAGGGTATTTTTTTGTGACACCTTCTTTTTGTCGAGTGGCGCTAATAAAGAAAACAGTGTATCAGAGAGAAGAGCAAGATTCCCTTAAGATTATGATATGGAGACCTTAAGATAGTGGAGACGCAATATGTGAGTGCAGGAAAGCGAAAGGTCTCCTTAAGGGAGTCAAAGAAAGTAGGGAAACGCCTGAGGGGATTTAAGTAGGTGGGTTAAAGTGAGCCGACATGCCGAGACGAAAGCAGACGAAAGATGAGTGCATACAAGAGATGTATGGTTCAAGAAGGAGAGGAGAGGAGAGAGGAGAGGAAGCGACAGGCGCAAACAAGGGAGAACGGCTCTTATCTTTCTTCTCTCTTTTCCTCTCTTCTTCTTTCTTTTTGCATTCTCACTTTTCGTCTCTTCTTTTTCAATTTTTTCATTCTCTCTCCTTTTCTTTCATTCTGTCTTTTTTTCTTTCATTCTTTCGTTTTTCTGTTTTTTTCTTTCATTTCGTCTTTTTCTGTGTTTTCTACTTTTTCATTCTGTCTTTTTTTTCTTTTAATCTGCTTTTCATTCTTGTTTTTTTCTTTCATTCTGTCGTTTTTCTGTTTTTTTCTTTCATTCTGTCTTTTTTCTGTTTTTTTCTTTCATTCTGTCGTTTTTCTGTTTTTTTCTTTCATTCCGTCTTTTTCTGTGTTTTCTATTTTTTCATTCTTTCATTCTGTCTTTTTTTTCTTTTAATCTGCTTTTCATTCTTGTTTTTTTCTTTCATTCTGTCGTTTTTCTACTTTTTTCTTTCATTCCGTCCTTTTTCTGTATTTTCTACCTTTTCATTCTTTCATTCTGTCTTTTTTTTCTTTTAATCTGCATTTCATTCTTGTTTCTTTCTTTCATTCTGTCTTTTTCCGTTTTTTCAATCAGCTATTCATTTTTGCCTTTTTTCTTTCATTGTCTCTCTTCTGTTTTTTCCTTCATTCTGTCTTTTATTTATTTTTTTTTCTTTCATTACGTATTTTTTGTTTTCTCTTTCATTCTGTGTTTTTGTATTTTTTTTCATTCTGTCTTTTTATATTTTTTTTCATTCTGTCTTTCATTATGTATTTTTTGTTTTCTCTTTTTCATTCTGTCTTTAATCTTTCTTTTTACATGTTCTCCTTCTGCTTTGTTTTCTTTTGTAATTACTCTTTTTTCTGTTTTTTTTTCAACTTGTATTTTTCATTCTGTGTTTTTTCTTTCCTTCTTTATTTCATTATTTCTTTAATTTTCCTTTTTTTCTTCTTCATTCAGTCTGTTTTTTCCGTTTTTCTTTCTCTTTAAATTCGAAACATTTTTTTCATGACTTTTCATTTATTTTGTCTTATTTCTATATTTTTTAAAACTTTTTTTCTGTCTCAACTATTTTTCAATTTAACTTTTTTTTAATTTTTTTTTGTATTCTGTCTTTTTTTAGTTTTTTTTTAATTCTCTCCTTTTTTTAAATATTTTTTCATTTTCTTTTATTTCTTGTATCTTTCATTCCTTTTGTCATTTTTTCCGTATTTTCCACTTTTTCTTATTCTTACATTTTCTCTCTTTTCTTTCACTCTGGCTTTTTTTCTTTAAATCTGTTTTTTTTCTTTCATTCTATCTTATTCTTTATTTTCTACTTTTTCATTTTTTGTTCCTTCTTTCATTCTGTCTTTTTTGTCTTTTTTCTTTTAATCTACTTTTCTTTTTTAATTTTTTTCTTTCATTCCGTGTTTTTCTGTATTTTCTACTTTTTGTTTCTTTCATTTTCTCTTTTTTCTTTTATTCTGTCTTTTTTTGTATTTTTTCTTTTAGTCTGCTTTTCTTTTTTGGTTTTTTTTTTTCATTCTGTCTTTTTTCTGTATTTTCTTTCTTTCATTTTCTCTTTTTTCTTTCACTCTGACTTTTTTTTACAATCTGTTTTTTTTCTTTTATTCTATCTTTTTCTGTATTTTCTACTTCTTTATTCTTTCATTTTCTGTTTTTTCATTCATTCTGTCTTTTTTGGTTTTTTTTCTTTTAATTAACTATTATTTTTTTCTTGCATTCAATATTTTTCTGTATTTTCTACTTTTTGATTCTTTCATTTTCTCTTTTTTATTTCATTCTGTCTTTTTTCTGTATTTTCCTTCTTTCATTTTCTCTTTTTTTCTTTCATTCTGTCTTTTTCTGTATTTTCTTTCTTTCATTTTCTCTTTTTTCTTTTACTCTGACTTTTTTTTACTATATGTTTTTTTTCTTTTATTCTATCTTTTTCTGTATTTATTACTTTTACATTCTTTCATTTTATGTTTTTTCATTCTTTCATTTTCTGTTTTTTCGTTCTTTCTGTCTTTTTTAGGTTTTTTTTTCTTTAATAAATGACTTTTATTTTTTTCTTTCATTCCGTGTTTTTCTGTATTTTTTCTACTTTTTGATTCTTTCATTTTCTCTTATTTCTTTCATTCTGTCTTTTTTTCTGTATTTTCTGCTTTTTCTTTCTTTCATTTTCTCTTTTTTCTTTTACAATGGCTTTTTTTTCTTTTAGTCTGTTTTTTTCTTTTATTCTATCTTTTTTTGTATTTTCTACTTTTTCATTCTTTCATTTTCTGTTTTTTCATTCTTTCATTTTCTGTTTTTTCATTCATTCTGTCTTTTTTGGGTTTTTTTTCTTTTAATTGACTTTTATTTTTTTCCTTTCATTCCGCGTTTTTCTGTATTTTCTACTTTTTCATTCTTTCATTTTCTCTTGTTTCTTTTATTCTGTCTTTTTTTCTTTTAACCTACTTTTCTTTTTTGGTTGTTTTCCTTCATTCTGTCCTTTTTTCTCTGTTTTCTACATTTCATTCTTTCATTTTCTCTTTTTTCTTTCATTCTGTTTTTTTTGTTTCTGTATTTTCAAAATTCTTTCAGCTTTTTTTTTTATTTTTTTTTTCTTTATCATTTTTTTTCTTCTTTTATTTTGTCTTTACTTTTTCTTTTCTACTTTCATTCTAACTTATTCATTAGTGCTTTATCTTTTTTTTTAAATTTTATCTTTTCTTCTTCATTATTTCTTTTTTTCTCTTCATCTTTGTCTACTCATTCTGTTTTTTCGGTTATTTTCGTTTTCACTCTTTTTTTAATTCCTTTATTTTATCTTTTCCCAATTCATTTTGTCTTTTTTCACATTCTTTATTGCTATTATTTCTGTGTTATCTTTTTTATCAAAATTTAAAAGACAATAATGGAAAGAAAAATTAAGTTCATTAAAAAAAAAAAAAAAAAAAAAAAAAAGTGGGATTAATGAAAGAGAAAGGGAAAGAGAAATTCGTAGATAAAGAAAAATAGAAAACGGAAGAAAATAGAGAAAAATAGAAAACGAAAGAAAATAGGGAAAGAGAGAGAGAGAGAGAAATGAAAAAAGAGAAAGAGAGAATGAGAGAAAGATAGAAACGAAAAAAGAGAAGGAGGTGAATAGAAAAAATAGAGAGAGTAAGAGAGAAAGAGGTAAATAGAGAAAAAGTGAGAAAAAAGTAAATAGAGAGAGAGAGAAAGAGATAGCAAAAGCAAACGATACAGGAAGAGAGATAGCGAAAGACTGACAGAGACAGATAGCTTGAAAGAGAAACAGAGACAGACACACACAGAGAGTGAGTGAGTGAGTGACTGAAAGTAGTGGGGGGAAAGCACGAGCTTTTGGGGTGGTGGCGTGTGGGAGAGAGAGAGAGAGAGAGAGCCGCGAAGGAGAAGTGAAAGAGGAACGCAGGAGAAGGGAGAAAGACAGAGAGCGAGAGAGAGAGCGAGAGAGCAAGAGCCAGTCGACGAGTTGATGCCACAGGCGCGGTGGGGAGCGCGCATAGCTCAAGCAGGCTGGCAGGCAGCGCACCGCAGCCTTGCTACCTCGGAAGCTTAGAGCTTTTACAAGCTCAGTACGCCCCGCTGTATCCGCTAGTTGGATCTCTCTCATCAAACAACAAAACACGGTTTTCCACTGTCTACATATTTTTCCTGTCTCTCCTCCCAAAGTTTTACATTCTCTCTTTCTCTCTCTCTCTTTTAAAAAAAAAAAAAAAAAAAAAACCACAACGCGAATATGTCATCATTGCCAGTGGCTCGAAATTCATCACAAATAATACAGATGATGATCATCATGACAACGACAACGACGTTGACGACAACTACGGAAGTGTCACATTCGCGGTCATTGTCGTCTATCAGTGGGTGACACTCCCAAGTGTTTTTGTTTTCCCAAGTGTTTCCTAGCAGGGGGGGAGGGGAAAAGTGAAATTAGTGTCCAGTGTTGCTATAATAAAGGGCTGGGTTTGACTTGACTAACCAGCCTTTTTTTTTATCTCACGAGAGAGAAAGAGAGAGAGAGAGAGGCATCGATCGACAGTGGCGACGAGGACGACGGTCCCGTTTCCTAACCTAAGGGGGATGATCGCGCTCGATCCGGTTGTGCGGCGCTGAGGTCGAGTATTTTTTTTTTTTTTTTTTTTTTTTGGTGAGTTTATGTGAGAAGTGTGTGACGGCGGCAATAACAACGTGTTTCTTCTCAGTGGGAAATAGTGAGCGTAGTGGAAGAAGAAGAAGACGAGGAAGAAGAAGAAAAAAAGAAGGTGAAGAAGGAGGTGGAGAAGAGAAGATAAGAGAAAAATAGTAAAGCAGCAGCCATTTTGGTGGTTTCTCTTGCTTTGCGCCAAGGGCGTTCAGGGGGGGAGGGAGGGTTGGGGTGGGCCAGCACTAGCAGCAGCAGCAGGAGCAGGGAAGAATCAAGCGATTCTCTCTGGGGGTGCGACGCTCGGGGGCAATGGGGCTCGAGGGGGGGAGAAACCCCCTCTCGTAACCGCCGCGAAGCGCCAAGATTTCCCGCATCGAGTTAATCGAGAAATGGGGGCTGACCCCTGTCCTCAAGCCGAGGCAGGACCTACGCCCCCTCCGGAATGGTGCGGAAGACACGAGGTACCTTTTTCTTCTTCTTCTTCTTCTTATCATTCATAACAGATTTTCGAATTTTTTTTTCCACTTTTCCCCTTAGGAAAATTTTTGCATTTTGCACCTGATTTTGTTTCTTGGTTCAATAACAAAAAAACTGACTTTGGTTGGAACTGATTCTTCGATTGGATCGAGTTTCAATAACAAAAAAGAGTGAATTATTTGGGTTGAATTATTTGGATCGACTGAAAGATTTTAAAGTTTGGAACCAATCAAGAAGCTAACATTTAGGTTTAGTTTTGGATTAAAACAACATTCGATCTTTTTGGTGTAATGTTTGGTGGATCGTATTTAGGATCATGTGGAGAAATGTTGCAACACTTGTGAAAATGTCAAAAAGCCTGTTGGGAAATGTTGCGATGCTGTTGACAAAAAATTAAAAGCATACATTTTGGTGCAGTTGTCAAATTGAGAGGATAAAGTTTGAAAGAAGAGTTTGCGATGCTGTTGTCAAAAAATTTAGAGCATGAACGAAAGTAACACAAATAACAAAAGTAACATGAAAATGTTGTGATGCTGTTGTCAGACTATTTAGAGCACAAACAAAGCTAACTTTTTTGGTGCAGCACAAACTGTATGGAAGTGTTGTGATACTGTTGTTAGAATATTTAAAACACTAACAAAACTAATATTTTGGTGCAACACAAACTATGTAGAAATGTTGTGATACTGTTAGAATATTTAGAGCACAAACTTTTTAGGGAATTGTTGCAATTCTGTTGTCGAAAAAATTGAGAGCAGAAAGTGTAATGAAACAAAGGTTATGATGCACAGTTGTCGAAAGTAGAACGTTTCTATTCTGTTGAAAAAAAATTAAGAAGCATCATAAACTGTTCGGTTATGATGTACAGTTGTCAAAAGTGGAACGTTTCTATTCCGTTGCAAAAAAAAATTAAGAAGCATCATAAACTGTACGGTTATGATGATGTACAGTTGTCAAAAGTGGAACGTTTCTATTCCGTTGCAAAAAAAATTAAGAAGCATCATTAACTGTACGGTATCTAGGTTGAACTTTAGGAAAACGTTGCGATGGTATTGTCAAAAAAAATAATGACAGCACAAACATTTTAGGGAAATGTTGCGATGCTGTTGTCAAAAAATTGCGACAGCAGAAACTGTAATGAAACAAAGTTGTCAAAAGTGGAATGTTGAGATTCTGTTGCAAAAAAAATTAAAAAGCATCATAAACTGTAAGGAATCTACGTTGAATTTTAGGGAAGAGTTGTTATCCTGTTTGTCAAAAACATTAACAGAACAAACTTTAGAAAAATAGTGCGATGCTATTGTAAAAAGAAAATTAACAGCACAAACTTTAGGGAAATGTTGCGATGCTGTTGTTAAAAAGAAAATTAACAGAACAAACTTTAAGGAAATGCTGCGATGCTGTTGTCAAAAAAATAATTAACAGCACAAACTTTAGGGAAATTTTGCGATGCTGTTGTAAAAATAAAATTAACAGAACAAACTTTAGGAAAATGCTGCGATGCTGTTCTTAAAAAAAATTAACAGAACAAACTTTAGGAAAATGCTGCGATGCTGTTCTTAAAAAAAATTAACAGAACAAACTTTAGGGAAATGCTGCGATGCTGTTGTTAAAAAAAAATTAACAGCACAAACTTTAGGGAAATGTTGCGATGCTGTCAAAACAAAAATTGACAGCACAAACTTCTTAGGGAAACATTGCGAAGCTCTTGTCGAAAAATTTAAGAGCATGAACCGCAAGGAAACAAAGATTTTGATGTTTTCTTTTCAAATTCAGAGCACAAAATTCTAGGGAAGAGTTCTGATTCTATGTTGGCAAATTGGGAGCATAAATTTCTAGGGAAAAGTTGCGATGCTGTGTTGTCAAATTAAGAGCATGAACTCTGGGGAAAAGTTGCGATGCTGTGTTGTCATGAATTCAGACCATACCGTACGGCTTAAAATAAGACCTAAGATTGAAAAATGTTATCTTGAAACTTAAAAAGTAAAAAATGTTCTCTAAAGTAACTTACGGATTTCGCAAGATGCACTTTTAGAACTAATGCAAAACATTTCCTCCACCTTTTTTAAAAAGTACGATCCTTAAATTCTTTGTCACAATTTTGGTATCTTTAGAAAATGTTTCGTTAAATTTAGAACTAAGAAATTAAAAATTCTCACGATGCAACAATTTTAATTCGTGTTTTGTCTCAATTTTGGCATATTTTGAAAATGTTTGGACAAATTTAGAATTATGAAATTAAAAATTGTCGCGATAAAACAATTTTGATTCTTGTTTTGTCTCAATTTTGGCATCTTTAGAAAATGTTTGGTCAAATTTAGAACTAAAAAATTTTAAATTCTCACGATGTAACAATTTTAATTCGTGTTTTGTCTCAATTTTGGTGTCTTTAAAAAATGTTTGGACAAATTTAGAACTAAAAAATTTAAAATTCTCACGATGCAACAATTTTGATTCGTGTTTTGTCTCAATTTTGGCATCTTTAGAAAATGTTTGGTCAAATTTAGAACTAAAAAATTTAAAATTCTCACGATGCAACAATTTTGATTCTTGTTTTGTCTCAATTTTGGCATCTTTAGAAAATGTTTGGTCAAATTTAGAACTAAAAAATTTTTAATTCTTGCGATGCAAGTACAATTTTGATTCTTGTTTTGTCTCAATTTTTGGCATCATTAGAAAAAGTCTGGTCGAAATTTGGAGTAAAAATTTGAAAATCAAAATGAAAAAATGCCAAAGATAGTGCCTTGAATTTTAGAAGATGAACAATTTCTTTGATTTCTTAAGCTAAAAAAAATCCCAGTCTTACTCTTCTAGTAAGCAGCTTCTTTGATTTCTTAAGCTAAAAAGCCCAGTCTTAGTATTCTAGTAAGCAGCTTCTTTGATTTCTTAAGCTAAAAATCCCAGTCTTAGTTTCCTCCCCGAAGTTTTTTTTTTTTTTTTTTTTTTTGCTGTACTTGATCATTTTTTTTCCTTTTCTATCTCTGTTTGTGCGGAAGTTTTTAATCTCCGCAATCCATCTTTTGTAAATCATTCTGTCATCTATATGGTTCATCGGTCATTTAGTCCCGTTATATTGTGTTAATTCATCTTTTTTTCACTTTCTCGTTTTATCATTCTCGACTATCGCACACGGTTCGTCATTTTCTACTCTATCGGTTTGTCATTTTTCTCCACTCTCTCACACTTTTTCACTCTCTCTCTCTCTCGGCTCGCCCATTTTTTACTTCCTTGTTTTGATTTTTTTTTATTTTCTATCTTTCAGTTTATCGTTTTCTGCACTCTTAGATTTTTAATTCAAATCAATTTCTGATTTAAATTAGTAAAATATTTTAATTTTACTAATTAAATGAGGTTAATAATGAGCGAAATTATTAGTTTGAGTTATGGTGAAATTAGGGAGAAATTTAAGTGAAATTATTAATTAAATTCTCTTTTAGGTTATGTTGAAATACTAAAATTTTTGGTGACAAATTTAATTAGTCAAATCTTCTAATTTTCGATTTTATTTTCTACTTATAATTAAATATTTTGAACTAATAATTTATTATGTTAAATATAATTAATAATTAGTCAAAATTAATTAATTATTAGTCAAAATTAATTCATAATTAGTCAAAATTAATTAATTATTAGTCAAAATTAATTAATTATTAATCATATAATCAGTTAAATTTGACAAAAATTAGTTATTTTCTACTTATAATTAGTTATTTTCTCCTAATAATTAGTTATTCTCTCCTAATAATTAGTTATTTTCTCCTAATAATTAGTTATTTTCTACTAATAATTAGTTATTTTCTCCTAATAATTAGTTATTTTCTACTAATAATCAGTTATTTTCTACTCATAATTAGCAGGATTTATTAGTAGAAAATTAATAAATTAATTGCTAAAGCAAAAATTCAGATTAGATTTTTGAAAATTAGTAAAATTTCAATTATATCCTTTTGGTAGTTAAACATTTCTTCACTAAAGCCTTTAGTACAGAAATTTTTTACTATATTTTGTATTTTAATTTCTTGTCTTTCAATTGCTTTTTAGTTATTTTTCTTTTAGTAATTAAAAATCCGTTTACTACAGTAATAAATTTTTTTAGTAGAATTTAACCATTTTTTTTTTGGTAGTTAAAACTTTTATTTTCTAAAGTTTTAATGTGAAAAGTGACTGAAATTAGTAGGTCCTACTTATTTGAAATTAGTAGACCACTTATTTTTACTAATTTATAATTTAAAGGAGTGAAATTTAGAAACAACATAATTCGAAGTCTTGTTAAATATTAAACAAAAGCTTTCAATGAAATTTCCAATGAATAATTCACTGTAACATTTGAAATACCTTTTCTCGATTTTAATAATAAAACTAATTAAATTCGACAGAATTTCGCTTATTTAATTTGGAATAATTATTGAAGTTTAATTATAGAATTAAAATTATAGAATTTTAATTATAGAATTATAGAATTAAAATTATAGAATTTTAATTATAGAATTATAGAATTAAAATTATAGAATTTTAATCATAGAATTAAAATTATAGAATTTTAATCATAGAATTAAAATTATAGAATTTTAATTATAGAATTATAGAATTAAAATTATAAAATTTTAATCATAGAATTAAAATTATAGAATTTTAATTATAGAATTATAGAATTAAAATTATAAAATTTTAATCATAGAATTAAAATTAAAGAATTATAACCAACTTAAAAAATTATATTTTTTTTATATTTACATTCTCTTTATTAACACGATTTCAAATATCCCAAAAAAAAATTTTTTTTTTAAAAATTCAAAAAAAATGTTTGTTTACACTCGATTATAAATTCGAATATTATTTTAAATATAATCTCTCTATAATTGTGTGTGACGTGGGAAAATGCGCGAGAAAAAAAAGACGTTTTCCTTCATTTAAAGACTGAAATCTTGTGGATCACTTTTTAATTCCCTAAATTACCGTATAAATTCTCTATTTAAACCTTTTTTTATTTCTTTATTTTCGTTTTGTATTTTTATCCTACATTCGTTTCTTCGGTTTTCTTCTTATTTGTTTTTTTTTCTGTTCTATTAATAAATTCGTATTTTGTTGGTATCTCTATTTTTTTAGTCTCTTTATTTTCTATTATTTTGTGTATTTTTTATTTTTATCTTGTGCCGCAGTATTTTTATTTTCTCTAGACTCTTCCTTTTTTTGATACCTTATTTTTTTGTTGGTATGTCCTTAATTTCTGTTGATATCTTTTTTTTTAATTTTTATCACCTGTATTGGTATTTTTGTTTTCATTATCCCAAAGTTCTGCATATTCAAATGAATGAAATTTTTTTTTTTTAAGTTAGTAAATTTTAGAAAGATTTGGTTCGTTTGAACGTTCATTATTTTCTACTTTGATAACTTTATTTTCTACTGTCATTTTTTTATTTTTTTACTGAGTTGTACTTTCTACAGATTTTTTTTTACTAATTTTTATCTTCTACTTGTATTTTTTTCACTAATTTTTACTTTCTACTGGTGACTTTTACTGATTTTTACTTTCTACTGGTGTTTTTTTCTGATTTTTATTTTCAACTTCTAATTTTTTAATTAATTTTTATTTTTTACTGGTATTTTTATTATTTTTATTATTTTTACTAATTTTTATTTTTTACTGGTATTTTTATTATTTTTATTATTTTTACTAATTTTTACTTTCTACTTGTAATTTATTACTGATTTTTACTTTCTACTGGTGTTTATTACTAATTTTTGTTTTCTGTTTGAAATTTTGAAATTAATTTATATTTTTTACTGGTATTTTTATTATTTATACTGTTTTTACTTTCTACTCGTGTTTTTTTGCTCATTTTTATTTTCTAGTTGAAATTTTGAAATTAATTTTCAGCTTTTACTGGTATTTTTTTATTTTTACTGATTTTTACTTTCTACTTGAAAAATGTATTATTACTTTATTTTTTACTGGTATTTTTCTTATTTTTACTGATTTTTACGTTCTATTTGTAATTTTTTTTTACTTTTTTCTTGAAAAATTTTGTACTAATTTTTATTATTATTTTGACTGATTTTTACGTTTTACTTGAAAAATTGTTTACTAACTTTTATTTTTCACTGTTATTTTTTTTTATTTTTACTATCTACTTTTAATATTTTACTGATATTTACTTTTTACTTGAAAACTATTATTGATTTTTACTTTGTACAAGAAAAAATTTTCACTGTTTTTTTTATTTTTACCTAATTTCAATTTCTATTTGTAAATTTTTACTGATTTTTACTTTCCATTTTGTTTTACTGTTTTCTTTACTGATTTTTATTTCTAGTTGAAATTTATTATTAATTTTTTGTTTCTACTGGTATTTTTGTTATTTTCACTGATTTTCACTTTCTACTTGTAATTTTTTACTGATTTTTAATTTCTACTTGCGAAAAATTTGTTACTGGTATTTTTTTTATTTTTACTGACCTTTGTTTTCCACTTGTAATTTTTACTGATTTTCATTTTCTACTTGAAAAATTTATTTTTACTATTTTTTTAACTGATTTTTATTTTCTACTTGAAATTTTTTAATTAATTTTTATTTTTTACTGGTATTTTTATTATTTTCACTAATTTTTTTAACTGATTTTCATTTTCTACTTGAAATTCTTTATTAATTTTTAGTTTTTACTGATTTTAAATTTCTACTTGCAAATTTTTTACTGGTATTTTTTTTTATTTTTACTGACCTTTGTTTTCCACTTGTAATTTTTACTGATTTTCATTTTCTAGTTGAAAAATTTATTTTTACAATTTTTTTAACTGATTTTTATTTCCTACTTGAAATTTTTTATTAATTTTTAGTTTTAACTGATATTTTTGTATTTTTATTATTTTATTAACTGATTTTTATTTTCTACTTGAAATTCTTTATTAATTTTTAGTTTTAACTGATATTTTTGTATTTTTATTATTTTATTAACTGATTTTTATTTTCTACTTGAAATTCTTTATTAATTTTTAGTTTTTACTGATTTTTAATTTCTACTTGCAAAATTTGTTACTGGTATTTTTTTTTATTTTCACTGACCTTTGTTTTCTTACTTGTAATTTTTACTGATTTTCATTTTCTACTTGAAAAATTTATTTTTACTATTTTTTTAACTGATTTTTATTTTCTACTTGAAATTCTTTATTAATTTTTAGTTTTTACTGATTTTTAATTTCTACTTGCGAATTTGTTACTGGTAATTTTTTTTATTTTTACTGACTTTTATTTTCTACTTTTAGTTTTTACTGATTTTTACTTTTTAATTGAAAAATTGTTTACTAATTTTTATTTTTTACTGGTATTTTTCTTATTTTGATTGATTTCTAATTTCTACTTGTGAAATTTTTTACTGATTTTTACTTTCTACTTGAAGAATTTTTTACTTATTTCTATTTTTACTGATTATCATTTTCTACTTGAAAATTTTTTTATTAAATTTTATTTTTTACTGGTGTTTTTCTTATTTTTATGGATTTCTAATTTCTACTTGTAATTTTTTACTAATTTTTACTTTCTACTTGAAAAATTGTTTATTAATTTATTTTTTACTAGTATTTTTTCTTATTTTGACTGATGTTTACTTTCCACTTGAAAAATTTTTTCCTAATTGTTATTTTTCTCATTTTGACTGTTTTTTACTTTCTACTTGAAGAATTTTTTACTTATTTCTATTTTTACTGATTATTATTTTCTACTTGAAAATTTTTCTATTAAGTTTTATTTTTTACTGGTATTTTTCTTATTTTTATTGATTTCTAATTTCTACTTGTAATTTTTTACTGATTTTTAGTTTTTACTTTCTACTTGAAAATTTTTTTATTAATTTATGTTTTACTGGTATTTTTCTTATTTTTCCTGATGTTTACTTTCCACGTGAAAATTTTTTTTTCTAATTGTTATTTTTCTTATTTAGACTGATTTTTACTTTCTACTTGAAAAATTTTTTACTGATTTTAATTTTGTGTTGTTATTTTTCTTATTTATTTAAATAATTTACTTGATACGTTTTTTCTTTTGTCTCAATTTGGAAATCTGCAGAAAAACTATGTTAATTATTTTATTGTCATCGTTTCTTCTTTTTTTTCTCTTTTTTCTTCTTTTCCTTCGTTTTCTTCTTCTTTTTCCCTTTCTTCTCATTTTTCAAAACAGAAAATCCCATAAATTTCCACAAACACTCTTGAAAGTTTTGACATTTCCGTATTTTCTTTTAGTGTCCCCGAATTCCCAATTCCCCCCACCACTTTGTGAATGTGTTTCTGCGATGACACATAAAACGTATGTTGCGGATCAAGTACCACTTGGCACGAGAAACCAAAAAAGAAGTAAAACAAAAAAAAAAAGTAGAAATTTTTTCTCTTCTTTATCTATAAGCCGCAATATATAGATTTTGATATTTTTTGCTTTTTGCGAATCCGAGGCAGTTATATTCCATCTGTCCACTTGATATCGTCGTTATTTTAGCCAAGGTTGCGCACATATTCTATTATATGTGCAAGTAGACAATGTTCGGGTCAATTAGAGGGAATTAAGTTTTGTGCTTTTCGGGGAATAAATGTTCATGTGCAAAATGTTCAGTCAGTGTTGTGAATATGTGCTCATCGTTGAAAGGGTCAAATGCCAATGGGTAATATTTGAAATTTCAGTTTTCAATTGTGAATATATATATATTTAATTGAGTCAAATACTGTCCTCAGAGAGAGAGAGAGAAAGCGAATAATTTTGTTTCGACAAAATGAAATTGGAAAATCGGTCACGAGAGTGAAATAAATTTTCTAGGACTCGTTTATATACACGAGATGTATATATTTGTTTCAATTTTCGCTATTTAATTGCGAATGGTATAAAAGTCAATGGCATAATTAAAATTATATGTAACAATTGTATTTAACATAACAATACATTCGATTTAAGTTATTTTTGTTGTGGGATGATTAATTCATAATTATTAAGTCTGTAAATTTTTTTTTTAGTAAAAATATTTATTAATTTTAAATATTTAAATTTTTCTTACTGACATTTTGCTTTTAATTATGGTAAATTTTACTAATTAGCAAAAATTTGTATTTACTGGTGAAATTTCTTAATTCAAAAGTTAAATTTTGCCGTTAGTAAATTTTTTTTTTCGCTAATTTATTATTCAATTTTACTAATTAGTAGAAATTACTATTCATTGGTAAAATTTCTCAAATCAAAGTTAAATTTTGCTAAAAGAAAATTTTATTCACTATTTTATTTACTACTTTCTTGCAAATAATTTCTAATTATTTTAATAAATTCTAATTTGTAAATTTTACTAATAATCAATTTTTTATTTATTACTGCTTGGATAAAAGGAACTTAGTAAATTTTTGTAATACATTTTTTTAAATCACTATTAGGTAACAAATTAATTAACTAAATTGTAACTAAATTGTAACTAAATTGTAACTAAATTGTAACTAAATTAAACTAAATTAAACTAAATTAAACTAAATTAAATTAAATTAAACTAAATTAAACTAAATTAAACTAAATTAAACTAAATTAACTTAATTTTCGTAATAAATTATTAGAAATTACTATTTATTTGTAAAATTTACTAATTCAAAAGCAATTTACCATTTTTTTGCTGTTAGTTAATTTTTATTTTCTATTTTATTAATAATAATAAAAAGACGTAATAATAATAATAGAAATAAAAATAATGATAAAAATAATAATGGTACAAAAATAATAAAAATAATAATAATACAAAAAACGTAATAATAATAATAATAATAATAGAAATAAAAATAATGATAAAAATAATAATGGTACAAAAATAATAAAAATAATAATAATACAAAAAACGTAATAATAATAATAGAAATAAAAATAATTTCTAAAAATAATAATGGTACAAAAATAATAATAATAATAATAATAATACAAAAAGCGTAATAATAATAATAATAATAATAATAATAGAAATAAAAATAATGATAAAACATAATAATGATACAAAAATAATGATAAAAAATAAAAAAAATAATAATAATTCAAAAAATAATAATAATAATAAAATAACGAAAATTAAAAAAATAGTTTAATAAATAATCCCCAATTTTCAAAAGTACAACCACTTTCTCCAAAAAACATTCCCAATTCCCCCCACTTTAATTAAATAATAAACAAAGAAACACCGAAAAAATTAATTTCCTGTCTAAATATTTGGTTTTTCTGTTCGAGAAGGGAATATTTTTTTTTATTTTTTTTTTTTAATACCTCAACGAGAAAAAAAGTTTCTGATATAAAATTCAGAATGAAAACGCGCTGTGACGACGACGATTTATCATATTTCACTTTTCCTAATTGAAAACGCATATTAAATTAACATTTGGCAAAGTGCCACTTTTATCGTGTGTTGAACGAACATTTGTATGTGTAACAAAACAGGAAAAATATAAGGATAATTTTATTTCCTAATAGCTTTTCAAGTAAAAAAAAAGAAAAAGGAAAAAATAAAAATAAAAATGAGAAAAAAGAAGATAGAAGTAAAAAAAAAAATTCCCCCCGGACTCTTAAAGAGTAGTAAAAACGAGAAAAAAAGAAACGAACGAAACAGTTGTAAAAAAAAGTATGTTAATAAAAAATTTCTCAAATATCCTTAAAATACACTTGGACGATCCTTTTTATTTTTTTAACGCTAATGAGAAAAAAGAATACTATAATTAGGTTTGGAATTTTTTTCCACTTGGTGTTTTTTTTTGTAGAATATTTTAAATTTATTTTCTTTTGCTCTTTTGCTTCTTCTTTTTCTGCATATAATTGTAATTATTGTTTATTATTTATTATTTTCTATTGTTTACTGTTAAACTTGTTAAACTTTTTCTCAATAATTACTATTTTTACTATTTTATTTTTTTTACTATTTACTATTTTACTGTTTAGTATTCTCACTATTTACTATTGTTCACTATTTACTGTTTTTAGTATTTTTCCTTTTTACTATTTTTACTGTTTCTATTTTTTATTTTTACCATTTTTATTATTTTTACTATTAATATTTTCTATTTTTACAACACTATTCTATTATTACTATTTACTATTTTTATTATTTTTATTATTTTTACTTTTTACTATTTTCTATTTTTACTTTGATTATTTTTTACTTTTTACTATTTTCTATTTCTACTTTGATTATTTTTTATTTTTACTTTTTACTATTTTCTATTTTTACTATTTTCTATTTCTACTTTAATTATTTTTTATTTCTACTTTAATTATTTTTTATTTCTACTTTAATTATTTTTTATTTCTACTTTAATTATTTTTTATTTCTACTTTAATTATTTTTTATTTTTACTTTTTACTTTTTACTATTTTCTATTTTTATTATTACTATTTTTTATTTTTACCATTTTTATTATTTTTACTTTTTCCTATTTACAATTTTAACTATTTACCATGTTAATATTTACAAAAAAATATTTTTTACTATTTTCCTGTCTTCGTTGATATTGAAAGAATACTGAAAAAAAAATTTTAATCAAAAAATGAATTACCTGATTTTATTATCAAAAAAATATTCACTCTAATCAGTTAAATAGTATTTTAATAAAATACTGAAATAATTATTGACCTAAATTTTATTTGAATAAAATAAATAAAATACTAAAAAATAAATAAAAATACTATAAATAAATAAAAATACTAAAAAATAAATAAAAATACTATAACTAAATAAAAATACTATAAATAAATAAAAATACTAAAAAATAAATAAAAATACTATAAATAAATAAAAATACTGTAAATAAATTCTATTTATTTCATTCAAATAAAATTTATTTCATTGAAGTAAATATTTATTTGACAATAAAGACCCAAGTAATCGGTTTATTTGAATCAAATAAAAATTATTTTTTTCGTTAAATAAAAATTGCTTTCTTTTTCTTTTTGCTTTTTTTCCCCTTATTCTCAGTTTTTTTACGCTAAAGAAACTAAATCTTAATTAGATTAATTCACTTCCTTGAAGGGGCTTGCACTTGAATTTTAATACCTTCGTATATATACACGTGGGTGTATATATGGGTTTCGTGGCCAGGAAATGATTGTCGATAACATCCAAACGATTAAACTTATAGTCATGGTTTTGCACGCTTTAGATGAACTGGCTAATCGATGAGGAAATATTATGATGTGAAATTACAATGTTTACAGCATTTAACCATGTATTTGTTTACTTCTCTCTTTTTTCATTTTTAAATTGAGTGGATTTTTCTTTTTTTTACACTTATATTTTTTTTTTATTTAATATTCGAACTAAAAATAGTTTATTTAAAGAGAATTTTATTTTTTTTTAATAATTACTGAATTAAAACAGTTATAAATTTATTTTTTCCACTCTCCTCCCTTTTTTATAGAGAGTGGGGGTAAAGAAAAATAATTAAAATAGTAAAAATAAGAAAATTGTAAAATTAAAAAAGAGTAAAAAAAGTGAAAATGAAAAAACAAGGAAAATAAAATAATTAATGTAAGAAAAGAATAAAAATAGTAAAAATAAAACAACGAGAAGTCGAGAACAATAAAATAGTAAATGTGAGAAATTAATAAAAACAGTAAAAATAAGCAAATAATAAAATTATGAAAGAATAAAAATAAAAAATGGTGGAGATAATAAAAATAGTAAAAAAATAATAGTTGAAATATTAAAAATAGGAAAAATAGGAAAAAAGTAAAATTAAAAAATAGTTAAAATAATGAAAATAATAAATTTAAAAAAGAGTGAAAATAAAAAATTGTTAAAATAATGAAATTAGTAAAAATCGGAAAATAGTAAAAATAAAAAATAGTTGGAACAATGAATATTGTAAAAATCGGAAAAATAGTAAAATTGAAAAATACTTAAAATAATGAAAATAATAAATTTTAAGAAGAGTAAAAATAAAAATTAGAAAAATAATAAAAATAGTTCAAATAGGAAAATAGTAAAAATAAAAAATAGTTAAAATAATAAAAATTGTAAAAATCGGAAAATAGTTTAAATAATAAAAATAGGAAAGCAGTAAAAATAAAAAATAGTTGAAAATAATGAAAATAGTAGAAATAAAAAAAAAGTGGAACTAATGAAAATAGTAAAAAAAATAGGAAAGAAGTAAAAATAAGAAAATAGTAAAAATAAAAGGGAGCACGATTATGAGATTAATTTTCGAATTTCGATTAGTGGGTGAAAACAGAAAGGGGGAATTTAAATATGATTTATATTAAAATTGCAACTCTATTTTTAAAGCGCACGGTGACTTTTACTTTACCAAACATATGATTCGGTGAATAAAAAATAAAGTGAAGATTTTTATAAAATTGCTGAGAAAATTATTAAAGTGCCCTACTTCTTTTCTCAAGAGAGAATTGCTCTAAGGTATTGAGCGTCGCATGAACCTTTTCAGAAAAATGTGTCTCTTTTGACGTTAAAAGTCAGTTGCACTGAAAAAGAGAACTCATATTCTAAGTTTAAAATTCCCTACAAAAAAAAAGAGAAAAAAAATCAAATAACGATTTTTAGGAGAAAAAAAATTATTTATAACCGAAAAATAAAGATAAAAACATGAAAAACATAACTGAAAAATAATAATTTGTGTAAACAATGATTTTTCAAAAAAATTATTATTTAAAAATTGTTTACGAGGAAAAGATTTTTTTATGGTATTGAAAATAAAATTTAAATCTATTTTTTTGCTCTTGGGAGAATTTTTTTTTACTTTGAATGAAAATATTGTCACTATTGGGAGAAAAATGGTAAAAAAAAGGGGAAATTGAACTTGCCCTAGAAATATATAGGGTCAATGTGTAGAAATTGTTGTTTATTATTAAACGATTGTATTAATAAATTAGAGGACGGCCTTTTTTCTGGTTAAAGATGCAATATATAGCAAGTGACACGTGGGTTTCTCTATTTTTAACACCACCTACAGAAAACAACGTGAACTCACTGGGAGAAGCAGGCAAATATCTTACGTGTCTTGCATTTCGAAAATAGAATAATTATCAGAAAAAAAAACCGAAAGAAAACAAAAGAAGAAATGAAAAAGTTGGGGAAAAATAATAAAAAAAATAGTGAAAATTAAAAAAAATAGTAAAAATTAAAAAAAATAGTAAAAATTAAAAAAAATAGTAAAAATAAAAAAACAGTCAGTCAATAAAAAAATTCGGAAAAATATGAAAAATTTGAAAACAGTAAAAAGTGGAAAAATTACAAAAAACAGGAAAAAAGTGAAAAAAATAAAATAGTGAAAATAAAAAATTAAAAGATTAAAAATGGACAAATAAAAAAAATTGTAAAAATAGGAAAACTGGTAAAAATAATGAAATAGTAAGAAATAAAAATATTACAAAATAGAAAAAATGGTAAAGAATAGAAAATTGTAAAAGTAAAATATTAGAAAAAATGGTAAAAATAATAAAAATAGGAAAATAAAAATAGTAAAAAAAAACTAGAAAAATAATAACAGTAAGAAATTAGTAAAAATAATAAAAATAGTAAAATAGTAAAAATTGAAAAGTAATAAAAAAATTAAAATAAGAAAATAGTAAGGAAAGAGTAAAAATAAGAAAATTGTAAAAGTAAAAAATAATAAACATAAGAAAAATGAGTAAATAATAAAAATAGGAAAATAGTAAAAATAGAAAAGTAATAAAAGAAATTAAAATAAGAAAATAGTAAAGAAAGAGTAAAAATAAGAAAATTGTAAAAGTAAAAAAAATAAACAGAAGAAAAATGAGTAAATAATAAAAATAGGAAAATAGTAAAAATGTAAAAATAATGAAAGAAATTAAAATAAGAAAATGTTAAAAAGGAGTAAAAATAAGAAAATTTCGAAAGTAAAAAATAAAGAAAATTAGTAAATAATAAAAATAGGAAAATAGTAAAAATAGAAAAATGTCAAAAATAATAAAAGAATTTTAAAAAAATAGTAAAAATATGAAAATGTCAAAAAAATAATAAAGAGTGAATATAAAAGAGTAAAAAATAAGGAAATAGTAAAAATAAGAAAATAATAAAGTTGAAAAAGAGTAAAAAAGTGAAAATAAATAAACAAAAAAATAAAATAATAAATGTAAGAAAAGAATAAAAATAGTACAAATAAGAAAATAATAAAATTAAAAACGAGTAAAAATGAATAAATAAGAAAAATAAAATAGTAAATGTAAGAAATGAGTGAAAAAAAGAAAATAGTAAAAATAAGAAAACAATAAAATTAGGACAAATAAGAAAATAATAAAATTATAAACGAGTAAAAATAAATAAACAAGAAAAATAAAATAGTAAATGTAAGAAATGAGTGAAAAAAGGAAAATAGTAAAAATAAGAAAACAATAAAATTAGGACAAATAAGAAAATAATAAAATTAAAAACAAGTAAAAATAAATAATCAAGAAAAATAAAATAGTAAATGTAAGAAATGAGAGAAAAAAACAGTAAAAATAAGAAAACAATAAAATTAAAAGAGTAAATATAATAAATATTGAAATTTAAAAATAGTAAAAAATAAGACAATATAAAATAGTAAAAATAAACAAAAATTGAAATATTAAAAATAGTAAAAATAGGAAAATTGTAAAAATAAAAAATAGTTGAAATAATGATAATAGTAAAAATAGGAAAATAGTAAATAAATAAAAAAATTAGAAGAATCAGATAATAGAAAAAATTAAAAAAGCAATAAAAATAAAATACTAACAAAAAAAAGAAAATGAGAACAAATTTTTTTTTCCAAAGAAAAAGAAAAATAAACAAATGCAAAAAAATCGAAGAAACGAGAGGGAGAAGAAAAAATATAAAACACTAACTTTGCGATAGCGTTGAAATAAAATTTATATTTACGAAAGTGCCAAAGCACTGCAAATGTCAACTATTACAATTTTAAGTAGGTATTAAGTATATAAAGTACTTATCGTCGAGTGCTATTGCCCTCAGTTAATACTCGAAACAAGTCCTCAGAAAACGCAGTAATTTCGTTAATATAAAAACTAAATTACTTATTTTCCAATTTTCCTTTAATTTCCCTCTCCTTTATCAAAGTTTCCTTCCTCTTTAAACGATATCTGGAAATCGTATTTAGAAAAAGTTTTTTTTTTATTAATTTATAAATTATAATTAAGTGAACTTAATTTTACCAATAATTTAAAAAAATTAATTATTTACATACAAAATAATTGTTGTATTTAATTATTTATGTGCAATGCTTATAATTTAAGGAAAAATTATTAATAGGCAAAAAACTAAATTTGGAAAATCGTATTTAGAAAATATTTTCTTTTTGTTAATTTAGGAATTAAATAAATAATAAATTTATACTATACGAAGAAATAAATAAAAAATAGTTTTAATTAAATAAATTACGATTGTATAATTATTTATTTAAATAAAATAATTAATTTAACAAATCATTTTTAAAAAATCTAAAATATTTTGTAAATATTTATTTATTTTATTTATTTTTTTAAATTTACATTTAAATAATTTCGTTATATTAACCATTTAGAAAATTTCTTTATATAAAATAGTTACAAATATGTAAATAACAATTGTTTTATTATTTACATGCAATAATTATAAGACAAAAAAAATAAATGAAATAAATAAAATAAATAAAATAAATAAAATAAATAAAATAAATAAAATAAATAAAATAAATAAAATAAATAAAATAAATTACAATCGTTTAATTATTTATATACAATAATTACAGTAGAAAATAATTTTTATAGATAAAGAACAAAATAATTATAAGTAATAAATTATATTATAAATAATTTTTTTACATATTAAATAAATAAATAATTTATTCACATAAGAAATAAATTGCTCAAAAGTAACTTTTTTATAAGTAACAAATTTAAAGAAAACTCTACAAAAGAAAAATATGTTATTTTAATAAAAAAGAAATTTCTTTTTTCTCGCAGACAATTCCGGATTTTTTTTCCCCATCTTTTTTTATATGAGTTGTCGAAGTTTTGATAGAAAAAAATAAAATAAAACCAGAAAGAAAGATATAAAGTTGGTGACACGTTGTTTGGGGTTTTTTTTCCTCAATAAAGCACAAGCCGTGAAAATACATATATGAATAACAAACACTATTTTCAAGTTAAAAGCTGAAATTTGAAAAAGATCTGTTCCACATCCGCGCGATACTGACAGGAATGATGAATAAGAGTTAATGCGATGAAATAAATCCAGTGAACAAGTGTTAAAGTTTTTATTTCACGGAACCAATATTTTATCTGTCTATAGGCGAAGAATAAAAAAAAACACTCGAAACAGGCGAAAAATATTAATTAACTTCGATACCTCTCAATGAAAATCGGACAAATCTGCGATTTAGTGTAATTTTTTTAGTTAATTAAATTTAATTGAATTAATTGGAAAAAATAAAAATAATATTGTTTCTTTAATTAAATTAAATAATATTGTTTCTTTAATAAAATTAAATAATTTTGATTCTTTAATTAAATAAAATTAAGTTAATTTTGTTTCTTTAGTAAAATCAAATTCAATTCGATTCAATAAAATTGAATTCAATTCAATTCGGTGCAATAAAATTGAATTTAATTCAATTCGATGCAATAAAATTGAATCCAATTCGATTCGATGCAATAAAATTGAATTCAATTCGATTCGATGCAATAAAATTGAATTCAATTCGATTCAATAAAATTGAATTCAATTCAATTCGGTGCAATAATACTGAATTGAATTCAATTCGATGCAATAAAATTGAATTTAATTCGATTTAATAAAATAGAATTCAATTCGATTCAATAAAATAGAATTCAATTCGATTTAATAAAATTGAATTTAATTCAATTCAATTCGGTGCAATAAAATTGAATTCAATTCAATTCAATTCAATTAAATTCAATT
The DNA here is from genome assembly GCA_032873175.1 of Leptopilina drosophilae. NCBI lineage: Eukaryota > Metazoa > Arthropoda > Insecta > Hymenoptera > Figitidae > Leptopilina > Leptopilina drosophilae. The sequence continues at coordinate 42,579,998 of CM065485.1, read as the reverse complement.
CAGTTCAATGAAATTCAATTCAATTTAATTCAGCAAAATTCAATTCGATGCAATAAAATTGAATTTAATTCGATTCAATAAAATAGAATTCAATTCGATTCAATAAAATTGAATTTAATTCAATTCAATTCGGTGCAATAAAATTGAATTCAATTCAATTCAATTCAATTCAATTCAGTTCAATGAAATTCAATTCAATTTAATTCAGCAAAATTCAATTCGATGCAATAAAATTTGAATTTAATTCGATTCAATAAAATAGAATTCAATTCGATTCAATAAAATATAATTCAATTCGATTCAATAAAATTGAATTTAATTTAAATTCGTGCAATAATACTGAATGAATTCAATTCGATGCAATAAAATTGAATTTAATTCGATTTAATAAAATAGAATTCAATTCGATTCAATAAAATAGAATTCAATTCGATTTAATAAAATTGAATTTAATTCAATTCAATTCGGTGCAATAAAATTGAATTCAATTTAATGCAATTCAATTAAATTCAATTCAGTTCAATGAAATTCAATTCAATTTAATTCAGCAAAATTCAATTCGATGCAATAAAATTGAATTTAATTCGATTCAATAAAATAGAATTCAATTCGATTCAATAAAATTGAATTTAATTCAATTCAATTCGGTGCAATAAAATTGAATTCAATTCAATTCAATTCAATTAAATTCAATTCAGTTCAATGAAATTCAATTCAATTTAATTCAGCAAAATTCAATTCGATGCAATAAAATTGAATTTAATTCGATTCAATAAAATAGAATTCAATTCGATTCAATAAAATTGAATTTAATTCAATTCAATTCGGTGCAATAAAATTGAATTCAATTCAATTCAATTCAATTCAATTCAGTTCAATGAAATTCAATTCAATTTAATTCAGCAAAATTCAATTCGATGCAATAAAATTGAATTTAATTCGATTCAATAAAATAGAATTCAATTCGATTCAATAAAATATAATTCAATTCGATTCAATAAAATTGAATTTAATTTAATTCGGTGCAATAATACTGAATTGAATTCAATTCGATGCAATAAAATTGAATTTAATTCGATTTAATAAAATAGAATTCAATTCGATTCAATAAAATAGAATTCAATTCGATTTAATAAAATTGAATTTAATTCAATTCAATTCGGTGCAATAAAATTGAATTCAATTCAATTCAATTCAATTAAATTCAATTCAGTTCAATGAAATTCAATTCAATTTAATTCAGCAAAATTCAATTCGATGCAATAAAATTGAATTTAATTCGATTCAATAAAATAGAATTCAATTCGATTCAATAAAATTGAATTTAATTCAATTCAATTCGGTGCAATAAAATTGAATTCAATTCAATTCAATTCAATTCAATTCAGTTCAATGAAATTCAATTCAATTTAATTCAGCAAAATTCAATTCGATGCAATAAAATTGAATTTAATTCGATTCAATAAAATAGAATTCAATTCGATTCAATAAAATATAATTCAATTCGATTCAATAAAATTGAATTTAATTTAATTCGGTGCAATAAAATTGAATTCAATTCAATTAAATTCAATTCAGTTCTATGAAATTCAATTCAATTTAATTCAGCAAAATTCAATTCGATGCAATAAAATTGAATTTAATTCGATTCAATAAAATAGAATTCAATTCGATTTAATAAAATTGAATTTAATTCAATTCAATTCGGTGCAATAAAATTGAATTCAATTCAATTCAATTCAATTCAATTCAATTCAGTTCAATGAAATTCAATTCAATTTAATTCAGCAAAATTCAATTCGATGCAATAAAATTGAATTTAATTCGATTCAATAAAATAGAATTCAATTCGATTCAATAAAATTGAATTTAATTCAATTCAATTCGGTGCAATAAAATTGAATTCAATTCAATTCAATTAAATTCAATTCAGTTCAATGAAATTCAATTCAATTTAATTCAGCAAAATTCAATTCGATGCAATAAAATTGAATTTAATTCGATTCAATAAAATAGAATTCAATTCGATTCAATAAAATATAATTCAATTCGATTCAATAAAATTGAATTTAATTTAATTCGGTGCAATAAAATTGAATTCAATTCAATTAAATTCAATTCAGTTCTATGAAATTCAATTCAATTTAATTCAGCAAAATTCAATTTAATTAATAAAAATTAAATCCAATCCAATTTAATATTAAGAACGAAAAAAAAATTATTCAATCCAAATAACTGATTAATTGGTCCAAATAAATATTTACTTGAATTAAATAATTTTTTTCTGTGTAATTAATATTATTATATTATTTTGTAATAAAAAAGCAAAGTTTTTTCAATTACAAAATAATTGGAAACAATCGAAAAACAGATAAAATTGAATAAATAAAATTTAAATTGATTAACTATTAAAATTGGTGAAATTTTTATTTTTTGGAAAATTTGATAACATTTTTGATGAATATATTTAAGGAAAATGAAGAATAAAAGAAAAAAGGAAAATTTTTATTATTTTTATTTTTTTTCTTCGTTTTTTTTATTTTTTTTTTGTCTTCTTTTATTCTGGAATGTTTTAACTTGAGCATGTTATGAGAGAATGTAAAGATCTTAACGTGTGGCAACGATGAATGTAGCGGCAAAATTAGGCGCAGTGCAAGAGGTCGATATTCCCCACTTTGAGGTTTATTCAGGTGATGTTGAATGAAACGAGCTTTGACTTTTTCACTTCTACTCTTGTTAAAAAAAAATAAACTAAAAATACCCCTTTTCACATAGGGCACGATTCAAAAATAACCTTTTTGTTTTATCATCCGGCACGAGAGAATTTCTCCCAAAAAAAAAAAAACTACAGAACAGAAAAAAGAAAAAAAAGTAAACAAGTTAATAAATTAATTTAATTGACAAAAATTAAACAAATTAACTTTATTTTTATTTTTATTATTATTATTTTTAATTATCATTTTGCTTACTTCAATTTTCCCGTGAATTTTAATTATTTTTAATTATTTACTTAATTAATGACACCATTTCTAGTACTTCTGCATTGTTGGATCGCCTTTAAATGTTTCTCTTCCGCTTTCGCACGAAATTAACTGTTTACAGTGAGATTTATGGCCAAAACAAAGCGAAAAAGAAAAAAAAAGAAAAAAAACAATTAAAACTTAGTGGAAAGAGTCGGGAGAGAAAAGTGGAGCGATAGAAAAAATAAAGGAAAAAAATAGAATAGAAAATAAAATGAAGAAAAAGAGTGAAAATCGAGAAAAGAAGGGAACAAAAACGAAAAAGACAGAAAGGAGGAAAAATAGAAAAAGAAATGAAAAGAAAAGACCGAAAATCGAAAAATAAATAGATAGAAAAGAGAAAAAAAGAAAAGAGCAAAAATAAAAAAAAATAAAAGAGCAAAACTAGAAAAAAAGAAAGAAAATAGCAAAAATGAAAAAAAAGAAAAGAGTAATAATAAAAAAAAAAGAAAAAGCAAAAATTAAAAAGAAAAGAAAAGAGCAAATTTGAAAAAGAAAGAAAAGAGCAAAAATGAAAAAAATAGGAAAAAAGAAAAGAGCAAAAAATGAAAAAAGAAAAGAGCAAAAATAATAAACAAAAATGAGCAAAAAAAAAAAAAGAAACGAGCAAAAATGAAAAAAATAGCAAAAAAGAAAAGAGCAAAAATGAAAAAAATAGCAAAAAAGAAAAGAGCAAAAATGAAAAAAAGAAAGGAGCAAAAAAAAAGAAAAGAGCAAAAATGGAAAAAAGAAAAAAAAGCAAAACTGAAAAAAAAGAAAAGAAAAAAGCAAAAATGAAGAAAAGCGCAAAAAATAGAAAAAGAAAAAAAGAAAGAATAAAAAGCAAAGAAGGAATTAAAATAAAAAAATCGACAAGTAAAAACGAAGAAAAAAATTAATACTATAAAAAAATTCCAAAAGTAACAAAAAGAGAGCGGAATAAAAAGGAAACAGAGCAAAAAGAATGATTTACAACTTTTCATCCCATTTCTTTTGTATCGAACATTAAAAAAAAAAAAAAGAAAAAAGATTTCCAATTTTTTTTCCATCCTAATGAAATTAATGAAAAGTTTTAATTGAATGAAAATCTAGAGAAAAGTTGTAAATCTCGGTTAAAGTTTTTTTGCCACAAAAAAAAGGGAGGGAAAAAAAAATTTTTTATATAATAGACATAATAAAAAAATTTTATCTAGGTCGTACGCTCGACCTGAAAATGAATAAATCTTTTTAAGCGTATACATAGGTATTTTATGACGTCATTTTATGCAAATGAGAATCGTAACACCCTTTTTATTTATATATATGTGTGTGAGTGTGAATATTAGTTCACTATCTCGAAATTTTAGGGGAGAACCCCTTTTGTTTACATAATTATTTTTATTTCCAAAAACTTTTCTCCTGTATATATTATTAATTATTTGCTCTTCATTCATTTTGTGAATGAAAAGACACTTTTTTTTCTTTGTTCTGAAAAAAATTCTCGTCTCCCTAATACATTTATTTTACTGTCTATAGTTTTATTTCGATTCTATAGTTTTTTTAGTGCGAGTGAATATTATTTTTATTTCCACGAAATTAATTAAAATTAATAAGTTGATAAAAATAGATTAAACTTTTTTTGGGGAAATTAATTTTTTAAGGATTGAATTTTTGGCGGTGAATATTTTTTTTAATTCAATTTAATATCGGAAGGATTAATTTTTTTGGACTCAAGTCAATATCTAAAGAATTTTTTTTAGGTTTAAATTTATTTTTTTTAGCTCCAAAGATTTACTTTCTTAATTTAATTCAAGTTCCGAGGGATTAATTTTTTCCACTCAATTCAATATTTAAAGAATTAATATTTTTGAATTTAATTCTATTTCCAAAGAATTAATTTTTTTTAATTCAATTCTATTTACAAAGAATTAATTTTTTTGAATTCAATTCATTTCACAATGAATTAATTTTTTTGAATTCAATTCTATTTCCAAAGAATTAATTTTTTTAATTCAATTCAATTTCCGAAAAATAAATTTTTTCATTCAATTCAACTTTCGATGACTTCAGTTTTCAATAAATGAATGTTAGTATTAAAAAAATTATTTATAAAATGATTAAAAAAATTATTTAGTAAAAATTGAATCCAAAAATTGAAATAAATTTTATTTACACTATTTTCTAAAAAAAAGAAACAAAAATAAAAAATTCAATGTTAAATTTTCGATAAATTAATTTTATTGCTAAAAGACCAGTGAAAATTCAATCGAAAAATAGAATTAAATTCATAGGAATTAATTTTCGATAAACTAATTTATTTCTAAAATTTTTGAAACTAAAATAGAAATTCAATAATAAATGTTCTATAAAATTAAATTAGTTTTCGATTAATTAATTAAATTAAATAAATTCGAACTAATTTTCGATAAACTAATTTATTTCCAAAGGTTTTTAAACTAAAATAGAAATTCAATATTAAATTTTCTATAAAATTAATTTAGTTTTCGATAAATTAATTTTATTAATTGAAAAAAAAATTTTTCATTGTTTTTTAACGAAAATATAAAGTGAAAAACAAATTGAATCGAAAAATAAAATAAAATTCTTTCGAACTAGTTTTCGATGAATTAATTTCTGAAATTTTCAAAAACTAATATAAAAATTCAAAATTAAATTTTTCATAAATTAATTTTAGCGAAAACACACAGGGAAAAAATTGAACCGAAAATGGAATTCAATTCTTTCGAAATAGTTTTCGATAAACTAATTTCCAAAAATAAAACTTTATTTTTTGAAATAGTAATTATCAAATTTATTTTTCAAAAAAGTAATTTCCAAATTTCGAAAACTGAAACTTGGATAAAAAATACCAAAAAAAAATATTGATCCAATGAATAAAATCAAATTTGTCTAACGAGGAAAAAAATCCATTTATCATTTCGTCTTATTTAGTCACAAAAAAAACCCCCCGAATATCTTGATATTCCATTTATTGAATCAGGTTTTGTTAAGTCAGCAAATTTCTAACACCCAAAAGTTAGAATAAATACTATTTATTATATTAAATTTATTTCCCCCTCTTTATCATGTGTCCAAAAAAAATTATCAACATTGGATGAATTGACAAAAAAAGTGAACAAAAAAAGAATATTGATATATTTTTTTATTATATAGTCTTTGGAATTTTCATCACACAGACAATCAGTCATTTTTCATAGTTTATGGAAAGAACAATAAAAAAAACCCCGTGTGTTCAGAGTGAACGCATATATGCAGCTAGATATGAGAGGACAAGTCTACGAGTGGAAAGTGAAATGAATGAACAAAAGAATAGTTGATGCATTGCTGAGATTATTGTGGTTTCTCTATTATTTTCTTTTTTCCTTTCTGGTTTTTTCTTGTTTTGTTTTCTTTTTGTTTTTTATTTTTTTCTTTGTTTTTATTTTATTTTTTGTTTTGTTTTGTTTTTATTTTGTTTTTTTTGTTTTGTTTCGTTTTTATTTTGTTTTTATTTTGTTTTTTTTTGTTTTTCTATTATTTTCTTTTTTCTTTCTCGTATTTTCTTGCTTTGTTTTCTTTTTGTTTTTTATTTTTTTCTTTGTTTTTATTTTGTTTTTTGTTTTATTTTTATTTTGTTTTTATTTTGTTTTTTTGTTTTGTTTCGATTTTATTTTGTTTTTATTTTGTTTTTTTTTGTTTTTCTATTATTTTCTTTTTTCTTTCTGGTATTTTCTTGTTTTGTTTTCTTTTTGTTTTTTTTTGGTGTTTTTTTAATTTTTTTTTTTTTGTTTTGTTTTTATTTTGTTTTTTGTTTTGTTTTTATTTTGTTATTTTTTGGTTTGTTTTATTTTCATTTTGTTTTTATTTTGTTTTTTTTGTTTTGTTTTTGTTTTTTTTTGTTTTGTTTTTATTTTGTCTTTCTATTATTTTCTTTTTTCTTTCTGGTTTTTTCTTGTTTTGTTTTCTTTTTGTTTATTTTTTTTTTTTGTTTTTATTTGCTTTTTTTATTTTTTATTTTGTTTTTTTTATTACAAAAAACAAAATTACATATATACAAAATTTCCAAAAGAAAAACAATTCCAAAAACAAATTCGCCCACTTGGAACGTTTTTTGGACAAAAAAAAAACGCAGAAACTATAAAATTCCTTTGTCAGTGTGGAGATAGAGAAGAAAAATTTGACTCTGTAGCATTTTTTTTTTTTTTTTTTGTTTCTTATAAAAATATAGAGTAGAGTAGTCACATATGAGGCTTAAAAGGCATTCACACTGCCAACAAAAACGAGAACAGGTATCATCTCTATATGTATATAGAAAGAGGCGGAATAGCCAGCAGCTCTCTACACTCGACCAGTCAACACTCGATAGATCGCTCTTGAGACTAGATGTATACATACTACAATACACAACGTACATGTATAAGCCATTCAACGAGGAGTCAAGTGTGTTTTCAAATAAAGAAGCCTTCGAATAATCCTCCCCCGGAATCACAAAAAATTACACATGTCAAACTATTTTTTCTCTCTCTATCTTTCTTTCTATCTCACTATTTATTTTTCTACACGAAATATTTCCAACATTCAGATTTTATTGTTGACAATACTTTTTTCTTGAACCAAAAAACTTTTTTCTTCTTTAAACAAAAAAAAAAAAAAATCAGTAAATGAAAGACTGTCAATAATTAAAAATTCCCTTCGACGAACTATCAATAATTAAAAATTCTCTTCGACGAACTATCAACAATTAAAAATTCCCTTCATTAAACTATCAACAATTAAAAATTCCCTTCGCCAAACTGTCAATAATTGAAAATTTCCTTCGAGAAACTGTCGACAATTAAAATTTCCATTCACCAAACTGTCAATAATTGAAAATTCCCTTCGAGAAACTATCAAATAATTAAAAATTTCCATCACCAAACTATCAATAATTAACAGCATAACATTGCTAAAAAATTAAGAGTAATTGAAACTAACGATATAAATTGAAACTACCCTATTGCTTCAAAATAGTGGAAATTGGAATTAACTCTGTGTTTAAAACAACCAATAATTGAAATTGTCGTTGTCTCAAAATTATTGGTAATTGAAAATAGCAATAATTAAAAAACATTGCATGAAAAAAGTATTAATTGAAACTATTTCTTAAAAAAAGTATTAATTGAAACTATTATTGTCTCAAACTATTATGAATTGAAACTACCAATAAACTATCATTACTTCAAACATAATAGGAATTGAATCTGACAATAATTGAAACAACCCATAAATAAAACTACAAATATCATTGAAACTAGGAAAAAATAAAAATATAAATTGTTAAAACTACCAATAAATTATAATTGCTCCAAATTAATGGTAATTGAAACTATTAATAATTGCAATTATTAGTAATAAAACTATTGGTAATTGTAACTATAAATAATTGAAACAACCAATAATAGAAACTATAAATAATTGAAACTACAAGAAAATAGAACTAAATAATTAAAACTACCAAAAAATAAAACTATAAATGATTGAAACTACCAACAAACTGTAATTGCTTTAAACTATTATTAATTAAAAAAATAGATAATTGAAACTATCAAAAATAAAACTATAAATGATTAAAACTACCAATAAAATATAATTGCTTCAAACTATTTGTTATTGAATATTGAAACTACCCAAAAAAAACTATAAATTTTTGAAACTACCAACAAACAATAATTGCTTCAAACTAATATTAAATGAAACTATAAATAATTGAAACTATAAATTATTAAAACAACCATTAAATAAAATTATAAATAATTGAAACTATTAATTGAAACTAACAAAAAACTATAATTGCTTTAAACTATTAGTAAAACCAACAAACTATTAGTAATTGAAACTATAAATAATTAAAACTACCAATAAATGAGGTTATAAATAATTGAAACTATAAATAATTGAAACTAGAAACAAACTAGTAGTAATTGAAACCATAAATAATTAAAACTACCAATAATTGAGGTTATAAATAATTGAAACTATAAATAATTGAAACTAGAAACAAACTAGTAGTAATTGAAACTATAAATAATTAAAACTACCAATAATTGAGGTTATAAATAATTGAAACTGTTAATAATTGAAACTATAAATAATTGAAACTACCAACAAACTATTAGTAATTCAAACTATAAATAATTGAAACTACCAACAAACTATTAGTAATTGAAACTATAAATAATTGAAACTACCAATAATGGAGGTTAAAAATAATTGAAACTGTTAATAATTGAAACTATAAATAATTGAAACTACCAACAAACTATTAGTAATTGAAACTATAAATAATTGAAACTACCATTTAATGAAACTACAAATAATTGAAACCACCAATAAATAAAACTATAAATAATTGAAACTACCACTAAACTATAATTGCTTCAAACTAATAATAATTGAAGCTACAAATAATTGAAACTAGAAATATTTTCAACTTTTAGTGATTTAAACAGTAAAAGTTGGAAAAAACCAATAATTGAATATATCAAACGTTTGGTCATTAAAACAAAAAATAATTGAAACTTTAAAAATCGAAATTATTAATATTTAAAACTATCACCAAATGAAAATATTAATAATTGAAACTATCAATGCTTTAAACTACTAGTAATTGAAACGATAAAAATTTGAATCCGATAATAATTAAAACTATCATTGCTGGAAACAACTAATAATTGAAACATCCATACTTTTAAACTGTCAGTAATTGAAATTTACAAATTGTCAAAAAATTTACCTAATTGTCATAAAAATTTACTAAATTGACAAAAAAATTTACTAAGTTGGAAAAAAAAATTTACCATATTGTCAAAATATTTACCAAATTGGCAAAAAAAATTAACCAAATTGGCAAAAAATTTACCCAATTGTCAAAAAATTTATAATATATTCAAAATATTTACCAAATTGGCAAAAAAATTTACCATATTGACATAAAATTACCAAATTGTCGAAAAATTTACAAAAATGGTTTAACAAAATTTACCAAAAATTTACTAATTTGTCAAAAAATTTACCAAATTGATATAAAAATTTACCAAATAGACAAAAAAATTTACCAAATTGTCGAAAAATTTACTATATTGTCAAAATATTTACCAAATTGGCAAAAAAAAATTTACCAAATTGGCCATAAAATTTACCAAATTGTCGAAAAATTTACTATATTGTCAAAATATTTACCAAATTGGCAACAAAATTTACCAAATTGGCAAAACATTTACCAAATTGTAGAAAAATTTACCAAATTGTTTTGCCAAATTTACCAAAAATTTACTAATTTGTCAAAAGATTTACCAATTTATCAAAAAATTTACCAAATTAACAAAAAATTTACCAAATTGACAAAAAATTTACCAATTTGTAGAAAAAAAATTGAAACCCAAAAAAGCAAAAAAAAAATATATTAACACATAAAGAAAGCAAAAACTTTTCTTTTCTTTCTTTTTTTTGAGGGGGATGGGGGAGGGGGAATTGTTGAAAAATTCCAAGAGGGTCACCCCCCTTGAATTTATAGGCAATTGAAAGGTCCTCAGTTGGTGCTCTCTCCGATCGTTGGGAAAGTGGGCAATGAAGTGGATGAAGAGGGGTTGCAGTGAGTGAGTGAGTGAGGGAGAGGAAAATAGGGTCGCAGAGTGAGAGGGGATCTCACTGGGAGAGAGAGGGTGTGTCCATGGCATGTAGCCAACGCCGTAGTGCCGCAGTTGCTGCCGACTAACCCCTTCGCTATATCACATCGTTATACTGCACCTATTTCCAACGTCGAACATCACTTCGTATTAGGCACCTACTACTCATCATCATTTTAATCAATTCAACGCCATTAATCATTTTCTTCTTTACTTTATAATGCTATTAATTAAGGGTGTTCCTTTTTTTTAACACTCAATTTTAATTGGACAGTTATTTTTTTTTTTAAGTTAATTAAGTATTTTTTGTTAATTATTTTATTGCAACTAAATTAGTTACAGTTTTTTTTTAATTATTAAATTAATAAATTAATTGCTATTTTTTGTAGCTAAATTAGCTATGTTTTTCGTTTGTGACTAAATTAGTTGCACTTGTTTTTTTGCAACTAAATTAGCAACAGTATTTTTGTAGCTAATTTAGCCAAAATTCTTTTTTGTAACTAAATTTACTTATTCAAAAAAACGACTACTTTTAATGTAAAATTTATTGATAAATTTGTAAAAATTATTATTTATTAATTATTAGTCTAATTTACTAATTTAAAAAGACACGACTATTTATTAGTCAACATTTATTTATGCAAAATAAATTACTATTAATTAGTAAACATTATTTATAAAATAGTATTTTTTTACAGTATTAGTATTTTTAGTATTAGTATTTTTAGTATTACTATTATTTGTATTAGTATTTTTTGTATTAGTATTTTTTGTATACTATTGATAAGTAAAAATTTACTTATCCAAAAAAAAGTGACTACTAATTAGTAAAATTTATTAATAAAGTAGTAAAAATTACTATTTATAAGTAAAAGTTTATTTATTCAAAAGAAATGACTATTTATTAGTAAAATTTACTAATTTAAAACAGAAAATCATTCATTAAATTTTTGTAATAACAATAAAAAGTACCAACAGTATTTTTTGTAGCCAAACTACTTGTACTTTTTTTTGAAGCTAAATTGGCTAAACTATTTTTTATGACTAAATTAATTATAACTAATTAAAAAAATAATGTAATTTCATTATTTTTTACTACTTAATTACTCCCTAAATTCAAATTACTAAAACTGTTTACTAATTTGAATTAGAAACTTCTTCTTTGCTTTTAAGTTAGTAAATTTTAGTAATGAATCAAGTAAAAATTACTATTAAATTTTTTTTACTAATAAGTAGTAATTTTTACTAGTTTCTTGCTAAAATTTTCACTCCAAATTAAATTATTGCTAAAATTTCGTAAAGTTGGGTACCAAATGATTTAGTAATAATTTTAATAATAACAAATTTCATTTACTATTTTTGCTCATAGTGAATTAGTAAATTTTTCTCCTAATACATTTTTTTAGCCATTCTTTTGCTAATAGCAAATTAGTAAATTTTACTAATAAATTATTAAAATATTGCTATTTAGTAGTAAAATTTACTTATTAAAAAGCTAAATTTTGCTAATAGTAAATTTTATTCACTAATAGTTGATAAGCAAATTATTATTATTATTAGTAAAATTTAATAATTGATTTTCTGGTTTGAATTAGTGAATTTTACTAATAAATAGTAATTTCTTTTGGAAAAATAAACTTTGACTAATAAATAGTAATTTTTACAAACTTATTAATAAATTTTACTAATTAATAGTAATTTTTCTTGTATAAAATAATTTCGATTAATAAATAGTAAATTTTTCTTACTTATTAGTAAATTTTAAGAATAAATATATATTCTTATTAATTCATTAATAAATTTTACTAAAAAATAGTTTTTTCTTTGATTTGTTAAATTTGACTAATAAATAGTAATTTTTAAATAGTTTACTAGTAAACTTTATAAATAAATTAGTAAAAATTACTATTTATTCGTTAAATTTGCTTAGAAATTATAATAATAATGACTAATTAGGAATAGTTTTTTTAATTAGCGAATTTGACTAAACAAAAATAATATTTACTAATAATAAATTAGTAAATTTGTAAATATGCCGAATAAACTGTAATTTTTGCTAATTTATTAATAAATTTTACTAGGAAATAGTAATTTCTTTCGAATTAGTAAATTTGACGAATAAATAATAATTTTTACTGTTAATAAATTAGTAAAGTTATAAAAATTATTAAATTTTACCAATAAATCGTAATTTCTTTAAATTTTTTGACAAAAAAATAGTTATTTTTACTAATAATAAATTAATAATATTTTTAGTAAAAATAGTAATTACTAGTAGTAAAATTAATTAATAAATTAGTAGAAAATACTATTTATTTGACAAATTTACTAAATAAATAAAATTTCGACTAATTTATGAGTAAAATTTACTAATTCAAAAGCAAAAAAATTCAAAAATAAATATTTTTCCAATAAATAGTAATTTTTTTTTGAATTAGTAACTTTTCCCAGTAATTTCTACTAATTTGTTAATAAATTTTACAGAAAAATGCTAAATTTCTTTTAAATTAGTAATTTTGACGAATAAATAGTAATTTACTTTAAATTAGTAATTTTGACGAATAAATAGTAATTTATTTTGAATTAGTAATTTTGACGAATAAATAGTAATTTACTTTGAATTAGTAATTTTGACGAATAAATAGTAATTTATTTTTAATTAGTAATTTTCACGAATAAATAGTAATTTATTTTGAATTAGTAATTTTGGCGAAGAAATAGTAATTTACTTTGAATTAGTAATTTTCACGAATAAATAGTAATTTATTTTGAATTAGTAATTTTGGCGAATAAATAGTAATTTATTTTGAATTAGTAATTTTGACGAATAAATAGTAATTTATTTTGAATTAGTAATTTTGACGAATAAACAGTAATTTACTTTGAATTAGTGATTTTGACAAATAAATAGTAATTTATTTTGAATTAGTAATTTTGAAGAATAAATATAGTAATTTATTTCTACTAATAATAATTTAGAAAAATTCGTAAATTAGTAAATTAATAAATTTTACTAAGAAATAATAATTTTTTCTTGATTTTTTGGCAAAATTTATTAATTCAAAAAGAAAAAAAATTTTATTTACTAAATGTGACTAATAAATAGGAATTTTTACTCTTCCTTCTTCTTTCATTATTATCTCTCGCGCATGTCCGAACAAAATGACGTTCTCCCCACCACAACCTCCACTACTTTGAATGTTGTGGGAAAATTCCCTTTTTTTTCTTTTCTTTTTTTCGTTTTTTTTTTATTCAAAACAAAAATTTAAAGGTCATTGATGTGGCGTACCGCACGTAATCCGGAAATTGAAATTCAAGTTCAAAGTGATCTGACCCACCTGACCAAATCCGTATACATAACTCAATTTCCGAATCGTTCAGGCCGAAATGGAAACTCGTTTCAGAAAACTAACTCGAGTGTTAATTGAAATCGATTTTTCTCTATATACACGCAGGAAATTTACTTAATTTAAAAAAAAAACGAGAAGAAAAAATCAACAGAAATAGATTGACTTGTGAGCTAATAATTCGTTTCCAACTTCTCAGTAAGTGGAAAGTGAGAGAGAGACAGAGAGAGGCAGAGAGAGGGAAACGTCATTTTTGACAAATGGCACCTCTTGTATATTTGCCTCGAAAACAATTTTCTTCCAGTGAGATATTTTTTGCCTTCTGGGAAAATTTTATTTCGATGCATTTTTTCTTATTATTTTTCATTTTTTTTCCGTTGGTAAATATTTTTTTTATCGAGTGGCTAAATTATTACTTGGTTTTCTAGAAGGTTAAGGGGATTTTTAAATTAGTTATTTTTGGAGTATTTTTGTCAATATTCGTTTTTTTAAAAACGTAGTTTACTGTAGTAGTGTTTACTGTAGTTTTATTCGTTTTTTTTATTTGTTTATTTTTTAAATTTTCTTATTGAAATTAAATTGAAATTAAATTGAATTTCAATTGAATTTCAATTTAATTGAATTTAATTTGAATTTAATTCCAATTTAATTTCAATTTGTATATTTTTAAAATTTTTTTATTGAAATTAAATTAAAACTAAATTGAAATTAAATTGAAATTAAATTGAATTTCAATTGAATTTCAATTTAATTGAATTTAATTTGAATTTAATTCCAATTTAATTTCAATTTGTATATTTTTTAAATTTTTTTATTGAAATTAAATTAAAACTAAATTGAAATTAAATTGGAACTAAATTGAAATTAAATTGAAATTGAATTGAAATTAAATTGAAATTAAATTAAAATTAAATTCAATTCAAATTCAAATTAATTTCAATTTAATATCAACTTAATTTCAATTTAATTACAATTTAATTTCAATTTAATTTCAATTTAATTTCAATTTAATTTCAATTTAATTTTAATTTAATTTCAATTTAATTTCTATTAAATTATAAAATATTAAATAAAAATAAATAAATAAAAGTTAATAAATAAAAATAAATAAATAAAAATTAATAAATAAAAATAAATAAATAAAAATAAATGTTTTGAAACTGAATTTTCTATTTTTTTATTTTAATTTAATCTTAATTTATTTTCTATTTTAAATTTAGTTTCAATTTAGTTTCAATTTAGTTTCAATTTAATTTCAATTTAATTTAAAAAGAAAATAAATTAAAATAAATTACAATAAGAAAAATAGAAAATTTAGTTTATAAAAATGTATTTTTATTTATTTAATTATTCATTTAATTTATTGACTTTTATTTATTTATTTATTTATTTATTTATGGCTTATTCATTATTTAAATAATTTATTTTCCAAGGCCATTAAAAATGAGACCAAAAACGATTCAAAAATTGTTTCATGGCAACAATTTTGATTCGTTTTTTCAACTCAATTTTGAATTTATTAAAAAATAATAACAATATTATCTAAATATTATTTAAACTAGAAAAAAATTTCTAAAAAAGGTTAATTTTCAAATTTTCAAATTAAAATTATTGTTTTGATTATTCTATTTTTGAATTCGTGAAAAGTGAAAAAAAGTAGAGAAAGGAAAAATTGTCAAGCGACAAAAATGAATGGTGTTAATTTTGTGATTATCAAGAGAGGATAGGATCAAGTCAACGAGCGCGAAGATTCTTGGCACCGATTTCAATTGAAGTTCACGGTCGTCTGGCCGGCGGCGCGAGAACTTGTCTATTTTCTATAGGAATGACTTTTCCATTGTCCAAAATATTTTTTAATCCCTCGCCTTTTTTCTATCTTTTAAATGCTAAAAGAGCAATTATATGTGCTTTCAACTTATTCTAAAATTACACTCTTCAAGTTTCCGCCATTTAAAATATTTTCTTTGTTGTCTGAAAATTGCATGCATGTATTTTTTGAATGTCGCGCATAAAGAGGAAAAAAGAGAGCGAACGAGAGAGAGAGAGAGAGAGAAGAATAAACGTTTTGAAGAAATAGAATTCAATTTATGATAAAAGAAAAAATGGAATAAAATAAAATAAAATAATGGGGAGAAAAAATCATTATTTACTGCAAATTTAGAGAAAAATTACTTTTTGCAAATTTGGAAGAAAATTACATTCTGTAAATTAAAATATGAATACGACTTTTTGGAAATTTAGTAAAAAATTACAATTTGTAAATTAAACTCTATTTTCTGCAAAAATTGAAAAAAAATTACTTTTTGAAAGTTTGAACGAAAATTACTTTTTGAAAATTTAAAAGAAAATTATATTCTGTCCTGAATTTAAGTGAAAATTACTTTCGGCAAGTTTAAAACAAAATTACCTTCTTCGAATTTAAGTGAAAATTACTTTCGGCAAATTCCAGACAAAATTACCTTCTGCGAATTTAAATGAATATTACCTCCTGCAAATTTAAATGAAAATTACCTCCTGCAAATTTAAAAGAAAATTTACTTTCTACAAATTTAAAATCAAAATGACTTCCTGAAAAATTAAAAGAAAATTAGTTTCAGCAAATAAAAAAAAACTGTCTATAAATTTTGTCAAAAAATTACTTTCTGCAAATATCAATGAAAATTACTATTTGGAAATTAAAAAAATACTTGCAACAATTTTTGAAAAATTTCTTTCCGTTTAAAATACTTGTTAATAACAAAAGTAAAAATACTTGTTAACTTTAAAAAAAATTACTTTCTTCAAAATTAAAAAAATTCTTGCTGCATAAAAAAGTACTTTTTTGAAATTTAAAAGAAAATTACTTTCTACAATTTAGAAAATACGTTTGCTGCTTATTTTCAAATAATTACTTTCTGCGAATTTAAAAAATAATTGCTGATGATTCCAAATTGACAATTTCTGCAAAATTAAAATAAAAATACTTTCTTCAAAATAAAAATTACTTGCTATCAATTTGGAAAAAAATATTTTCTGGAAATATCATAGAAAATTACACTCTGCAAATGTAAATAAAACCTTTTTGTAAATTAAACTATATTTCTTGCAAATTTTTAAAGAAGAAAATACTTTTTGAAAATTTAAAAGAAAATTTCGTTCGTCGAATGAAAATGAAAATTGTTTTCGGCGAATTTCAAAGAAAATTACCTTCTGCAGATTTAAATGAAAATATTGCAGTCTGCAAATTTAAAGGAAAATGACTTTCTGAATAATTAAAAGAAAATTAATTTCATCATATTAGAAAAAAAACTGTATAAATTTTTCCAAAAAATTACTTTCTGCAAATATTAATGAAAATTACTTTATGGAAATTAAAAAAATACTTGCAGCAATTTTTGAAAAACTTCTTTCTGTAAACAAAGTAAAAATACTTGTTTACTTTAAAAAAAATTACTTTCTTCAAAATTTAAAAAAATTCTTGCTGCATAAAAAATTACTTTTAATGAAATTTAAAAGAAAATTACTTTCTACAATTTAGAAAATACATTTCCTGCTAATTTTTTTATAATTACTTTCTGCAAATTTAAAAAATAATTGCTGATAATAATTGAAAAATTTCAGTTTCTGTTAAATTAACAAAAAATACTTTCTTCAAAGTAAAAATTACTTGCTGACAATTTGGAAAAAAATATTTTCTCAAAATTTCATAGAAAATTACGTTCTGCAAATTTAAGAATAATCGTTCTGCAAATTAAACTATATTTTTTGCAAATTTTTGGAGAAGAAAATACTTTTTGAAAATTTAAAAGAAAATTTCGTTCTTCGAATTTGAATGAAAATTACTTTCGACTAATTTCAATTAAAATTTCCTTTTGCAAATTTAAATGGAAATATTGCATTCTGCAAATTTAAATGAAAATTACTTTTTGCAAATTTAACAAAAATTGACAACTAATTTAGAAATAAAATTACTTTCTGCAAATTAAAGTGAAAATTGCTTTCTGAAAATTAAAAAATAAACTGACAAATAATTTTTTAAAAAAATTACTTTCTGTAAATTTAAATTAAAATTGCTTTCTGTAAATTAAAAAATTTGACAACTAATTTAGGAATAAAATTACTTTCGGCAAATTAAAATTAAAATTGCTTTCTGCAAATTAAAAAAAAAATTGACAACTAATTTAGGAACAAAATTACTTTCAGCAAATTAAAATGAAAATTGCTTTCTGCAAATTAAAAAATAAAGTGATAACTAATTTAGAAACAAAATTACTTTCTGCAAATTAAAAAAATATTTACTGAAAGTTTAAAAAAAATACTTTCCGTAAATATATTTGTTGCTTAAAACAATTACTTTTTGCAAATTAAACAAAAAAATTCTTGATGCTTTAAAAAATTATTTTTTTGACAAATTTAGAAGAAAATTACTTGTAACAATTTAAAAATAACTAGTTGCTTATTTTTACAATAATCATTGTTTGCAAAAAAAAATTAAAACTCGATGGTAATTAAAAAAAAGTCCGTTTCATTAAATTAAAAAAAAGAAATACTTTCTGCAAAATAAATTCCTAGCTGCAAATTTGCAAAACCAATTACTTTCTAGGAAATTTAAAGAAAAAAAATTACTTTCTCTAAATTTAAAGGAAAAAAAATTACTTTCCACAAATTTAAAGAAAAAAAATTATTTTCTCCAAATTTAAAGAAAAAAAATTACTTTCTCCAAATTTAAAGAAAAAAAATTACTTTCCACAAATTTAAAAAAAAATTATTTTCTCCAAATTTAAAGAAAAAAAATTACTTTCTCCAAATTTAAAGAAAAAAAAATTACTCTCTCCAAATGTAAAGAAAAAATTACTCCCTCAAAATTTAAATCCAAAACAACAAATAAGTACCAAAAATAAAAACAAATCCAAAAATCGAAAAAAGAAGCAATGACAAAATATGAACAATAAATAAATGAAATTTTCAGCAATATTGAGGACGAAACTTACGTCAGGGGGATCTATTTTTAAATGTTTGGATCGTTGAACTAGACACGTTTGTGTGAAGATATTAAAGTGTAAAAACACTTGAGCGAAGAAATGGTTACTGCAGACTCTTTACATTTTTATCGTGGACGATATATAGAGAGCTACATTGGAATTGCGTGGTCCAAATGAGATGCTGCACCACTTAGAGTAGGCCACCAGATAGCTTAGGGTCACAGGGAGGAAATTTTTTTTTTTTTTTTTTTTCTTTAAGCACCACAGGAACTTGAATTAGTAATGGATCGAGAAAAAAAGCCCTTTCTTTTATAGTGTATTCTCGATTTTCTCTCAATTCTCCCTTTTTCGTGTATTAACACACCGACGTCATCATTTTCTTTGTAATTTATTCATTTACACAAGAAAAAAAAAAAAAAACTGTATATTATATATTTATGTATATAGAATCGTTAAAAACTGACTATTCCATTTCTTTGCGCTTTTATATTCTTCAGCGTTTTTTGCTTTCTCGATTTTACGAGGGAAATTTCATTTTATGACGTATTTTTACATAATGAAGACATATTTTGAATAAATAGGTAATGGGTAATGGGATGTTTATTTTTTGCTGTTATTTTTTTTTATCTGTAATCTTCGCGTGAAAATGCATCAAGAATATAGACAATTTTAGTTTTTTTGATTATGGAAAATTTATATTTTCTAACTTTAAATAAATTAGTCAAAAATTAAAGACTTTACTGAATTTTTTTTTTTAGAAAATATCAAAATCATTAAAAAAAAATAATAATTTTGATATTTAAAAAAAACGGACCCAGAGTCAAAGTAAATTTGGTTCGACGTACGTTGCTTGTAATTTGCTGCTAAAAATATGTAAAAATTTAAAAATTTTAATTATTAAATAAATTGTTCAACAGTTAAAAACGTTGTTGAATTTTCTTTTTAATAATTTTGATATTTTTATAATAAAACGAACCTAAAATCGAATTAACTCGGGTGAAATAAAACAAGAAAAAAAGAAACAAAATTAAATGAAAATTAAATGAAAATTAAATGAAAATTAAATGAAAATTAAAAAAGAAAAGTGAAAAATTGGAAAGAATTCGTTTGCTGTAAAATAAAGGTACGAATTCCCTAAATCAACAATGTGCTTGAAATAGAAAATTGAATTTCATTAGCTTTTAAAAGAAAAAAAATGTCCTTTTGATTGAAACTAAATGAGAATTTTTATTTTGCAGATCGCTGCCAAAGCTCAGCAGCCAGGACGAAGATGGGCCAAACGCTCACACCCAATACACAGGCGTCACACACTTCGAGCCCATACCACACGATCATGACTTTTGCGAGAGGGTCGTCATCAACGTAAGTAACAAAATTTTTTACCAAAAAAAATATTATTTAAAAAAAAATCCATTTTAGAATTTAATTTCATGTGAAAAAAATTAAATTTTAATTAATTCTACTTTTTTCAATGTTAATGTTAATGTTAATGTTGTTTATTTTCAATTTATTTAATTTAATATTATTTTATTTATTATTTTACTCAAGCTTGATTAGAAATTTACAGAATCATTTTTCTAAACAAATTAATTGAATATATATTCTTAAATTTAATAATATTTTAAATTGAAAGTTTTCTGTTTTTGAATTTCGCGCCAAAAAGTTCTTCAAATTCCCGCCTAGAGGGCATGAAAATTCTCTCGCAAACGAAATGAGGCGAAAAGATTTTGCTAATTATTCTTTAACTTTAAAGTTTCATCATCGTGCTGGAATTTTTTTTAGAATAAAATCTTACAAACTAAAAACAAATAAATAAACAAATAATTGATATTCAAAATAATAATAACAATAAATTGAATTGTAAAATAATTTTTACATACATTTTTTTCCTTTCTAGTAAATATTAGGTACAAAATTCGCACTATTTTTATGAATAATTTTTATTTCTATTAATTCTTGATTAATATTATTATTAACAGTAATAATAATAATAATAATAATAATAATAATAATAATAATAATAAGAATTAATTTAATAGAGTTTGAATTAAATTAAAACTAAAATGAAAGGGTAGAATTAAAAAATTACCAAATGTTTAAATAAAAATGTAAACAATAATAATTACAATAATAATAATAATTAATTTAATAAAGTTTGAATTAAAAATAAAATAAAAGGGTAGAATTAAAAAATTACCAAATGTTTGAATAAAAAAAGTAAACAATAAAAATATATTAATATGAATAATTAATTAATTAATATTAAATTTCTATTAATTAAATCTTTTTGAATTTGGCGCCAAAACGTTCTTAAAATTGCCGCCTAGAGGGCATGAAAATTCTCTCACAAACGAAGTAAAATAGAGTACATTAGTTTTCTATACAATAAAAAAAAATAATAGACAAAATTTTCTTTTTACTTTCTTTACCGTTTGTTAACAATTTTAATAACTAATATTGTAATTATTAACTACCAAAAAAAAAAATTGGACAAGTTTCCAAACAAAAATTTTATTCATTACTTTTTTTTCTATTTAAAATATATTTAAATTATTAAATTCAATATTATTTATTATTATTTAATTTAACCAACATTTAATGGTTTCTTACTTTATTTGAATAAAATACAAAATTAAAGCAAGCAGATGAATAAATTTAAAAGAATAAGTAAAAAATAAATTTTCTCCCCTTTTTTTATTTTTTGTAAATATTTTTTACAATTTAATTGTAAATTTACAATTTTGTTTTAAAGTTATTATTTTTGTTAGAAGAAAATTATTTTTTGCAAAAAAGAAAGAAATGGAGAGAAAACAAATGTCAGAAATAAATAAAACGAAACGGAAAAATTTCTATTTTCTCTTTTTTTTCAACAGCAAATTAAAATCCTGATTAGATTTCACTCACGCACGATGCAAATAATAATTACGAAGGAGAAAAAAAATTACTTCTTTCTCCCCTTGATAACTGGCTGAAACCGAATTTTATTGGTTTCATATATATTTATATTTTCATTTAAATCGTCGTTTATTGGTTATTGGCCAAAACTTGCACTTGCCACACCGAGCGCAGTTATGCAGAAAATATTCCGAGATCTACTATTAGTACGTGTGCGTGTGTTTGTGTACATGTTACTTTTAATAAATACAATACTTTATTTTATTTTTTCCTTTATTATTTTTTTCCCCCATCCATAATGAAAATTATTAATTTTATTTTCCACTTGTGCACCATATGCAATATTGCGCACAATATAATTTGCAAATCCACAAATATTTCATTTTATTCGGGCAGCTATTTAAAAAAGAAAGAAAAATGAAAAAGAAATGAAAAAAAATGTATTTAAAATATTAATAAAATTATTAAAATAATTTATCAAATATTATGCAAAAAAAAAAAAAGATAAACAAATATAGTTAAAAAAATAAAATTCGTCATGTTCCAAGTTAAAAAAACTTGAGTGTGTGTGTGTATTATTTTTCAGGAAATCATTAAAAATAATTGGACTCTGATTTCTTTGCCTATGGATACAATTACTAAAGTAGATACAAATTTCAAATTTATGATGCACTGTAGCTTAGTGAAAGTGAAAAAAAAACTAATGTGTAATTAAATTTTCTCATCACTAATATTGTGAGAAAAAAAATCTCTGTCTTTTCAATGTAGAGAGTTACCTTGTTTTTTTTATTATCGAAAAAACACTCGTAAATTTTCTTTTATTTTTCAATTTTTTAATTAATTAACTAATTCATTTTCATCTAATCAATGAATTCTTTTTGAATTAACTAAAATAATTAAATTAATCATTAATTTAAATAACTTTAATTTAACTAATTAATTTTTTTTAAAGTAACTAATAAATAGATTAATAATTAATTTAAATAATTTTAATTTAACTAATTAATTTTTTTAAATCAATTAAAATAATTAAATTAATAATTAATTTAATAATTAATTTAAATAATTTTAATTTAACTAATTAATTTTTTCAAATTAACTAAAATAATTAAATTAATAATTAATTTTAAATTTTAAATAATTTTAATTTAACTAATTAATTTTTTTAAATTAACTAATTTGACGAATTAATTTATTTAATTAATTATTAAAAATTACTAATTAAAAATAATTGTTACTTCAATTTTTGTCTAAAAAAAATAGTTAAGAATAACAAAAAAAAAAAATTTTTTCTTTTATTTCAATATAGTGAGAGAAAGAGAACTATTAATTTTTTCGCGAGAACAATATTTTGATTAGGTAATAATTGTAAAACGTTTCTTTAGCGAAAGACATCTTCCACGTGGAAGTAATATTTCATTAGGTAACATTAGTGTCATTTACGTGTGGGAAGGCTGTTAACAAGAACATTACATACGATTTATATACGGTTTTCTCTCTCTCCCTCTCTCTCTCTCCCTCACTCTGTATACATTCGCATTTCACCACTGGCACGTAATTATGTAAAGTGTGGATTTTGTTTCCAATGTCATTTCACGTGTCCTTCAGAAACGATTTTAGTTCATTTTTTTGTCAACACTCTCGATATTGTTTGTTGTTACATACAAAATCTAATTTCCACTTTGTTTTATTTTTTTTATTTTTTTTTGCAAAACAAAAAAAATTGTTGTTTCATAACAAAAAGATTGGAAATTTAATTCTGTTCAAAATTGGTTGCGGTATTTTTTACTTTTATGCTTTATTTAGTAAATTAAGTAAATTAAAATTAAAATTGTTAATTAAACTTTAAAATTTTTTACTCTGGGTTTAGTGTTTTATTTCTATTTTTGAATTTCGCGCCAAAAAGTTCTTGAAATTGCCGCCTAGAGGGCATGAAAATTCTCTCACAAACGAAATGAAACGAAGGAGAGAATATATATTTTTATTTTATTTCTTTTCTGGTTTATTTTTTAATTTTTTTTTCTTCACTTTTCATTATTGTTTTCCTCTTTTTTCTGTTATTAATTTTTATGTATTTAAATTTTTTAATTTAAAACTTTTCAATTTGAAAACTTTTAATTTTTAATTTTTTAATTTTGTAGTTTTGCAATTTTGTAATTTGTAATTTTTTAATTTTGTAGTTTTGTAATTTTGTAATTTGAAATTTTTAATTTTTAGTTTCTAATTTTTGATTTTTAATTTTTAGTTTCTAATTTTTTATTTTTAATTAAAGAAAAAATTGCCAAGCTAAAGAAATGATAATTAATTAAAGGACAGTAATTATGTACTTTTTAATTATTTAAAAAAAAAATTAGAAAATTTTTTTTATTGGAAATTTAATGAAATTTTTTATTTTAATTTCTTATTTTACTTTAGGTAACTATAGTAAGTTGAATGTTTGGCCATTCAGTGTCCACAGTCATCGATCCAACTGCAAAGATAGATTCACAAACATGTCAATCAATTGATATCAAGATGTCAATCAAAATAAGTCACGATGCGAGTGAAAACATAAACGTGTAATAATAAATTAAGCAAAGTCGAGGCACTTCATTAAAATATTCGGCTCATTAATATTTAAACTTGAAATATCCGAATAAGTATTTATTTAATGTTTTGTCACAAGAAAAATTGTAAATTTAATTATATTCAAATTTTTTTTAATTTATTCTTTTCACCTTTGAATTTACTTTTTTAATTCACCTTTGAATTTACCTTAAATTTACCTTGAATTTACTTTTGAATTTAGTTTTAGAATTTATCTTTGAATTTACTGTTTAAATTTACTTTTTGAATTTATCTTTAAATTTACATTCTAAATTGAACTTGGATTTTATTCTTTTAAATTTACCTTTTGAATTTACTTTTTTTTTAATTTAACTTTGAATTAACTGTTTAAATTTACTTTTTTAAGTTTACCTTTGAATTTACTGTTTGAATTTACTTTTTAAATTTACTTAAACTTTTACTTTTTAAAATTTACCTTTAAATTTACATTTTAAATTTAACTTTAAATTTATTCTTTTAAATTCACCTTTGACTTTATTTCTTAAATTTACCTTTGAATTTATTCTTTTAGGTTTACCTTTGAATTTACTTTTTAAATTTAACTTTCGAATTTTTTTTTTAATTAACCTTTAAAATTAATTTTGAATTCACCTATGATTTTAGTTTTCGAATTTACAGTTGAATTTACTTTTTAAATTTAACTTTCGATTTTTTTTTTAATTTTCCTTTAAAATTATTTTTGAATTCACCTATGATTTTACTTTTCGAATTTACCTTTGAATTTACTGTTTAAAGTAACTTTTTAAATTGACTTTCTAAATTTGCCTCCGAATTTACGTTTAATATTTGTTTTTTAAAATTAATTTTACTTTTCAACCCAGAATTTAATAATAAATTAAGCAAAGTCGAGGCACTTCATTAAAATATTCGGCTCATTAATATTTAAACTTGAAATTTTTAATTTTTTTTTTTAATTTTTACAATTTTTACATTTTTTTATTTTTATCCCTTCAATTATTTATAATTTTCACATTTTCTAATTCCTACTTCTGTGAATTTTTATTATATTTGAAATTGAAGGAAAAGTGTTATGAATTTTTTTATATTATATTTTCAACTAGTATTTTTAAATTCTATTTTTAAATTCTATTTTTAAATTATATTTTTATATTATATTTTTATATTATATTTTTTTATTATATTCTTATAAATTATTTATTTTACTAATTATTTATATTATTATTATTTATTTCTGTAAGTTTTTATTTTCCATCTTTATGTTTATATTTACATTTATATAATAATTTACATTATATAATTCAAATTTAAATTTAAATTTAACATTTATCAGAATATTGCAAAAAAATAATTTTTTCCTCTAAATCGTATTATTTGATCTTTTATACTTTGTAAATTGTGCGAAAGTTAATTGTCCTTGTAAATTTATAATAAACGTCATAAATAATCTCTCGTCTGTCACAATTACTCATTTCCAGTATTATTAATAATTAAGTAGATACAGTACACGAGTGTTTCCTGTTTGTCCATCAATTTCGTTCCAACAATAAAAGCCCAAAGAAATTATATTCTTATTTTTAAACAATACGCCATCAATCATTTGTTTTTCGTATATAGTGAAACTTAATTATTTTTTTATACCATTGTCAAAATAGTATTTATTACCCAATGATTAATTTCTCAGCAATTTCTTGAATTAAGTAATAAATTATGAATTCAGTTGCTAATTTAATTAATAATAAATTGTTTTCATGAATGAAAAAAAAATTGTTGAGAATTGTTTTCATGAATGAAAAAATTTTTTTTCCCAAACAAAATATTTGGGGAATTTTTATATTTGGGAATTTTTTTTTTTGGGTAGTGAAATTTGTTAGCAATTTTTTTAAGGTAGTGAATGATAAAAATTGTTGGGGATTTTTTTTCCCCAAACAAAATATTTGGGGAATTTTTTAAGTTGGGCATTTTTTTTTTGGGTAGTGAATGGAAAAATTTGTTGGGAATTTTTTTAGGTAGTGAATGAAAAAAATTGTTGGAGATTTTTTTTCCCAAACAAAATATTTGGGGAATTTTTTTTTTTTTTTGGGTAGTGAATGGAAAAATTTGTTGGGAATATTTTTAGGTAGTGAATGGAAAAATTTGTTGGGAATATTTTTAGGTAGTGAATGGAAAAAAATTGACAACAATTTTTTTAAGTAGTGAGTGAAAAAAATTGACAACAATTTTTTTAAAAGGTGACTGAAAAAAATTGCCAACAATTTTCTTTAGGTAGTGAATGAAAAAAATTGTTGAAAATTTTTTTTTCGGTAGTGAATAGAAAAAATTAAGAAGTAAAATAAATTCAGGAGGAAATTTTCGAATTTTTATTGAAAAAGAGACATTATTGTACATATTTAACGAATAAAAATTGACTTTGTGAATGAGAAAATTGTATTAAAAAATAAAAAATGAAAATGATTAATGAATGAATTGAAATTTGTTTTGTAACAGGTGAGCGGACTAAGGTTTGAAACGCAACTGCGTACATTGAACCAATTTCCGGACACACTGCTTGGCGACCCGGCAAGGCGGATCCGTTATTTCGATCCGCTTCGCAATGAATACTTTTTCGATCGGAATCGACCCTCCTTCGATGCGATTCTCTATTACTATCAAAGTGGTGGAAGACTTCGCCGTCCAGTCAACGTACCCCTCGATGTCTTCTCCGAGGAGATTAAGTTTTACGAATTGGGAGAGTTGGCCACGAATAAATTTAGGTTCGTTCCCTCCTTTTTCTTTTTTGTTTTCTTCTCACTTTTTTTTGTCAATATTTTTTCTCCTTTTTCTCAATTATTTTTTTTTCACACTATTTTCAATATTTTATTCATTTTTTTCAATTATTTTTTTATTTGTTCTCAATTTTTTTTGTCAATATTTTATTCTTCTTTTTCTCAATTATTTTTTCACACTATTTTCAATATTTTTTAATTTTTTTTCTCAAATATTTTTTCACACTATATTATTTTTCACACTAATATTATTTAATTTTTTTTCTCAATCACTTTCTCACACTATTTTCAATATATTTTTCTTTTTTTCTCAATCACTTATTCACACTATTTTTTCTCTCTATTTTCGTAATTATTTTTCATTCAAATTTTAATTATTAAAAAACAACTATTAATAACAATATTTTTAATAATAACAGGGTGGCCGCAGTTCAACAAATAGAAAATACTGAAATCGGAAAAGAAAAAAAAAACAGAAAAAAGTCGACGAATTTTATTAATCAGGGGAAAAAATAGAAAATTAGTTAAAAAGAATTTATCAATAGTCAGGGAATTTGAATTTTAATGAGAAGAAAAGAAAAATAAAAAAAGGTTTGCCACAGTCAAAGTTCGGTTTAAAAATTTTGATCCACATTAGTTGCTGTTTTAAAACAAACAATAAATCAAATTTAAATTATCTTATGTAGAATATATTATAATTTAAACTTAATTTTGTTCTTTACTAGTATTTATTATTACTTATTAAGAACAAATACGATAATATTTCAAAAAAAATATTTTAATAACAACATTTTATGAAATAAAAAATTCATTTCCATAAAATTTGAGAGAATTCTATTTTTATTCGCAATTTTTATTATTTTCAATACAATTTAAATCAAATTTCTAGAAAGAAAATGAGAAAATAAAGGAAATTCCATTACTTATACAGAAAATTTTTTTTAATAACAATTTTGAAGATAATTCAATTGTAAAAAAAACTTCATTATTTTAGAAAAACTAAACTAAAATTAATTAGTTTTTCAACATTTTTAAACATTAAATTTCAATTACTTTTATAAATATTAAAATTTTTCACTAAAATTCAATTCTTTTTCTTATTTTCAAAATTAAAATTTCTTACATGAATTTAATTATTTTCAATACAAGTTTATTAATATATTTATCTAAAATTCAATTTTTTTAAAACATATTTTAATTTTTCACAGGAATTCAATTTCTTTTCATTAATATTGAGAAACAATTAAATTGTTCGAAAAATATTAGTTTGTTCTTATTATTTTCTGAAAATTAATATAAATGTCGAAACATTTCAATTATTTTTAGTTCAATTTCATAAAAATTTCTCAAAA
Source organism: Leptopilina drosophilae (assembly GCA_032873175.1). Classification (NCBI taxonomy): domain Eukaryota; kingdom Metazoa; phylum Arthropoda; class Insecta; order Hymenoptera; family Figitidae; genus Leptopilina; species Leptopilina drosophilae. Next base: position 42,551,471 of record CM065485.1, on the reverse strand, counting down.
GAAGTCAACTATTTACACTATTTTTAAAAATAATAAAATTGCTCACTAGAATTCAATTATTAAAATTTTTTTTTTAATATTCTTGTATAAATTCTATTATTTTTATAAATATAATTATTGTTTACTGAAATTAATTTATTTTGTAAATATTAAAATTTATTGCTGAAATTCAAAATTTTTTAATAATTACATTTTTTGCTAGAAATTGAATTATTTCCACTATTTTCAAAAATAATAAAATTTCTCATTAGAATTCAATTATTATTATTTAAAATAAATTCAAGAAAAAAATTAAATTTTTTTTATTGTTTTTAAAATTAAAATTTTTTACAAGAATTCAATTCTTTTGAAAACATTTTTAGTAATATTTTATTAAAAAATCAATTTTCTTATAAATATTAAAAATTTTCGCAATAATTCAATTATTTTTGCAACTTTTGCGAAAATAATGAAATTTTTCACTAAAATTCAATGCTTATTGACAATTGCAAAATTTTTGTCAATTGCAAAATTTTTTTAAAAGAATTCGTCAATATTTCAAAAAAATTTGAATTAATTTCGAATGAATTCATTTATTTTGAAAAATTTGGATAAAATTTGTTATTAGGATTTCTTTGAAGCAATTTAATTTTTTTCAAAGATTAAAATTCTTGAGAAGAATTCAATTATTTTCCTTATTTTCAAAATTAAAATTTCTTACATGAATTTAATTATTTTGAATAGGTACAAGTTTATTTATACTTTTCTCAAAAATTCAATTTAAAAAAAAAAATTTTAATTTTCCATTTTTCCCCAAGAATTCAATTTCTTTTCATTACTATTAAAAAATAATTTAGTTATACGTAAAATATCAGTTTATTTTTATTATATTTAAATAATACTAAAATTGTTCGAAAAATTTCAATTATTTTCAGTATTTTAATGAATTTTCTCAAAAGAATTCAATTATTTCTATAAAAATTGGAAAGAAAATTCTTCGAATTAATACAATTACTTTTATAAAAATAATATTAAATTTTTTTTTCTAAAATTGAATTATTTGTTCATATATAATTCATAAAAAATAATTTTTTGCAAGAATTCACTAAAATTCAATGATTATTGTAAATTACAAAATTTTTTTTTTAATCAATTCGTCAATTTTTTGCAAAAAGTCAATTTTTTTACTATATTTTTAAGAAAAAGTGAAAGTATTTTTTTTAGTACCATTTTAATAGAATTTTTCGCAAGAATTCAATATTATTTCAAAAAAAAAAATTTGAACCAATTTCGAAAGAATTCAAGTATTTTGAAAAATTTGGGTAAAATTTGTTGGAAAGAATTCTTTGAAACAGTTTAATTTTTTTTTTCAAAGATTGTAATAAAATTCTTGAGAAGAATTCAATAATAATTGAAATAATAAAATAATATTATCAAAATTAAGATTTTTTACATGAATTTAATTATTTTGAAATTTTGAATACAAGTTTATTAATATTTTTCTCGAAAATTCAATTTTTTAAAAAATATTTTAATTTTTCTGAAGAATTCAATTTTTTCATTTTTCATTAAAAAAAGTATATTGTACCCAAAATATTAGTTTATTTTCATTATTTTTAAAAAATAATAAAATTGTTGGAAAAATTTTAATAATTTTCAGCATTTTAATGAATTTTCTCAAAAGAATTTAATTATTTTTATAAAAATTTGAATAAAATTCTTCGAATTAATACAATTACTTTTATAAAAATAATATTAAACTTTTTTTTGGCTGAAATTAAATTATTTTTTCATATATAATTCATAAAAAATAATTTTTTACAATAATTCACTAAAATTAATTGATTATTGTAAATTACAAAATTTTTTTTAATCAATTCGTCAATTTTTTGCAAGAATTCTATTTATTTACATTATTTTTAAGAAGTAATAAAATTAAATTTGTTTTTAGTACAATTTTAATAGATTTTTTTGCAAGAATTTTATATTATTTCCAAAAAAAAATTTGAACTAATTTCGACTGAATTGAACTATTTTTAAAAATTTGGCTAAAATTTGTTTAGACGAATTCTTTGACACAGTTTGATTTTTTTTAAAGATTGTAATCAAATTCTTGAGAAGAATTTAATTATTTTTATACGAATAATAAAATTCTTCAGAAGAAATCAATTATTTTTGTATGAATAATAAAATTCTTTAGAGGAATTCAATTATTTTCGTGAGAATTATCAAATTCTTCAGAGGAATTCAATTATTTTCGTATGAATTATAAAATTCTTCAGAGGAATTTAATTATTTTCGTTTGAATAGTAAAATTCTGTAGAAGAATTCAATTCTTCCTTTTTTACGATTTTCACTAAATTAATTTGAAAAATTAAGGTTTCGTATGGAAAATTTATGAGAAAGTTGGGAAATTGATTAATTATAATATTATATTTTTAATTTAAGAATTGGAAATTTAAAAGCGGGAAAGGAAAAATTTGGGGGAAAACTGAGAAATGTTTGAGCAGCCACCCTGAATGAATTTAATTAATTTAATTAATTTAATTAATTAATTTAATTAATTAATTATTAATTGTGAATTTTAACGTAAAATTGTGTTTTTTTAGGGAAGACGAAGGATTCATCAAAGAAGAAGAAAAGCCGCTTCCGTCGCACGAATATCAAAGAAAAGTTTGGCTGTTATTCGAATATCCAGAGAGTTCGCAGGGAGCGAGAGTCGTTGCCATTATATCCGTGTTCGTGATTCTCCTCTCGATTGTAATCTTCTGTCTGGAAACGCTTCCCGAATTCAAGCATTACAAAGTGTTCAACACGACGACGAACGGTACAAAAATCGAGGAGGACGAAGTGCCGGACATTACGGACCCGTTCTTCCTAATAGAAACTATTTGTATAATCTGGTTCACATTCGAGTTATCGGTGCGCTTCCTCGCCTGTCCAAATAAGCTAAACTTCTTCCGAGACGTTATGAACATCATCGATATCATCGCCATCATTCCGTATTTCATCACATTGGCAACTGTCGTTGCCGAGGAGGAGGACACGCTTCATTTGCCGAAGGCTCCGGTCAGCCCTCAGGACAAAAGCACGAATCAGGCGATGTCCCTCGCCATTCTCAGGGTGATACGACTGGTCAGGGTGTTTCGAATATTCAAACTGTCCAGGCATAGTAAAGGTCTTCAAATTCTCGGCCGAACTCTAAAGGCCTCCATGCGAGAGCTCGGTCTCCTCATTTTTTTCCTTTTTATCGGTGAGTCCCACTTTCTCTTTCTCTATTTTTTCTCTATTTCATTATTTCCCCTTTATTTCATAAAATTTACTTTTCCTAGACAACTTTTTCTGTTTTGAATCTTGTGAAAATTACCAAAAGAATTCCACTGACACTACTAATTATTTGCATCTCAAAAAACATTCGTTTCTACTGAATTTAGAAAAAAAATGTTTCACCAAAAAGAAAATCAGTAACATTCGAAATTTACTTTCTATTATTATCAATTGTTAATTAAACTGAAAATTAAAACAAAAATTATTGTCTAAAAAAATATTTTGCCTACGAAAGTCGAAAAAAAGTTTTCGACCAAAGGAGAAACTCGATAACAATTGAAATTTAATGTCAATTATTAATTAAACTGAAAATTAAAACAAAAAATATTCTCTAAAAAAATATTTTGCCTACGAAAGTCGAAAAAAAGTTTTCGACCAAAGGAGAAACTCGATAACAATTGAAATTTAATGTCAATTATTAATTAAACTGAAAATTAAAACAAAAAATATTCTCTAAAAAAATATTTTGCCTACGAAAGTCGAAAAAAAGTTTTCGACCAAAGGAGAAACTCGGTAACAATTGAAATTTAATGTCAATTATTAATTAAACTGAAAATTAAAACAAAAAATATTCTCTAAAAAAATATTTTGCCTACGAAAGTAAAAAGAAAAGTATTCGACCAAAGGAGAAACTCGATAACAATTGAAATTTAATGTCAATTATTAATTAAACTGAAAATTCAAACAAAAATTATTCTCACAACAAAATTTTCGTCTTCTACATTCAAAGAAAATAGTTGACTAAAAGAGAATCTCAGTTAAAATCGAAATTTAAAATCAATTGTTAATTAAACTGACAATTAAAACAAAAATTATTTTCTCAAAAAACTTTTCGTCTACTAAATTAAAAGAAAAATATTTGACTAAAAGAGAATCTCAGTAAAAATCGAAATTTAATGTCAATTATTAATTGAACTGAAAATTAAAACAAAAATTATTCTCTAAAAAAACATTTTGCCTACGAAAATCAAAAAAAAATATTTGACTAAAAGAGGAGCTCAGTAAAAATCGAAATTAAAAGTGATTTGTTAATTAAACTGAAAATTAAAACAAGAATTATTATTTAAAAAAACTTTTCGCCTACTAAAGTCGAAAAAATATTCGACCAAAAGAGAAACTCAGTAACAATCGAAATTTGATGTCAATTATTAATTAAACTGCGAAAATTAAAACAAAAATTATTTTCTCAAAAAACTTTTCGTCTACAAAATGCAAAAAAAATATTTGACTCAAAAAGAATCTCAGTAATAATCGAATTTTAAAGTAAATTAAGAATTAATCTGAAAATTCAAAACAAAAATTATTCTCTAAAAAAAATACAAGTATTTAAAAAAAATTATAGTTTGACGAAAATTTTCAATTGTTTTATAAAATATGTGGAGGAAATTCAATTTTTTTTTGTAAATTTTTGATAAAATTCTTCGAAAGAATTTAATTATTTTCGAAAATTTTGTTAAAAGTCTTCAAAACAATACAATTACTTTTAGAACAATTTTAGTTAAATTTGACGAAAGTTTTCAAATATTTTTTAAAATTTTTAATGAAATTCCTCGAAGAAAATGAATTATTTATAAAAATTTTTGGTAAAATTCATCGCAAAGATTCAATTATTCAAAAAAAACAATTTTAGTTTAAATTTGACGAAAATTTTCAATTATTTTATAAAATATTTCCAAGGAATTCAATTGTTTTCTAAATTTTTGATAAAATTCTCCGAAAGAATTCAATTATTTATTTATTTTCGAAAATTTTTTATAAAATTCTTCAGAACAATTCAATTACTTTAAAAAAAATTTTTAGTAGAATTTTACGCAAGGTTTAAATTATTTTTTAACCAATTTTAGTAAAATTTGACAAAAAGTTTTCAATTATTTTTTAAATTTGCTAATAAAATTCCTCGAAGAAGTTGAATTATTTTTGAAAATTTTGATAAAATTCTTCGCAAGGATTCAATTATTTAAAAAGCAATTAAAGTAAATTTTGACGAAAATTTTCAATTATTTTTTAAAATCTTTCGAAAAAATTTAATTGTTTTCAAAGTTTTTGAAAAAAGTGTAATTCTTTGCAAGAATTAAATTACTTAAAAAAAACCATTGTTATAGTATAATTCGACGAAAGTTTTTAATTATTTTCCAAAACTTTTCAAACGAATTCAATTATTTTAAAGAAATTGTAGTAAAATTTGACGAAAGTTTTCAATTATTTTACAAAATTCATAAATAAAATCTTTTGAAAAAATTCAATTATTCTCAAAAATTTTGATAAAATCTTTTTAAACAATTTATTTACTTTTTAAAAATCGTAAAATTCTTCTCACGAATTGAAAAATTAGAAACGCAATTAAATTCTAATTGAAAAATTACCAAATAATCGAAATTTAGCAAATTTTTTTGTAAATAATTCAATTTAAAAAAAAGTTATAAAAATTTGTAAATAATAGAATTTTTAGAAAATTGTGCTTGAAAATTATTAAATTTTACAGAGTAAATAATTTTATAAATTATGTTTTTCAAAAATATTTTAATAGAAATAATTTTAATTAATTTTCATTAATTTTCATTAATTTTCATTTATCAAAAAGAAAAATTCTTTCTTTTTCTCTTTTTTTTTCACAAAAAATTGTAAATTTTCGAGTATTTTTTCTACTTTCAAGACAGATGATTTTCGTTACTGATATTTCGAATAGAAAGTTTACAGATTCAGCAGAATTCTTTTATTTTTAACTGATTCAAATTTAGAGAGTTGGTTTGATTACTTTTCACGATCTGAAGGTTGATCCAATTTTTTTCTCTCTCTCTTTCTCTCTTTTCATCGAGCAATGTCTGTGCGAAACTTTGCGAAACAAAAACTGCGACAACTGTCAATTATTTGCGCCTTTTTAAATTTTTATCTATGAATAAAATTTTAAACTAAATAATTTTTAATTTAAAATATGTAAATAAAATTTTTTTTTAGCTAATTCACTATTTTGTTTTACTTCAAAATAGTACAAAAAATTATTTCTAAAAGAAAATTGTTTAAATAATAAAGACGAGTATAAAGGAAAAAAAATTCGAGCAGTAAAAGAAAGACTGAAGAGTAAATAAAAAAAAAAGATTTAATAACAAAAAGTTTTTAAGAACAAAAATTGTTTAACAAAAAATGTTTAAAAATGTTTAAAAACTAAAATTATTTACCAAAAAAAATTTTTTAAATAAAATATTGTGAAACAATAAAGATGAAAAGAAAAGAAAAACAATCTAATATAACGGAAAAATCGCAATGAGAGAATAAAATTCGCACTTGATAAAATTTGCTACAGAGAAACATCGAATAGTAAAAAATTGTATCAACCTTAAAAAACTAAAATTTAAAAATAGAAAATTAGTGATATTCTAAAATATTCAATTAAATTCATTCGATTTAATACTTTTTTTTGAAATATATGATAGTTTGCTTCAGAAATAAAAAAAATCACAGAAAAAAAGAAAATAAAAATCTTCTGTAAAAATGTAATTAAATTTATTTTTTTCCACTCGCTGTGATTTTTTTTTAAAGAAGGAAAAAAACTCGGCTATTTTCGCATTTTGATAACGAAAATTAAATAATTTTTCCCAATAGAATTAATAGTAAATTAATAGTAAGTCGATAGTAAATTAATTGTAAGTCGATAGTAAATTAATTGCAAGTCAATAGTAAATTAATTGTAAGTCAATAGTAAATTAATATTAAGTTGATGGTAAATTAATTGTAAATTAATAGTAAATTAAACAAATTGATAGTAACTTGATATTAAATTAATAGTAAGTTAATAGTATATTAAATAAATTGATAGTAAATTGATAGTAAATTAATACTAAATTAAATAAATTGATAGTAAATTAATTGTAAGTCAATAGTAAATTAATATTAAGTTGATGGTAAATTAATTGTAAATTAATAGTAAATTAAATAAATTGATAGTAACTTGATATTAAATTAATAGTAAGTTAATAGTATATTAAATAAATTGATAGTAAATTAAATAAATTGATAGTAAATTAAATAAATTGATAGTAAATTAATGATAATTTAATAGTAAATTAAATGAATTGACAGTAAATTAAATGAATTGATAGTAAAATAATAGTAAATTAATAATAAATTAATAAATAGTAAATAGTTAATTAATACAAAACATACGAAAAAATTAGTTTTTCACAAAACAATTTAACACTCATTTCGTTTTTTATCTACAACTTAAAATAAATTTTTCCCCATTATAAGTAAATAAATAAATAAAAGAAAAAAAAAGAAAAGAAATATTACAGTGAACTCTTGAAAATGTGTAGGTATTATAAAAAGCACTTAATCTAGTTCTAATGCACTTGAACATTTACATTGACTCAGTTGTATTTTATAAACTATATATATAAAGTATAGTGTGCCATTAGGACGATCATTAATACCCGTAGTTGCTTTCCATGCAATTCATTCTATAGTTAGAAAGACGGTAATCTTAGGAAACGACAGTACCTCAAGAGTAAATTTCTTGTGATCTCTATCTAATTGCTTTTTCAATCAATAATTGAATCCCATGAAATTAAGGTAAACCCTCGCGAGACTTGCACTATATATGTATACCACGAGTGTACTTAAAATCAATAAATTGTATCTACTCCCCGATTCTCTTAAATACACTCCTCGAACAATAGTTTCCTTCCATCTAAGATGAATTTTCTCGTTTGATTTACAATTTCAAAATTTATCTTCAAAAAAAAAGAAAAAAAGAAAAAATTTTTGCTTCTGATGTTTTATTTTCGATTTTCGAATTTTCCCAATTTTTTTACTCTTGAGTTTCGAGTTATTTCTTTTTGCAATTAAAATGTTTCGATATTCAGTGAATTTTTTATTTAAATAAACATGTTTGTTATTTGGTGAATTTTTTATTTAAATAAAAATGTTTGTTATTCGATGAATTTTTTAATTAAATAAAAAATTTCGTTGTTGTTCGTTGAATTTTTTATTCAAATAAAAATGTTTGTTATTCAGTGAATTTTTTATTTAAATAAAAATGTTTGTTATTCGGTGAATTTTTTAATTGAATAAAAAATTTCGTTGTTGTTCGATGAATTTTTTATTCAAATAAAAATATTTGTCATTCGGTGAATTTTTTATTTAAATAAAAATGTTCGTTATTCGGTGAATTTTTTAATTGAATAAAAAATTTCGTTGTTGTTCGTTGAATTTTTTATTTAAATAGAAAAATTTCCTTATTAGGTTAATTTTTTATTCAAATAAAAAAGTTTGTTATTCGGTGAATTTTTTAATTGCATAAAAAATTTCATTGTTGTTCATTGAATTTTTTAATTAAATAAAAAATTTATTTGTTGTTCGTTGAATTTTTTATTTAAATAAAAAGTTTCCTTATTCGGTGAAATTTTTATTCAAATAAAAATGTTTGTTATTCGGTGAAGTTTTTAATTAAATAAAAAATTTTGTTGTTGTTCATTGAATTTTTTCATTAAATAAAAAATTTCGTTGTTGTTCGTTGACATTTTTATTTAAATAAAAAATTTCGTTGTTGTTCGTTGAATTTTTTATTTAAATAAAAAATTTCCTTATTCGGTGGATTTTTTATTTAAATAAAAATGTTTATTATTCGGTGAATTTTTTAAATAAATAAAAAATTTCGTTGTTATTCGTTGAATTTTTTAATTAAATAAAAAAGTTCCTTATTCGGTGAATTTTTTAATTCAATAAAAAATTATTCTTTTTTATTCAATAACTTTGACAATATATTTAACATAGTATTTTATTTTCGAAGTATAAAATATTAATCAGTAAATCTCAGATGGGTAATTATTGGCAACTATCAGGGAATGAATATTTTTTTGTTAATACTATTTATAATATTGTAATTAATGTCTATTATTGTGATTAATTAATATTTCTCGAATTTATTAATCAATTTCCTCTGTATATTTTAATATGAATACAGGTTTTTAAAGAATTTTTCTAGTGGAAAGACGTAAGATTATTTGCAAAAATTTTTAAAGAAAATGTATTCACTTCTAGTTCTCGTGCAGGAATCAATTTTTCTACTTTTCTTCCGGAAACGATTCACTAGCTTTCTTTTGCACAAAACTAATTTCATTTTTGTTCAATTTAAAATTTAAATTTCCATTTACGTTATGATTGTTGCAGTTGAATTTTCAATTTAAACGAATTTTTTTGCACTAAACTCTGTAGTTTCATTAAATGGAATTCGTTTTCAATCGAATTTTATGAATTTAATTTAATTAAACTAAATTTAATTTCATTTAATTAAACTAAATTTCATTTCATTTCATTTAATTAAACTAAATTTAATTTCATTTCATTTTCATTCACTCAAACTTTTGTAGAATTAAATTTTGAAATAGTTGAAATTTTATACAGTGGGATTTTTATTTAGTCCTTTTCCTATTTAGTCGAATTTTCATTGATAGGAATTTTTATTTAAACAAATTTGTATTTATTAAAACTCATTTTTTAGTGAAATTGAAATTCTTATTGAGGGGAGTTTTAATTTTTATTCAGTCGAATTTTTATCGAATGGAATTTTTCATTTAGTCGAAGTTTTATGAAGTGAAATATTTAATTAGTCGATTTTCTATTAAGTTGGATTTTTATTCAGTGGAATTTTCATTTAGTCGATTTTTTATTCAGTCGAACTTTTATTTAAAGAAATTTCTATTTTTGGAAAAAATTGTAGTTTCACTTTTTATTTATTTCTTATTTTTATACAGTAAAATTTTTATTTATACAATTTTTAAGGAAAGCTATTATTTTATTTAGTTTTAATTTAAACTAAATAAAATAAATTTAAATTAAATTTTTATTTAACCAAATTTTTATTATTCGAATTTTTTACTGAAACAAATTTTTCTTTAGTGGAAATTTTAATTAGCCAAATTTTTATTTATTCGAATTTTTCTCCACATGAATTTTTATTTAAACTAATTTTTTTAAACTGTTTTTTAGCGAAATTTTTAGTTAAGTTTAATTTTTATACAGTATAATTTTTATCGAGTCAAATTTTTATTGAGTCGAATGATGTTTTTTAATGGGATTTTTAATTAATTAAACTTTTTTTCAGTCAAATTTTTTAATTACTTTTTATTTTATTATTATTTATTGAGTAGAATTTTTATTCCATAGAATTTTGATTCAGCTAAAATTTTATTCAGACGAATTTTTATTTAACAAAATTTGTATTTATACGATTTTTTATTCAACTTATTATAATTTCTAATGGGATTTAAAGTCGAATTTTTATTTGTTGAAACTATTTTTAGGTGAATGTTTGTTTAGTTCTTGTTTTTATTCAAACAAATTTCTATTAAGGAAAACTTTTATACAATCGAATTTTATCAGGTGGAATTTTTGTTCAGTTTAAATTTTTAATTTTTATTGAAACTAGTTTTAATTTAGTCCAATTTTTATTGAAACAAATTTTTATTTAGTCGAATCTTTATTCAATAAAACATTTAATTATTGTAATTTGTAATTCTAACTTTCAATGAACAAAATGATTATTTATTCTTCAATTCTTATTTAGTCGAATTTTTAATTATCCAAATTTTATTTCATTCTAATTTGTTTTTTGGTAGAATTTTTATTGAATTGAATAAATTATTTAAGTGTTATTTTTATTTAAAGTCGAATTTTTACTTAGTGGAATTTCTATTTTGTCTAATTTCTATTTAGTGGAATTTCTATTTTGTCTAATTTTTATTCAGTCGAATTTTTATTTTGTTCAATTTTTAATTAGAAAAATTTTTATTTAGTAGAATTTTTCTCCAGTCAATTTTTTATGGAGTCGAATAATAATTTTTTTAATCGGGACGTTTATTTAATCGAATTTTTATTCAGTAGAAATTTTATTTGAACAAATTTTTATTTATTGGAACACTTTTTAGTGGAGAAATTATTATTTAGTCAAATTTTATTCAGCCAAATTTTTCTTCAGTCGATTTTTTATCTACAGAAATTTTTATTTAGTCGAATTTTCGTTGAAGAGAATTTTTATTTAGTAAATTCTTATTCAGTTAAATCTTTATTTAGTAAAGTTATATTGATTTAAATTTTTATTTAGTAAAATTTTATTTAGAACTTTTTCCGACGAATTTTCGTTGAAGATAATTTTTATTTACTAAACTCTCATTCAGTTAAATTTTTATTTAGTAAATTCTTATTCAGTTAAATCTTCATTTAGTAAAATTTTATTCACTTAAATTTTCATTTAGTAAAATTTTATTTAGAACTTTTTCAGTCGAATTTTCGTTGAAAATCATTTTTATTTACTAAATTCCCATTCTGTTAAATTTTTATTTAGTAAAATTTTATTTATACCTTTTTCAGTCGAATTTTCGTTAAAGATAATTTTTATTTACTAAATTCTCTTTTATTTATATTTTTATTTAGTAAAGTTTTATTAATTTAAATTTTTATTTAGTAAAATTTTATTTAGAACTTTTTCAGTCGAATTTTCGTTGAAGATAATTTTTATTTACTAAATTCTCTTTTATTTATATTTTTATTTAGTAAAATTTTATTCATTTAAATTTTCATTTAGTAAAATTTTATTCATTTAAATTTTCATTTAGTAAAATTTTATTCATTTAAATTTTCATTTAGTAAAATTTTATTTACAACTTTTTCAGTCAAATTTTCATTGAAGATAATTTTTATTTACTAAATTCTCATTCATTAAAATTTTTATTTAGTAAAATTTTATTCATTTAAATTTTCATTTAGTAAAATTTTATTTACAACTTTTTCAGTCGAATTTTCGTTGAAGATAATTTTTATTCAGTAAAATTTTATTCATTTAAATTTTCATTTAGTAAAATTTTGTTCATTTAAATTTTCATTTAGTAAACTTTCATTTACAATTGTCATTTAATCGAAGTTTTCATTAAAGTAAATTTTTATCTAATTAATTGCTGTGTAATTAATTTTTTTTGTCGAATTTTTATTTATTCGATTTTTTTCAATTACTTTTTTTATTTTTTTGCTTTTTTAATTTAATAATTTTGAAAGCGATAAATGATAAATAAATAAATAAACGATGATTAAATTTATTTCTCTGTCCTAATGAACAAAGAAATGAATTGAAACATCTTTTATTTATTTTTCCAACTAATTATTTTTTCCAAATCAAATTAAATTCCTTTTATTTAATTTTTTTTATCATTTATTATATTATTATATTATTATTATTATTATTATTATTATTAATATTTATTATATTATTATTATATTGTTATTATTATAAATATTTATTATATTATTTATTATATTATTATTATACATATTTATTATATTATTTATTATATTATTATTATATTATTATTATACTTATTTATTATATTATTTATTATATTATTGTTATATTTATTATTTATTTTTATTTATTTAATTCCTTTCTTTTTAGGTTCAATAATAATAATAATTTTCTTTTGATTGTTGAGAAAGGAGAAAAATTCCCTGCACGAGAAATTCAAAGGAATATTTGTTCGATATTTGTGGAAAAAATGATTTCACTTTTTAGTAGCGATGCGTTGAAACGTGTTTTTCAGGAGTGATACTGTTCAGCTCGGTGGTCTACTTTGCTGAGGCCGGATCGCAAGACAGTTTCTTCAAATCAATTCCAAATGCATTTTGGTGGGCGGTGGTCACAATGACGACCGTCGGCTACGGGGACATGAGGTATTCACAAAATGAAAACATTGATATTTCTGAACGAGTTTTCTTCATTATATTGCAGGTGTGGTGCTATTCTCATCAGCGGTATACTTCGCGGAGGCTGGCTCCGAGAATTCGTTCTTCAAATCCATTCCGGACGCGTTCTGGTGGGCCGTTGTCACGATGACGACCGTGGGCTATGGTGACATGACGTATGATGTACTCACTTTCATTAACACTTTAGTTAATGCCACAGTATGTCCCTCTTGTGCTGTCGTTTGTACCTGGTTTCATTATATACTAATTCATTTCTTTATTTATTCATTCATTCATTTTTTTAATTATTATTCATTCGTTGATTTTCTATTATTGACTATAGATTTCAAATTTAATATTTGCCCTCACTATACTTAACGAGACACTAATTCTTTTCCACTAATTTAATTAATTTTTTATTTTATTTTTTTTTTTTTTGTTTCTTTTCCAAAATACCTACATTTTTTATTTTATTTTTTTTTCCAAAATACCTACATTTTTTATTTTCTTTTTTTTGTTTCTTTTCCAAAATACCTACACTTGTTATTTTCTTTTTTTTTGTTTCTTTTCCAAAATACCTACATTTTTTATTTTCTTTTTTTTGTTTCTTTTCCCTAATACTTCTTCCAATATTATTTCACTTCTAATATTATTGACATTGCTCCAGAATTTTCTTTTTTATTTTCACTTTTCTTTATTTCTTTTTTCTTAATTTATTTTCTTCGTCTTTTTTCTTTCTTTATTTTTTTTTACATTAGAAACTTCTTTCATTTTCTTTTCAAATATTTTCCAAGTAAAAAAAAATTAAAATTGATTGATTGATCAAAAATTGATTTAATAATTAATTAACTAAATGCCAATAATTATTTTTGTTTAAATAATGATAAAAAAAAATTCTTCGAAACAATTCAATTATTTTTGAAAATTAAAAACGAATGTTTGCAAGGTTTCAATTGTTTTTATTATTTTTAAAAATAATGAAATTTCTCGCAGAAATTCAATTATTTTTAATACATTTTTAATAATATTTTTCGCAAAATTTCAATTATTTTCCAAAAATTTTAATTTGTCTTGGAAAAAATTAAATTATTTTTGAAAATTAAAAACGAATGTTTGCAAGGTTTCAATTATTTTTATTATTTTTAAAAGTAATGAAATTTCTCGCAGAAATTCAATTATTTTTAATACATTTTTAATAATATTTTTCGCAAAATTTCAATTATTTTCCAAAAATTTTAATTTGTCTTGAAAAAAATACAATTATTTTCAAAAATTTTAATTAAATCCTTGTAAACAATTTAATTATTTTCGAAAATTTAAAAAAAAAAATTATTTGCAAGATTTCTATTATTTTAAATACATTTTTAATAATATTCTTCGCAAAAATTCAATGATTTTCTAAAATTTAAAATAATATTTGCAAGGTTTCAATTATTTTCATCATTTTCCAAAGTAATAAAATTTTTTGCAGGAATTCAATTATTTTTAATACATTTTTAATAATATTTTTTGCAACAATTCAATTATTTTCAAAAAATTTTAATTTGTCTTGGAAAAAATTCAATTCGTTTGAAAAATTTTAATTTGTCTTTGAAAAAATTCAATTATTTTCAAACGTTTTAATTAAATTCTTGTAAACAATTTAATTATTTTCCAAAAATTAAAAAAAAAAATTATTCGCAATTTTTCGATTATTTTTTTTTAACATTTTTAATAATATTTTTTGCAAAAATTCAATTTTTTTCAAAAATAATCAACTTTTTTGCTGAAATTTTTTAATTATTATTAAATTTTTTTTATAATATTCCTCGAAAATTCAATTACTACTGTAAAAATAGAAATTTTTCAATTAAAATTAAAATTTTTTTTCCAAAAATAAAGTTTTTCGCAAAAATTCAATTTTTTCAAAAATAATAAAATTTTTTGCTGAAATTCAATTATTATTAAGCTTTTTTTATATCATTCCTCAAAAATTTAATTACTTTTATGAAAATAGAAATTTTTTAATTAAAATTCAATTATTTTTTTCCAAAAATAAAGTTTTTTGCAAGAATTCAATTTTTTTATTACAATTTTTATTAAATTTTTTTTCAGAATAATTGTATTATTTTGAAAATAATTTTGAAAATATTCTAAGCAGAAATTCCTAAAAAAAAATCAATTATTTTTCAACTTATTAAAATTTTTCTCTAAAATTCCATTATTCTTTATTACTTTAAATTTTAAATGTAAAATTTCTTGAATAATTTCAATTATTGCAATAAATTAAAAATAATTTATAAAGTTTGTTAAAAAAATTTTGTTGAATTAATTTTTGTTCTTGTTCAATTTTCATTTTTTTTTTTAATTAGAAAAGAAAGTTGTTAAAAATTTTATTTAAATTCTGGAGAATTGCTCAATTATTCTGAGAGTGTTTTACGGCAAAAAAGGAAAACAAATTTTCTAAAATTAAAGATTTGTTCACTTTTCATGCACTAATTCAAAATTAAAGTAATTTATTTTCTGTTTTTACACATTTATATACAAAAATAAACAAATTACAAATATTCGGAGCTGTAGTCAGTAGAATTTATTCAAATTCGGAAATATTTGATTTTTCACTAGAAAGCGAAAAACGAGAAAAAAGAAAATAAAAAAAGAAGAAAAAGAAGTAAAAAATGAAGAAAAAGAAATGAAAAAAGAAGAAAAAAAGTAAAAAATAGAAGAAAAAGAAGTACAAAAAGAAGAAAAAGAAATAAAAAAAGAACAATTTCTTAAAATAGTAATCAAATGATTATAGGATTTTTAAATAAGTTTAAACTCATAAAGAAGTATTAAACATTTTTAGAATTCTTTTAATAGATCAAAATTAAAAATTCATCAGACTTTAAATTTTAAACTACTATAAATTTAGAATTCAGAAATAATTTTACTTTCTAAAAATAAATTTGCACATTAAAATAAAACATTAAAAATAAATTTATCGATTAGAAATGAATGAAATTATTTTAATATTTTTATTTATTTACTTTAATCGAATATTTGCGCGCAACAAAAAGAAAAATCGCAAATTAATTTTACAGTAAAAACTAAAAAATTCTGTGACAATAAACTTTGCCTATTTTTCGTTTAACTAATATACAAACTGTTTAATTGTTAAAAAAGTAAAAACAAAATAAAACAAACATGTCAAAGAGAAAGAAAAACTAATTAATTTTTTTACATTTTCTTTCGTATTTTTTATGAAAATAAATAAATAGAGATCGCTTTCACTTTCTCCGCGGAAAAAATACAATATTTTCTCGAATTTAAAAATTCTTCGACGCACAATTTAATCTCAATTCTTTTTTCAAAGCCAAATGTAAAAAATTGTTTGCTCTTTTATTTCTATTATTATAGTCACGCCTGTAATTTTTCAAAAAGCAAAGAAATAATTTGTCTTTTTTTATAAAAAATAGTAATTTGTCACCTTTTCATTAAAAAAAAAGAAAAAAAACACTATTATCATTCTCATTCATTTCTATCTCATATTGGCCTTGAAGTAGATTTAGATTTCAATTGGCACGATGCTTTCATATACATAACGTCATTTACGTCACAACTTTTACACTAATATAATACGTTGTATACAAAAACTGGCCTTTCCCTCAAAATTTAAAATCTGTTTCACTTTTTTTTCTGGAAATTTTATTCTCTGACGATTTCAATCTATCTTCATTACGTATTTCCGAAAATTTTTCTTTTCTTTTCTTTATTTGATTATTTACATGTTTATTCATTTGTTTATTCATTTGTTTATTTTTTTCGTTTATTAATTTGTTTATTTATTGATTTTTTGTTTATTTATTTATTCGTTTATTAATTTGTTTATTAACTTCTTTAATTATTTGTTTATTCATTTGTTTATTAATTAGTTAATTTTTTTTCGTTTATTAATTTGTTTATTTATTGATTTTTTGTTTATTTATTTATTCGTTTATTAATTTGTTTATTAACTTCTTTATTTATTTGTTTATTCATTTGTTTATTAATTTGTTTATTTCTTTCATTTATTGATTTGTTTATTTCTTTTGTTTATTAATTTGTTTATTTCTTTCGTTTATTCGTTTGTCTATTTATTCGTTTATTAATTTGTTTATTAACTTCTTTATTTATTTGTTTATTCATTTGTTCATTAATTTTTTTATTTCTTTCGTTTATTAATGTGTTTATTTCTTTCGTTTATTCGTTTGTTCATTTATTCGTTTATTAATTTGTTTATTTCTTTCGTTTATTTGTTTGTTTATTAATTTGTTTATCTATTTGTTTATTCATTTGTTTATTCATTTGTTTATTCATTTGTTTATTCATTTGTTTATTCATTTGTTTATTCATTTGTTTATTCATTTGTTTATACATTTGTTTAATCATTTGTTCATTCATTTGTTTATTTATTTGTTCATTTCTTAAATTATTCATTAATTTATTTTTATTATTTATCCATTTGTCTATTTGTTTATCAATTTGTTTATCTGTTTATTTGATACATGTTTGTTTATTTATTTATTAATTTCTTTGTTTATTAATTTGTTTATTCATTCATTGCTTCTTCATGGAAGGAGAATTATATTTGTTTTTTAATTTGTTTATTAATTTATTTATTAATTTGTTTTTTTTACAAACTAATGAAAAGGGACTTGATTGAAAATTTTTTCAACATTTGAACGTTATTTTTCTCTTTTTTTTATAGGCGAAATTTCTTAAAAATTTGCAACAGTACTAATTTTCGTTAAAGAATCTTTTCTGTTTCTTTTTATTATTATTTTTTTTTTTATTGTTTTGTGTTTTTTATATTTATTAAGGCATTAGCCCTGTGCAAATTCTTTGTATAGTGTTACAAATTGTATGGCATTATCCGACAATCGTGATTATTATCAGCGAGAATGAGTGGGATTTAATGAGGTGACTGATCGATAAAAGGTCGTTGACACCCAAGTCTCACTGACGATCTTTTAACTATTATGAAATTCCACGTTTTTCTAGAAATTAGAAAAAAATTTATTTGCCCTTCAAAATTGAATATTTTCAATAATTTTTTCCCCCTCTTCAGCTCGAGTTGTTTAATTTTTCCCAACAACAGACAAAATCAAATTGAAATTGAAATTTCTCTGTCAGATAATTTTTTTCCCTTACATTTTTTATCTTTTAGTTTCAATTTTTATGTTCACTCTTCATTTTTAATTCTTTACTTTCCATTTTTAATTTTACTTTCAATTTTTAATTATTACTTTCCATTTTTAATTTTACTTTCAATTTTTAATTATTACTTTCCATTTTTAATTTTACTTTCAATTTTTAATTATTACTTTCAATTTTGAATTATTACTTTCAATTTTTAATTTCATTTTCAGCTTGTAATTTCCAAAGTGGTTTTTTATTTTTTATTTTGTAAAATAATTTGTGATAGGATCAATTATTTTTTTAATTATTTATTTTTTAACAAACTTTGTATGGAATATTTTAGAATGAATAATAATAGTATTGAAAATAATAATACTTTGAATGATTAATGTTTAAATAAATAAATAAAATTCGATCAAATAATATTTAATTAAATAAAGTTCAAACGAACAGAATTGGAACAAATAAATTTCAAACGATTAAAATTTGGACTACTAATAATTGAGCAAGTAATATTTAAACAAATAATATTTAAAAAAATAATATTTAAACAAAAAATATTTAAACAAGTAAAATTTAAATAAACGAATTTTAAACAAATAAAATTTGAACAAAAAATATTTAAACAAATAAAATTGAAACAAATCACTTTTAAATTAATAAAGTTCAAACGAAAAAAATTGAAACAAAATTCAAATGAATAAAATTTAGACAAAAATAATATTTAAAGAAATAAAATTTTTAACAATTAGCGTTTAAACAAATAAATTTTACCTGAATAGTATTTATTAATTTTACATTTTTTTTATTTTGCAAAAATTTAATTTCGAAATTATGAAAATAATGAATATGATGTTACAAAAAATAATTTATAAAAATAATAATATTCGAAGGTAAATATTTAATAAAGACATAATTAATTTAGATAAAATTTAATTTACATTAATTGTGAAAAATTCTTTTCCCTTGAATAATTTTTTTTTACTATTAAAATTGAAAGCGATTTGAGGGAAAATTATTTTTATCTTTCTTTTAATGAATGTCAAGACGAGGGGAAATTTTCATAGGTTTTTCTAGTTCCTGTTTCCATTCACTCGTGATTAAGTGTTTTGCGTGACAAATCGTGATTACGCAAATTATATAAGATTTCACTGCCACTTTTCGCACTTGGACTATAAAAACGCATTTTATGCTTTTTGAATATTAAACTTTAACCTCAATTAGCAAATAAATATTTAAATTCATACTTGCTCGGTTTTTTCCGTTTTTTTTTTGTAAATAAAATAAATATTTAACTTAAAAAAATTTATTCCTAATTAATTTAATTAAATTAATAAAATAATTAATTTAAAATGGTTTAAATTCTAAAAGCGAAACGAATTTAATTAATTTAGTTAAATAAATAATTAATTTTAAAAAATGTTAATTTTAAATCGAAAAAAAGTAATTAATTTTAATTAATTAAACAATTAATTTAAAAAAATTAAAATTTTAAACTCAAAAAGAATCTAATAAACTTAGTTAATTAAATAATTAATTTTTAAAAATTTTAATTTTAAAATAGAAAAAAAATTTATGAATTTAGTTAATTAAATTCTTTTCGATTTTTCGCCTACAGTGAAAATTTTTTCAAACTAAGAAT
Organism: Leptopilina drosophilae; assembly: GCA_032873175.1. Classification (NCBI taxonomy): domain Eukaryota; kingdom Metazoa; phylum Arthropoda; class Insecta; order Hymenoptera; family Figitidae; genus Leptopilina; species Leptopilina drosophilae. The sequence continues at coordinate 42,531,658 of CM065485.1, read as the reverse complement.
ATATTTAAAAATAGTTTATATAATTCAAATAAAAAATTATTTATTTATTCAACAAATATTTGAACCAGACTCTTGAGATTTTCTTTTTATTTTTTTAGTTCTAATTTTATTTATTACATAAATAAAATATAGTAAATAAAATAAAACGTGAATAAAATATAAAAAATACTACAACTCGTTTTTATATTTAAATAAATACAAAATTTATTTATAATAAATAAAATGAACGAAACTGTAGTAAATAATAATTTATATTTAATTTAACAATCAGGAATTAATTCCCACCCATTTTGGAATGAAAAATAAAAACAAAAATTGCCATATATTTTTTCGAAGAAAATTTATTTTTTATTTAGGTCGTAAAGTAGAGTTAGAAAGTATTTTTTTTCTATAATTAACTCTCGACGTTTTAAAAATAACCATTGAAATGAAATTGAAAATAATGAAGCGCTCTCAATATCATTTGGCTTAAGAATGACACTGATAACAATCTTTGAACATGAAGAAATGGGAAATTGGCCAAGTCGTTTAATTAATTTAATAGTCCGAGAGGAGTGTTCAAAGAACCGATTGAAATATTATATAATACACACACATTCACTCACGTTAAATGTTAACCAAGATATTTTGTTCCGCTATATTGACTGGAAAAGTTCAAACAAGTGTTGTTAATTACTCCAACATTATGTAACATATTGCCTTTAAAATCAAAGTTCACTTTGATAAATAATAAATTTTCCCTTTATAAATGATTTTTTTTCTATTCGACAAAAAATAAGGGAGAAAAAACACGAGAGTTTATATTTTTTTTTTACTTTTTTATTGTATTTTTAATTTAATATTTAATTTAATATTTAATTTAATATTTAATGTAATATTCAATTTAATATTTAATGTAATATTTAATTTAATATTTAATGTAATATTTAATTTAATATTTTATTTAATATTTAATTTAATATTTAATTTATTATTTAAAATTTTAAACTCGAATATTTTTATATTTTATTTCTGTTATTGATATTTTTCTAATTCGAGTTTATTAAACAAAAAAATATTCGTAATTAATGAATTTTTTTCAAATTTGAATATTTTTTTGCTTTAAAATTATTTAAAATCGGAAAATTTTTTTAATTCAATTCTTTTAACGCGACTATGTTTGTAGTTCAATTATTTTTTTAAAAATTATTTTAACTCGAATATTTTTCTATTTCAATTATTTTAAATTTGAATATTTTTCTTATTCAATTCTTTTAAATTCGAAAATTTTTTCTATTTCAATTATTTTAACTCCGTAATATTTTAGTAATTCAATTTCCTTTGAGTTGAGAATTTTTCTAATTCAACTTTTATGAAGTCGAATTTTTTTCAATTTCAATTATTTTCCAAATTCAATTGCTTTGAATTTTTGAAACAAGAATATTCTTGTCATTGTATTTTTAAAAATTTGAATATTTTTTAGTTACAATTTTTAAAAAGGAATATTTTTGTCATTTGATTTTTTAAAATTTGAATATTTTTCTATTTCAATTATTTTTCTAATTTGATTTTTTTCTAATTCGAATTTTCTCTTTATATTACTAATTTTTTTTTAAACTCGAATATTTTTGTAATTGAATATTTTATATCCGAATATTTTTCTGTTTTAATTGTAAATTTAGAAGATTTTTCTTATTCAATTTTCAAAACAGGAATTTTTTATGTTTCAATTATTTCTCTCAGTCATTTTTTTGGGTTATCGAATACTTTTTAAACTAAAATATTCTTGTTGCTGATTTTTTGAACTCAAATATTTTGGAATTTCAATTATTTAAACTCCGATTAATTTATTAAGTCACAATTTTTTACAATTAAATAAATTTGAATTGAATACTTTCCCTGAATATTTTTTCAAAAATCAATTTTCTTACGCTCGAATAAATTCATATTGAATACTTTCGCTGAATATTTTTTTAAATTCAATTTTCTAAACCCTAATATTTTTGAAGTTCAATTATTTTTCTAATTTAATTTTTTTAAAACAAAAATATTCTTTTTACTATTTTTATTTAATTTCAATGTTCTTGTATTTCAATTTTTCAAATCGTATATTTTTCTACATCAATTTTTTATTCCTGGATATTTTTCTAATATTCAATTATTTAAAGTCGAATATTTTTCTAGTATTCAATTCTTTTAACGTAAATATTTTTGTATTTAATTTTTTAAATTCGAATATTTTTCTAATTTACTATTCTACACTCGAATAAATTTCCATTTGAATACTTTCGCTGAATATTTTTTAAATTCTTCACAAAATTCAATTTTTTTAATCTCAAATATTTTTGTTTTTTCTTTTTAAAACTCGAATATTGTACTAATTTGATTGTCTTCAATCAAATAAATTTAAATTAAATACTTTCCCTGAATATTTTTTCAAATTCAATTTGTAACACATTTGGTTTTCAGAACACGAATATTTTGCCATTTCAATTATTTTTTCTAATATTTAATTTTTTTCTAATTCGAATTTTCTCGTTATTATAATTTTTTTTAAACTCGAATATTTTTGTAATTGAATTCTTTTAACTCGAATATTTTTCATATTCAATTTTTACCTAATTTAATTTTTATAACTCAAATATTTTTGTAATTGAATTTTTTTAAAACTCGAATTTTGCTCATATTCAATTATTTTTCAAATTTAATTTTTTTCAACTCGAAAATTTTTGTAATTGAATTTTTTATACCCAAATATTTTTCTGTTTCAATTATTAATACTCGAAGTTCCATTATTTTTCTAATTCAATTGTTTTGAACGAAAATATTCTTGTTACCGATTTTTTTTAATTTGAATATTTTTGTATTTCAATTGTTTGAAATTCGAATATTTTTCTTATTAATATTTTACTGGATTTTGATCGAATAAATTTATATTAAATAATTTTGCTGAATCTTTTTTTTATATTACATTTTCTAAACTCTATTATTTTTCAATTTCAATTATTTTTCTAATTCAATTGTCTTGAACGAATATTTTTGTATTTTAATTTTTTAAATCGAATATTTTTGTATTTTAATTTTTTAATTTGAATATTTTTGTATTTTAATTTTTTAAACCAAATATTTTTGTATTTTAATTTTTTAATTTGAATATTGTTCATATTTGTAAATTAATTAATAATAATAATTAATTATTATAATTATTATTATTATTATTATTATTATTATTATTATTATTATTTATTATTATTAATTATTTTTCAAATTTAATTTTTTCAACTCGAAAATTTTTGTAATTGAATTTTTTGTACCCAAATATTTTTCTGTTTCAATTATTAATACTCGAATTTCCATTATTTTTCAAATTCAATTGTTTTGAACGAAAATATTCTTGTTACCGATTTTTTTTAATTTGAATATTTTTGTATTTCAATTGTTTTAAATTCGAGTATTTTTCTAATTAATATTTTACTCGTTTTTTCTCGAATAAATTTATATTAAATACTTTTGCTGAATATCTTTTTTAAATTTAATTTTCTTAACTCTATTATTTTTCAATTTCAATTATTTTTCTAATTCAATTGTTTTGAACGAAAATATTCTTGTTACCAATTTTTTTAAAAGTTGAATATTTTTTGTATTTTGATTTTTTAAATCGACTATTTTTCTTATTAATATTTTACTCCATTTTTCTCGAATAAATTTATATTAAATAATTTTGCTGAATCTTTTTTTTTAAATTATATTTTCTAAACTCTATTATTTTTCAATTTCAATTATTTTTCTAATTCAATTGTCTTGAACGAATATTTTTTTATTTTAATTTTTTAAATCGAATATTTTTGTATTTTAATTTTTTAAATCGAATATATTTGTATTTTAATTTTTTAATTTGAATATTTTTGCATTTGAATTTTTAATTTGAATATTTTTGTATTTTGATTTTTTAAATCGACTATTTTTCTTATCAATATTTTACTCGATTTTTCTCGAATAAATTTATATTGAATAATTTTGCTGAATATTTTTTTTAAATTATATTTTCTAAACTCTATTATTTTTCAATTTTAATTATTTTTCTAATTCAATTATTTTGAACGAATTTTTTTGTATTTTAATTTTTTAAATCGAGTATTTTTGTATTTTAGTTTTTTAAATCAAATATTTTTGTATTTTAATTTTTTAATTTGAATACTTTTGTATTTTAATTTTTTAAATCGGATATATTTGTATTTTAATTTTTTAAATCGAATATTTTTTTAATTCGCTACTTTTTTTGAATGAAAAGAAAAAATTTCCCCAAATTATCGATAAACGAAAAATTGTTTACTCTCAAAATAAACGAAAAAAAAAAAATTTCCGTTTGAAACTAGAGAAGAAAGTGATTTTGGAAATTGCATTAGAGAGACTCGGTTGAAGAGAGCTTTTTGTTTATTAATCTTCGGATTAAAGCGAGAGCTTCATTTGGAAGCTCGAAAAGCTCTTTCTCTCTCTCTCTCTCTCTCTCTGTCCTCGGCGGATAGTGGCTGTATTTATTTGGATTTTTGAAGCGCGTGTTATTTCACTGTTAGTAAGAGAACACGAACCTTATTTGCAGAAGTGATTTGCTTTTCGTGTCGACTAGCAAATTCAAACCTGACTGATGTCCCCAAATATTATACATATATACACTCACTCACACACACAAAGAAATTGCAATCAACGTGTTTACTGGAAAAACTTTCGTCTATGTATTTGTAGTTTATTCGCGAAACGGAAGCCAAGTTTCTGCCACCTGCAAAAGCTTTTCTCTACATATATATATATATTTCTATCCGACAGAGAATAGCAACGCGAAATACATTCAAACTGACAGCAATTCAATCTGGTTTCCTCATTTCGCATCTATTATTAAAGAAAATTCCAAATAAAAGTCAAAAAGAAAAAAAGAAGAGCGAAAGAGAAAGAGAGATGGGGTAAAAGATGGAAAAGACAATGGAGACTGAAAATGAGAGCAATTTTAGAAAAAAAAAGATAAAGAAAAGTGAAATGAAAAATTATACTTGAGGGAGAGATGAGAATAGTTTCTTGTGAATTTTTTCCTTTATCATTATTAATTTCTTTTTTTATTGAATTTCATCAAATTTTTTCTGATTCAGTTTGAATATTTTTCTCAATCAATTTTGTAAACAAAAATATTATTATTACTGTTTTTTTTTAAGTGGAATAGTTTTTTGATTCAATTTTTACAACACGAATATTTTTACAATTGGATTTTTTAACCCCCGAATTTTTTTTTTTATTTCCATCTTTCAAACTCGAATATTTTTACAACTGAATTTTTTAAAGCGAAATATTTTTTTTATTTCAATCTCTCAAACTCGAATATTTTTATAATTGAATTTCTTAACCCCAAATATTTTTTTTATTCCAATCTTTTGAAACTCGAATATTTTTATAAATGAATTTCTTAACCCCCAAATATGTTTTTTATTCCAATCTTTTCAAACTCGAATATTTTTAAAATTGAATTTTTTAACCCCCGAAATATTTTTTTTAATTCAATATTTGTTCCCCAAATATTTTTATAATTGAATTTTTTAACCACAAATATTTTTTTATTTCCATCTTTGAAACTCGAATATTTTTACAATTGAATTTTTTAACCCCCAAATATTTTTTTTAATCCAATCTTTTCATCTCGAATATTTTTATAATTGAATTTTTTAACCCCAAATATTTTTTTAAATTTCAATCTCTAAACCTTAAACATTTTTATAATTGAATTTTTTAACCCCAAATATTTTTTTTATTTTCATCTCTAAACCTTAAATATTTTTATAATTGAATTTTTTAACCCCAAATTTTCTTTATTTAAATCTTTGAAATTCGTATTTTTTTATAATTGAATTTTTTAACTCGAATATTTTTCTATTTTAATTATTTTTTTAAATCATTTTTTTTAAATTCAAATATTCTTCTTATTGAGAATTTCAATTCAATTATTTAATTATTATTATTATATTCAACTTCAATTATTTAAACTCGAATACTTTTCAAATTCATATCTTTAAACTCGAATAATTTTGTATTTCAATGATTGTTAACCTGACTATTTTTCTTATTTAATTTTTCAGACTCGAATAGTCTTTAATTTCTTTATTTTCTATTTCGATTTTTTCAAAAATAAAATATTCTCGTTACAGATTTTATTTTATTTCAATATTTTGTATTTCAATTATTTTAGACAGTGAATACATTTTTTATTCAATTTTCAAAAGACAAATATTTTTTTGTATTTTAATTATTTTTTCTATTTCAATTTTTTGTTTAACGAAAAATATTTTCATGAATCTGGCGAAAAATATTCTTAATACTGATTTTATTTTATTTGAATATTTTGTATTTCAATTATTTAAAATCGAATATTTTTGTGTTTAAATTTTTTAAATTCGAAAATTTTTGTATTTAAATTTTTGACATTCGAATAATTTTGTATTTTATTTTTTTGATTTCCAATATTTTCATAATTTAATTTTTTATACCTAAATAAATTTACAAATTGAATACTTTCGCTAATAATTTTTTTCAACGTAATGTTTTAAACTCTAGTTTTTTTGAATTTCAATTATTTTTCTATTTTAATTTTTTTAAACAAAAATATTTTCAGTTACGGAATTTTTTAAATTTGAATAGTTTTTACTTGAATTATTTTAACTACAATATTTTTATAATTCAATTATGTAAAGTGGAATATTTTTCTAATTTAATTCTTTTCGCTCGAATATTTTTCAAATTTAATTTTTCATACTCTAATAAATTTATAATAAATACTTTTACTAAATATTTTTTAAATTCAATTTTCTGAACTCTAATTTTTTTAACTTTCAATTATTTTTTTGAATTCAATTCTTTTAAACAAAAATATTCTCGTTACTGATTTTTTTAATTTGAATATTTTTCTACTTCAATATTTTTAAGTCGAATATTTTTCTAATTTAATTCTTTTCGCTCGAATATTTTTCATATTTAATTTTTCATACTCGAATAAATTTATAATAAATATTTTTACTGAATATTTTTTAAATTCGATTTTCTAAACTCTGATTTTTTTAACTTTCAATTATTTTTAGAATTCAATTCTTTTAAACAAAAATATTCTCGTTGCTGATTTTTTTAATTTGAATATTTTTCTACTTCAATTATTATTTTTAGTCGAATATTTTTCTAATTGAATTTTAATACATTTTTTTAGACTTGAATAATATTTTAGAATGGAATTTTTTGTAATTCAATTTTCTAAAAGTAGAGTTTTTTTCAAGTAACTCACAATTTTTATCTTTTAATATTAAAGATTTAAATACTTTTCTAATTCAATTTTACTAAACTCAAATAAATGAATTTTTAATTAAAATTAAATTATAAAATTGAAATTAAATTAAAATTAAAATTAAATTTTAATTTAAAATTAAATTAAAATTAAATGTTTTTAATCTTTTTAATCTCGAACAATTCCACTAAATTAATTTTCCCAATCTCGAATATTTTTCGAATTCAATTTTTTCACAACTGTAAAAATTTCCGCTAATCATTTTTTTCTACTTCAATATTTTCTCTATTTTTCAAATTCAACTTTTTTCAAAAATAAAAATTTCTAGCAATAATTTTTTTTCCCTTTCAATTTGTTTCAAAATTAAAATATTCGTTTTTCCTCCAATTTCCTTAAGTCGCTTTTATTTAAAATAAATTTCTATTCCAATAAACATTCAACGAATACTGTATTTGGAGAAAAAAAAACAATTTCTTTCTATTTTCTGTATTTATTTGCAAATTTTTGTATTTTACATTTTTTTTATTAAAAAGAATTATACCAATATGGAAATTATTGGAAAAGTCGATAAAGAGGAAAAAGGTGGAATTTTATTTTAATTAAAAAACTATTTGAGAGAATTTAAAAAAAAATATTGGGAAAGTTTGTTTTTAGATAGTCAGAAAAAGTTTTTCTTCCGCATATAATTCACTAATTTATCAGACGTGACTCCGGAATTATTATTATTATTATTCGACTTTACGACTTGATGTATAAAAGGGTTATTTGAAATTTCATTCGCGGTATGCAATCTTGGCAATATTTGTTTTTTTTTTTATTAAAAACTAAATTTAGAAGGAAATTCTCTGTGTTGTGAATCAAGTGTACAATTGTACGATTACACGAAATTGTACCGTTTTTCAAGAGATTCCGTTCGAATTGCCGGAAATTGTTAAAATTGTTTTCATTTCAAACCCCGACGAGCTGTGTTCTTAAAATCGAAATACTCCGTTATTATATTAAAAAAAAAATTCTAACAGAAAATTCAATTAGAGAATAATTTTTCTTTTTCTCTAAATATATTATTAGAGAATTTGGGAATTTTTAATCACGGAAAAATAGTTTTTCTTTTATTCTTTTTTGCATTTTTCTCATTGTATTTTTTCTAGAAAATTTATTATCTTCTTTTTAATTTCATTATTTTTTGTTTAATTTTTTTTCGTATTTAATTCTTATTTATTTATTGTTATTATTTTATATGTTATATTTTTATTATTATTATTATTATTATTATTATTTTTATTATTTTTTTATTTTTTATTGTTTTTTTACTATTTTTTATTTATTTTTTAAAACTAATTATCTTTGTTTTATTTTTAAATATTTTATTTTGTTTTTTTATCGCGTATTTTTTTTAGACTAATTATCTCCGTTTACGTGTATTTTTTTACAATAAAAAAAAAGAAAAACTTATTTAATGAATAAGAGTAGAAAAAATTTAGGAAAAAAACTAAAGTTTGACAATGTTTTTTAGGAAGAAAAAAAAGGGATTTATTTTGAAAGAACTTTTTTATTTATCTTATAAATTCGAGGCACAAAGAGCCCAAAGGGGATTTGTTATAACCCCTAAACAGTAATGGGACTGTATAAAATCTTATAGGATTCTATCAAGTTCCATTTACTTTTTTCTTTTCTTTTTTCTTTTTTTCCCACTTTCTGGTTTTTCTCTCTCTCTTTTTTTTCTCTATTGGGTCACACCTAAAACGATTGGCACTTCTCGTATCTTACATTACTCAGGCCTTAGAGAATTTTCAATCGACTTTTACTCAACAATTCCCCCTTTTACCCTCTTTTAATCCCTGGAAAAAATATTTTAGAAAAAACTTTTTGAAAATTGTCGCTTTAATAAAAAAATTTTTTAGACTCTTTAATTTTAATTTCATTAATTACTAATTTAAAAAAAAATTTAATTTTCTGTAAATATTTCATTAAATTGAAAATTATTTAACTTCAAAGTTCCTTTTACAATTAATAAATTTTTTTTTAATCAAAAATTTTTCTTTACATTACAATTTTCAAACTAAAAACTTTCTTTTTCGTTTTTAAATTAAAAATTCGAAATTATTTTCAAAAATTTAATTTTTTTTAGTAACTTTTTCATTAATTTGAAAATTATTCAATTTAAAATTCTCTTTACAGTTTATAAAACTCTTTTGATTAAAAACTTCGTTTACATTCATCAATTTCCAGACATCAAAATTTCTTGTTCATTTTTAAAATAAAAATTCGAAATTTTTTCCCAATTTATAATTTTTTTGTAATTTTTATTATATTTTGTTGCAAATGATTTAATATAAAAATTCTTTTTACAATTCATAAATTTTTTTTAATTACAAATTTTGTTGACTGACATTCATCAATTTTCAGACATGAAAATTTCTTTTTCATTTGTAAATTAAAAAATCGAATTTTTTTCCCTGTTTAAATTTTTTTTTTTGAAATTTTCATCTTGGGGCAATTTAACAAAAAAACAATGAACGCAGTAACTATAGTCAGTAATTATGGTAGTGATTTGAGCAAACAAAATTAGTAATTAGAGTAAATAAATTTAGTAGTTAGAGTATGTGAATAAAATCCGTAATTAGAGTAAATGTAATTAGTGAGAGTAAATTTAATCAGTAAATAAATAAAATTTTAATTATATTATATTCCAAATATATAATTATAATAATTATCTGAGTTATGATAATTATAATTCACAGTTAGTGCGATTAGAATAAGAAACAAAATAATTGACAAAAAAAAAAATTTTTTCTCTTCTTTTATTTACAATTTTTTAAAAAATTACTATTCTCTCTAAATTTAAATTAGTCGAAATTTTTTAATAACATTCGAATTAGTGACTGATTTTTTGTTTTTGAATTCGCAAACTTTTTTAATAAATTAGAAGAAATTACTTTTTTTTGGTAAAATTTACTGATTTTTGAACTGAAATTCAAACTAATTTATTAGTAAAATTAACATACTTAGTAAATTAGTAAAAATTACTGTTTAGTAGTAAAATATACTAAATGAGAAACTAATTAAGTATTTTAATATTAAATGCATTAATTAGTAGAAATTACTTTTTATTAATAAGATTTACTAATTTAGAAACTAATTAAATATTTTCTTACTAAGTCAATTAATTAGTGAAAATTACTATTAAGTAGTGAAATAATCTAATTAAGAAACTAATTAAGTATTTTTTTATTAAATTCATTAATTAGTAGAAATTTCGTCTTATTAATAAGATTGACTAATTTAGAAACTGAATAAATATTTTCTTACTAATTGTAAGTCAATTAGGTAATAAAAATTACTGTTAAGTAGTAAAATTTATACTAATTAAGAAACTAATTAAGTATTTTATGATTAAATTCATTAAGTAAAAAAGTAAAATTTACTAATTAAGAAACTAATTAAGTATTTTATGATTAAATTCATTGAGTAAAAAAGTAAAATTTACTAATTAGGAAACTGATTAAGTATTTTATGATTAAATTCATTAATTAGTAGAGAAATTACTATTTCCAGGTGAAATTTACTAATTTTTGAACTAAAAACTACTAATTTACTATGTAAATCAATTTTACCAATAGTTAAAATTACTATTCAGTAGTAAAATTTACTAATTTTGTAACTAAAACTTACTAATTTATTAAGTAAACTATTAAACTAATGTTGCTGATAAATTGATAAAAATTTCTATTTATTATTAAAATTTACTAATTAGGGAATTACGCAATTTCTTTGTAAAATTTACTAATTAGGAAATTACATAATTTCTTAGTAAAATTTACTAATTAATTACACTTAGTAGAAATTACTATTTGTTAGTAAAATTTACCACTTAAAATTAAAAAAAAATAATTAACTAATTATTAAATCAATAAATTAGTAGAAATTACCATTTAATAGTAAAATTTACTAATTCAAAGGTAAAAAAAATAATTAATTAATTATTAAATCAATAAATTAGTAGAAATTACCATTTAATAGTAAAATTTACTAATTCAAAAGTAAAAAAAAAAATTAATTAATTATTAAATCAATAAATTAGTAGAAATTACCATTTAATAGTAAAATTTACTAATTCAAAAGTAAAAAATAAGTCACTAATTCGCATTACTAAACTTTATTATTAATTTAAATTTAGAGAAATACTTTTTGCGCAATAATAAGTTATGACTCTACAAAAAAATGTTTAATTCAGCCGATTTGGGAAAAATAGTAAAACAGTAAAAAAAATAGTAAAAAAGTTTTTGAAAAAATAGTAAAAATGTAAAAAAAAGTAAAAATGTAAAAAAAAGTAAAAATGTAAAAAAAAGTAAAAATGTAAAAAAAAGTAAAAATGTAAAAAAAAATAAAAATGTAAAAAAAATAGTAAGAATATAAAAAATAGTAAAAATGTAAAAAAATAGTAAAAATGTAAAACAAAATAGTAAAAAGTAAAAAAAATAGTAAAAAGTAAAAAAAAAAGTGGAAATTAAAGAAGTTATTTTTTTTCGCGCACATTATTTGAAAAAAAAATTTTTTTGTTTCCTTTTTAATATTTATTATTGTCACACGAGACACACAGACACACACAGAGCGCGAGTCAGTCGCAGTAAAAATTTAGCCTTGTTGTTGGCCATCATATTTCGAGCATTGAACGGAAAATAATATCGTCAAGTTCACTTTATTGTTGTTATTATTATTATTGCAATTGTTGAAAATATATAGACATATAGAGCACGCCGACTGACGAGAGCGAATTTGTAGCGCATTGATTAGCATGCCACATCGTGTCGGACACATTTTGCCCTGACCGATCACATGACACCGTTCGTCAAATGCACGACATTTTAGATTTCACCGTGAGTGCTACTGCTGCTGCTGATGCACGTGATGCACGTTTCAAAAATAAAGAACACTATAGTTTCACTTCATTATTTTCTTTTTTCCATTCTTTTTCATTTTTTTTTAAATTTTTTTCATTTTTTTTCATTTTTTTCATTTTTTTTTCTTTTTTTCAATTTTTTCATCCATTTTCATTTTTTTATCCATTTTTCCATTCATTTTCATTTTTTTTATCCATTATTCCATTCTTCTTCATTTTTTCCAATTCTTTTTCACTATTTTGACATTTTTTTTCGTATTTTTTTACTATTTTTCGCAGTTTTTTCACCATTTTTTCTATTTTTTGTATTTTTTTACCAACTTCACTACATTATGATAAATATTTTAAAATAAGTATTAAAAATTCAAAAACAATTTACCTGAAGAATAAAAAAAAATTTTTTAAAGGCAGAAAAAATTTTAAACATTAAGAAAACAGTATAAAATAATTATGAACAAATAAATAAAGAAGTATATTCCCATTGGAAAATGAAAATCTACAATAAGTGGAAAAATTTAAGTAACTAATTTAAATAAACAATAAACAATTTTTATAATTTAGTCGTTAATTTTTTTTTTTGAACGCGCGTATAAAAAAATTATTTAAATAAATAACAAATTTAGAAACTATTTAAAAAAGAAGAACATTTTTTTTGTAAAAAGTAGAAAAAAAATTAAGAAACAGTATAAAATAATTATAAAGAAAGAAAAAAAGAAGTTTAAAATAATTGGAAATCTATAATAAGTGAAGGATTTAAATAATTAATTTGAATAAACAGTAACAAATTTTTTTTTTTAATTTAATTGTTAATTTTTTTTAAACGCGTGTGTAAAAAAATTATTTAAATAAGTAAAAAATGGAAATAATTAATTTCAATGAGTAATAAAAAAAATTGTTAATTTTTATTAAACGCGTTTGTAAAAAAATATTATTGACGTAGATAGAAATCTAAATAATCAATTTCAATATCAGTAGTAAGCAAAATTTTTAATTTAAGTTTTTTTAAATTTTTTATTAAACGCGTATGTGAATACTATTAATTTTTGTTGTTGTTTACTTTGTTTGTGGTATTTTTTAAACATTTGATTATGATTATTGTACTAATTTTTATTTAAAGCTAATTAATCTTAAAAATTATTAATTTTTCTTTTATTTTTTTTATTTATTAATTTATTAATATTATTTTTTTTCAAAATAATGCTAATAATAAAATAATAATAAAAATAATAACGAAAAAGAAAAAAATAACAAATAACGAAAGAAATAACTAATAACGAAAAAAATAACAAATAACGAAAAAATAACAAATAACGAAAAGAATAACAAGAAACGAAAAAAATAGCAAATAACGAAAAAAATAACAAATAACGAAAAAAATAACAAATAACGAAAAAAATAACAAATAACGAAGAAAATAGCAAAAAAATAATAATAATATTAAGTTAAGAATATTAATTTAGCAAAATTTAAGCCGAAAATATTTTACGAAAGCAAAAGTAGATTTCGAGCGAGTTGACGATTTAAGTAGAAAATCCAGTACTGACCAGACGGATCAGTCTGACGAAAAATAGTCTTATCTACTTGAAACAACACCGAAAGGTTTCGGAAGTTAGATTTACTTCATGAAATCTCATTTTTTTATCCATAAAGCACGTAAAAATAAATATAAAAAAAATTTTCATTTATTTACAATTAATTTCTTTTCCATGTACATTATATTTATTTAAAACATTTCAATTTGCAACGACTTTCTCATTTCATTTTTCATCAAATCGAAAAACATTCATTCAATATTCAATATTATGCTTTTTCACCAAAAAAAATGGATGGTCTCATTTTTTTTATAATTTTCAGTCTAGTCCATTAATTTTTTTCCCCTGATGAGGATCAATAAAGATGTCCAATTTAATTGTAATTTTCAATTTTTATTAAAGTTCAATTACTTTTTTAATTAAATTAAAGTCAATTATTTTTTAAATTAAATTCAACTCAATTATTTTAAATTTTATTATAATATGAGACACTTCGAGTTTAATTTAATTTAATTTTTTATTTATAACTTTAGTTTTCAATTTTTATTTTTAAGCTTTTTTTCCTTTTAATTGTTAATTTGAATTTCCATTTTTATTTCTAAGCTTTTTTCCCTAAAAAAAGGTAAAAAAGGATTTAAACATTAAAAAGATTAAAAATAAAAGCTAATTAATTTTATTTTTAATTTATAATAATTGTTATCTTTATTTTCCTTTCTTTGAATGTTAATTTAGTTTTCAATTTTCATTTCTAAGCTTTTTTAACTAAAAAATAGTAAAAAAAAAGATTTAAAGATTAAAAAAAATAAAAAGAAAACCTAAATAATTTTAATTTCAATTTCTAATCTTTTGTATCTTTATTTTACTTTCTTTTTAATTTAGTTAATTTTTTTGTTAATTTAGTTTTCAATTTTTATTTCTAAGCTTTTTTAACTAAAAAATAGTAAAAAAAAGATTTAAAGATTAAAAAAAAATAAAAAGAAAACCTAAATAATTTTAATTTCAATTTCTAATCTTTTGTATCTTTATTTTCTTTTCTTTTTAATTTAGTTAATTTTTTTGTTAATTTACTTTTCAATTTTTATTTCTAAGTTTTTTTTAATTAAAAAATGGTTGAAAAAAGATTTAAAAATTAAAAAGATTAAAAATAAAAGCTAATTAACATTATTTTTAATTTCTAATATTTTTTATCGTTATTTTGCTTTTTTTATTTGTTAACTTAGTTTTCAATTTTTATTTCTAAGATTTTTTAACTAAAAAATAGTAAGTAAAATATTTAAAGATTAAAAATAAAACAAAATTAATTTCAATTTTAATTTCTTGTATTTTTTATCTAAATATATTTTTTTTATTTGTTAATTTAGTTTTCAATTTTTATTTCTAAGCTTTTTTTACTTAAAAATGGTGAAAAAGAGATTTAATGATTAAAAAGATTAAAAATGAAAAATAATTCATTTTATTTTTATTTCTGATATTTTTTATCTGTATTTCACTTTTTTCATTTCTTAACTTAATTTTCAATTTTTATTTTTTATCTTTTTTACTGAAAAATGAAAAGGAAAATTATTTAATTAATTTCTTTTGCCCTTTAATAAAAAAGGAAAAAAATGTTAAAAATAGAAATGTCTAAATAGTAATTAATTATTATTGGCCCGAATATTAACAATAATAAGTAATTAACAACAATAATAGTAATAGTAATAGTAATAATAATAATAATAATAATAATAATAATAATAATAATAATAATAATAATAGTAATAGTAATAGTAATAATAATAATAATAATAAATTAATAATTAAAATAATTTATAACAATTTTTACTTTTACTGCTTATAGTTATAAAATTGTAAAAATTTTAAATTTCAAAAATTAATTCCATATAGAAAACTCTCTTTTCATAAAAAATTTAATTTCGAGGGCAAAAATAAAAATTAATGAAACTTGAAAATTTGAAATAAGTTAATTTCCTTTTTTTTTGAAATGGACAGTGAAATTTTCTTTAATGATCCCACTTTTCAAAAACAAAACACAAAAGAAAAATACAGAAACACAAAAAACAAACAAACAGTTAAAATGACCAGGCCAGCACAAGCATTATATTTCTCTTCACGCAATTGTGCCCATTATAGCGAAGTCCATTTATTATTGCATTATAGCGTTCAAATTACATTATTATTATAATTATATTTATAATATATTTATAATTACCAATATATATTTATATATATATCTAGTAAATTTGTTTCCTAACATTTTATTTGCCTTCATATATTATAATATATATATATATTTTAGAATAGTCTCGAGAGCTCTTTTCTCGAATTTTTTTAGGCAAGTGATTTTTTCGGTCGCCTATATTGCAAAAAAAAAAAAAAAAAAATATTTTCACAGACGAGCCTCCCGCAAGTAGAGCCCACACCCGGCACGGTATTATATAAATATTACACAAAAATATAGACACCACACCTAGCACGATATTTCTTATCACTTTTTTTTTCTTTTTTTTTGTCTTTTTGCAAAAAGAAAAAAAAAGAAAAAAAAATTTTTTCAACAATATATGTATATTTTTAAAATAGAAAAATTTTTAAATTTCTTTTTTAGGCCCGTCGGTGTCTGGGGGAAAATTGTCGGTTCATTATGCGCGATTGCTGGTGTATTGACAATCGCTCTTCCCGTTCCTGTCATCGTTTCCAATTTCAACTACTTTTATCATCGTGAGACTGATCAAGAGGAAATGCAGTCGCAAAATTTCAATCACGTGACTAGCTGTCCTTATCTTCCTGGCACACTAGGTAATATTTTTTCAAAATTACTTTTTTTGTAAAAGAAAAAAAAAATTCTGTTTGGCAAAAAACATTTTTTTTTTATTTTTATTCGAAATTTTTATTTTGATACAATTTTTGTATTCATTCGCATTTTTTAATTTTAAATCACTTTGTTTTTTAATTAATAGGTAATTAGAAATTAAAAATATTTAAAAATATTTAATAATAATTAATAATTGAAAATAATCAATAATAATTAATAATTAAAAATAATCAATAGTAATTAATAATTAATAATTAAAAATAAAAATTAAAAATAATCAATAATAATTAATAATTAATAATTAAGAAAAATAATTAAAAATAATCAATAATAATTAATAATTAATAAGAATTATTAAAATAATAAGAAAAAAAATTAACATTGCTTTTTTATTTACAATTTATATATTTTCTCGTTTTTATAATTTTTTAATCTTTTCGTTCTTCAATTACAAAAAATTAATTGTAAATTATATTTATAATTGAAAAATGAAAAGATTTAAATATTAAATGACGAAAAAATATCAAAAATCGTATTAAAATAAAAATTATAAGTGAAAATCAAATTTCGAAAAATATTTTCTTGTAATTATTTTAATAGTCATTAATAATTATTATATTTATATAATTATTAATAGAATAGAGATTGACAATTAATGATTTATAGCAACTAATAATTAAATTTTAAAAAAATTGAATTAAAAAAAATTCAATTAAAAAAATTCAATTAAAAAAAATTAAATTTAAAAAATTCAATTAAAAAAAAATAAATTTAAAAAATTCAATTCAAAAAAATTTAATTTAAAAAAAAATTTAATTCAAAAAAATATTTCTGTTTTCATAAAAATAATTTTCCTTCATATCCAATTTTTTCAAGAAATTATTCGATTTTATTTCTTTTCTCCTTCCAGGTGTATTTTTATGGAAAACAATTTCTAAAAGCAGAAAAAAAATTTTTTCGATTCCAAAATTCAAAAAAAAACCTTCAGATACAAAAGAAAATTTTCCATTCCCTAGAAACGAAATTCTTCTCTCGAAAAACAAAGACAATATATATTTTTCCCAGTCAAAGGAAATTTCTTCCTCCGAATTAGTGGAAAATTAAAATTGAACAAATTCTTCAGATCAAAGACAATTTTTTTCCCCTTCAATAATAAAGATAGTTTCGCAAAAAAAATTTTTGTTTCTATTACGAACAAAAAAGATGAAAGAAATTTTTTTTACTTTTATAAATGAAAATATTTATTTAATATTAAATCTTTTGCTGAATATAATAACAAGGAAAATTGTAAAAACGAAAAAAATCTTTTGTTACAGTTAGAAGAGAATTTTTTTTTCTTTAATAGAAAAAAATTTTTTATTCTTTGTATTTTTTTCTTGTTTGTTAATTAATCAGAGGAAATATGCTTTCAAAGATGATTTGTTTCTGATTAAATTGAATTTAATTAGAATTTTAATTATAAAGTCAATTTATTCCTTTGGCTATTTTCATTGTAGTAGTTTTTTCACATTTTTTTTCCTATTCGACTTTTAATTAAATTTAAGACATTTTCCATAGAGAGAAAAAATTCTTTCTACTTAATATTTTTAGCGGAAAAGAATAATTTTTTTCAAAAATTCACAGTTTTTGAAATAATTTTGCAGGATAGAAATTTTTTCTCCGGAAAGTCTTATTATTTTACGTGAAAAGAAAAAAATTGGCAAGAAATTAATTTTCGTTCAAGTAATTCAAAAAATTACTAAAACAATATAAATATTATTAAAATATTAAACATTAATTAATAAATTTTTGCAAAAATTCCTATAAATTAGGAATGTAGAAAAATTATTTCAATTCTCAATCTTTTTTCCTGTTTTTTTAATTCCATTTTCAATACTGTTTACATTTTTTTATTTGAATTTTAATTTTTTTTTTCACTGCTTACTCAATTTTTGAAAATTTTTAATTGTTTATTCAATTTTAAATACTTTTTGTTGAGTTATGGATATTTTTTTCAATATTAAATTCAAATTTAAATTTTTTTCTATTTTTCGTTCGAAATTCAAAATTTTTTTACTGTTTCTTCAATTTTCAAAATTTTTTTCTTGTTTATTTAATTTTAACTGTTTTTTATTGAGTTTTGAATATTTTTTCAATATTCAATTCAAATTTAAATATTTTTTCTATTTTTCGTTCGAGTTTCAAAAATTTTTCCATTGTTTCTTCAATTTTCAAAATTATTTTCTTGTTTATTTAATTTTAACTATTTTTTACTGAGTTTTAAATACTTTTTCAATATTCAATTCAAATTTAAATATTTGTTCTATTTTTCGTTCGAGTTTCAAAAATTTTTCCACTGTTTATTCATTTTTCAAAATTATTTTCTTGTTTTTTTTTAATTTTAACTATTTTTTATTGAGTTTTTAAATACTTTTTCAATATTCAATTCAAAATTAAATGTTTTTTCTATTTTTTATTCGATTTTCAATATTTTTCTACTATTTATTCAATTTTTAAAATCCCTTTATTGTTTATTTAATTTTAAATATTTTTTTTTGTATTTTTTATTCAATTTTCAAATTTTTTCTAACTGTTACTTTAATTTTCAAAAATCTTCAACTGTTTATTTAATTTTCAAAATTTTTCGTATTGTTTATTAAGTTTTTATTTTTTTTATGTTATAAATTTAATTTTATATTTTTTATTGTTTTTTGTTCTATTTTCAATATTTTTCTACTGTTTATTAAATTTCAAAAATTTTTTATTGTTTATTCAATTTTCAATATTTGTTGTTGAGTTATTAATATTTTTTTCAATATTCAATTCAAATTTAAATATTTTTTCTATTTTTTGTTCGAGTTTCAAAAATTTTTCCACTGTTTATTCATTTTTCAAAATTAGTTTCTTGTTTCTTTAATTTTAACTATTTTTTATTGAGTTTCTTGTTTCTTTAATTTTAACTATTTTTTATTGAGTTTTTAAATATTTTTTCAATCTTCAATTCAAATTTAAATATTTTTCTCTATTTTTTATTCGATTTTCAATATTTTTCTACTGTTTATTCAATTTTAAAAATTTCTTTATTGTTTATTCAATTTTCAATATTTTTTATTATTGTTTATTCCATTTTCAATATTTTTTTTTTATTGTTTATTCAATTTTTAATATTTTTTGTGGTTTTTATTCATTTTTCAATATTTTTTGATTTTTAATTCAATTTTTATAATTTTTTGTATTATTTATTCAATTTTTAATGTTTTTTCAAACATTTATCACAATTTTCTTTATTTTTTTAATTTTGTATTTAATTTTGAATTATATTATTATTATTATTATTATTATTATTATTATTATTATTATTATTATTATTATTATTATTATTATTATTATCCCTTTTATTTATTTCTTTATATCCCGAATGTTTTGTTAAATAAATTATTACTACTATTTATTATTTTTATCAATTGAATTTTCCCGGAATTATTCACAAAATTTGTATAATTATTTTTTTGCCACAAATTCATCTCAATTTTCATTATTTTTTAAATTTTCTATCAATAATTTACAATCGTAAGAAAAATTTGTAATTATTCAGAAAAATTATTCTTAGTTTTATAATTAATTTCTATTAGTATTAATATTATTATTATCATTATTATTATTGTTATTATTATTATTATTATTATTATTATTTTTATTATTATTTATAATAATAAAATTGTCAGTAGAGAGAAAATTCTAATAATTGGATTTTTTACAGGTCAGCATATGAAGAAGAGCTCGATGTCGGAGTCGTCATCGGACATAATGGAGCTTGAGGAGGGTATTACAATAACTCCCCATGCGGAGGTTACGAAAAAACCCATCTACAATCCTAACCATAACAATAACATCAACGTAGCCTGCATGATCGTTGAGACTGACGTCTGACTACTAGGTATCTTTTTTTTCCCACTCCTCCCTTTTCATTTTCCACAATATCGTAAAAAACCTAATCTCAAAAATTAAAGCCCAAAGTAACTTTTTATCTGAAACTGCCTTCGACGAAAGTGTTTTTTTTTGTTTTTTATTCACAAAAAGCAAATCAATGTTTAGAAAAAAAAATATTTTTTTACAATTCTTTACTTTCTTTATTCAAAAAAAAATTATTTTCTTCATTTATTAACATTTTATTAACAGAAATTTAGAGAAATATAATTAAAATGTTCCCAGAATCGTGTTTTAATTTTAAATTCAATTCATTTTTTTATTTATTAATTTTAATATTCCTAGTTATCTTTTATTTATTGTTTTTAATATTCCTAATTAATTTTTATTTGTTGCTTTTAATATTCCTAGTTAATTTTTATTTATTGCTTTTGATATTCCAAATTAATTTTTATTTATTAATTTCAATATCGCTAATTAATTTGTATTTTTTTTTAATATTCCAAATTAATTTTTATTTATTAATTTCAATATCGCTAATTATTTTTTATTTATTGCTTTTAATACCTATTCCTAATGAATTTCCATTTCTTAATTTTAATATTCACAATTAATTTTTATTTCCTAAGTTCAATATTCCAAATCAATTTTTATTTAATTCAATATTAATTACTGAATTCAATTATTATGCCTTTTTTATTTTCGCAAAAAATGAATTATTTCGAACAAAATTTTAACGAGAAAACCTTCAACGAAGGCAGTCGCAAAAAAAATTTATTTTCACCTCCAATTTTCCAAAAAATAACATTTCACTTTTCGCATAATCCAAAATTTTTTGCCCCTATTTTTTCCTATACTCAAGGAAATAAAAAATTGCGGAAAAAAAATTCCTGTTATTTATGGAAGAGACGAAAATAAAAAAGAAACCCGCCTAATTTATTTTCTAAACTTAGATTATCCTGAAAAGAAACTTTTGTTATTTCGTCAGATTCCTCGGACTCGGCAAACTTGAAATGTTATATAATAACTGGGCCACTTGCGCCTTCGGGCACAAGTTTAACCAAAACTTGACCCGGTTAAATATTAAAGTCATAAGGCCTTTTCCTCACTGTCTATACCTGTGAGCGTCGCGTTATTTCTTTGAAAATATTCTTGAGAAGGATTTTTGAATTGCCCGAGATGTGGGTCGTTGTCGAAGAATGTTACGAATTTTTTCCGCTTTTCATTTATCGAAAAAAAAATAAAAAATGAGAATAAATTAAAAAAAATGAAAGAAAATAAAGAAAAAAATTGAAGAATATTTGTGAAAATTAAGATTAAAAAATTGACTGATTTATAAAAATGATCGCTGACGATAAATATTATAAACAATTTTTCTAAAAGTAGTTTAAATTTTATTTCAACTCTCAATTCTTTTTTCAATTCAATTCTCAAAATTCTTTCTTGCACTTTTTTATTTTTTCGGCAATTTTCAAAATTTTTTCAGTGCTTCTTCGAATTTTCAATATTTTTTGTTCTCTTTGTTCAATATTTAATATTTTTTGCAGATTTTATTCAATTTCTAATATTTTCGGTACTTTTTATTCAATTTTCAATATTTTTGGAGTTTTCATTCAATTTTTAATATTTTTGGCGTTTTTATTCAATTTTTAATATTTTTTTTTTACTTTTTATTCAATTTCTAATATTTATTATATTTTTTTATTCAATTTTCAATATTTGTTGTATTTTATATTCAATTTTCAATATTTTTTGTTCTCTTTGTTCAATTTTTAATAGTTTCTGCAAATTTTAATCAATTTCTAATATTTTCGAAACTTTTTATTCAATTTTCAATAGTTTTGGAGTTTTCATTCAATTTTTAATATTTTTGGCGTTTTTATTCAATTTTTAATATTTTTTTTACTTTTTATTCAATTTCCAATATTTATTGTATTTTTTATTCAATTTTCAATATTTTTTGTATTTTATATTCAATTTTCAATATTTTTTGTTCTCCTTGTTCAATTTTTAATATTTTTTAAAACTATTTATTCAATTTCTAATATTTATTGTAATTTTTTATTCAATTTTCAATATTTTTTGTTCTCTTTGTTCAATTTTTAATATTTTTTTAAACTTTTTATTCAATTTCTAATATTTATTGTATTTTTTTATTCAATTTTCAATATTTTTTTGTATTTTATATTCAATTTTCAATATTTTTTGTGGTTTTTGTTCTTATTATATTCAATGAATCGAATTTTGATTTAAAAAACTGGGAAATGAATAAAATATTAAAAAAAGAATAAAATATATGGAATATTCATTTTTGAATGTTTTTTGGTCATTTCTTTTAAAATATTTTATTTTTTATTCAATTTTCAATGTATAAATAATATTGAATTGAATATTTATAAAAATATGGAAATTTGAATTGAATTTTGATTAAAAGAACTAAAAATTGAAGAAAAACAATATTGCAATAGATTTGGAAAAGAAATATTGAATATTAAAAAAATATATTGAAAATAGAATAAAAGATTCAAAAAAATCTATTTTTATCATTTTTGTTCAAATTCATTGAAATATTGTATTTTTTATTCAATTTTCAATGTGTATTTAATATTGGTAAGAATTTTGAAATTAAAATTGAATTTAAATTAAAAAATTGAAAATTAAATGAAAAATACAATATTTTCTTAGAATTGTACAAAAAATGTTAAAAATTGAATTGAATAGTGAAAAATAATATTGAAAATAGAATAAAAGATGCAAAACATTCAATTTTCAAAATTTTTTCTTGATTTCTATTAAAGTATTGTATTTTTTATTCAATTTTCAATGTATATGTAATATTCTTAAAAATATTGAAATTAGAATTGAATATAGATTAAAAAATTAAAAATTTAATGGGTAACACAATATTTTCATAGAATTGAACAAAAAATATTAGAAATTGAATAAAAAGCAGTAAAATATTGAAAATTAAATTGAATAGTGGAAAAAATATTAAAAATAGAATTACAGATAAAAAAAATTCAAATTTCAATATTTTTTTGTTTTTGTTATTCATTTATCAATATTTTTGTATTTTTTATTCAGTTTTTAATTTTTTTATCAATATTCAATTCAATTTTTAATATTTTTTTATTTATTTTTCAATATTTCTTGTATTTTTTATTCAGTTTTCAATTTTTTTATTAATATTCAATTCAATTATCAATAATTTTTGTATTTTTATTCATGTTTCAATATTTTTGTATTTTTTATTCAGTTTTTAATTTTTTTTATCAATATTCAATTCAATTTTCAATAATTTCCTTTTTTAGTCATTTTTCAGTATTTTTGTATTTTTTATTCAGTTTTTAATTTTTTTATCAATATTTACTTCAATGTTCAATAATTTCAGTTTTTTAGTTTTTTTTCAGTATTTTTGTATTTTTTATTAAGTTTATAATTTTTTTTTTCAATATTCAATTCAATTTTCAGCTAAAAATTCGGAGTTATTTTTTTCGTTTTCATTAGTTTTTTCTCCATTCGTTTTTTTAATAAGTAAAAATTATTAAATAGATACTCAGAATAATTTTTTTTCCATTTAAAAAAATAGATTTTTTTTTTAAAGATTCAACTAGGATTCAAAAATCTAATTCAAAAATATTTTCCAATGAAATAAAATCTATTTACTATTTAGAAGAAAATATTACAATATTATCATCCAAATGTCTGACAAAAAAAAGAAAAAAATTCCCCTCCCAACAAAAAGAGAGGAAAAAAATTAACCAAACGACTGCTGCAATAATTTGTGGGTAATTTTGTGCATTAAATTTTTGTTTCTTTTATTGTAGCGAAGGAGACGGTGGAAACGTGGTGGCTGGTACTAGAGGAATTGTTGAAGAGAAGCCATTCCGTGCGGTTCCTGGTATAGGGCTTTCTACTCGAGTCAAAAGAAGAACGGACAGATGAGTGACTGTCCATTTTTATGCAAAACGAAGAAAAAAGGAAAAAAAGAAGAAGAAGAACAAGAGACGAAGAGAGAGAGAAAAAATTGGTTCTAACCGGAACAGAAGGGAAAAATGCATTCGCATAATAGTCCTAATGATAGATACGCTTGTTAGGCGCGCACCCCCGAAGGGATCTACAGACATGAAAATCACTTTTGCGCCCCACACCACCGACTCCAGTGTTCAAAAAAAAAGAAAAAAAACGAATCTCCGTAAAGCCCGCTCTCACTCTTTCAAACTCCCACCCCCCAAAAAAAAAGAAGAAAGCAAGAAAGAAAGGGAGAAAGAAGAATTTTCAATTATCAAGTGAGTCACGGCAAAAAAAAATCGGAGCCATACCAGATAATACTTATTAATACTATTATTAAAGAGAAAAAAAAATTACTTAATATTATTAATTAATTACTAGTCTAAGAAAAAAAACTAAAGCGATGTTATACGTCTTATGAGCGAGTTAACGAAAAAGAAAACCAAAAAGACTATAGATACGCGTTTTATGGCAGTGAAATTTTTTAAAAAAACAAAGTCATTTTTATGTGATAGATGCATTGTCTACGTGAACCAAAAAAATTGAACGTCCCCAAAAGGAAAAATTGCAGGAAAGTTTTTTTTTCTCTTTCTTGAGACGTCCAATTTTTTTCTGAACTCTATTCATAGAGCGATGCTCCAAAAAAAATAAAACATTGCGAACTATTAGGATGAAATCGTGGAATATCTGTCACGCTTCCACCGTACACCGCAGATAGTTCTGCATTTGCACGTGATAGTCTGATTTCCATAATATTGTATATATAATATTAAAAAAAAAAGTAAACAAAGACAAAGTAATAAAATTTAAAAAAAAAAAGAAAAAAAAGGACGAAACCGAAGTGAAAAACGTTGAGAATATATAAATATATATATAAAGAAAATAAATATATATATAAGAACGGAGAAACGGTAGAATCTAAATAAAAAAAAATCATGCTCCGAACTAAATATTTTCTTTTTGTTTTTTCATCGATGTTCACAATCTCCATTCGTCAAATCGACGCGCGTATGCAGGTCATCGTTAGTCCACTTTCTGACAATGCGATTGTACACCGATGTTTTGTAATATATATAGAGAGAAAGAGAGAGAACGAGAGAGAATGCAGTGAGAAATGGTGCAACGTGGAACGTAAATCGTTCGACCGAATTATTCCGAAGCAGAAAAAAAATAAAGAAGGACTTTCTTCAATTTTTTATCCAATTTTCGAAAAATCGAAACTGGCGATTCTTTTTATTCAATTTTTGCGCTCGAGAAATTTTACTTTTACGGGGAAACTTTTATAATTAATTGAATAATTAAGGAATAATTGAATTCTCAACTGATTATTAATTAACAATTTAATAATTAATTACTTTCAATTTACAATTAATTTAAATATAATTTTTGTTTATTTCCAAAATAAACGAAAGGAAAAATATTTTTTTCAATACGAAAAGATTTATTTCTCTTTTAGTGAATTTTTAATGATTTTCAATCAAAAATCTCATTTTCTGACGAATTTTAATTTGGTTTTTATTTTAAATCTCATTTTAGTGAAGAATTTTAAATTTTGATTTTTAGTTTCGTATTTTTTAATTAAAAAGAATTTTAATTGTTTTCTTTTATTTTGATTTCAATTCTAATTTTAATTGTTTTCTTTTACTTTAATTTAAATTATAATTTTAGTTCTAATTTTAATTCTAATTTTAATTCTGATTTTAATTCTGATTTTAATTCTGATTTTAATTTTAATTTTAATTCTGTTTTTACAGAAGAAGTTTAATTTTTCATTTTTACTTTTCTCTTAATTTTTCTTCCTATTTTACTAAAAAAAAATTATTTCCATAAAGAATTTGTATTCAACCCAGAAAAAATTATTGAAATTCTGTGCTTTTTAGTGCAAGTGTGCCAAAATAAATTTCGAAAAACATTTCCCAAAAATTATTAAATTACATTATTAAATAATAAATAATTAGAATTAAAGACTAAAAGATTAAATTAAAATAAAACTTTTAAACGCTACAAACTTGTTTTTAACACTCAAATTCTAAAATTGTCAAACTCAAAATTATTCCATCGAACATACAACGAATAATTCACAAATTTTTCTTTAAAAAAATACCAGCCAAGTTTTGGAAATAAAAACAAAAGATTTTAATCGAATTGAAAAAAATTTAATTGTAAAAAAAAGAATTAAAAGAATTATTTTTATTATAATTTCAAACACAATTCAGAGAATTTTAATTGTAAAAACACTAAACAGCGATTTTAATTTATTTATTAAAAATATTACAAAAAGAAAAAGAAAAGGAAGAAACTTTAAGAAAATCACCGACGAAAAAAATTGAATAAAAAAAAAGAATTCTTGCCGCAAAAAAAAAAATTACCAAAACAAAGAAAGTCTTTCAAAAATTCGGAAAAATTCGGTGTCTTTGAGTGGTACACAAAACATTCCTGATTAAATATTCGGTTAACCACTGAAGTCTTAAGCTTTATCTTTAAGTCACGTTTTTTACTTACGCGAAACTCCGTATTTTACAAAAAAAATAATAAATAAATAAATAATATAATAATAATAATAATAACAATGAACGCTGTAATTTGAAAGGTGTAATCTCAATAAACAGGAGCCAAATTAATAATGATGAAAACAAAAAATTGTCCCTTCGAGATGATCGTTTAAAAACATCACAAGCGACAATTTTTTTAGCGAAAAAAAAATAAAACTAAATTATTTTCTTTCTCGCTCCCAAATCGATGTGCGTTCGAAATAAATATGGATCTGTTTTTAAAGTTAAGACGGTATTTTATGCAAATTCCATCCGAAGTAGACGCTATTGCTAGAGAAAAAAAAATTTTAAATATCGCGATGATAGTTTAACGAATATGTTAGTCTGTTTCGAAGACGAGAAGAGAAAAAAATCATTTTTTTAAATATTCCTGACATTTTCTTTGTCACACTTTCTTATTTTTTTCTTCTTCTTCTGTTTTCAAAAGTTGAAAAAAATGAACAAATTTTTAAATAATTTAAATATGTTTCAATGATTTCAAAATGATTAAATGATTTTAAAATGTTTAAATGATTTTAAAATGATTTAATGATTTTAAAATGATTAAATGATTAAACGATTTTAAAATTAATTAAAAGGAAAAACGATGGAAAAAATTCTTTACAAAACAATTTTTTCTGATCCAGAATTCCACCCTTTTTACACGCTGGTAAACGTTTCAGTTTTGAACATTCGAATTCTTCATCCCGTGAATTAAAATTTTAAAAAAAGAAAAGAAAAGAAGAAATTAAAAATAAAAACTGTCAGTGTCCATTTTCAATGTACCAAGAAACGCAGACGTGATTTTTTCTTTTTATTTTCATTAGGGAAAAAAAAATGTCTACCAGTTAATAAGGACTTTGTAAAGTGAAATTAATAGCGTCATTGAATCATTTTTTCGAAGCGAGAAAAGCGAACACCACATTTTTTTAAAATTATTTGCTTGAAAATTTTTAATTCTTATTTTTCCGTTTGGAATTTTTTGTTATTAAAAGGGAACGGAAAAATTTGTACATTTCGATTGTTATTTCTACAAATTCAAAAATTATTTCTAAGAGAAAAAAAATACTTTTGTTGCAAAGGGATTATTTTTCTCCATTCGGCAAAATAAAAATTATTCAGTGCTCGAATTTAAACATTTTCGTTCGCTAATTTCTTTTTTCGAAAAAAACGACTCAAATGACAAAAATGAAAAGTTGCGCCTAATTTGAATGAAAAAATCTGTGTGCTGCAGGTGAAAAATCCATTGCCTAAACAGCAATTCGCCTAACTAATTTGTAATTTGCTACTTGATAAATTTTATATCGCAATCATTTTTTAATTAATCAAATCAAGTTCATCATTATTATAAATAAAAAAAAATATGAGTAAAATAAATATTCAAGGAATACAAAAAAATAATGTGAGGGGAAAAAATGCGCGCTCGCCCTGAATGCTTCGTCAAGGATCATTTTTGCACATCCCATTTTCCAAATTCTCAGCCGATTTCCTTCGAGACTTGGAATAAATTTAAATTGAAAAAAATGTATTTCAAAGAAAAAAACTAATTCAAAAAAATGTAATTCAAAAAATTAAAAAAGGAATTAAAAAAAAAGAATTCAAAAAATAAAAAAAGAATTCAAAAAATAAAAAAAAGAATTCAAAACAACCAATTCAATAAAATGTAATTCAAAAAAGAAACAATGCGAATTCAAAAAAAATATTATTCGAAAAAGAAAGAAAATAAATACAAAAAAAATAACTCGTTTAAAAAAGAAAAAAAATTAATTCAAAAAGGAAAAATATTCGTTAAAAACTGAAAAAATGTTCAATATAGAAATAAACTGGATTATTAAAAAAAATTGAGGAAGAAAAAATTAAATAATTTCTCATCCGATAAAAATGTATCGAATCTTTGATAATTAAAGAAAAATAATCTCGAGGGAAATGGTGGAAAATTTGGTGAAAAACATACATTGTGTGCCTCGTGCAAATCACACAAAGAGAAAAATAAAACAAAAAACGTCTTCGTTGCCCGGAAGACAATTTTAATATTTTAAAAAATAAGTAACATATTGTGTGACTAAAGACCTGCTTTACAATGTGTCTTGTGCTTCCTAATGGACAATTTTATACAATTTTTTATGCCAGTTGCCGCGGAGTATAATCTATAAGGTCATAATGCATTTTCTCTATTCAACAAAAAAAAAACCGAAAGTTGATCAATGAAATTAATTCGTTTCCATCTCAATGAAATGAATCCGTTTTTTCTTTGCGAAATGCAATCGATTCGTTTGGCTAAAAAAAAATTATTAATTGAATAAAAAATTTATTAAAACTTCCACGTTAGAAATTAAGAAATTAAGTAAAAAAAATTATTACTTGAATAAAAAATTTATTAAATTTTCTACGTTACAAATTAAATATTATTTAATTAAATTAAATTCTATTTCAATATTTAATTAAATTAAATTCTATTAAATTATTTAATTAGATTAAATATTAAATTTCCTAGGTCCGTTGACAAAAAAAAAATAATTTAATTATTTACTCCGAAAACAATTGAAACAGAAATTAAATTAACTATTAAAATAAAATCAATTCAACAATTATTATCAATTCAACAATTATTAAAAGACAAAAACAAATCCAATTCATTGAAAAGAAAACAAATTAAATTCCCCGTCAAATTAAAATGAATATTTCCGTTTCAATGAAAACGAATTTCTTTCATTTCAAAAAAATGAAGAAAAAAAGTAAAAAAAAAAAATAATGAAATGAAAAATTATTCACTTTACAGACTCCTTAGAGAATCTTCGAGACATATAATCTCCGAAAAAAAAATGACTGGACAGTGGGCACTTCGGCCTGCAAAAGCGTTTCTTGTTGACGAGAACCGTGAGATTTTATTGACGCCAAGTGTGTAAAAAAAATTTTTTATATTGAAAAAAAAAACCCAAAAAAAAAATGAAAACTAGAAATGAAAAACGCGGTGTAAACGAATTCTGCGATGTGCCCTGAGTGCAAAACTGAGAAAAAAAAATTACTCGCGCGAATGTTGTATAATTATAAATATATAATGATTGAGAAGAGCTTAAAGCCTAATTAATCGATTTTTAGGACCGTATCGATCGCAAATCTGCTTTTATATAAAAACAAAAAAAAATAAATAATAAATGGTTGTATGAGTTATAACTACGCTATTAACAAAAAAGTAACGTAGTTTTTAATACGAATTGTAAAATGTAAATGTCACAACTTACAGTATTCTCCGAGTTACTCGACGTTCTAGCTCAAAGTAAACTAACAAACAAACAAACAAAAAAATGATGAAAAATACCAACAAAAAATTGTACCACGCCTACACGAAGAAAAAAAAATTTTTTTCCGTCTCATAGCGGAATGCTAAAATAAATAACAAAAAAAAATAAAAGAAACTTAATAGTACCGACCGCAGAGTTAAGAGAAAAAAAAACAGAAAACACTGAGAAAGTAGCTCTTGTTTCTTATAAATAACGAAAAAAAAAATAAATAAAAGTCGATCATAGTAGGACTTTGGCGATATAACGCAAAATTTACAAGTGCTGGCTTTTATATAATATAGTGAAAATAAAAAAATAAAAAAAATTGTAGCGACGTTTCCCGTACGACAGCAAAAAAAAAAATGAAATATTTGATAGATTTTTAGAAATTGCAGGATATTTTTCTCCGTGTAGGGCTGATCTGCGAATTTTTTTTTCATTTTCTTATCTAAAAAAAAAATCCGTCTTTTTACTTTTATCTTCCAAATGCCTAAAATGCTTAATCTCAAATCTTATCGATCGAATTCTCCTTTTTAACTCTATAAAAAAAAAAATGACTGTAGACAGTCTCTGTTATTCTTAATAGTCGAATACTTGGCGATACGAATAGAAGAAAAAAAAACAGAAGTAGCGAAAGAAACGGTGGATATCATATTGATCGAATTTTCAAACGAGGATTGACTACCAAAGTGGGGCGATTTTTTTTTCTCGTTCAAATCTGTGACATTTTTACGAGAAATTCTCGATATTTTTCCTGATTATTTCTGTTAAAAATTTATTCAAAAAAATCTGACGTCAAAAAAAAGAGGATTCAGTTTTACAAGTATTTTTTGCAATAAATTTGTCTCTTAAATTATTTTGTAAATAAATTTTGTAAATAAATTTTGTAAATCACAAAAGGTTGAAATGAAAAAATGAAACCTTTTTTTTGAAGTGTGGAAAAATTGTCTTTTTGCAAAATTCAAAAAAGGAATTTTCAAATTGTGAAGAATTTTCCCTGGGGGGAAATTTTTCCACTAAACTATCTTTGTAATGAACAAAAATTCAAGTTTGAAAAATTCGCAAACGGAAAATTTTTTCTTTACTTGAAATTCAAAAAATTCTGCAATTGAAAATTTCCCACACTTGAAATTTTCCACGATTAAATAATTAAAAACTAAATTTAATTAAAATTAATTTTTAAAATTAAAATAAATTAAATAAATAATTCATGATTAAATATTGAAATAAAAATAAAAATAAAAAATAAAATAAAATAAAATAAAAAAATTAAGAATACAAATTTCTAAATTCAGAAAAATGGAAAAACTTCTCCTTCAAGTGTCAAGAAATTGAAAGAAAAAAAATTCGCCTCTTTTGAAATCGTCCTCAATTATCAAACTCATACCACTTTTCTCGATAGGGTCGACAATTTGACAAAAAGAAAAAGAAATATATTTTTTTAATACTTTTTTTCAACACGCCCCCCTCCCCTTCTCTTAAGGGTCAAAAAATCCAAAGAAAATAAATTTATTTCCCCCTAAAAAGAAAAATGTTTCCCCAAAATTGACAATTATAATTATATTTTTTGTAACTAATTTTTTTCTTTTGGAAAATTGTGCACACGTGACCCTATCACTTTCTCACATACATACATATCTATCTATATTAAAAAATAAATATATTAAAAAAAACGTCATGGCGTTTTCCAGAAGTGTTACACAAAAAAAATATTTTTCTTTCTATTTATTGTTTTTTCATTTCTACGAAAAAATGGTTTTAAAAAAAAAGTGAAACCGCTTGCACCTGTAATAATTTGCTCATTAAAATTTAAGCAGCTATGAAACTCGCCAAAAATTATAAATCAATTTTTTAAAATTTAAATTTAAATTTAAAAAAGGTGAATAAAAAAGAAACGTCCTTTCATAATCAGAGCAATTTTAATCAATCTATACAGATTTTGAATTGAAATCTGGATGTTTTCGACGTTCTCGCGCTGTGAGTGGAATTTAAGCACGAAAAGTTTTAATGGAAAAGAAATTAATTGGCAAATTAATTTTATTGGAAGAAAACTGATTATCGAGTTAATTTTGTTGAAAAAGAATCAAATGTCAAATAAATTTTAGCGAAAAAAAATTAATTTTCATATTAATTTCATTGCAAAAGAATGAAATGTCAAATTAATTTTATTGAAAAAAAAATCAATTGTAAAATTTATTTTAATGAAAGAAAACTGATTGTCAAGTTAATTTTATTCAAAAAGAATCAAATGTCAAATTAATTTTATTGAAAAAAAAATCAATTGTAAAATTTATTTTAATGAAAGAAAACTGATTAACAAGTTAATTTTACGGAAAAAGAATCAATTGTCAAATTAATTTTATTGAAAAAGAATCAATTGTCAAATTAATTTAATTGAAAAAGAATCAATTGTCAAATTAATTTCATTGAAAAAAAATCAATTGTCAAATTAATTTTATAGAAAAAGAATAAAATGTAAAATTAATTTTATTGAAAGAAAACAACTGTCAAATTAATTTTACTCGAAAAAATAATTTTTCAAAAATATTTCAATGATTATTTACTCAAAAATTAAGTATTAAAAATATTTTTACATTTATTCTAATATTACGAATTCAAAAAAAAATGTCAACAATTAATTATTCAATTATGAATTCAAAATATTTCAATAATTATTTATTCAAAAAATTTGTTTTAAAAATATATTATTATCTATTCAAATATGTATTAAAAATATTTTGACAATCATTTACATTAATATAAGTATTTTGATTATTAAATATTAATTAATTTATCTAGAAACATTTTTTTATTAATTTTTTATTTTTTATTTTTTATTATCTAATATTTTTTTATTTTCCAAAAATTGGAAATAGAAATTTTTCGTGCTCAAAGCTTGTTCACAAAGAACAACGTCGAAAATGCCCTCGAATTCGTATTCCAATTCCGTCCATTGTTTTTCGAATTCTGCATAGAGAAAAAAAACATTGCTATTCAAAAAAATCAATCTTATTTAATTATTTCCCACTATAAATATTTTATTTTTTGTAATTCCCTTCCTTAATTTTCTATTCTATTTAGTTTTGTGAATTTGTTTTCCTATTTTTATTTTTCTATTTTCTAAATTCTGTGTCTTTTTCTGTATCTTTTTTTATTTTTTATTTTTTATTTTTTATTTTTAGTTTTTAGTTTTATTTTTATTTCTTATTTTTATTTCTATTTTATGATTTTCTAAATTTTATTTTTTCTTTTTCTTTCTCCTTTTTTACATTTCTCTCGACTCTAAATTTTTTTCCCCTCTTTTTTCTCTACTTCCCAAATTATTTTTTTCGCTCCCAACTTTTTTTTTGCGAATCCACCAAATTATTTTTAATTATTCGGTAATAAAATTTTTTTCTAATTAATTTTATCGCGTTTAAAACGAAAAAAAAATTATTGATTTCGTCTGAGAAATGCCAGGACACAATCAGAAAATCAAAGCGATATCAATTTATTTTGAAAATTCGCCCAAAAAGAGGAAAAAAGACCCTAATAAGCTCAACTCTCGCGCATATTCATCATCAGAATAGAAAAAAAATTTCTTTTGCATTCACTTCTTCTATCTATCGAGAAGAGTACCGTTTTTCATAAAAAGAAAAATGCTTTTAAAAAATAACTCGCGTGTATAGTCAATCCAAAATTGTCCACTGATTGGATAATTTCCAAAATATAGTTTCATTAAAATGCCAAAAAAAATTTTTTCCTCCAATTTTAGTGAATTTTATTCGAAACAAAAATTAAAGGAATATTTTTTTGCTAAACATTTATCTGAATAAATATTTCATTGTCGGAAATTTATTTATCTCGATAAATATTTTTCTAAAATCTATTTATCTGGATGAATGTTAATTTCTTGAAAATTTATTTATTTCGATATTTATCTAAATAAATTAATTTTCAATTTATTTCTCGAAAATTTATTTATCTGGATAAATATTTTTTTCTCTAAAATTTATTTGTCTAAATAAACATTTGTCAAAAATTTATTTATCTAAATAATTATTTCTCTAAAATTTATGTAGATAAATAAAAAATAATAAAATATTTCTTCTGCAATTATTTCTCTGATAAAAAACACACAAATTATTTTATCAAAAGAAAAATTTTCCAAACTATTGATCGAATTTTTAATTCTCGAATAAATAAAGAAAAATCGAAAAAAATTTTTTTTTGAACATAAAAAATGAAACTACAATTAAAAACGAATATTATCGAACAATCAGTGGATCAATAATGGCAAATTGCTAAATTTAAAAGAAAAAAAAAGAAAAAAGCATCCTTTAAAAAAAATTTCTCTTCGTCATAATGTACACTAGAGAATCTCTTTAACAAACAAAAAACTAATTTTTCTTGTAGATAGCTAAAAATCATTATTCTGTAGATAGAGAATTAATCATAATCAAAGAAAGGTTTCTTCTCGTATCGAAGAATTTATAGGGTAGGATCGTTACTTGATCATTGCTATTATTCGTATTTTTTATTAATATCGAATTAAAAAAAAAAAAAATTCGTTGACGAATTTGCAGTGGTAATCGGCGTTATAACACATTAACAAGTACAAAGAGAATGTTAAGTGACGTTGATTTTTACTGTGTAAACGTGTAAACTTCCAAAAACAAAAAAAAAATAAACAATTCTTGACCAAAATAATCAATTGTACGATTAAAAAAAAAATGCGCCATTAATTAAAGACAAGAAAAAAAAATCATTAGGGAAAAATTAAATTCCCAAACTTCATTGTTCTCAGAGCCAATCGCTATTATTACAAAAAAAAATATACTAATAAATATAATTGCTAATTAACTGCTAAACATTAAGGCGTGACAAAATTGAAATTCCCGCCATTTATTTTTTTTAAATAACAAAAGAGAAAAAAAAAGAAGACGAAAAAAATATAAATATATATGAAGTCTGTGTTCAAAGTCAATACAACTGTGTATGAAGTTACGATAATTAAATTTAATTATTATGTCGTTAAACAAAAAAAAAATATAATTATTATAAAAAAAAAAACTATTTAAGAAAAACTGTCGATGACAATTTTATTGTAAAGTAGTTAAGAAAAAAAACAATTGTTAAGTACTTTAAATATTATTAATTGTAAAAAAAATTATTTTCTCTTATTATCTTAATTATATTATTACTATTATTATCAATAATTATTCATATTGATAATTATTGCTTATTTATCGATTCGCCAGATTTCAATAGAAAATGTACATACATTTTTAGAAAATGAAAAAAAAAAATAATACTTTTGTAAATAATGTGCAAAGTATAGTATTCTAATTCTATTTAGAATATAATTGTTATATCGTGATGTAAGAAAAATTTTCACATTTCTGGAAATTTTTTCATGGAAATGTCCGTAATATTTGAAATATTTTATATTTTATAAAGGAAAATTATTAACTATTAATTACTAGTTATTAATTAAAAATTATTAATTATTAATTATAATTATTAGTTATTAATTATTAATTATTAATTATAATTATTAGTTATTAATTATTAATTATTAATTATTAATTATTAATTATTAATTATTAATTATTAATTATTAATTATTAATTATTAATTATTAATTATTAATTATTAATTATTAATTATTAATTATTAATTATTAATTATTAATTATTAATTATTAATTATTAATTATTAATTATTAATTATTAATTATTAATTATAATTATTAGTTATTAATTATTAATTATTAATTACTAATAAATAATGATTATTTCTTCATTATTAATTATTAGTTATTAATTATTACTTAATTGTAAATTATTAATTGTTAATAAACATTTGTTGCTGTTAATTGTTAAGTTTTACACTACGTGTTAGATAAAAAAATTGTGAATTTTCGTTTCAAAATAAATTTTCCATTATTTTGAAAAGAACTTGGAAGAAGTAAATTTGTTAAAATAATAAATATTCGATAAATTGCGATTGTAAATAAATATATAATTAAACAAAAAAAATTAAAATCTTCAATAAAGAAATATAGAAATAATTAATAAATTGAATTATTTTACGTTCAAAAAAATTGAAAAGAAATAAAAATGGAAATTTAGACAAAAATTTCTCTAAATTAAGAAAAGAAAAAATTGAAACTCCTAATTTGTGTAAATTTACAAAATAAAAAAAATTAAATTTTTCTAAATGTACAAAAAAAATATTTTCAATTCCAAATTTCAGTAAATTTATATAAAAAAAATATTTCAATTTCTGTAAATTTAGGAAAAAATTATTTTAAGTCCGAAATTTTTGTAAATTTACGAAAAAAAAATATTTTAAATACTAAATTTCATTAAATTTACGAAAAAAATATTTTAAACTCTAAAATTTTTGTTAATTAAACAAAAAAATACTGCAAACACTGAATTTCTGTAAATTGAAGAAAAACAAAAATTAAATTTCGATTTATAAACCAAAAAAAAATATTCCAAACTCCAAGCTTCTTTTCACGAAATATAAAATTTTTCAAGTATTCAAAAAAATATTTCCACTCATTACATCACAAATTCCTGAAATAAATATTAAAAAAAAATATATTTCCGTTTTGTCCGCCTTAATGATTTCCCTTTGAACCAAAAAAAAAGGATATTTAACGGTAAAAAAAAACATATGGTGTGCTGTTCATGGTAATAAGAAATCTTTTATTAACAAATAAACAGAAGAAAAACAAAAAAATATAATGCACGTTGGGCAGAGAAGAAAGAATATATACATATAAGAGAGGAAACAAAGAAAAAAATAAAATCCAAGCGAAGTGTGTGGTGAATTAGGGAAAAAAAGCTGTACAAAAACAAAAATTCTGCCAGAGCTCGGTTCAAAAATCAGCAAAAAAAAAAAAAAAATAAATTAAAAAATAAATTCTTTCATTGTCAGACGAAAGTTCGAAACTGAAACATAAACTGTACGCAAACGATCCTTCCAACCCGTCACATGTGAAAAAATAGGAGAAAAAAAAACCTATTTTTAGTCATTTAATAAAAAAAAAAATTACTCGACTGTATTATTCTATACCGTATACGCACGTTACTGTTATTTAAGTATGGGGTTGTTGCCAAAAAAATAAATCTCATTTTTTGTTCAATCATCTCATTTTTCAAACACAAAAAAATTAATTTAGAGAAAAATCGTTTTGAAGAAAATAAAGTTTTCAATTTTTTCTCGTAATTCGCTTTTGAAAAAAAAATTAATTACTGTAAACGTTACTTTCAATTTTTATTATTTCGATAATCATTGTTATTATTATTTTTTTATTGTTATTAATATTGTTAATTTTACTGTTGTTATTATTATTATTGTTATTTTTACTATTCTAATTACTATTATTTATACTATTATTATTATTGTTATTTTTACTATTATTATTATTATTAATATTATTGTTATTTTTACTAATCTAATTACTATTATTTTTACTATTATTATTATTGTTATTTTTACTATTATTATTATTATTATTATTATTATTATTATTATTATTATTATTATTATTATTATTATTTTTACTATTCTAATTATTACAATTATTATTGCAATGATTATTTATTTATTTATTTAAACAAACATTCATTCTCTTGGTCAATTTAAATTTTGGACCGCAGGAATATATTTATAAATAAATAAAATAAATTATTATTAGCAATTTTATTAATTTAATTTTTTTTCCACACTGGAAGGTGGATAATATTATTACTTTATTACTATTACTATAAATATTATTTTTAAAAGAGAGCAAAAAATATATTTTAATGAAATTCTATTATTAACATTGTTATTAATTTTATTTTTGTTACTATAGTTTATTTTTTTCACAATATACGTCTGTGAATATTGTTATTATTACAAATATAAATATTTGTTTTTAGTACCAAAAAAAAACTATTAATAATATTTTTTTTAATCGAGGAAAAAAATTTTTCCTCACAAAGAAACGAAAACAATTTTTTGTCTTTTACTGGTGAAAAATTATTCTTTCTTCTAAAGATACAAGATTATTTTTTTTTCTTTTGTTAGAGAAATTATTATTTCTTATATAAAGGTAAAAAAAATTTTCTTCTTCTAAAGATAACAAAAAAAAAAAAAAAATAGATTTTGTCCTACTTTAAAGAAAATAATTCTGCCTATAAAAATAACAGAATTTCTTTCTCCTTTCCGTAGAGAAAATAATTTTCCCTGTAAAGCTAAAAAAATTATTGTTTATTATTATTATTTTATTATTAAAATTATTTTTATTTTTTTTATAATAATGTATTCTATAAAGGTGAAAAAATAATTTTTCTCTTTCTTTAAGGAAAATAATTGTTTTTTCGTAAAAATACAAAAATTATTTTTTTCGTAAAGATACGAAAATTATTTTTTTCGTAAAGATACAAAAATAATTTTTTTCGTAAAGATACAAAAATTATTTTCTTCCATCTTTATATCGAAAATAATTTTCTTCTATTTTTATCGAAAATAATTTTCTTTTATTTTTATTGAAAATAATTTTCTCCTATTTTTATCGAAAATAATTTTTCCTACGAAGATAAAAAAATAATTCCTCTTGTAAAGTTAAAAAAAATCAATCTTGTCTATTATTTGAGAAAATAATTTTTCTTCCAAAGTTAAAAAAAATTATTCTTGTCTATTATTCGAGAAAATAATTTTTCATTCAAAGATAAAAAAAATAATTCTTGTCTATTATTCGAAAAAATAATTTTTCTTCCAAAAATAAAAAAAAAATCTTTCTTTAAGGAAAATAAATTTTCCTCCCAAACAAAAAATATTTCCAGAGAAAAATAAAGAAACTTTATTTTATTTTCCTCAACATCATTATCATAATCATTATTATCAATTAAAAAAAAAGCAAGAATCACCCAACGATAATCGTACAGTTTTGTCATTAAATTCTCCTCCTCCCCCGCGCCCCTAAAATTTTTTGCACCGCAGCGAAAATTCTTCAAACATTTTTAGCCTATATTTAGAGAGAAGATTAAAAAAAAAAAAAGAAAAATCAATCTAAAATAAATTATACCGAAGATTTCGACTTCACACCTATCACCACCGTCGCTTTTTAAGAGATCTAAAGGCTCGTATCGATTTAGGGTAATTTGATGCCAATTCCATAAATCAGTGCGGAATAAAAAAAAAAAACGCGCAGGTTTTGAGAAGTGTAAATAGTTAGTCTTAGGGCGAGGTGTTATAATAAACAAACAATAAAGGCGGGTAATATGAGATTATTTCAATAAATAAAATATAAACTTCTCGCCAAAAGTCCCAATTTTCATTTTCCTTTTTGTCGAATTTTTTTTTTTGCGAATTTTCGTTATGGAAATTTTTTAACAATTTTTCTAATATTCCAAAAAGTGTTAGAAAAAATAAATTTTCTATTTATTTCTTAAAGAGGAAAAAGAAAATATTTCCGATTTTCTTTTTTTAATTTTCGAAAGTGAAAGGTTTCATTTTTTATTCTAAAAGTAAAAAAAGAAAATTTTCTTTTTTTTATTTCAAAAGTAAAAAAAAACAAAAAGAAAATTTTCCTTTTTTCCAAAAATAGAAAAAGAAAATTTCCTTTATTCCAAAAACAGAAAATATTTTCTATTTTCATTACTAAAAAAATTATTCCCCATCGAAAGTTTTAAATTCACCAAAAAAACACGCCAGACACGTTATTCTTTTCACGAGAATTTTTCCTTCTCCAAAACTATTTCCCCGCGGAATTTTTGAGATTGCTCAATGTAATTTGTTAACCAAAAAATCTATCACGTGAGTTTGAAAATTTTCTCCATCTCACTCACTTTCCTGTAAATAAAAAAAACTAAACTCTAATTTCCCTACCACCAGTTCTAGGTTTAATTGAATAATTTTTCAACTTCACTTTTTTTTCCCCCTTCTAAAGGAAAATTTTTTTCTAACCAAAAATATTTTCCTTTAAAGAAAAATGTCTTTCCATAAAGAAAGAAAATTTTCCATTCCCAATAATTTTGTAAATATTAATTTTATTTTTCCTTCATCATCAAAAAAAAAAGGAAGTTGAAGATAAAGACAATTTAAAAGAATAAAGTGTCAAACGGCTCAAATTTTTTTTTACCCAATTTTCTTCATTTAAAAAAAACCAAAAAAAAAAAGAAATTGTTCTCAATTAAACCTGCTGGAATATTTCGATTTTCTGTCTAAAACAGAAGAAAAAAATCCTACGAAATATTGTATAAATCACAATTTGTACTATTTTGCAATAATATGTAATTTCTTGTGTATAAATTTCATCGTCTGTTATAATTAATAACTATTACGGAATAAAATGTAAGGAAATATTTGCCAAAAAAAAAATTTAAGCTAATTATCAACGAAACAATTATAATTAAAAAAAAACGAGTGAAAGCAAATTTTCCAAAATAATCACAAACACGAAAAAAAAACGAGCGAAAATGTTATAAAAGTGAGTAAGAGCGATTATAAGGAGTGAAATCCAAAAAAAATGAGAAATTGTGTTCTGATCGTGAATACGTAATAAAAAAAAAATTATTTTGTCAGTGTCTCATATTACCCGACAAGAAAAAAAAAATTCGAAAATATCATGTTTTGCAGGGTGTTACAGTCGGGCAATCATCGATTGCGTCCCGTGAGGGGAAGTAACATTCTCCCCACCAAATGCGGTCAGGAGCCTTCGTTTGAGTTTCGGAGCGAAACCTTTAATTAATACAAAAATTATTTGTAATTTAATTAATTAATTACTTATTAAAAAAAAATTGACCGACTAAATTTTTCCTTGTGTTTTATTCTTTAGTTGAAAAAAATCATTTCCGAACATATTCTTTTTTTTTACAATTCACGGGACGGAATCAATGATCGATCCGTTACAGTCTTCTTTTTATTTCTAGTCCCAACACCAATTTAAAAAAAAACAGAAAAAATAAAAATAATAAACTTAAAATAAAATAAGAAAACTACAGAAAATTCAATGCCACGGAGGGGATGAAATTAAAAAAAAAATAATGAACCTCGTAGTTTTTCGAATTTCTAGTATTGTAATTTTCGTAGGAGATTTTATCAACTTAAGTAAAAACAAAAAAAAAAGAAACACAAAAAAAAGAAGAAGCTCGCCGAGAAAATTGTTTGTTTTTAAAAGAGAAAAAAAATGAGAAAAAAAAATAATACGTTTGAAGCAGACAAGCATATCTCAGAACGTCCAGTGCATTACCTTGTCGTAGGACTGACAGTAAAAATATTTTTGTTATTTGTATAACGTTGCAAAATCCTTGGATTGGAAACGGGAAACCATCCTTGGATTTTATTTTTATTTCAAATACGAAATATATAATATAGTTGAAAAGAATCGAAAAATTATTATTATAATTATGTCTTAAAGAACCTTTTACCTTAACAAAAATGTCCATTTTTTTCTTTTTCATTAATTTTTTTTCGAATTGGAACAAAAATTATTTTAGAAGTAGATAGTATTGCAATTTATTTTTTCAATTAAAAATTAATTTTAATCAACGTGTAAAGATTGTTTTCCAAAGGGAATTCTCCAAACCGAATTTGAATTTTTTCACTGTTTTAATTGACGAATTTCGTAAAAGAAAATCCACAATTACGTAGTTTGAGAAAATTTCTTCCGTCAGGTAAGTAATTGTTAACTAATATTCAAATTATATTAAAACTGGAAAATAAAATTCAAGTTAAGAATTTTTTTTCAGTTTCCAAAAAAAGTTTCGTAACTAAACCAAAAATTGATTTCTCATTCATAATTTTCTAATTAAAGAAATTAATCAAGAATTATTCATCATCGTCATCATCTTCTCAATTATTAAAAAAAAGTGATTACATTTTTCCATTTTATTTTTATTATGACTGATAATTTATTGCGAATGTACAATTATTTAAATATTCTGAACACATTATTCACGAATAATATCGAGAAAATCAATAACAATAAATATTTACAAAAAATTGCTTTACAGAAAAATATAAGACGAAATATATATATAATATAATATAATATAATAAAATCTTGATATCTATACATCTATATAATTAAAAAAAAAGAGTAACAAATGGTACAATATATATATATTAAATAAATTGAGCAGTGAAATATAGAGAAATTCTTGCACATAGAGAGACGAAGAGAAAAAAAGAGAGCTAGAGAAAAATATTATGCACGCAAATTTTTTTTTTCCTTTCGAATATTCCGAAAGAAAAAAAAATACAGTCTCAATAATTTAACACACCGCGAATATTAATATGTTTATATATTATTATGTATATGAGAAAAAGCTTTAAAAATTTCAAATATACCTAATGACTAATTTACGAAAATGACAATCTAGAAAATCTCGTTTTTCCTTGTTTGTTTGTTTGTTTGTTTTTTTTTAGTTCAAAGTGAGAAAATAAAATCAACATACAAAACCTTTTATGTCATAGAGAGGCACAGACGAGAAATATTTCATTATAGTTAGTTTTTTTTTGCTAAAACATTCACTCCATCTTCAAGTGTGATACTTCTTTTCTTATTTCAAAGTAGAAAACAACAAAGTGCTGGAAAAAAAATAAATTCGTGTTAATTCTTTACAGTTCATAACTCAATGGAAATTAAACTAAATGCAAACTATCATAATTTATATTTTGTTTCCTTATTTTCCTTTTTATTATTTTTATTTAAAATTTATTAGCAAAAAATTTATCAACAATTTAACTATAATTTTAAAAAGTGGACTTTCCAAAAACTATAATTTATTTTTTTTTTATAATAATCGAATCTCAAAAAATCTTTGGACGAATTAAAAAAACTAATTTTTTACAAAAATGAATAGTGAAAAAAATGTTTGTTAATGTTTACCATTAGTCGTCAAGGAATGTCAAAGTTTCCGGCAGGATATTCCAAACTGTAATTTATCGTTGGATTAAAATACTGTTGATGAGTATAATTTTCAGCTTGCACGTAGCCCCAGAGTTGCATTGCCTCCTTGCAAGCGTCCTGTATCTCTTGTACTTCGTAAAAAGTTAAATCCGCCCGCCAATGAAACGGAGCTGCCTTAGAATTTCTAAAAGTACTTGACATGTCTCCAAAATCAGTCTTTGTGTGAGTATCCAGATATCTGATAATGTTTGGATGAAAGTCGAGACCATAAAATTGATATAAATCCTTCACAGATTCGTAGGGATTCACCGACAAGTCCTCGTAGCGCACAACTCTGTAAAAAAAAATGTTTTTGTTAATAAATTTTCAAAATCATTTCGTACAACTCTGAAAAGAAGAAATTTTTCTTTGTTAATAAAAATTAGAAAATCTCCCATCGAACAATTCTGGAAAAAGAAATTTTTTCCTTGTAATCAAAAATTAGAAAATCACTCCAAAAAAAGATATTTTTTTTTGCAATAAAAGTAATAATAATAAAATTGTAAAATTAAATTTAAAATAGTTTTTTCTTAATAATACAAATAATGTAAATAATAAAAAGTGTTTATTCTTCCTTGGCTATAATTTGTACCTTGTTTGTAGTTTTACTATTTACAAACTACTTTTCGTACAAAAATTATGCCTATTTGTCCAAGAAAAATACGAAATAGAATATTTTTTCAATTTTTCACTCCCTTTTTTAACAACTACTTCTTAATATTTTTTTTTACAAATTCCCTTCAGTCGTGTTTATCGAAAAGTGCAGTCAGTGTCAAAAAAATTATTTCTAAACTTAAAACTTCAATTTCACAGCTAAAATTTTTATGTTCAGAACTAAATTAACTTAATTAATTAATGAATTAATTAAATGGACAAAAAATGTTGCTAATTAGATCACTAATCAGTATTTCTCTACTATTCGTCAACA
This sequence comes from Leptopilina drosophilae, assembly GCA_032873175.1. Taxonomy (NCBI): domain Eukaryota; kingdom Metazoa; phylum Arthropoda; class Insecta; order Hymenoptera; family Figitidae; genus Leptopilina; species Leptopilina drosophilae. The sequence goes on along the minus strand of CM065485.1, from coordinate 42,487,535 downwards.
AACCGGAAACAGAAGGAACCAATAACAAATTAATGGAGAATTTATCAAAAAACCTCAAAGAAAATCGCGAAATTTACCAGGTAATATTTTTCACCGACGACAAAATCGCAAGAAACAATATTTTCAACAATCTTCTCAAGAGACTATCAACAATCTCCCTCCTAGGAATAATCACCCCGGAAAAATTCCAAACACCCAATTTAACAACCTACAATCCTCGAATTTCACTCTTCATTTTTCGAATTTCACAAAACGATCTCGATTTTTCGAAAAAAATCAATTTCCTCCTCACTCTCTCAGAATCGAAACGTCGACCAAAATGTCTCCTGTTCCTCTTGCACGAAATTGAAAACTACCCGAAATTTTTCGAAAATCTCTGGACGAATCTATTCCTAGACGTGACTATAGTTGAAATCAAAAATCCAGGGGAAGCAAAATTATTTTCTCAAACAGAACATCTTAGGATCGTTAATTACAATCCTTTCTTGAAATCGATCTCAATCGACAACACTTTGGAAAAAATTGTTCCATTTCCGGACAAAATGAAAAATATGCACGGTTATCCATTGGTGGCATGTTTACTAAGTTCGCCACCGGGGGTTTTTGTACCAAAAAATAAATCTGAGAAAATTTACGGCCTTGGCGTGACGAAATTGAAGAGTTTGCAAGAAGTCATGAACTTCACTCTCGTGAAATCGTCGATTACAAGTTGGGGAAAATTGACATGTTCAAAAAAAACGAGCGCTGGAGTAGGACTCGCTATACTGACGAATGAAATTAACATCCTCGGGAATGAGGAAAGTAGGAGATTTTGCAATGGTAATGGCATTGAATTTAGTAAAAGTTTGAATGAAATCCGCACCGGACTTGCCGTGCCACTAATTAGAAAAGACAACGAATTGACTCAACTTCACTGGCAAATAAAGAGCATCTTCACCGTGATAATCGTCCCCCTATTCGTTTGGATAATTTCCAGAATTTTGGACTTCACTCCAAAAAAATGGACAATCGAGTACCTATTTCGAGTTACTTTAGGAACCCCAATTCCCGAAGAACCGGAAGAGACGATTCAGAGAATATTTTTCCTCTCAATTCTCATCGGTTGCTTCATGTTCTCCTCGGACATTTACACGGCTATCAATCAAGTTCAACTGGAGACGAAATCCTCCTTCAAATTCGAAACTCTGGAAGACGTTCTCGCCTCGAATGTCGAGATAATGGTAAACAAGAATCATTATCAATTGATGAACACCTCGGACGATGTTCTTGTACAAAAAATATTGAACAGATCCAGCTGGATGTTGTATCCACAAGACGAATGCGTGGAACGTTTATTGAAATCGGAAAATTTAGTTTGTATCGTAGAAGTGACGAGAGCTCAAATTATGCTTCGAAATCGACGAGACAAATGTGGAGGATCGCTCGTGAAATTTTTCATGGATAAATTCCCCAGCGATTCGGGAGCCACTGTTCTCGGAGGCGGCGTTCCTTACGCCAAGCGCATCGATCAATTGATTCAGAGAGTTATCGATTCTGGCATCAGGCAAAAATGGCTCGAACCATATTCAGCGAGGAAGACTTTTTCCAAACAACTTGGCAACGCCTGCGATTCGAATCAAATGGATTCCGTCATGACTGTTCATCAAATTGGATTCATTCTTGCCAGTGGATTCGTCTGCTCGATTTTTATCTTCTTTTTGGAATTAATCGTCTGGCAGGTCCTAAAAAATATATGAAAGCAATTAGAAACAATTTCTACAGATAATTTTTTAAAGTAGAAAATAAATAGTAAATTTCACTTCTGATAGAAATAAAAACAAACAGCCTTTGTCGATTTTTATTTCTTTGAACATGAACTTTTATTTTCTAAAATTTTAATATTCGAAACAATTCAACTAAATAATAAATCAAAAATAATAAATAATAAATAATAAAAAATAAAAAGATAGTAAATAATAAAAAATAAAAAAATAATAAATAATAAAAATCTTTGCAAAAAACCAATTATTTTTAATACAATTTTAACAAAATTTGTTCGAAAAATTCAATTCTTTTTTAAGTTTTTTATATTTCGAAAAAAAGTTTCTAAATTGAAAATATTTAAAAACAAAAAGTATTTTCCTTGACTAAACACAATTTTTTTCCTCTGACACAAATTACCAGTTTAGAAGCAACAATATACGAAATATTTGCCAAGCCTCGTGTTTAAAAAGCAATTTGTAACTCTAATCAATAAAAAAAAATAAATTTGTCGAACTTGCAATTTATTCTAACCACATTCGTTTTTCTAAATTCATTTCAGTCGATTTAATGGAACAGAAAAGTAAAAAAAAATTTCAATCATTGTCCCTACAATTTAAAAATGTTAACTAAATAAATTAACTCTTAAACTCCAATTCCCTTGTTTCCAAATCAAAAAATACGAAAACGCAAAAATGTCAATGATAAAAATTATTTTCACTGTCCTAATAATTTGCCACCAAGAATTGAAAGCGAATAATATAAACTGGATTTCGAAATTAGCAAAAACTGTTCAAAATCAAAAAATTCACCAGGTGATATTTTTCATCAACGGAAAAAATGCGACCAGAAATCAAATTTCTGACAATCTAATTAAGGAACTATCGAAAAATACTTTCGTTCAAGAAATTCTCACACCAAAAAGTGATAAACCGGAAAAATCAGATTTTGTTTTCTTCAATCCTCGAATATCGCTGTTTGTCCTCACAAATTCGAAAACTGACCCCGAATTCACTCGTTCGATAAATTTCTTAACGGAACTCTCAGAATCGAATCGTCGTCCAAAATGCCTGCTGCTAGTAGTTTACAAAATTGAAAATTATCGTCAATTTTTCGAAAAACTGTGGACAAAAAAATTCCTAGACGTGACTGCCATGAAAATTGAAATCAACGGGAAAAATAATCTTATTGACAAACGGAATCTCCAGTTTAATTTTCTGGTCCTTCAGTACAATCCTTTTTCGAAAACGATCACTTCCGAAATTCCGTCTTTGAAAACTGTCTGGTATCCTGACAAACTGAAAAATATGCACGGCTATCCGATAGTCGCGTCCTTCCTCGACGCACCGCCAGACGCCTACGAACCCAGAAAACCAACAGACAAAGTTCACGGCTTCGTTTTCACGAAACTAAAAGCCATGGCAGAGGCCCTAAATTTCACTCTCGTCGAATCAACACTCAAAGACTGGGGTGTGCTGACATGTTCCGCAGACGGAATTCCAGGTGTTTTAAAAGCCATCTTCACCGGCGAAATCGACGCAATTGGTCTCGAGGGACCAACAGGATTCTGCAGCAATGCAAATCTCGCCCTGATGAAGAGTTTAACTCAAATGCGAATCGGAATAGTCGTGCCAATTATTGAGAAAGACGATCCGCCTGAAGTCTACAAATGGCAAATAAAGAATATTCTAATCGTCCTTGCATTTCCCCTCTTCTTTTGGACAGTGGCAAAAATTCTAAGCTTCAATTCCAAAAGATGGAGAATTGAGTACATGTTTCAATTAGTCCTCGGCTCTTCAATTCCCGACGATCCTGACAAAACAGCTGAGAGACTAATTCTCCTGGCCTTTCTCCTCGGATGCTTTATATTCTCCTCGGATATTTTCACGGCAATAAATCAAGTACAATTGGACACGGCAATTTCCTTTAAATACGAAACACTTGAAGACGTTGTCAATTCGGATATAGAGATACAGATACACAGCAACTACAGGATCTTGATTAAAAATACAGAAGATACAGTTTTGCAACAAATGCTGAATCGTTCGGTCACTCTCCCTGGCATGGAGGAAGAATGCTTGGAATTGTTGTTGAAATTCAGGAATTTAACCTGCGTCATGGAACTTCGACGAGCTGAGGTTGTAATTCGTAACGAAAAAGACGAATGCGGACAAGCAGTCGTTAAATTTTTTAATGATAAATTCCCTGCTGATAACGGAGCCATGGCAATTTCTGCAGGTAGTCCTTATGGCAAAAGTTTCGATCGAGTCATTCAGAGAGTTATCGATTCCGGTATACGAGAAAAATGGCTGGAGCCTTATTCGGCCAAGAAATCCTTTCTTTCGCAAACTGGAAAATCCTGTAATTCTGATGAAATGCATTCTGTCATGGGATCCCAACAAATTGCCACTATTCTTGGCCTTGGATTGATTATTGCATTGTTTGTCTTCGTTTTGGAATTAATCATCAATTGGATCCTAAAAAAAGTACATAGAAGATATTAGAAAAAATCCTCCATCACCTTTGAGTAAATAATATCCAATAGAAATTGTGTATAGAAACTTTTAATGAAATCTGCGATCGATTTTTTTTTTCAACTAAATCAATAAATTGAAAAATTTCTTTATTTATTGAATAATAAAAAAAAATAATAAAAACTGTTCTTTTCTAACATAAATTATAACTTAACATAAATTTATTCTCCCATAAATTTTCTTTTCCTCTTACACAAATTAACAAACACTGAAAAGTCTATAATTTCGACACTAAATTTTTCTTTACTTTCTTGTTAAAAAAATGTATAACTCTCGAATCGATAAAAAAAATAAAATAAATTTGCTGAACTTGTAAATTGTTCTAACAATTGTTCTCTCTAATTTCAGTCCAGTCGATTTAGTCGAACAGAGAAGCAAAAACATTTTTCAATTATTTTTCCTAAATAAAATAATTAATTTAATTTCGGATAAAAATTTTATTATTTTATAGAGAACAATGAAATTTTTACGAGAATGTTTACAAATTTTTAACCATAATTAAATTTCTTCGAGGAATTTTATTAATTACTCTTGAAAATAATTTCCAATCATTTGAAATTTCTCCAAAATTCAATTTTTTAGTGTTTCTAACTAAATTTGATATTTAATTTTATTTTTATTAGAAAATTTTACGAGAATGAAAAAAAAATAATTCATTTAAATAATTTAATTTTTTTGACGAATTTATAAAAAAATTTTAGAACTTTATAATTTAAGAATTTATCAATAAAAAACATAAACTCAATAAATTTTCATTTCCTCTTACACAAATTAGCAAACACTGAAAAGTCTATAATTTCAACACTAAATTTTTTAGTTTCTCGTTAAAAAAATGTATAACTCTCGAATCGATGAAAAAAATTAAAATAAATTTGCCAAATTTGCAAATGGTTCCAACAATTATTGTTCTCTAATTTCAGTTCAGTCGTTTTTGTCGAACAGAGAAGCAAAAACGTTTTTCAATTATTTTTCCTACAATTTAAAAATGTTAACTAAATAAATTGTGTTTTGAAATCCAATTCTCTTGTTTCGATCTCTAAAAAGACGAAAATGTCAAAAATGTTAATAACAAAAATTATTTTCACTGTGCTAATAATTTGCGACCAAAAATTAAAAGCGAATAATATAAACTGGATTTCGAAATTAGCTAAAAGTGTTCAAAACGATCGACACATTTATCAAGTGATATTTTTCATCACTGAAAGAAATGCGACCAGAAATTTAATTTCCGACAATCTAATCAAGGAACTATCGAAAAATACTTTCGTTCAAGAAATTCTCACGCCAAAAAGTGATAAACCGGAAAAATCAGACTTTGTTTTCTTCAATCCTCGAATAACGCTGTTTGTCCTCACAAATTCGAAAACCGATCCCAAATTCACTCGTTCGATTAATTTCCTAATTGAACTCTCAGAATCGAATCGTCGACCAAAATGCCTGCTACTCAATTTCTACAAAATTGAAAATTATCCCCAATTTTTCGAAAATCTGTGGAGTAATCAATTCCTGGACGTGACCGCCATTGAAATTGAAAACAATGAGAACATCGTCTCAAAAAATGCTTTCATTTACGAGAAAAATCCTAATTGCCTAGTCCTTCAGTATAATCCTTTTTTGAAAATGATCACCACCGAAATTCCGTCTGTGAAAACTGTCTGGTATCCTGACAAACTGAAAAATATGTACGGCTATCCATTTGTGGCGTCATTACTAGTCACACCCCCAGACGTATTTGTACCGGAAAATCCACTCGAAGAGGTTTATGGATTCGGCGTCACAAAACTGAAGACTTTAGCGGAAATAATGAATTTCACCCTCGTCAAATCGTCGCTCACCGATTGGGGAAAATTGACATGTGCAAAGGAAGGTGCTTCCGGAATCTGTCGTGCCTTCTTCACCAACGAAATCGATACAGTCGGCGTCGAAGTGACAATTGGCTATTGCAGCATTGCAAATCTAGCTCTCAGCAAAAGTTTAACGCCAATGCGAATCGGAATTGTTGTCCCCCTCATAACGAAGTACGTCGAACCTGAAAAATTCCAATGGCAAATAAAAAATATTCTAACAGTTATTTTCCTACCCTTTTTCTTTTGGATAATTTCCCGAATCTTGAGTTTCAATTCAAACAAATGGAAAATCAACTACATGTTTCGAATAACTTTCTCAACAGTCGTTCCAGAAGAACCTGATAAAACAGCGGAGAGAATAATTTTCGTTTTCTTTCTCATTGGCTGTGTAATGTTCTCGACGGAAATTTTCACGGCAATAAATAAAGTCCAATTGGAGACGAAAGTTGCCTACAAATACGAAACTTTGGAAGACGTTGTCGCTTCGGATATCGAGGTACAAATACACATCAACTATTATTTCATGATTAAAGACACAGACGATGTTGTCTTACAACAAATGTTGAAGAAATCAGTAATGATGCAAGTTTTAGAGGAAGAATGCTTGGAATTGTTGTTGAAATTCAAAAATACAACCTGCATTATGGAACTTCGAAGAGCTGAAGTGATGGTTCGTACACGAAAGGACAAATGTGGACAACCACTGGTTAAACTTTTTAACGATAAATTTCCCGCTGACAATGGAGCAATGTCACTTTCCGCCGGTAGTCCTTATGGCAAAAGTTTCGATCGAATTATTCAGAGAGTTATCGATTCCGGAATAAGAGAAAAATGGCTGGAGCCATATTTGGCCGAGGAATCCTTTTTTACCCAAACTGGAAAATCCTGTAATTCTAATCAACCAAACTCTGTCATGGCATTTGAAGAAATTTCCGTTGTTCTTAGCTTTGGATTTTCCATTTCCATCTTTATCTTCATTTCGGAATTAATCGTCTATTGGGTCCTAAAAAATAGAAAACTAAAAGTTCATAAATTTGGAAATTAACTGTAATAACTAGTTTTTAAAATAAATTTTAATTAATATTTTTTTTAATTTCATTAGTATTTTTCCCAAGGAATTAACATTTTTCAGAATATTTCAAATTCAACCCTTTTTGAAAATACAACAACTTATTATTATAAAACATGAAAAATATCAATATCCATAAATTTCTTCATATTTTACAATATTTCTACAAAAAAAATGGTAAATAATCGAATCCTTATGAAGTTTTTACTATTTATAAAAATAATTAAATGTTTGCGAAGAATTTTATCAATTTTTTTTTTTTGTTAATAATTTAATTCTTTTAAAAAATTCTATTCAAATTTAGTAGAATGGAAAATCATTAAATTGAGGAAAGTGTTTGAAAATAATTGAATTTCGGAAAAGATTTTATTGATTTATAGAGAAAATTGTAATTTTTACGAGAATTTTTACAAATTTTTAACCATAATTAAATTTCTACAAAGAATTTTATTACTCTTGAAAATAATTTTTAGCAATCATCTGAAACTTCTTCAAAATTCAATTTTTTTTGTGTTTCTAACTAAAATTCATATTTTCATTTATTTTTATAAGAAAATTTTACAAGGATTCAAGAAAGAATAAGAAAAATATATAATTCATTTTAATAATTTAATTTTTTTTGCCAAATTTATAAAAAAAGTTTTAGAACTTGACCATTTAAGAATTTATCAATAAAAAACATAAACTAAACATAATATTTATCAATAAATATTCATTTCCTCTTACACAAATTAACAAACACTGAAAAGTCTATAATTTCGACACTAAATTTTTGTTTAGTTTCTTTGTTAAAAAAATGTATAACTCTCGAATCGATAAAAAAAAATAAAATAAATTTGCCAATTTTGCAAATTGTTCCAACAATTATTGTTCTCTAATATCAGTTCAGTCGTTTTTGTCGAACAGAGAAGCAAAAACATTTCTCAATTTTTTTTCAGATAATTTTAAAATATCTTCTACATTAATAAAGTTTTGAACTCCAATTTTCTTGTTTCGATTTCTAAAACTACGAAAACGGCAAAAATGCTAATGACAAAAATTATTTTCACTGTGCTAATAATAATTCCATGGCTGAACATAATATTTTTCAATACATTTTCTTTTCTTCTTACATAAATTTTCAAACACTGGAAAGTCCATAATTTCTCTATTCAATTTTTGCTTATTTTCTTTTCAAATTTCTTGTTAAATTTACATTTGAATAAATATAGTTTTGTTGACTTATTCAGAAAAATTATACTTTATATTTGTAAACGACTGTTTGTGCAATTTTAGTTGCTCAACAAATTTTTCAATTACTCACAATACCACAGAAGAGTTTAAAACATAATAACGAAATCTAACTTTGGAAATTATTTTCTTCTCTCACCAATTATTGTCATTATCAATTCTTAAAAAAAACCGACAAAATTAACAAAATAAATAGAAAAAATTTCATCTATTTGGAAATACTGCAACTATTTTTCGATTTAGAATAAAAAAAATTCTGAGAATGTGGAAAAAATTAATTATCATCATCAGTATTGGATTGATAATTTTCACGACAGTGAAACCAACAGACGATGAACCAAAATGGATTGAAGATTTTACCAGAAGTGTACAAAATGATCGAGACATTTACCAAGTAGTATTTTTCCTCGATGAAGAAGAAATTACAAAAACGAACAAAATTTCCAACAAACTTCTTGATCAATTGTCTAAAAGTGTTCCACTTCTAAACATTCTCTCACCAAACACTAACAAACCAACAGATTCTGATTTTATTAAATTCAATCCTCGAATTTCGCTCTTTATTTTTACGATTTCCGAAAATTATTCCCAATTTTCTCAAACAATCGATTTTTTGATTCAACTATCAGAAGCTGAACGTCGACCAAAATGCTTTCTACTTCTTTACCACAAAATTGAGAACTATCGTCAATTTTTCGAAAATCTTTGGAGTAATCTATTTCTAGATGTCACTGTGATTGAAATTTGTCAATCTTGTTCGAAAAGAGCCTTGAATTTTGTGTATTTTCATGAAAAGAATTTTCAAAATCCAAAATTTTCAGCCTTGGAGTTCAATGTCCTCTTCTACAATCCTTTCTCGAAATCAATGACAATCGAAGAAGCTTCTGCAAAAACTGTTTGGTTTCCGGACAAAATGAAAAACATGTACGGCTATCCTTTAGCTGCAATTTTACTCAACGCTCCGCCTGACGTAATTGTCCCACGAGAACCTGCAAAAGTTTATGGATTAGCAGTCACGAAAATAGAAAATTTACAAAAAGTACTTAATTTCACATTCGTAAAATCGTCAATTAAATCTTGGGGTGTAATCGGTTGTAAGATTGAAGCAAGTACCGGAGCAAATTTAGCTCTTGTAACAAATAAAATACAAATGATGGGCCTAGAGGGAACGATGGGATTTTGTAACAGAAAAGCCTACGGATTTAGTAAGAGTCTAAAGCAATATCGCATCGGAATGGCAGTGCCCCTACTAATCAAAGAAGTAGAATCCGTAAAATTCCAATGGCAAATAAAAAGTATTCTCTTAGTCTTCATTTTGCCCCTTTTCCTCTGGATTTTATCAAAACTCCTGGTATTTACTCCAAATAAATGGAAAATACACTACATATTTCAAATAACTCTGGGAAATGTCCTACCGGAAGAACCACAATTACAAGTGGAGAGAATAATTTTCCTCGCAGCTCTCATTGGATGCTTCATGTTCTCCTCGGAAATCTACACGGCTATCAATCAAGTCCAATTGGAGACGAAATCCTCCTACAAATTCGAATCACTAGAAGACGTTGCCGCCTCAGATATACAAATCCTAATAAACAATAATTATTATTTCATGATGAAGGACACAGACGATGTTCTTTTGCAGAAAATATTGAACAAATCAGTCTTCATGAATTTCTCGCACGGCGTGTGTTTGGAGCGATTGATAAAGTATAAAAATTTCACTTGTATCATGGAACTTCCTAGAGCGGAATTACAACTTCGAAATAGAAGAGACGAAAGTGGACGACCGCCGGTTAAACTTTTGGAAGAAAAATTCCCATTTGATGCCGGAGCAACATTACTTGGAGCTGGAGTTCCTTACGCCAAACGCATCGATCAAGTGATTCAAAGAATCATCGATTCTGGCATTCGGAATAAGTGGATGGAAGAGTATACAGTGAAGAAAATTTCCCATAAACAAATCGGTGACAATTCTCATGATTCTAATGAACCTGAATCTGTCATGTCCATTCATCAAATTGTTTCCATTTTCGCCATTGGGTTTGGTTCCTCGATTTTCATCTTTTTTTTGGAATTATTTCTCAATCGTGTCCTGAAAGAACAAACATAAAAGGCAAATAAATTTTTTATAATCTACATATTATAAAACATGAAAATATCGATCACTCGCAAAATAAATTTCTTCATATTTTCAAATAATATTTCTCAAAAAAAAAAAAATTGTAAATAATTGAATCCTTACGAATTAATCAATAGATTGAAAATTTTCTCTATTTGTTGAAAAAAATAAAAACTGTTTTTTCTAACTAAACAAAATAATTTCAGTTACTCATCAAAATTGTACCTATTCAATAAAAAGTCTAACATAAACAAGTAACATTTTTTTCAACGTTATATTTAGTTTATCAAAAACTTCCTTTCAATTTCTCGCACAATACCAGAGGAGTAAAATTTAAAAACGAAACACTGGAATTTACTTTCTTACTTCCCTCATAGAAAATAAATCTAAGAACAATATTCAAAGAGCAAGCAATAAACCAACGTGAAAATGCTGAAGAAACTAATAATCATTTTATTGACGATTTTCGTTAATCGGGAAATTATCGGAGAAGAAAATAGAAAATGGATAGACAACTTTTCCCAAAGTGTACAAAACGATCGACATATTCACCAGGTTGTATTTTTCCTAACCGAGAGGAAATCCAGCGAAAATCAAATTTTACAGAATCTAATGAAGAAACTATCGAAAAATACTCTAATCAGAGAGATTCTTGGAAACAATGAAAAACCCTCAGAACTCGATTTCCTGACATACAATATTCGCTCTTCGCTATTTCTCCTCACAAACTCGAGAAACGATCGCAAATTTACGGTTTTGATTAATTTCCTCCTCGATCTGTCGGGGTACAAACAACGACCAAAGTGTCTACTTTTCGCTTTGTACAATCTCTCGAATTATCGGCAATTCTTCGATAATCTTTGGCAAAATCAATTCCTCGATGTCACACTCGTTGAAAACGAAAAAACTGACAGTGAACATTCAGAAGATTCAGAAAATTCAGAAAATTTAGAAAATTCAGAAAATTCAAGAAATTCGAAAGTAGTTCACTACAATCCTTTCTTAAAATCAATTACAATCGAAGAAGCTTCAGCGAAAACTATTTTATTTCCCGATAAGCTAAAAAATATGCACGAGTATCCATTAATAGCTTCCTTACTTCACGCACCTCCCGACGTGTTTGCTTCGGAAAATCAAGAATTCGGCATAGCCGTCATGAAAATCGAGGCACTGAGACAAGTCATGAATTTCAAGCTCCTGAAGTCGTCAATTTCCGACTGGGGAAGAATGACATGTTCAAAGGAGGGAAGTTCCGGTCTCAGCTACGCCATGTACAACAACGAAGTCCAAATAGTTGGCATGGAAGGTTTCATAACATTTTGCGACGGCAAAAGTTTTGTTCTTTGCAAAAGTCTAAGATCCGTGCAATACGGAATGGTCGTGCCTCTCATAAAGAAAGACATCGAATCCACTCAACTCCAGTGGCAAATAAAAAGTCTCCTGACAGTGATAATTTTGCCCATCATCTTCTGGACAATCTCCCGAATTTTGAGTTTCTCGCGAAGAAAATGGAAGTTCCACTACATGTTCCAAGTAACACTAGGCAATGTCCTCCCACAGGAACCGGAGAGACTCGGCGAGAGAATCATCTTCATCGCATTCCTCATCGGCTGCTTCATGTTCTCCTCGGAAATATTCACAGCCATCAATCAACTCCAACTGGAAAGTAATTCCCTATTTGAATTCGAAACACTAGACGATGTTCTTACCTCGAGTGTGCAAATAATGGTCGATCGGAATGTATTTTTCTTCATGAACACCAGTAACGATAGTCTTTTGCAAGCAGTTTTGAAGAAATCGACTTTCATGAACATGTCCCAAGAAGAGTGTGTGGAGCGTTTGTTGGAATACAAAAATTCGACTTGTATTCTCGATATTCCAAGGGCTGAGTTACAGCTTCGTAATAGACGTGACAAATGTGGAGGACCAGTGGTGAAATATTTCTACGATAAATTCCTTTCCGATCCTGGAGCAACGCTACTTGGAGCTGGAGTTCCTTACGCCAAACGCGTCGATCAAGTGATTCAGAGAATCATCGATTCTGGTATCAAGGAAAAATGGTTGGAACCATATTCAGCGAAGAAAACGTCCTTTACACAAGTCGATAAGTCCTGCGTTAAACATGAAATGGAACCTGTCATGACAACACATCAAATTTTATTAGTTCTTGCCACTGGATTTGCATTTGCGAGTTTCATTTTTATACTGGAACTTATTTTTTACTTTCTCTAAATGAATGGCAAAAAAGACAATAAAAATGATTTATTGTAATTTTCCTTGAAAATTAGAAATAAAAACTTGAGTAATTAATAAATATCTGAATCGAATATTTATAGTCTTCTAATTATTTTATAGTTTTCTCCTCGTAATTTTACAGTAAAAATTAATTTAATTTTGAGTTAATATTCCCTTTCCTTCCACAACAATAGTTTTAATACTTTAAAATTCGAGTAGATTAGAATTTATTATAATATTTCCAAATATTTGAATTTTTGCTAATTTTTTGACGAATTCAATTAAAATTCAATTGAAAATAATTCAATTTCAATGAAGAATTTTAATATTGAAGAAAATCCTGAGAAGAATTATTGTTTACAAAAATAATTGAATTCTGGCAAATTTAACGAGAATTCAATTAAGATTGTATTGAAAACAATTCAATTCCTGTGAAGAATTTTAATATTCATTAAAATAACTGAAATTGAGTGAAGAATTTTATTATCTATGAAAATAATTGAATTTCCAAGAATTATATTATTTAAGGAAATAATTTAATTCTTGCAAATTTCATCCAACAGTTTAATTAAAATTGTATTGAAATATTAAAAATAATTCAATTCTTTTAAAGAATTTTAATATTTACGAAAATAATTGAAATCCTAAAAAGAAGGTTCTAATTAAAAAAAATCATTGGATTCTTACAAATTTTAACGACTCATTTAATTCAAATTGTATTAAAAATAATTCAATTCGTGTGAAGAATCTTAATATTCACGTAAATAAGTGAAATTATGCGAAGAATTTTATTTTTTATAAAAATAATTGAAATTATGCGAAGAATTTTATTTTTTATGAAAATAATTCAATTCGGTGAATTTTATTCAAATTTGTTGAAAATAATTGAAATACTGTGAAGAATTTTATTATTTAAGCAAATAATTAATTTCCCGCAAATTATTTTTACGAATTCAATTGAAATTGTATTGTAAATAATTCAATTCATTTACTTATTGATATTATATTTCAATGCTTATTTACTTTCACTATTTTCTCATCTATCGAAAAAAATATTGCACTGAAAAACAATATGTATTTTTCTCACTTTGTAAAGAAATAATTTCAAAGGAGAAATTGCTTTTAAAAAATAAACCGAAGAAGCTTTGCTATTTCTTTTTTACTTTTTAAAATAATTTTGAACAAGTTCAGTCCTTATGATTTTGCTAAAACCTACTTTTTAGTCCAATACTAAGACAGTTTTATCCATTCTGATAAAAGACAATTATCTCCAAATTTAATTATCACTATAATCCCCCCCCCCAAAAAAATATAAAAATGTTGTTAAAATTAATTATCGCCATTCAATTAATATTTTTTAACAAAGCAAACACAGCTGACAATATAAAGTGGATAGAAAAATTTACTAAAAGTGTTCAAAACGATGGAAATGTGAATCGGGTAATATTTTTCATTACCGAGAAAAATGTGATATCGAATCAAATAGTCGACAATCTAATTAGGAAACTTTCGAAAAATGTCCCCTTTCTAGAAACTGTGACTCCAAACGCAGAAAGACTCACAGACTTCGAATTAATTACCTACAATCCTCGAATTTCGCTATTCATTCTTACTAATTCAGAAACAGATGTCAATTTTACTGGATCGATCAATTATTTAAGTGAACTATCAGAAGCGAGACGACGACCAAAATGTCTCCTACTCGCATTCCACAAAATTGACAACTATCAAGAATTTTTCCAAAATCTCTGGTCTCGTCAATTTCTAGACGTCACTGTCATTGAAATCGGTAAATCTCTTCTTCCAAAAACCGAATTCTTTTTACAAAATGACTACGACTTGGAATTTAAAGTCATCATCTACAATCCTTTCTCGAAGTCGATTAAAATCCAAGAACCTTCTGCAAAAACTGTTTGGTTTCCGGATAAACTGAAAAATATGCACGGCTATCCAATAGTTGTAAGTTTACTCAACGTCCCTCCGGACGTATTTCGATCCCGAGATCCAACGAAAAAGATTTATGGCTTGACAGTCACAAAAGTTGAAACTTTGGCGAAGATTATCAATTTCACAAGTGTCACATCGCCTCTTACTGCTTGGGGAGTACTGGGATGTAAAAAAGAGGACAGTACTCTTGTTACTCGGGCACTGATGACAAACGAACTCGATATATTGGGCATGGAGTCCAGTATCACCTTCTGTAATGGAAAAAGTGTAGAATTTAGTAAAAGTTTACGAGCAAAGCAAAATGGACTGGCAGTGCCACTGATAAAAAAAGAAGCAGCCTCCATTAAATTCCAGTGGCAAAAAAAGAATGTCCTCTCTGTAATAATATTACCTCTTACTTTTTGGTTTATTTCCCGCTTCCTTAGCTTCACTCGGAAAAAATGGAAAATCCGTTACATGTTCCAATTAATTCTAGGAAACGTCCTACCGGAAGAGCCAGAAAAATCAGTCGAGAGAATAATATTCGCCTCCTTTTTAGTCGGATGTTTCATTTTCTCCTCCGACATTTTTACAGCAATTCATCAAGTTCAAGTAGAAACCGAATCGTCATACAAATTCGAAACTCTGGAAGACGTTCTCGCCTCGAATGTCCAGATAATGATTAAGAAAAACCATTACTTCCTGATGAACGACACTGACGATATTATTCTGCAACAGATTCTAAACAGAACCGAATGGATGATTTTCCAGCAAGAGGAATGCGTGGAAAATGTAATAAAATACAAAAATTTGACTTGTGTTGTAGAAATTCCAAGAGCGGAACTACAACTTCGGAATGTGAGAGACAAATGTGGAGGTCCGCTTGTGAAGATTTTTAATGATAAATTTCCAGCCGATCCAGGAGCTACTCTACTTGGTGCCGGTGTTCCTTATGCTGCACGTTTTAATCAAATCATTCAAAGAGTTATCGATTCCGGTATTAGGGAGAAATGGCTGGAACCATATACTTCAAAGAAACCTTCGTTTTCCCAAACTGGCAAATCCTGCACTGAGAATCAAATGGAAACTGTAATGACAATGAATCAATTATTAACAATTCTTATCATTGGTTACCCTTCTTCGATTTGTATTTTTATTATCGAATTTATTAAACTGAAATTGGAGTCTGTGGAGGATCAGTTCGAGCACTCCTCCTTCTAACGTACTAAAAAAAATTAAATCTTCTTTGTTATTTAAATTCTAATTTTATTCTAATCGTTGTCTATTTTTGTAAACGATTAAATTCTTTCGAGGAATTTAATTCAATTTACATTCGAAATAATTTAATTGCCAGAAAAAATTTTATTTGATTTATAAAAATTGTATTAAAGATTTCAAAAATAGTTGATTTCCTGTGATGTATTTTATTATTTATGGATCTTTTCGAGAAATGTTAATAAAAATTGTAATGAAAATAATTTGATATCTTGCGGAGAATTTTACTATTTACCTATGAAGATAATTTCTTACTACAGAATTAATTAAAACTATAGAAAAAATTATTGAATTCCCGAGAAGAATTTTATTTTAAAAAAAAATAATGGAATTTTAGCGATGAAATCTATTATTCATAAAAAAATTAATTATTTCTTTCAGGGAATTTTATTACTCCTAAATTATTCGTTCTTTAAAGAAACATAATTTTTCTAGCAGTTTTTCTTTAAAACTAATTATTTCAACAACTTGTATAGAAATCGCTAAGATATTTCTAGCAGCAACTTGAATAGAATTGAATTTCCCAAATAAAATATTCAAATATTCAATACTTTTTGTTAAATAAAAAATTTAAAACTTGTTATTTGTTTTTTAATAGGGATTGAAATTATTTACAGAACTCAAGTATATCTTCAAAAAAAACTGTTAATTACAATTTTTAATTCTTCTCTTAATAAATTCTTTTCAATCATTTTTCAGAAACTTCTTTGAGAATTTATTTTCAAGACTCAATTCCACTGAAAGATTTCAATTTAACTTTATTTCCTTGTGCATTTTAGTAAAATTCTTCACTAAATGAATTATTTTTAATAATTTTACAGAAACTTCTTTGAAAATTCAATTTCAAGATTCAATTCAATTATTTTCTAAAATTTTTGACTGTATTTTTTTATTAATTAATTAATTTTGAGAATGTTCTTTGAGAACTCTAATTCAAGATTCAATTATTATATCGAAATATTTCATTAAAATTATTTACTACAATTTTTGACTAAAATTATTCTCTAAATTCATTATTTTTAAAATAAAATTATTTAATAAATGTCTGACAATTCAATTTCAAAATAAAATTCAATTCAAGCTGATCGATTTTCCTTTCCTTGAATATTAAATTACATGTGAAACATAAACTACTTTCCTCACAATCAATATTCTTTACTAATAAATATCATATTATTATCATCCTTATTTACTTTCTCAATTTTCTCATTTTTTGTAATAAAATTTATTACCCTAAAGTATAATGTATTTTCTCAACTTTGTAAATATTAATTTTTTACTTTTCTAATATCATTGTTTTAAAAGACAAACTGAAGTAACAAACGGAGAATTTTTTCTACTCTTTAAAATAATTTCCCACAAGTTCAGTTCCTAAATTTTTTTCCAAACGTATCGCAGTCTAAGCGAAATCTTATTTTTACGAGAATTTAAAACTCAAGGAAACTTCAATAACATTAATTTTTTTTGGTTATACTGAATTTTTTCGAAAAATATGAAAATGATAATAAAAATCATTATCAGCGTTGAGTTGATAATTCTGAATAAAGCAAATGTAGCAGACAATGAAAATTGGATTGAGAAATTTACTAAAAGTGTTCAACACGATCGAGGTGTGAATCGGGTAATATTTTTCATAAACGACAAAAATGTGTTAACGAATGAAATATTCGACAATTTAATAACGAAACTTTCGAAAAATGTCCCCTTTCTAGAAACTGTGACGCCAAACGCAGAAAGACTCACAGACTTCGAATTAATTACTTTCAATCCTCGAATTTCGCTATTCATTCTTACTAATTCAGAAAAAGATGTCAATTTTACTGTATCGATCAATTATTTAAATGAACTATCAGAAGCGAGCCGACGACCAAAATGTCTCCTACTCGCATTATATAAAATTGAGAATTATCGCCAATTTTTCCAAAATCTCTGGATTCTTCAATTTCTAGACGTCACTCTCATTGAAATCGGTAAATCTTCTCTTCCAAGAACCGAATTCTTTTTACAAAATGACTACGACTTTGAATTAAAAGTCATCATCTACAATCCTTTCTCGAAGTCGATTAAAATCCAAGAACCTTCTGCAAAAACTGTTTGGTTTCCAGACAAACTAAAAAATATGCACCGCTATCCATTAGTTGTAAGTTTACTCAACGCCCCTCCGGACGTATTTCAACCCCGCGATCCAAAAAAGAAGATTTATGGCTTGACAGTCAAAAAAGTAGAAACCTTGTCGAAGATTATGAATTTCACGAGTGTCAAATGGCCCCTTACAGCTTGGGGAATACTCGCTTGTAAAAAAGAAGGCAGCACTCTCATTGGTCTCGCAATCGTCACACACGAACTCGATATAATGGGCAAGGAAGACGGTATCTACTTCTGTAATAGAAAAAATGCAGAGTTTAGTAAAAGTTTACAACCAAGACAAATCGGAATGGTGGTGCCACTGATAAAAAAAGAGTCAGCCTCCATAAAATTCCAATGGCAAAAAAAGAATGTCCTCTCCGTAATAATATTACCTCTCACCTTTTGGATTATTTCCCGCTTCCTTAGCTTCACTCGGAAAAAATGGAAAATCCGTTACATGTTCCAATTAATTCTAGGAAACGTCCTACCGGAAGAGCCAGAAAAATCAGTCGAGAGAATAATTTTCGCCTCCTTTTTAGTCGGATGTTTCATCTTCTCCTCCGACATTTTCACAGCAATTCATCAAGTTCAAGTAGAAACCGAATCGTCATACAAATTCGAAACTTTGGAAGACGTTCTCGCCTCGAACATCCAGATAATGATTAAGAGGAACTATTACTTCATGATGAACGACACTGACGATATTATTCTGCAACAGATTCTGAATAGAACTGACATGATGATTTTCCAGCAAGAGGAATGCGTGGAAAATATAATAAAATACAAAAATTTGACTTGTATTCTAGAAGTTCCAAGAGCGGAACTACAACTTCGGAGTATTAGAGACAAATGTGGAGGTCCGCTCGTGAAGATAATTAACGATAAATTTCCAGCCGATCCAGGAGCAACTATACTTGGTGCTGGTGTTCCTTACGCTTCACGTTTCGATCAAGTCATTCAAAGAGTCATCGATTCTGGTATTAAGGAAAAATGGCTGGAACCATATTCACCCAGGAAACCTTCCTTTTCCCAAACTGGCAAATCCTGCACTGAGAATCAAATGGAAACTGTAATGACAATGAATCAATTATTAACAATTCTTATTATTGGTTATACTTCTTCGATCTGCATTTTTATTTTTGAATACATTAAACCGAAATTGGAAGAGGTGCAGGATCAATTCGAGCAGCCTTCCTTCTAACATAATAAAAAAAAATTCTATTTTATTTTTTTTTGTTATTCAGATTCTAACTTTATTCTAATCGTTGTCTATTGTTGTAAAGAATTAAATTCTTTCGACGTATTTAATTATATTTACATTCGAAATAATTTAATTCTTATTTCCTAAGAAGAATTTTATTACTTAGAAAAATGTTATTAAAGATTTCAAAGAAAAATTCTTTTCTTGCGACGAATTTTTTTTATTTCTACAATAATCGAATCCTTACGAAAAATTGTATTATAAACTCTTAAAAAATCATTAAATTTTTGTCCTGAAATTTATTATTTCTACAAATAATTGAATTATTACGAAATATTCTATTAAAATTTTTAAAAATAATTGAATTCTTACGATGAGTTTTATTATTTGTCAGGATAAATTTATTTTTACGAGGAATTTTATTGTTTACGCAAATAATTGAATTCTTAAGCAAAATTTTATTAAACTTTTCAAAAATAATTCATTTTTCGTCTTGAAATTTATTGTTTATGGAAATAATTGATTTCGAAGAATTTTATTAATAAACTGTATTTTTAAAAGACTAATTATTCTAAATATGAAATTCTTCAAAAATTGATATATAAAAATAAATTTTTTTTCTGATAAACAAATAGCAAGAACTTATGAATTATATCGAAAAAGTTTTTAAAATTGTAATGAAAAAATAATTAGATTCATGAGAAAAATTTAATGTTTGAAAATAATTGAAAGCCCGCGAAGATTTTTATTGAGTATGAAAGTAATTGAGATTTTATGAAGAATTTTACTAGTTTTTAAGACAATTAAATTCTTTCGACGAAATTAATTAAAAATGTACAGAAAATAATTGAATTTCTGCGAAGAATTTTATTAAAAAATTCGAAAATAAAAAGTAGTAATATTAATGAGTTATTTAATTAGTCAATAAGTGAATTATATTAAATTTGAGTCTCAAAATTATTCTAAAATTGAATTTCTCATTTAAAAATAAAAAATTTTGTATATTTTTCAATTCTAATGAAATTTCTAAAGAATCTAATTTCTAAGAAAATTCTAATAAAATTTTCTTTATTTCTTTATAATATTATTTTTTCCGTTTTCCATTTCGTCAATAATTTACCCATTTTATCAGTAATGTTAGTTTTCAAAAAACTATATTGAATTGTTAAACGACTAGTATTATTCTATTAGTATAAACATTCTATTTGTGCAAAAAATACACAATTGCCCTTGAAAAATTTTTTCCACATTTTATCAATTTTTCCCAGTCCAGTCTTGTTAATTTAGTTAAAAAGTGTCATAATAATTTTTTAACTCTCATTGTCTTCTTAATTGTTAATTTAATTTCAAATTTCT
Organism: Leptopilina drosophilae; assembly: GCA_032873175.1. NCBI lineage: Eukaryota > Metazoa > Arthropoda > Insecta > Hymenoptera > Figitidae > Leptopilina > Leptopilina drosophilae. The sequence continues at coordinate 42,466,876 of CM065485.1, read as the reverse complement.
CGCAAAAAATCAATTCCTTTTACATTCTCATCTCAAAATTTTGTTTCTGAAATTAATTGTACTTTCAATTCTACTATTCTACCATTGTGAATTTGAAAAAATGTTAATGAAACGAATTATCAATTTTCTACTGCTAATAATATCGAATCCAGAAATAAGAGCTGATGACGAAACATGGTTGGAAAATCTCTCTAAAAGTGTTCGAAATGATCGCAAAATTTATCAACTGATATTTTTTATCGACAACCAAACAGTGAGAGAGAATCAATTTTTCGACAATTTAATGAAAAAATTTGCAAAAAGTACAACAGTGCAAAAAACGATCCAAAAATATTCTGTAAAACCAACTAAACTTGATCTAATAACGTATAATCCCAGAATTTCTCTATTCATTCTCATCAATTCGGAGAGTGATCCAGAATTCACAATTTCGATAGATTTCCTAAACGAACTCTCAGGTTTGAGACATCGACCAAAGTGTTTAATGTTCGTACTAGAAAAACTCGACGACTATTCGAAATTTTTCGAAAATCTCTGGAAAGATCAATTTCTAGATGTGACTTTAATCGAAATTGGAAAAACGACCGCTGTACAATCTTTGAATATTCAAAAATTGAGAACATCGGAAAAAGCAGAAAGTAGTTCGAAAGTAGTTCAGTACAATCCTTTTTTGAAATCGATTAAAATCCAAAAACCTTCGGCAAAAACTGTTTGGTTTCCGGACAAACTAAAAAATATGCACGGCTATCCATTGACAGTAAGTTTACTGCACGCTCCTCCAGATGTATTTGTTCCGAAAAATCCTGCAGAAAAAATCTACGGCCTAGGAGTTTCGAAAATAGAGGCTTTGAAAAATGTCATGAATTTCACGACAATCGTCTCAAAAATATCTTGGGGCAAATTTTCCTGTTGGAAGGAAGGCAGCACAGGAATAAGTCTCGCCACCCTTGTCAATGAAATTCAAATCACCGGTTTCGAAGGTTCCATAGCGTTTTGCAACGATAATCCCGTGGGACTTAGCAAAAGTCTACGATCGAGACAAGTCGGAATGGTCGTTCCTTTAATGAAAAAAGACAACGAAGCCATTCAATTCCAGTGGCAAATAAAAAATATCCTCACAGTGCTGATTTTACCCCTCATCTTTTGGTTGATTGCAAAATACTTGCAGCTCACGCCAGAAAAATGGAAACTCGACTACATGTTTCAGATAACTTTAGGAAATGTCGTTCCACAGCAACCGGAAACGACAATCGAGAGAATAATTTTCCTCTCAACTCTTATTGGATGCCTGATGTTCTCCTCGGAAATCTACACGGCTATCAATCAAGTCCAATTGGAAATAAATTCATCCTTCAAATTCGAAACACTAGACGATGTTCTAGCCTCAGATGTCCAGGTGATGATTGACAAGAACTATTTTATTCAGGTGAACACGACCGATGATGTTGTTCTGCAGGAAATATTGAAGAAATCCACCCTCATGGTTTTTCAACAAGAAGAATGTTTGGAGCTTTTGCTAAAGCATCAAAATTTAACGTGTATTGTCGAAGTTCCAAGAGCTGAGCTACAACTTCGGCGAAGAAGAAATAAATGTGGAGGAGCGGTGGTGAAATTTCTTAAGGACAAATTTCCTTCTGACTCGGGAGCAACGAAACTTGGCGCTGGTGTTCCTTATGTCAATCGTTTTGATCAGGTGATTCAAAGAATTATCGACTCTGGCCTGAGAGAGAAGTGGATGGAACCTTATTCTGTGAGGAGAAATGCCTTTTCTCTAGTTGGCAAATCTTGTACGACAAATCCAATTGAATCGGTTATGACTAGACGACAATTGGTACCTCTACTTTGCGCTGGATTCGTCAGTTCGATTCTCATTTTCATTTTTGAATTGTCACACAATTTCCTGCACAGAAGAAGATTTTGAATTAAAATCAATGAATTTAATTTTTAATTTTTAATAAAAGTGAACGTCAACTTGACGAAAGGAAAATTACAATAAAAAAAAAGAAAAGAAAAGAAATGAATAGAAAAGAAAAGAAAAGAAAAAGAAAAAAAAAAGGAAAAAAAAGAAAATTATCCTTGACACTAAAAAGTATTCTGAGTTGAAATACATTTAAATACATCAAATACTGTAGTGTATGCTAAGTATACTGTGTATAATTTTTTTATTACTATTATTCACTATTTTCCCTTGAATTAGTAAAAATGTTTACTAAATTGAATTAGTGATTGAATTTTTCGCTTTTGAATTAGTAAGTTTTTCTAACTAAATAGTAATCTTTTTTGGTAAGTTTTTTTAAGGGAAATTTACAAATTCCAATAAGGAAAAAGTGTAAAAATTGTTACTAATTTGAATTAGTGACTGCATTTCTTGCTTTTAAATTAGTAAATTTTACTAACTAGATAGCAATCTTTTTTAACTAATTTTTTAAAGGGAAGTTTACAAATTTTAATAAGTATAAGTTAAAAAAATGTTTACGAAATTGAATTAGTTGCTGACTTTTTGCTTTTGAATTAGTAAAGTTGACTAAGTAGACGGTAATTTTTTTTACTAACTTACGACTGAAATTTACTAAGTAAATAATAATTTTTAAAACAATTTATTAGTGGAATTGACTAATTCTATTAATTTTACTAATAAATAATCATTTCTATACTGTGACTGAATTTTCTATGTAAATAGTAATTTTTTTAGTAATTTATTAGTGAAATTTACTAATTCTATTAATTTTACTAATAAATAATAATTTCTCTATTATGATTGAATTTTTTATGTAAATAGTAATTTTTTAAGTAATTTATTAGTAAAATTTACTAATTTACTAATTCTATTAATTTTACTAAGAAAAAATAATTTCTATACGATTCTTATTAGTAAAATTTTTACTTTTGCTTTTGAATAAGTAAATTCAATTAGTTTTACTAATAAATAGTAGTTTCTACTAACTTTTTTAGCAAACTTTACCAATAAGTAGTGATTTCTACTAATTTTTTTGTAAAATTTACTAATAAATAGTAATTTTTTCTAATTTTTTAGTAAAATTTACTAATAAATAGTAATTTCTACTAATTTTTTTGAAAAATTTACTACTTCAATAGCAAAAAGTCAGTCACTTATTCGAATTGGTAAACATTTTTGCAAATTCAAATTTAGAGAGTATATTTTTTTTAAATTCTTAATCTGAAAACAAATTTTTTTTATGAAAACTTTCGTAATTTAAATGTTGACAATTTTAAAATTTGTGGAAATAATTTATTTTTTGTGAAGAGTTTTATAAAAAATCCTTAATATAATTGTATTTCGGAAAAGAAATAAGTAGTGATTTCTACTAAAGTTTTTGTAAAAAAAATTCTTTTTTATAGAAAAATTTTTAAACAAATTTAATTTTAATTTATTTTTAAAAATTTTTAAATGTTCTTTTTTGAAAAATTATTCAAATTTACTATTAATGAGAACAATTAAAATGTTAATGAGAGTATTTTTTTTTTATTTTTGAAAATAATTAAATTTCTGCGAATAATTTTGATTTATTGCTATTTATAAAAAAGAATTTTGCTATTAACAAATATAATTGAAATGTTGACGAGAATATTTTTCTTTTAATTTTTGAAAATAATTAAATTTCTAGAAAGAATTTTCTTATTTATTAAAATAATATAATTCCTTAAAAAAATTGCGTTAACATTTAAAAAATTATTATTATTTAAATTATTATTATTTCTAGAAATAATTTTCTTATTTATTAAAATAATATAATTCTTTAAAAAAATTGCGTTAACATTTAAAAAATTATTATTATTTAAATTATTATTATTTCTAGAAATAATTTTCTTATTTATTAAAATAATATAATTCCTTAAAAAAATTGCGTTAACATTTAAAAAATTAATAACTACTTTCAACAATATTGAAAATAAAGTTTATGTAAAAAAATTATTTGCCTACTTTTTTTATTATATTTTTATAATGATTATAACCTTTTAAAAAAAGTTCCTAGTAATTAAAGGGAGAAATTTCGTGAAGTCGCTCCTGAGAAATTCTCACGACTCACCCGGAAAATTCTCCTCGTAATATTTTTTGTCCCATTTATAATCAATCAAAGGGTAAAATTTTTTAAAAATTTGAATTTTTATATTTTTTTTTAAAGAGGAAAAGAAAAAGAGAATGAGTAAATTTTGCAATAATTTATATGTTATTATTTCCTATACGTCATGCTGACGTAGCATGATGCTTTTGTCCCATTTATTTTTTGCGAAAAGTAGAAAAAATTTCTCTAATATTTTTGAAAAATTTTTTCGCCCCCCAAGAATGACAGAAAAAATTGAAATTTCCAAGAAATTTTAAAGATGTAGTGTGTCATTACCCCCCCCCCCTCCCCCCATATATCTTTCGATCATTTTATTACCAGTAAAATGTGGAAAAAATTGAAAAAAATTTTCGAAAATTTTATTTTTCTTTCGAAAAGTCAGAAAGTTTTAAAGAAATTAAAAACTCATTAAGAAGCAATTAACGGTAATCGTCAGCTGAGGGACAGACATTTCCTCAGTTGCGAATTGACCTCGGGCCTTGTAACACCTCGCAGTGGGACCTTTTTGGATTCGTTTGGTGACTTTGGATTTTTTTTGGATACGTCTGGATGCGTTTGGATATTTTTTGGATACAGTGAATTGTTTTATACACTTGGAGATATTTTTGGATACTTCTGGATACACTGGAAGTGTTTGGATATTTTTGGATAAATTTGGATTTTTTGGATAAATTTGGATATTTTCGAAAAAGTCGTGCGGGAGTGTTTGAAAATATTTAAAACTGCGAGTGAGTGTTTTTTAGTGGTTTTTTGTGTCGAACGAGTAATACTGCTGCTTATGCTGAGACTGGTTACTGTAAGTTGAAAAAATATTTTATTTTTTCCAGTTCAAATTTTATAATTTGAAATGATTTAAATTTTTATCCACATTTTTCGTGATTTTATTTTTTCATTTTTGACAATTTCAAATCATATTTATTTTTAAATACTTTTATTTAAATTTTTTAAAATTTTAAATAATTTTTTGTTTTTTTTTTTTTGTTAAGAGTGAGACAGATAAATGAGTAAATTTCCAAAAAGTTTTCTGTCATTCCCTCTCAATCATTGAAATTGTCCCGTTTTTATTTTCTACAAAAAGTTTTAAATTATTTTTGTAATGTTTTTAATAACATTTTTTTTATTTTTAAATAATTTTATTTATTTTTAATAAAAATTAATAAAAATTTTCTAAAAATTGTAAATAATTTTTTGTTCTATTTTTTTTTTTGTTAAGAGTGAGACAGACAAATGAATAATTTTAAATGAGTTGTTTTTTAAAGAGTATTTTTTTTGAAAAATTTCTTTAAATGAGTTATTTTTTTAAATAGTATTTTTTTTGAAAAATTGCTTTATAAGAGTGAGAGAGAAAAAAGAATGAAAAAATTTTCCAAAAGTTTTCTGTCACTATCTTGTCTACGTCATTACTATTGTGTCCCTTTTATTTTTTGTAAAAAGTAGAAAAAGATTTTCTAAAATTATTGAATAATTTTTTTTCCAAAAAACTGTGAACGAAAAAAAAATTTCCAAGAAGTGGTACGCCATCCCCCCACCCGCATCATATTTTTTGTCCCTTTTATTACCAGTGAAAATGTGCAAAAAATTCAAAAACAGTTTTGGAAAAATTTTTTTTCTCCGCCAGAGTGCGAAAAATGAGGAAATTTCCAGGAAATTAAAAACTCATTAAGAAGTAATTAACGGTAATCGTCAGCTGAGGGACAGACATTTCCTCAGTTGTGAATTCACCTCGGGCCGTGTAACACCTCACAGTGGGACCTATTTGGATTCGTTTGGATACTTCGAAATTTTTTTGGATACTTCGAATTTTTTTGGATACGTCTGGATGTGTTTGGATATTTTTCGGACACTGTGGATTTTTTTCTACATTTGGAAATATTTTTGGATACTTCTGGATACAATAGAAGTGTTTGGATATTTTTGGAGAAATTTGGATAAATTTGGATTTTTTGGATAAATTTGGATATTTTTGGAAAAGTCGTGCGGGAGTGTTGGAAAATAATTAAAACTACGAGTGAGTGTTTTTTAGTGCCCAAAAATGACGTCGAACGAGTAATGCTGCTGCTTATGCTGAGACTGGTTACTGTAAGTTGAAAAAATATTTTCAAAAATATTTTATTTTTTTCAGTTCAAATTTTATAATTTGAAATGATTAAAAAAATTTTTCCACATTTTTCGTGATTTTATTTTTTCATTTTTGACAATTTCAAATCATATTTATTTTTAAATACTTTTATTTAAATTTTTAAAAATTTTAAATAATTTTAAATAATTTTTTTTTCTTTTTTTTGTTAAGAGGGATGCAGATAAATGAGTAAATTTCCAAAAAGTTTTCTGTCATCCCCTCTACGTCATTGTTATTGTCCCGTTTTTATTTTCTGCAAGAAGTATAAAATTATTTTTGTAATGTTTTTGTAAAATTTTTTTTATTTTTAAATAATTTTTTTACATTTTTAAAAATTTTAAATAATTTTTTGTTCTTTTTTTTGTTAAGAGTGAGACAGACAAATGAGTAATTTTAAATGAATTATTTTTTTAAAGAGTATTTTTTTTTTGAAAAATTTCTATATAATTTTCGAAAATTATTGATTAATTTTTTTTCTAAAAAAATGTGAACGAAAAAAAATTCCAAGAAGTGGTACGCCAACCCCCACCCACATAATATTTTTTGTCTCTTTTATTACCGGCGAAAATGTGGAAAAAATTCAAAAACAAATTTGAAAATTTAATTTTTCTACGTCAGAGTGCGAAAAATGAGGAAATTTCTAGGAAATTAAAAACTCATTAAGAAGCAATTAACGGTAATCGTCAGCTGAGGGACAGACAATTTCCTCAGTTGCGAATTTACCTCGGGCCGTGTAACACCGCGCAGTGGGGGAACTTTTCGGATACGTTTGGATACTTCGAAATTTTTTTTGGATAAGCTGAAATTTTTTGGATAAGTTTGGAGAAATTGTGTTTCTTTTTATAAATTTGGATGTTTTTCAAAAAATCGTGCGCGAGTGTCTAAAAACTTTTTACAAATGCCAGTGAATGCCGCAGTAAGTTTGCAAATGATTTTTAAATTAATAATTTACAAATTAAAACAATTTTTAAAAAATTTTTATTTTTATTTAAAATTTTATTTTATTTTTTATTTCTGCAAATTTTAAATCGTTTTTATTTTTAAATACCTACTTTTATATTCATATTTTAAATTTTTTAATTATTTTATTCTTTTTTTTTGTCACATTTTAAAAACCAGAATTAAAATTGTGAAAAATTTTTTTTTTAGTAAAATTAATAAGAACAATGAAAATTTTAACGAGAGTATTTTTTTTTTAATTTTTGAAAGTAATTAAATTTCTGTGAATAATTTTAATTTATTACTATTTATAAAAAAGAATTTTGCTATTAACAAATATAATTGAAATGTTGACGAGAATATTTTTTTTAATTTTTGAAAATTATTAAATTTGTAGAAAGACTTTTCTTATTTATTAAAATATTATAATTTCTTAAAAAATTGCGTTAAAATTTAAAAAATTTATAATTAATTTCAGTAATATTGAAAATAAAATTTATGTAAAAATATTAATTAACTTCTTTTTTATTATATTTTTAAAATGATTATAACCGTTTAAAAAAGTTCCTAGTAATTAAAGGGAGAATTATCGTGGAGTCGGTCCTGAGAAATTATCAGGACTCACCCGGAAAATTACCAGTAAAATTTTCAATTTTCGAAAAATTTAATTTTTACTTCCAAAAATCAAAAAGTTTTAAAGAAATTAAAAACTCATTAAGAAGCAATTAACGGTAATCGTCAGCTGAGGGAAAGAAATTTCCTCAGTTGCGAATTTACCTCGGGCCGTGTAACACCGCGCAGTGGGGGAACTATTCGGATTCGTTTGGATACTTCGGATTTTTTTTTGTTTTTAAATTTTTTTTACAAATACCAGTGAGTGTTTTTTAGTGACTAGCCACAGTAAGTTTGCAAATATTTTTTAAATTAAAAATTTACAAATTAAAACAATTTTTAAAAAATTTTAATTTTTATTTCAAATTTTATTTTATTTTTCTTTCTGCAAATTTTAAATCGTTTTTATTTTTAAATACTTTTATTTTCATATTTCAAAATTTTTTATTTATTTTATTTTTTTTGTCACATTTTAAAAACTATAAATTAAAATTGTGGAAAATTTTTTTTAAGTAAAATTAAATTTTAAATTATAAAAAAATAAAATTATAAAATAAATTTAAAATCGCGAGCGAGTGAGTGGTTTTTTTTATTACTTCAAAATGTTTTTTTAAAATGATTTAAAAATGCCTTAAAAATTTTTTCAATTACAATTTTTAATTTTAAATGATGTAAGTTTTTTTAAATTTTAATCTTTAATTTTAAATGCCTTAAAAATTTTTTTTTTAATTATAGTTTTTAATTTTAAATTATGTAAATTTTTTTTAATTTTTAGAGATTTTCTTTTCATTTTTTCAAATTTTAAATAATTTTCTTTTTCATTTTTCAAATTTTAAATAATTTTCTTTTTATTTTTCAAATTTTAATTATTATTGGGGATTTCCGAGATGCTCGCTCCAGGGAGTCCCAAGACGACAAAAGGGTCACAAACTCTGTTTATTATCGTTTGTATTCATATAAATAAAAGATAATAAAACTGAGTTTGAGAACCTTCGGTCGCCGCGGGGCGCCCTTGAGCTAGCATTTTGGAAAAACCCTACATTTTCATTTATTAAATAAATTTTAATTAAATTAAATTTTTAAAATATTTTTACTGTTTTTTAATTCAATTATGCTTTCTGTTTCAGGTCAACGTTTTTTAGTTGTAGTTGAAGATACTTACTCAACATCCTTTTTTCATTTTGTCTTTTTTGTTTCCGATTTTTCCTGCTACTTTACGTCAGTATCCTTTCAGGTGTTTCGCTATTTCCTGTTAATATTTTTTCTCTGTTTCAGATTGTTTACTATTTTACGACTCAACATTTTTTCCTTTATGGGTAAAAAATTTTTTTTTATTTCTAATTTTCTTCTATTTTGGATTAATATGTTTTTCAATCTGTTCAATGTTTATTTTTTTCTAAACAGTTTTCTCTTTTTCGTTCATATTTTACTTCATGTTACAATATATTGCAAATAATTTAAAAATAAAAAATATATTTTTCCATTTTTAACGTTTCTTATTTTTTGTTACAGGCAAAAATATGTTTTACCTCGTTTCAGTTCTGTTAACATTTTTTTCTATTTTACGATGCTATTTTAGATTAATATGTTTTTTATTCTGTTTAATGTTTATTTTTTTCTAAAAAGTTTTTATCTTTCATGTTTTACTTTATGTTACAATATATTGCAAATAATGTTAACATTAAAAAACATACTTTTGTAGAAATATTTAATTCTATTTCAGTTTAAAATGTTTCTTTTTACGCTTTGTCAGGAAAATATTTTTTAATTTTATTTCACGTTTTTTTTCTTTTATCTTCTACACTATTATTGTGTGATGTAGAAATATTTTATTCTGTTTCAGGTCAACATGTTTCTTTATATGTTTTGTCAGGAAAATATTTTTTAATTTTGTTTCAGGTTGTTTTCTTTTTTTTCTAAACTATTATTGTGTCATGTAGAAATGTTTTTTTTAATTTTGTTTCAGGTTGTTTTCTTTCTTCTTCTAAACTATCATTGTGTCATTTAAAAATATTTTCTTCTGTTTCAGGTCAAAATATTTTTTCAGAAATTCTTTCGAGAATTAAAATTTTAAATTTAATTGAAAGATTTCTGTAGAGTTCTTCTCCAAATTAATTATTTATAATAATTTTCCAGAAAATTTCTTTAGAAACATAATTTCAAAATTCAATTAAATTAAATTCAATTTCAAAATTTAATCAAAAGATTTCAATTTAATTTCGATTTTTTGCCAATGAAGAAAATAAAAAAACTATTTTAGGGGATTTTAGATGATTTTCAATAATTTCTGGGTGGAAAGAAAAAAACATTCGATAAAAAAAAGACAACTAACAATGATCCTTGACTTCAGTAAGTAAACAATTTTCGAAACAAATATTCTTACAAACCCACTGTTACATTTTCCTTATTATTATTATTCCATAAAAACGTATTTTCTAAGGTACGTCAGTAAATATATTCAATCGAACTCTGAAATTAGGAATAATTTTCAAAAACATTATTTATGTAAGAAAAAGAAAACAGTACTCCAACAAACATTTTTCTTCCCTAGTTCAGTCAAGAAAATTAAGTAAAAAAGTACTGTAAAGTTTTCCTGATAAAATATAATTTTTAAAAAATTACGAATAATTCTAATCAATTCTAATTTCAATATAAAAACTGTCGACTATTCAATATTTTTCGAGCAAAATTAATTATTCCAAACTAACGAGAAAATGTCGATAAAATTAACGATCACTATTGGATTAATAATTCTCCACCCAGAAATATTCGCCAATGACACAAATTGGATTTCAACCTTCGCTAAAAGTGTCCAAAATGATCGAAACATTTTCCAGGTAATATTTTTCATCGACGAGAAAACTGTGCAATACAATTTAATTTTCGAAAAACTTATCAAGACTGTGACAAAAAATATCCCAATTCTAGAAATTAACACACCACTCAATGAAAAGCCTACGAAATTCGATATTAATAGATACAAACCAAGAGTCTCGTTATTTATTCTCACAAATTCGGCCAAAGATCCTGAACTTAATGGAAAAATCGACTACTTAAATAAACTTTCGGAAGAAAGACGGAGACCAAAATGCTTCCTGCTTCTTTTACACAAGATCGAAAATTATCAAAAATTCTTCGTGAAACTCTGGAGTAGTCAATTTCTCGACTTCACTCTAATCGAAATCGAAAAAACGATAATTAGCAATAATTTCAACTCTCGGAAAATCCGTAAGAAAAGTTTTAGAAACATTACTATTGTTCACTATAATCCTTTCTCAAAATTAATTACCAACGAAACCGTTTCTTCCAAAACAGTTTGGTTTCCGGAAAAAATGCAAAATTTACACGGTTATCCAATAGTGGCGAGTTTACTCCACGCACCACCGGATGTAATTATCACCGAAGGTCCAAAAAGACAAATGTCAGGCTTGGGTGTCAATAAAATTAACGTTTTGCAAGAAATAATGAATTTCACCCTCGTGGAATCGACAATTCCCGATTGGGGAATTTTAACGTGCAAAAAGGAAGGAAGCGCCGGTCTTGGCCTTGCAATCTACGTGAACACAATTCAAATAATGGGAATGGAAGTATCGATAGCATTCTGCGACGTAAATCCAATCGAACTCAGCAAAAGTTTAAGATCAAGACAAATCGGTCTAGTCGTGCCGCTGATTAAAAAACATGCCGACTCTACAAAATTCCAATGGCAAATAAAAAGTATTTTCCTAGTGATGATATTACCCCTATTTCTTTGGGGAATTTCCAGACTCTTTGATTTCCCCCGCAAAAAGTGGAAAGTCCACTACTTGTTTCAAATAACTTTAGGCAATGTCGTACCACAGGAACCGAATACAATAATCGAGAGAATCATCTTCGCCGCATTTCTCATCGGCTGCTTCATGTTCTCTTCGGAAATTTACACGGCCATCAATCAAATCCAACTGGAAACTAAATCCTCTTTTCAATTCGAAACACTAGACGATGTTCTAGCCTCCGATGTGCAGATCCTCATTGACAAAAACTACTATTTCATGATGAACAACACGGACGATGTTGTTTTGCAAAAAATTTTGAACAAAACCGATTGGATGACTTTCCAACAAGACGAATGCGTGGAGCGTGTATTGAAGTACAAAAATGTGACTTGTATTCTAGAAGTTCCGCGAGCTGAGTTACAACTTCGGGATAGGAAAGACAAATGCGGAGGTCCTCTGGTCAAGTTCATTAATAATAAATTTCCCTTCGATTCCGGATCCACGCAATTAGCGACAGGTGTTCCTTACACGAGACGCTTCGATCAAATAATTCAGAGAATCATCGACTCTGGTATCAAGGAAAAATGGATGGAAGTCTATTTTCCCAAAAAGACTTCTTCGAAACAAGTTGATAAATCATGCTCATCGAATGAACCAGAATCTGTCATGGCCTTACATCAAATTGTTCTTATTCTCATCACTGGATTCGCCTCCTCGTCTGTAACATTTATTATCGAATTACTAATACATCACATCTTGAAAAAAGAAATATAAAATTCCAATTACTCTAAATTAATCAAAAGCTAAATTGAATCGTTTTCCTTTCATTCAAAAACCAGAATTATATTTCATGCCATCTATCAGCAGAATTTCTTTTTTTAGATTATTATTTCCTGTAAATAATAACTAATTGAATGAATAATAATAAAATAATAATGAAATAATTCACATGCAAGTAGAATTTCTTTTTTTAGATTATTATTTTATGTAAATAATAAATAATTGAATGAATAATAATAATAATAAAATAATTCCCGTGCAAAAATTTGAAGGAAATGTTTATTTTCCTGTTTATTTTCTACCAGATCGTAACGAATTACCGATTTCAAAAGTAATAATTTTGTCTTCCAGTTGGAATTTTATATCTATTGAAATTTCTTTGTTTACTAAAAAAAATAGAAACAAAGAGAAATTGTTACGAAGAAAAAACTAAGACGTTAATATTTTCCAACAATTTTTAAAGCAAACAGAAAGAAAGTACATATGAAAAATGCAAATTAAAATAAAAATTCTAAGTCCTTTTCAAAAATATTTTTAAAAATTCTAGTACAATCGTATTTGTCAAAAAGAAGCCAACGAGTTCAGTTTACATTTTCACTTTTCCTTGCGAATAATTAAATTGTTCCTTCAAAACACTCATTCTATCGAATAAGAAAATAATATTAACACAAATTATTTTTAATTAAAATAAAAAATTAAAATTATTATGTTAAAAATATTTATAGTTATCGGATTGGTAATTTTTACCACAGCGGAAGTAGCTGACGATAAACTGAAATGGATTGAAGATTTTACCAAAAGTGTAAAAAATGATCGCGATATTTACCAAGTAGTATTTTTCATCGATCAAGAAGAAATCATAGAAACGGACAAAATTACGAACAAACTTCTTGTGCAATTATCTAGAAAGGTTCCACTTCTAAAAATTCTCTCACCAAACACTAACAAATCTACAGACTCGGATTTAATTACACTTAAACCTCAGTTATCGCTCTTTATTTTTACAATTTCGGAAAATCATTCCAAATTCTCTCAAACAATCGATTTTTTGATTCAAGTATCAGAAGCGAAACGTCGACCAAAATGTTTTCTACTTCTTTGCCACAAAATTGAGAACTATCGCCAATTTTTCGAAAATCTCTGGATTCATCTCTTTCTAGATGTCACTGTGATTGAAATTTGTCAATCTTGTTCGAAAACTTTACTGAATTTTCAGAATAAAAAGAATTTTCCTAACGAGAAGAATTTTCCCAACGAGAAGAATTTTTCGAACGAAGAGGATGTTCGTAACGAAAAGAATTTTACCAACGAAATGGATTTTCGTGACACAAAGAATTTTCTGTATGAAAACAATTTCCAAAGTCAAAAATTCCCAGCCTTGGACTTTAATGTCGTTATCTACAATCCTTTCTCGAAATCGATTAAAATCCAAGAACCTTCGACCAAAACTGTTTGGTTTCCGGACAAACTGAAAAATATGCACGGTTATCCAATAGTTGCGACTTTACTCAACGCTCCTCCGGACGTATTTCAATCTCGCGATCCAAAAAAAGAGACTTATGGTCTAGCAGTCACGAAAATAAAAACCCTGCAGGAAGTAATGAATTTTACCCTCCTAACTTCTCCAATTTCCTTTTGGGGAACCCTCACGTGCTCAACTCAAGGAAGTACCGGCGTGAATCTAGCAATAGCAAGCAGTGAAATCCACATAATGGGTCTCGAAGTATCGGTAGGATTCTGTAACAGAAAAGGCCTCGAGTTCACTAAGAGTTTAAAATCAATACAATTCGGAATGGTCGTTCCTCTCATTCGAAAAGAACTTCCCTCCTCCCAATTCCAATGGCAAATAAAAAGTATTCTTTTAGTCTTCATTTTGCCCCTTTTCCTCTGGATTTTATCAAGACTTCTGCTTTTCACTCCAAACAAATGGAAAATACACTACATGTTTCAAATAACACTGGGTAATGTCCTACCGGAAGAACCACAGGTACAAGTGGAGAGAATAATTTTCCTCGCAGCTCTTATTGGATGCTTCATGTTCTCCTCGGAAATCTACACGGCTATCAATCAAGTCCAATTGGAGACGAAATCCTCCTACAAATTCGAAACTTTGGAAGACGTTCTCGCCTCGAATGTTCAGATAATGATTAAGAAGAACTACTACATTCAAATGAACGACACCGACGATATTGTTTTGCGGAAAATATTGAAGAAAATCGACTGGATGATTTTCCAACAAGAAGAGTGCGTGGATCGTGTGATAAAATACAAAAACTTGACTTGTATTTTAGAAGTTCCAAGAGCTGAGCTACAACTTCGGAGTAGACGAAATAAATGCGGTGGGCCGCTCGTAAAGTTTCTTAATGACAAATTTCCATCTGATTCAGGAGCCACTGCACTTGGTGCCGGCGTTCCTTACGCTAAACGCTTCGATCAAGTGATTCAGAGAGTTATCGATTCTGGTATCAAGGAAAAGTGGCTCGAACCATATTCTGCAAAGAAGACAACTATTTCGCAAGTCAGTAAGTCTTGCACGTCTTCAGCACCGACGGAAGATGAACCCGAGTCCGTCATGTCCGTTCGTCAAATCGTCATTATTCTATTCACTGGATTCGTCACCTCGTCTGTAACATTTATTATCGAATTAATAATGTATCACGCTCCAAATAAGGAAGAATGAAATGCCTTTTTTGCTCTTAACAAAAATCAATTTTTTCCTTTCCATTAGAAAATTAATTTTTCCGCTTATATATTTTACCTTTAAGTAGAATTTTCTTTTTCTGCAATAATATTTTATCTTTTTAGGTAAACTTGCAATTCCCATACAAACACTTGATTATTTTGCTATTTATTTTCCAACTTTTTTGTTGACAATTATTGATTCAAAGAGAAATAATTTTTTCTTTCAGTTTGTAATTTATATCTTAGAAATTTTGTTTACTTACAAAGAATGAGAAAAGAAATTGCTCATTTTTTCCTGTCAATAAAATTCTAAAATAGTGTAAATTTTTCAATTTGTTCCTTTCAACCCACAATTCAGAATTAAATCCTTTTTAATATATTTTTTATCTATCAACCAAATTTTTTGATTTTCGGAATATTATTTTATGAAAAATGTGATAATTTCCATTCAAATATTCGAAAACGAAACCAAACTAAACGAAATAGAAAAATAGTCTTTCAATTCGGTCTCCCTGAGAATTATAAATTACTCTTACTTAAATTTTTTTATTTCGTTAATTAAGTTAAAAAATTTACAAAATTGTTTACTATTGACTACTTCAATAAATAATTATTTTATTTTACAGTTTTACTTCATTCTTTTCTTTCCTCTGTATTTGTTTCTACTTTTTCCGTTTCTTTTTTCTAGACTTCGTCAGTAATTTACACTTTATGCCAAGAATTAAATTCTTTTCTAAAATACACAGAAAAAATAAACTACTAAAATTACCAACTCTTTATTGATCTGCGAACATTTCATCATTTGTTCAACAATCGTAAATATTTGCGCAAGAAAAAAAAACCGAGAAGAATTTTTTTTTTACCCCTTTCAAGAATATTTTCGATAAATTCTTGTTCTATTGTAGTAAATACAAAACAATCGGTCTGACAATAAAATGTTTTTAAAATTTATTTCAGAATTCTAAACTTTATCGTTCCTTTATTTTCTAAGAAACAACACTTTATTTCGAATTTTCCACACTAATGAAATAATGTTAGTAAAATTAATTGTCTGCCTTCAATTCGGAATCGTGAGCAACGTTATGATCAGTGAACAAACGAAAATACCAGACGACAAAAAATGGATACAAAGTTTAACAAAAAGTGTTCAAAAAAACCAAATTCACCAGGCAATATTTTTCATAAACGAAAAAGAAGAGACAAAAAATCAAAAAGTTGAGAATGTAATAAAAACGCTTTCGAAAAATATCCCAGTCGTAAAAATTATCACACCAAACTATGAAGTACCGACAGAATTCGATTTTATTAACTACAATCCAAGAGTTTCGTTATTTATTCTCTCGAATTCGAAAAATGATCCCGAACTCACTGGAAAAATAGACTTTTTAACGAAACTGTCAGAAGCGAAACGTCGACCAAAATGTCTCCTGCTTCTTCGTCACAAACTCGAAAACTATAGAAAATTTTTCGAACATCTTTGGCATCGACAATTTCTCGAAGTAACTCTAATTAATTTCGGAGAAAAAGTAACGAAAACCTTTCCAAATATTTACAAACAACATTATCCAGAGTTTACGATTCTTCAGTACAATCCCTTCACAAATTTAATCACCAACCAAACCATTTCTTCCAAAACTGTTTGGTTTCCAGACAAACTAAAAAATATGCACGGCTATCAACTGAAAGCAATTTTACTTCACGCCCCTCCGGATGTATTCGAACCAGAGAACAAGTCAGAAGAAATTTACGGCTTGGGCATGATGAAAATAAAAACGTGGGAAAAAGTCATAAACTTCAAAATGGTGAGATCGTCACTTCAAGATTGGGGAAAATTCGGATGTTCAATTGAAGACAGTACTGGCGTTTGTCTCACAATGTACACAAACGAAGCACAAATTCTAGGCGCCGAAGCTCCTGTAGCATTGTGCGACGGAAAACCCACCGAACTCGGAAAAAGCGTCCAAGCCAGTAAAATCGGAATGGTCGTCCCTCTCGTGAAGAAAGACATCGAAATCGACATACTCCAATGGCAAATAAAAAACATATTCATCGTCATGATTCTACCTCTCTTCTTTTGGATAATTTCCAAACTCCTAAGCTTTACTTCCGACAAATGGAGAATGGAGTACATGTATCGTATCACACTCGGAAGTTACATTCCAGAAGAGCCGAAGGACGAAGTGGAGAGAATAATTTTCGGCGCATTTCTCATCGGCTGCTTCATGTTCTCATCGGAAATCTACACGGCTATCAATCAGGTCCAATTGAAAGCATCGTCGGGCTTTAAATTCGAAACCTTGGAGGATGTCATCGACTCGAATGCGCAGATATTCATTGACGAGAACTATTTTTTCATGCTGAATACAACTGACGATGTTGTTCTGCAACAGATTTTGAAGAAGACGACATACATGACTTTCTCGCAAGACGACTGCGTGGAGCGTTTATTGGAGTTTAAGAATTTAACATGTATTCTAGAAATACCGAGAGCCGAGTGGCAACTTCGGAGTAGAAGAGACGAATGCGGACGACCGCTTGTTAAATTTCTATTGGATAAATTCTCCTTCGACGCGGGAGCTACGCAACTTGGTGCTGGTGTTCCTTACGCTGAACGCTTCGATCAAGTGATTCAGAGAGTGATTGATTCTGGTATTAGGAACAAGTGGTTGGAACCTTACACTGCCGTGAAGGTTTCGATGGCTCAAGTCGAGAAATCCTGTCATGATGATGAAATGGAATCTGTCATGACGATGCGACAATTACTAGTTGTACTTGCCAGTGGCTTTGGCTCGTCGATTTTGGTTTTTATTCTCGAATTTATCGTACATCGTGTCTTCGAATATAGAGGAAAGGTATTCAGAAGATTGCCTGTAACTGAGCTTTAAAATCGTAACAGTATTAATTAAGTAATAAATAAATTAACGCAAATAACAAAAATGTGGAATAGATTTCTCCAGACTAAAATTATTCCCTCATTCAATTAAAATTCTAATCTGAATTGAAATCGTACCCTTTTCCTATCTTTCTCTATCTCGTCTTTTCCTAGAACAGTCAAATTATTGAGGGAGAATTTTGTTTTATTTTAATAAAGAAATTAAATTCTAAAATAAGAAAATTGAGAATTATAGTCATCACCTAATTTTTCCTCTTATAAAAGTATTTTCTCTACTTGAAAACAAGTTTAATATTGATTTTCAGAAACAATTACGTAAGTAGAAAAAACAATTTTCGATACAGATATTCAAGAACTGCTTTCTTACTATTCTCCTTATCTTTTTTGATACGAATCGAAAGAAAATAATTTTATGAAACCATCAGTAATTCGCCCTTTATTTTTTCAGAACAATCATTTTATATTCAACTCGACAGCAACAACAATCTACGAAGCAACTTCGACAAATTTTTCACTCCCAAAAAACCAAGTAGCTCAAAAAATTCGCTTTATTCAAAAATATAATTGCAAAACTCAAGTTAATTTCCAATATTTAATAAAAAGAGATTTTATTCAAATTCAACTTAATTTTATACAAATTTAATTTAATTTTATACAAATTTAATTTACTATTATACAAATGTAATTATTTTTCCGGCATAATTATTACAAAAGAAAAAATTTTTCATTTCTTGTTTCACTGTCGAAAAAATGTTCACACAATTAATAATCGCCATTCTGTTAATTATTTTCCAAACATCAGAAATTGGTGGAGCATCCAATACAAAATGGTTGCAGACTTTGATTAAAAGTGTTCAAGAGGATAAAATTCACCAGGCAATATTTTTCATAAACGAAAAAGAAGAGACAAAAAATCAAATAGTTGAGAATGTGTTAAAAGCGCTATCGAAAAATATCCCAGTCGTAGAAATTATCACACCAAACTATGAAGTACCGACAGAATACGATTTTATTAACTACAATCCAAGAGTCTCGTTATTTATTCTCACGAATTCGGAAAATGATCTCCAACTCGTTCGAATCACAGATTTCTTGACGAAACTATCAGAAGCGAAACGTCGACCAAAATGTCTCCTGGTTCTTCGTCACAAACTCGAAGGCTATCGAAAATTTTTCGAAAAACTCTGGCATCGTCAATTTCTCGAAGTGACGCTAATTGAAATCGGAGAAAGACGAATTGGAACGGATTTAACTGCTCACACAAAGGACTATTATCCGGATCGAAAGATTATTACTTACAATCCTTTCTTAAAATTGATCACTATCAAAACACCAAGGACAAATACTGTTTGGTTTCCGGACAAGCTAAAAAATATGCACGGCTATCAACTGAAAGCAATTTTACTTAACGCCCCTCCGGATGTATTCGAACCAAAGAACAAATCAGAAGAAATTTTTGGCCTAGCGCTCACGAAAATAAAAACTTGGGAAAAAGTCATAAACTTCAAAATGGTAAAATCGTCACTTCAAGATTGGGGAAAATTCGGATGTTCAATTGAGGAAAGTACCGGCGTTTGTCTGACAATGTACACAAACGAAGCCCAAATTCTAGGCGCCGAAGCTCCCGTAGCATTGTGCGACGGAAAACCAACCGAACTCGCAAAAAGTGTCCAAGCAAGTAAAATCGGAATGCTCGTGCCCCTCGTGAAGAAAGACGTCGAAATCTACCAATTTCAATGGCAAATAAAAAATATCCTCGCCGTTATGATTTTACCCCTCTTCTTTTGGACAATTTCCCGACTCTTGGATTTCTCACGAAAAAAATGGCAGTTCCACTACATGTTTCAAATAACACTCGGCAATTACATTCCAGAAGAGCCGGAAAATCAAATCGAGAGAATCATCTTCGCCGCATTTCTCATCGGCTGCTTCATGTTCTCTTCGCAAATTTACACGGCCATCAATCAAGTTCAATTGAAAAGCAATTCACCATATAAATTCGAAACTCTACAAGATGTCATCGACTCGAATGTGCAGATAATTATTAATAAGAACTACATCAGAATTCTAAACACCTCTGATGATGTTGTTCTGCAAAAAATGTTGAATAACGCTGTCGTGATGACATTCGAGCAAGAAGAATGCGTGGAACGTTTACTGAAATACAAAAACGTGACTTGTATTCTAGTTGTTCTGAGAGCTGAACTACAACTTCGGAATAGACGAGACAAATGTGGTCAACCGCTTACAAAATTTCTTCTCGATGAATTTCCTTACGATTCCGGAGCTACACAACTTGGTGCCGGTGTTCCTTACGCAAAACGCTTCGACCAAGTCCTTCAGAGAATTATCGATTCTGGTATCAAGGAAAAATGGCTCGAACCATATTCTGCAACAAATGATCGATTATCTGAAATTGACAAAACTTGCAGTCATAATGAAATGGAGCCTGTCATGTCCATGCGGCAAATAACAATTGTTCTCGTCACTGGATTTCTCTGTTCGATTCTCATTTTCATTTCGGAATTCGTTTTCAATCAAATCGCCAGAAATAGGAAAACTTTGTTTCAAAAAGTTTCTGTGTAATTGAGAAAAACTAATAAGAATAATTATGATTATAAAAAAGTACTAACGATGTAAATACTAAATAATAAAGGAACTAACAATAAAAATACTACCTAATAAAATATGTATTAATAATAAAAATATTAATTTTAAAATATGTATTAATAATAAAAATATTAATTTTAAAATAAGTTCAAAATTATTAATTTTTCTAATTTCTTTTCTAAATAAAAAAGTTATTTTGTTCTATTCTTATATTTCTCGAAATTCGATTCCTGATTGTTTTCTAAAAAAGTTGTCATAATAATGTAGTCAACAATTTAAATAATTTTCGTTTTGTTAATTTAAATAATTTTCGTTTTGGTAATTTAAATAATTTTCGTTTTGGTAATTTAAATAATTTTCGTTTTGGTAATCTAAATAATTTTCGTTTTGGTAATTTTCAATTAATAATCATTAATTTTCTTAACTTTTGAGTTAATTTTTTAATATTCATTAATTATTTGCTTCCTTCTACGGAAATCTGTAGTAAAATGCGAAAGACTTCTTGAAATCAACAGAATGATTTTTTCCCTTCATATAAAAAATAAATACGAACGATTTAAAGGAAAGAAATATTTTTCCCACTTTTTCGTACAGTCTCAGTACGAAAAAAATGCGACGAAGTTGGAATATTGAAGAAGACACAGCAGTTTCATGGAGCGACGATTTCACAATTTCACACGAGTGAAATTCACTTTTCCTTTGCGTTTCAGAAACCTTGAAACGATAATAATTTTCTTTCTTTTTTTGTGTTAAAAACTCACCGAAAATTGCGAGGATACTTCTTGGAAAATTTTACAGCTGCCTTAAAATCGGACACCAGGTCGGAGCACAGAAGATTAGGATCGGAACAATCCGGTTCTCCTGGACACCAGTCTCTGTGCTTTCTCGATTGTAAGCTGCCCCGTGGATCGCGAACCAAAAACACTACCTTCGCTCCCAAGCTGAAAAAATTGCAAAGCAAAATCAATTTTTTTACTTGGTATAAAATCATAAGACTAAAATAAATCGAAACGAAAAACAACATCTATTCATTGAACTAAAAGGAAATATTCAAATACTACTTCTTTTAAACTTAAATTTAATACTACTTTTAAACTTTTAACTTACAAGTTTTCTGTAAGAAAAAAATTCTATTATTTTACAAGAGAAGAAAAATAAATTGAAAAATTGTGGTCTCAAACAACCAAAAATTTTGTACCTGATAATAAAGAATATTTATAACTAATTTACCTTTCTTGTGCTAAAATTTTTTCAATGAGCCGCAATCGTAATCGTACAATTTTCATAGACTGAAATGGAAATAATTGACAAAAGGGAGAAAGAAATCGTGGATCCCAGCATATTGATTTGTGCATTAGGCATTGTTCCCAAAGAGGGGCGTTGTGGTTAAAAAGCCAAACATGATTCTTTCCAAAGTCCAAATAGTGTTCTAAACAAATTAAAGAAATAGAGAAATTAACTATATTAATCTCTGCGGTTTTTCATTAATATATTAATCATAAAAAAATAATTTTAACCAATGTCACTAATGATTTAATTAGTTACCACCTACCCATGTTTGAGTAATTGCACTTGAGCAATGATTCGATATTTTTAAGAGCCACTCTTGCGAAAGGCTCTTCTCTTATTTGAATAATTCCAAAGTCCAATAGTGGCTCGTAATGATAATAAGTGGCAGGATGGGCATTGATAACTTCACCAAGAAAAGTACTTCCGCTGCGCCAACTTGTTAAAATAATACTTCTCAATGGATTACCGCCTCGTTCCATTACAAAATTGTCGAGATTACTGAAATCAATTCTGTAATTTTAGCGTAATAGTAAAGTTTACAATGCAACTAATTCTATTTTTCTAAATAAAGGTTCATTTTTATATTTCTTTTCCTATTTCTTTTTCTTTTTCTTTTCCTATTTCTTTTTCTTTTTCTTTTTCTTTTTCTTTTTCTTTTTCTTTTTCTTTTTCTTTTTCTTTTTCTTTTTCTTTTTCTTTTTATTTTTCTTTTCCTATTTCTTTTTCTTTTTATTTTTCTTTTCCTATTTCTATTTTTTTTATTTCTATTTTTCTATTTCTTTTTCCTTTTCTTCTTTTTATTTCTTTTTTTTCGCCTTATTACTTTTTTCTTTCCCCATCGTTCCCGGACATTTCCCCCGATTAAATTTTATCGAACAGTAATTCTAAAATTATTATTTCTTCCCCTAATCTTATTATGTCATGCATAAAAATATTATTCAAATTATTACTTACTCATTTTTTCCATTAAGATATCTATAGCTACTCATATTTTTCTCAATCAATTTCCGTTGTATATTCAGAACTTTTTGAATTTCGTAGAGAGTCACATCGCTGGCAGCACCTTTTATGTAATTCTAAAACAATTTTCAAGTGGAAAATTAGTTTTCATGTATTATTCACACAACTTTAATCTAAGGGTTGTTTTAAATGACACGACGAATACAAAAAAAATGAAAATTGATTATTTGAAATTTGAACTTTGATTAAATGAAAATGAAAATTATTTATGAACAAGAGAAAGCTTTACAGTAGCAAAAAATAGTAACGTACAAACATGCTCATGCATAAAAGGACAAAACAAAATTTAAAAAATTGAAACAATTTATCCTTCAATTATTTTTCTTTTCCAAAAACAAAATTACCCAAATTTATTTTAAGGACCTGGCAAAATCGATGACTTTAATAGAAAAAATCCCATCGACTTTACCTTTCCATTAAATAAAAATTGACCTTAAAAAAAGTAATGAAAAATAGAAATTTATAAATAAAAAATAGAAATTTATAAATAAAAAATAGAAATTTATAAATAAAAAATAGAAATAAATTTCAAATAAATGAATAATTTTTAAAATATAAAGTTATGTTATAAAAATACTATTTAAAATTTAAAGCATAAAAAAATAAGACAATTGTTTGCTGCGCAACTTACCGTGTAAGATTGGTGTATTTTAGTGTGCCGCAATTTTACCTCGGTTTCCTAAATTTTAAAAGAAACGAAAAAAAATTTACAGTTATTTCCCATCATTTTCTTTCTCCCCTTCTTTTAAAAAATAGAGTTTCGATTTTATTTTTACAGAAAATAAATACTTTCTTCTTCCCTCATTCTTTTAAATTATTTATTGTCTTAACAAAAATATAAAACATCTTTTTCTTATTTTAGATAATTGTTTTTTTCCTTAATGAGAAATTTAGAAAATTACTGCAAATGTAAACAATGTTTTTTTCGAAAAAAATTCAACGCAGTGTTGTGCACAAATATTGAAAGCATTGAAAAACATTTAATATTGTGCTCTGATTTTGCAAAAAGCAGTAAATTTGATTTACATTATTTCGAGTTTGTGATTTTAATATTACGTGCTCTGAGTGTCGAGTGTTACATTTACAATTAACTAAATCTAACTAACATATTATACTTTTTACAATTAATAATATTTCTTAAAATTTACTTTTTTCTGGTAAAATTCTTTCCTTAAAATTTACTTTTTTCTGATAAAATTCTTTCCTTAAAATTTATTTTTCAAATAAAATTCTATACTTATTTTTGGCAAATAATAGAATTTTTGCTCTCAAATTTATCAGATAAAATTCTAATTTAATTTAATTTATTTAATTTAATTTAATTTAATTTAATTTAATTTTTAAGATAAAATTCTTTCTTTAAAATTCAATTTTTAGACTAAACTCTTTATTAAAATTTATTTCTCAGATAAAATTCATTTTTTAGATTTATTTTTTCAGAAAAAACTGTTTTATAAAAATATATTTAGCAGATAAAGTTCTTTTACTTAATTTTAGTATTGAATTAAAATTTATTTTCTAGATTAAATTCATTTATTAAAATTTGTGTTTCAGAGGAAAATGTTTTATTAAAATTTACTTTTCAGATAAAATTCTTCCTTAAAAATCTTATTTTTCAGCTAAAAATGTTTCTTTAAACTTGATTTTTCATGTAAACTCCTAACTTTTCGAAACAAATTTAATTAAGTTGGAAAAAATTTACTTTAATCAGAATAAATTCAATTAAGTCAATGAAAATAACTCACCGATATCATAGGCTGCAATTGGTGTTCAAAATAGTTGTTGTAATGTTGATTTAATGCCAAAAAAAATATAAAGGCCGTGGCAATTCCAACCAAAATGTAAAAACTCCGTTTCCTGGACATGCTTTTTCCTAAAAATGAACAAAAATTCGTTATATCACTTGGAAAGATAAAATTTTAAAATGAGATAAAAAAGTAGAAAAATGCCAGATAATACGAAAGCAATACTAACAACTTAATTAAAACACGCTACAAGAATTGATTTTTACTGAGTATTTTTAGCATACTTTCAATATTACTCCATTGTCTCAAAATATTAACAATTACTTTATATTCTTTTTAAAAAAAAATACATTAAAACTTATTGCATCGAATAATTAAATAAAAATCAATAAATTTTTATTTTAAAAGTTAAATTAAGAATTTAAGTTAAATTAAAAATTTAGAAAGTTAAATTAAAAATTTAAAAAGCTAAATTAAAAATTTTAAAAGTTAAATTAAAAATTTTAAAAGTTAAATTTTACCTGTTCGAGTAAAACGAGCACGTTGCATCTTGTAAGGCGAAACATTCAAAATTTGACCCCTAAAATTATGAAGTTTCTTCATAATTTGACGAATTATATTTACACAATTTTTTTAAAAGTAAGAAATCCAAAGTACGTGTCAAAAGTGTATATATAACGACTATAGCTTCCTAGAATTTCTATTATCTAACTTACGTCTAGTTGAGGTAAATTAAAATTCTCATGCTGCAGTAAATATTCATAAAAGTCGTTGTTAGATGAAAAAAAAACAAGGAAGAATAAAAACAATAAACAAAAAAATTAACCTTTCAATATTATATATTATTTTGTACCTTGTTATTCAGCCAATAGTCGTATTCGTTGAGCATCGAGATAATTTGATAAAATTTCCATTTTTTTATAAAGTGAAATTTCATTCAATAATTGAAAAGCTAATTCCATCGTGTTTTAAAACAAAACGAAAATCCCAGCATTTGATATGATCATTGAATTTCGTTTCTCGTGTTGTGTTCACACAGGACTTGACATTTAATTTTCATATATATATGACTTTTTAAAAACTAATGACTAACACCAAAGATAATTTCGTCTATTGATATATTTTCCAATTTAGTGATAAATTATTACGAATACAACCTTGAAAAAAATTCTTTCTCAAATTACTGTCTACATGTTGTTTTTTCACTACTAGTTTTTTGCCTCTGGTACTAAAAATGTCAATTTTTTTCAGCAGACGACATTTTCTAACAATCTGTCGTGAACGTCGTGAACGTCGTGAATGTCACCTGGGATTTTGAGGTTAGGTTAGGAGATTTCTCATTGGTTGAATTTCTCCAATCAGTGCTCATCAATTCTTCTTTATATTTAAAAAAAAATTTTTAAACCTTTTTAGAAAATCTCGAATCCCCTTCTATTATGTTTTGCAAAAATAACTAAAACACAAAAGTGAATTTCGAACGATTCGAATGATTTAAACGATTTAAACGATTTTTAGACTTTTGGTTTTTTCAAACTCCCGCCAAAGTGTAAAAGTTCATCTAGTGGCGAATTTCGACACTTTTTTCATATTGACTGTCACTTGTCACACGTGTGATAATTAGACCAAATTTCTCTCAATTTATGACAATTTTATGAGGAAGATAACTCAATACAGTCTTCTTTAGTTAATAACTTTTTCTAACGTTGCCAAAGATTTAAAATTTAGTGCGAAACTGGTCTGTAATTTTAATCTGAGTGTGAACCATCAAGTGGGACCAAAAAGTTTTCTATTCAACGGAAATCTAATTAATTTACCAACAATTAAACAGTTGAACAATTCGTTATTGTTGTTAAGAAAAAAAATTCATATTTTTGCTCAAAGATGTACAAAGAAAAGTTTCGAATCTATCGAAAGTGTTTAGAATAGACAATTTTAATATTGTCACACTGATAATCAATAATGTAAATATTTATAACGTTTAAAGAGTAAACTAAAGGGTTGATTTTTAATTACGAATAGTGTACGGTTGTAATTTACTTACACGTTTTCCATTGTTGGAAATTTTCTTCCAAAAAAAGCAAACTCTAGAAGTGTGAAATCATGAATTCGCATTTTTAGGTTAGGATAATAAAATATTTGTCATGGCTCAATCCTCGGCAAGTGGAACATCCTCGAGACGACTCATTAGAGATAATGATGTCTGTCCTTCTGGAACAACCCGGTACAATGACAGCGATTGGGAGACAAAAGAGGTTATTTTTTCACTTTCTATTTACTTTTATTTACCTTTTATTTTTTTTTTTTTTATACTTAAAGTATATAATTTATTTTAGCTTCTTAAGACTTGGATAAAAACATTTGCATACTAGAATTTCTAATTCGATTATAATTAACAGGCCTTGCGGCAGAGAGAATTGGAGGAGGCGCGAGCGAGAGCCGCTCAAATGGAAAAAACAATGCGTTGGTGGTCGGATTGCACGGCAAATTGGCGAGAAAAGTGGAGTAAAGTTCGTAATGAACGAAATAAATCGCGTGAGGAGGCAAAAGTTCTACGAACAAAATTAGAAATCGCGGTAAAAGATGCAAATACCTACAAGCACGAGGCACAGGACATGGAACTACAGAATGAGCAATTAAAAAAGGAAATGGATAAAATACACATGATATTACTGAAGCACGCCGGGAAGTTCGATCAACAAATTGTCTCAATTTTAGAATCAGATCCACAATTAAGAAACGCGCTCGATATCGATGAATTACTCGAGGTCTACAACAACGTCGAGCAAAGTGACAATTCAACATCCATTGAAAACAAGGAATACATCATCAAAAGTCCAACGATAGATTCCGAATCAAATAACGCCGAGAATCATAATTCATCCTCCGATCGTGACATTGAGGAATACGTCCTCCAGGGTGCAGTTCCAAAACACGCTGTTGAATTATACAAGGAGAGTTCAATGGTCTCATTGGATAGAGATATTGCAAAATTAGTAGCCGAAGCTTCCACTCAAAATGAGAAACTAAATAAACGACAGTCATCATTGGAAATACGAAATGAGGAGTATCTTTTGCAGAAAATGTCAATGCTTCAATTGCGATTGGAGGAGGCTACAAAGACAATAGCCGCTGAACGAGAGTAAATATTTTTTCTCATTTCTTTTTCTTGCAGCAAAACTAGTGAATGGAATGAAACCTTTTTTTGATTATTAGTCTAATAAAATGTGAAAATTCCCACAGAGAGAAGTCATCACTACATCGTGGTGTGGAAAAATTGAAATCCGAAGTCGCGGCTTTGAGGGAATTACAGGACAGCAGAACAGAAGCAATAAAGGAGCTTTTGGAGTTGAAAGAAAAATTCCAAGGCGAACTTAATGCGGCGCAAGCTGATTTAATAGACGAGGCTTCGAATCGAGAAGGAATGGATCGTCGTCTCGCCGAACTTCGAACTGAGGTACATTTTTTCTCACAAAAAGAAAATTTATTTATTATTTTTATACTAAAAAATAATAATAATCTTTATTTGTAATCGTATTTCGATAATAACATTCTAAAAGTAATTGAATTATATATTGAATTTTATTACATGTTTAAAAAAAATAATTGAATTGATTCTAAGAAATTATTAACATTTCAGAAAATAATTGAAATATTTCGAAAAATCGATTAAAATTTCAACAGGGTTGCCACAAATATTTAATTTTATTTTTTCCTGATTTCCAGACAGAATTCTCATTTTTTCCCTGACCATAAAAAATATTAGATACTCAAAAAAATGTTCTATTAAAATTTACTCACAAATTTCATTAATTGTAAAATTATTCAAAAACATCAATAACTAAATTTTTAAATAAGTATTTAATTATTACTTTTCCACAGAAATTTAAATTCTTCAGAACATTCAAATTCAAAGCTTTTTGAAACGAAACAATTTATAAGAATATTATTACAAAACATCAAGAATTCTTAATGTTTTGTTATAATTTAAATAACCATGAAATTTTTCAACAAAAATTTAATTATTTACAAAAATTCTAATAAAATCCTTAGCAAGAATTCAATTATTTTTAAAAGAATAGTAAATTTTCTCTAAAAATTCAATTATTTGAAAAAATTGTAAGAAAATTCGTTGCAATAATTCAATTATTTGAAAAAATTGAAAGAAAATTCGTTGCAATAATTCAATTATTTTCATAAACAAAAAACAATAAATCGATTATTCGGTAATTTCATTTTCAAATTAATTTTTATTAGAAAATTCTAGAAAAATTCAATTATTTAAATTGAAAAATAAATTATTTATTGAAAATTGAATGTTTGTTAAAATTGAATTTTCATAAAGAATTTTATCAACAAATTTTTAAATAATTGAATTCTTTTGACAAATTTTAATAAAATTTTTAAGAGTTCAGTTATTGAAAAAAATTTAACAAAGTTCTTTTCAAGAATTCAATTATTTTTCGAAATAGTAAAATTCTTTACCGAAATTCAATTATTTTAGAAAAATTCTAAAAACATTTTGGGATATTTTTTAAAATTATTTTCATGAATAATAAAACTCATCGCAAGATTTTGATTAATTTTGGATACAATTTGATTAAAATATTGTATCCAAAATTAATTAAAATCTTGCGATGAGTTTTATTATTCATGAAAATAATTTTAAAAAATTTCCCAAAATGTTATTAGAATTTTTCTAAAATAATTGAATTTCGGTGAAGAATTTTACTATTTCGAAAAATAATTGAATTCTTGAAAAGAACTTTGTTAAATTTTTTTCAATAACTAAAACGAATTTTATAAAATTCTTTTTAAATAATTCGACGCCTCCCGTCAATATAATGCTTTTTGAACAACTAATGCAAGATCATCCTTATTCAACTTTAGTGCAATAAAATGCCTTTTGGAGTTTTCGTGCAATAAAATGCCTACTCAAAATTCTACGCAAAACAATTGCCACTGATAGAATTATAAATGTAACCATCAATCTTTCTTCTAATATTAAATTAAAATTATATATCTAAGAATTTCAGTGACTATCTATTATTTAAAAGTATTTTTTATTCTCAGATATATAATTGTAATTTAATATTAGAAAAAAAATTTTAGGGTTACATTTATGGTTCTGTCAGTGGCAATTGTTTCGCATAGAATTTTGAATAAGCATTTTATTGCACTAAAGTTGAATAAGGATGATCTTGCATTAGTTTTTCAAAAAGCATTATATTGACGGGAGGCGTCGAATTGATATTTTTAGAAAAATTATTTGAAATTTTTTATATTAAATAATTGAATTTCGAAGATGAATTATATTATTTATAGAGATAATTGAAACTTTGACGAGAATTTTTAAAAAAATTTTCAATATAATAGAATTTTGGAGAAGAATTTTTTTTATTTCTGAATATAATTGAATTTCTGAGAAAAATTTTATTACTTTTGAAAATAATTGAATTTCTGTAATTATTTCTAACGTTTCCAAAATTAAATTTTTTTAGTATTTTTAACTAAAATTCTTTTATCAATCTAGTATTTATGAAAATTGTAAAAATTATTTATTACATAATTTATTAGTCATAATTTTAAGATAGTTCTTTAAAAATTAAGTTATTTAAAAAGAAATTATTGTCTAAAATAGAAAAAATTCAAGGTTTTCTATTAAAATTCGCACGGTTATTTTTATAGTTTACGAGGCAAACAAAAAAAACTTTAAAATTTAGAGTTTTTTCATGAATTTTTGAAATTCGATTTTTTCCAGTACTTTTACTAAAAACCCTAGACTTTTCCCTGAATTCCCTGACCTGTGGCAACCCAGTTCAAAAAATAATTGAATTCTTTCGTGAATTTTTCTCAAAATAATTGTATTCAAAGAAATTGATTTTTTGCAAAAAATTTTACTATTTAAAAAAAATAATCCAATTTTTCCGAAGAAAGTTTCATAAATTACTGATTGTAATAAAAAATTAAAAACTCGTAAATTTAACATTTGGGAACTGTAAATAATTTTTTTTTTTCGATAGTGAAAAAAAGTTATTGCAATGAGAATTTAATTTTTCCAGCTGGAGAAATTGCAAGTGGAAAATGCGGCCGAATGGGGAAAACGAGAGCGTTTGGAAACGGAGAAAATCTGTTTAGAACGTGAAAATAAACAATTGCGAGGTGAATTGCGCGATTTACAGGAAAAAGTTGATACAAGAAGAGCACGACCCGTTTCAACGTCTGACGCAGACGGAAGAATTTTACAACAAGAACTCTTAGACAGAAACAAGGTAACGCCTTCGGTTCTATTTTTGAAACTAATTCGTTTAATTTTTAATTTTCAATTAATTAAATTTATAAAGAAACAATTTTTAATCAAAATTCAAAAATAAATCAAATTAGAGTGAATTCAAAAGGTAAATAAAATTGTTAAAAATATAAACGAGTAAAATTGAATTACAAAATTAAATTAAACTATTTTAGTAAATAATCTGGAAATTTAGTAATTTAAATATTAAATATTAAATATTAAATTTAATATTTAAATATGGATTTAAATCAGATTATTTAAATGTAAATAATTTGGATTTAAATTGTATTTGAGTATTTTAATTATTATTCCATTTAGTAAATGATAAATCTTACCTTTTGTTACAGGAATTGGTTGAATTGAAGCATGGCTATTCGAAGATGAAAAAAATGTTTGGAGACAAAACCATGGAGCTGTCGCATGCAATTAGAAGATCAGAGCAATATGAAGCGGAAGTGAAAAGAGTTCGTTCGCGAGTCGAGGAATTAAAGAAGGAATTGGCTTCAGCTCAGGATGACATGGATGTGGCGACAAATAGCGTTCGAAAGTTACAAAGAACAAATGAATGTCTCGTAGAGCAACTTGAAGCAGCCAACATGCAACTGGAACATTTTAAAAACAGGTGAGATAAATAAGTGCATTGCATAAAAGAAAATTCATTCTTACCTGTCGCAATTTTCCCTCCACCAATTTAAATACATTCTACACCAAATAAAATATTCCCAACAATTATTTTTACAAATCGAATCATTCTTTAAATAAATCTAAAATATTAAAACTAATTTTCAATTTAACTATTCTAATATCGAATTATCTTTACTTATAAATATTTATTATTATTTTTAATATATTATTATACTATTACTTTTAATATATTATAATATAATTTTTAATATTATAATATTATAATTTTTAAATTTTAATATTATTATATTCATTAAAAATTATTATAAATTCTATCAACAGAGTAACCACAGTGAACAATACCGAAAACTGCGTTGCACCCGACATTGTCACTGAGATAAAGGACGAAAAAATACGCGAAGAAGAAAATGAAGAGTCAAGAGAAACTTCGCCAGTCTGGCGCGATATTTAGAGAAAAAGAAATTAAATATTTGAAAATAGTACCTGGACTATTATTCTTCGAATCAAATATAGTAAAGAGAAAAAAGAAAACTCAAACGTTTTAAAAGTAAGGCAAACGTAAAAGACTATATTTAAAAAAAATACATTTTCACAGATACAAAACTGTGAAAAAAAATTTAATAAAAAAAATTGTATATAAATAGTAAGTAGAAAATAGTCTGTTAAAATTTATAGGTGTCGTTTTAGACATTTCTCGGAGATTATTGAAAAAAAAATTTCTAAAAGTAATTAAAAAAAAAAGAAAAATGACTGAAAAAAACACAAAATCGTGTGTCAAATGTTATCAACAATTGTCGACGATCGAGAAAAATACTCCTGTTATATATATATTTTTTTTTTAACTATTTTGTTACTTTTTACAAGGCATAATTGATAATTTTTTTTAACATTCCTTTCTAGTGAATTTGCCCTCGGTTTTTTTTTATTTAAATAATCGAATTAGTTTTTAATACTGCAACGCATGCAAAAGATGTTTAATTGTTTAATGATTTTTTTCTTCTTTTGCTACAATAACTTTATTCGCGAACAAAAGGAAGAAAAATACTTTTGTATTTTTTACTGTAAATTCCTCTCGTCAATATAGTGCGTATATGTATTTTATATACGCAGTCACAAAGTACCTCGAGATTACACTCTTAATGAGCAATGAACAATTCATTTTTTTCTAATTCTCTTTTTTGTTCTTTTATTCACCAAATTCGGTGTATATTATGAGACAAAAAATAAATAAACCGTATATATTGAATTCGATTCTTTTTTCATTTTTGAAATTCCCCAAGAAAATTTACTTTACTTTCATTATTTTCTAAGTTACATAAAAAGACTCAAATATTAAATTCATCATTATTCTCTTTCCGTATGAATAAAGTTTTTCAAAAATTTACAATTTCAAACGATAATTAAAAAAAAAATTTGCTGTAGTTTTTTCAAAATTAATTTCTTGATTTCAATTACCTAACAAAAATTTTAGTAATAAAACTATTTTTTAACTATTTTTAATTATTTTTTTGACAAAGTATTTAAAAAATTTAATTATTCAAAGAATTAAAAAAATGTATTCATTTGAATTCATAATGATAATTAATTCATTTTGAAATACACTTGTTGGTAATTTAATTTTATTAAATTTTGATTACTCGGATACTTTTTAATTAAATATTATTCACTTTCATCTATAAACTTTGAAACTCCATTTGACGCAACTTTACACGAGAGCAAGAAAACTGCTGACGCGAACCATTGAATAATTTTTTATTGTGTTTAACAAAAATACTTCTCTAAAACAATTTCTTTTTTATATTATTCAGAAACTTTCTTTTCAAAATCTATTTTTAATCATTAAATATATTTAAAAAAATTCTACAAATTTCAAAAGAAATTAAATTAAATTAAATTTTTAATTAAATTTTTTCAAAAATTTGATTTCAATTCATTCAAAATTCAAATTATTGCTAAAATTGCAAATCGAAATCTTTATTTTTTTAAAAAAATTATTTATAGAAAACATTATAGAAGATAGAACTGAATTTATTTTTAAAAAATTTAATTTTTCAAAAACTATTGTAAAATTATTCGTTATTTTTTCAAAAACATAATAATTCAAGTCAAAGTCAAAAACAAAACATAATTTAAACATTTTGAATTCAATTCATTCGAAATTCAAATTATTTCTAAAATTGCAAATCGAAATCTTTAATTTTAAAATTATATTTATAGAAAACTTTATAGAACATAGAACTGAATTTATTTTTAACAAATTTAATTTTTCAAAAACTATTGTAAAATTAATAAATTATTCGTTATTTTTTCAAAAACTATAATTTTAACATTTCGAATTCAATTCATTCAAAATTCAAATTATTGCTAAAATTGCCAAAACAAAATCTTTATTTTTTTAAAAAATTATTTATAGAAAACTTTATAGAAGATAGAGCTGCATTTATTTTTAAAAAATTTAATTTTTCAAAAACTATTGTAAAATTAATATATTATTCGTTATTTTTTCAAAAACTATAATTTTAACATTTCGAATTCAATTCATTCAAAATTCAAATTATTGGTAAAATTGCAAATAAAAATTTTATTTTTTAAAAAAATTATTTATAGAAAACTTTATAGAAGATAGAACTGAAATTATTTTTAAAAAATTTAATTTTTCAAAAACTATTGTAAAATTATTCGTCATAAATTATTTACTGAATAATTTTACCAAACATTTCTAAAATAATTGAATTTTATGAAAGTTGCATTTACAATTTTCATTTTTAGAAATAATTTTAATAAAAATAAAGATTTCGATTTGCAATTTTAGCAATAATTTGAATTTTGAAAGACTTGAATTCGAAATTTTTGAAATTGTAGTTTTTGAAAAAATTTAATTAAAAATTTCTTGAAACTTAATTTCTTTTGAAATTTGTTTAATTTTTTAAATATATTCCATGATTAAAAACAAATTTTGAAAAGAAATTTTTTGAATATTATAAAAAGTTTCTTACATTGTCAGAAGTAAAAAAAACTTTAAGTCTTTTTATTTAAAATACAAAATAACAGAAGTGCAGTAACTTCCGTTCCGATTCTTCCTTAAACCAAATAATTTTCCATCATTTTAAATTGTTATAAAATTTAAAACTCCTCCTTCGGCATAATTTTCAAAAATCTGTTTTCTCTTTTTTTCATAGAAAAAAATTTTATTCTAAAATCTATAAGTACAAGAGCTTACTCAACATGATGTTAAACTTTTAAAGCCATAATAAATAAATTGTACTTTCTTTACAATTCATCAT
Source organism: Leptopilina drosophilae (assembly GCA_032873175.1). Lineage (NCBI taxonomy): Eukaryota > Metazoa > Arthropoda > Insecta > Hymenoptera > Figitidae > Leptopilina > Leptopilina drosophilae. The sequence goes on along the minus strand of CM065485.1, from coordinate 42,432,128 downwards.
AGATTAGTAGTTTTTTCTCCATGTAAAATAGTCATGAAAAAAATGATAAATTCAAAATTATATGATTATTTTCATTAACACTTAATTGGCGTTCCATCTGGATTTGTTGGAATTTTTGGTTTGCAGATTTTCGTCCTTCCATTCGAGCCATAAACGACATTACAAGAGAATGTAAAGTAACCGCACGTCGAACTCTTCGAATAATAACGATGCTCGTATTTTTTTATCGGTTCCTTTCCATCGTCCATTTTTCCAGCAATGCTATTTGACACGGAATAATAATTTGTCTTGGCGCTGCTATTCGATGACTGTTGACTCGAACTCTCCAAATCGTGTGTTTGATTTTTAGCACTGATCTTCTGTTCGTAATCAGTTTTCAATGATCTCGTCTCTGAGAATTCGGTTTTATTTTCCTGCTTCAGGGTTTTGTCTTCTGTTTTCGAACTACGATAACTTGGGGACATTGTATAACCGGGAAGCGCTTCGTCTTGGAAAGCGGATTCTTTCAGGGTCTTTTGGGAAAGATCGTCGGAATTGCCTCTTCCGGTATAATTAAATTCCTCGTCTTCATAGTCCTCGTAGTCGTCTTCATTATCCTCGTTATCGTAATTCTTTTCAGTTTTGTGTGACTTCTTTTCGGCTTTATTGCTCATCGATTTCGATAGAGTGGCGACGACGGTTTTTCTCGAACTCGAACTTGTCTGTAGACCTTGTCGATCATCTAGATCGTAATCATTCTCAGGCGATGGTGTATTGTCCATTGTTCTATCCTCAATAGCTGGCGGAACGTAGGGTTTGCTTTTCTTAAAAAAATCCGTATTCGAATCGGAGAAGTTGAAGGGTTTCCTCGCCGCAGCTGCTCCGGAGCCTGATCCAGCTTGAGCCGCGCCCGTGTACGTGATTCCGTACTTGAAGGAGCCTTCGATTTGCGATTGAGATTGCCCTCGGTAGGTACCACTTTGTGCCGAGGCTGTGCCACCGCCTCTGAAGGGTTTCGAATTTTTCTCTGGCTTCTCGTCAGTCTTCATGTAGGGCTGAAAACCGATTTGAGCCTGACTGAAGGTTTGTCCCTCGCCGTTCGCTTGCGCGTCTGCCATTCCACCCTTGGAACTTGCTTGAACTTGAGAATTCGTACCGTGATTCCATCCACCGCTCTGGGCGTTCGTTGACGTTGCTCCGGAGTCGGAATTCAATTGAACTTGCACTTGGCTCTTGCCAAGACCACCGGATCCTTGGGCACTGCTGACGGCGCCTTCTTTACCACCGCTTACTTGCGTTTGAGCGCTCTTATTCGCATCCTGAGTGCCAGCTTGCGCGGAAAATGACCCACCACCTGTATATGTTCCACTTACTTGCGATTGAGCAGTGCCCGTGCCGTATTTACCCTGGGCTGATGCACTCGCGTGCGTTCCACTCTCGCTCTGCTTCACTGAACTCAGTGCGTGTGAATCTGATCCATCGTCAACTGGATAGCCTTCGGGTGGATAAACTTGTCCACCGGGTACAACGCCACCCGGATATGTAGCGCCCGGTCTTCCAGGAATTACTGAGAAATTATGTCAAATTAAATACCGAATATTGGATATTTTGGATATTTTGAATATTGAATACCGAATATTGAAATATCTTTTGGAAGAATTTTTCGATTTTATTACCTGTACCTCCTGGAACAACTCCACCAGGATATCCAGGTGTGCTACCTGGAACGACTCCTCCTGGATAACCAGTACCTCCCGGGACAATTCCTCCTGGATAACCTGTACCTCCTGGTACAATACCTCCTGGATATCCAGTTGTTCCGCCAGGAATGCCTCCCGGTTGAGTTCCAGGACCGCCTAGAGTGTAAAATTTAAAATAATTCCATTTTACTGATTACTCGTAAAGTAATTAAAATTAGTAAAAAAAATTAAAATTAGTAAAAAAAATTAAAATTAGTAAAAAAAAATTAAAATTAGTAAAAAAAAAATTAAAATTAGTAAAAAAAAAATTAAAATTAGTAAATTAAATAAAATTAGTAGTAGAAATAATAAAAATTAGACTTACCACCCGTTGGGTAACCACGAGGATAAGTTCCTGGTACACCTCCAGGATACGTTCCAGGAACAGCACCACCTGGATAAGTGCCAGGAACAGCGCCACCTGGATAAGTTCCAGGAACAGCACCACCTGGATAAGTTCCAGGAACAGCACCACCTGGATAAGTTCCAGGGACAGCGCCACCTGGAATAGTTCCTCCTGGATAAACTTGACCAGTTCCTGGAATTCCACCAGGTTGAACGCCACCGGGATATTGAACACCAGTTCCAGGAATTCCTCCTAAATGAACATAGAAATATTAGAAATGGACTTACAATTTAATAATATAAAAATATTTACAATACAGGTAATATAAATATTAAATACTTATGAAAATAAATAGTAAGTTTTTTTTATTAAAGACTGTTTGTTTTTAGTCTTTAAAAAGGAAAATTCTTCTTTTTATTAAAGACTGTTTGTTTTTAGTCTTTAAAAAGGAAAATTCTTCTTTTTATTAAAGACTGTTTGCTTTTAGTCTTGAAAAAGATAAAATTCTTTTTTTTCCACGTCGGAAAAAAGTTGGTAAAATTAGTTTAATTTTAATTATTAAACAACATTTGCAATGATGTTAAAATTTGATAAAGAAAATATTTAAATTGGAATTAAATTAAGTTTAAAATTAAATTAAGTTAAATGTTAAGTCAAAAGTAGATTGCTAAGTAGATTATTATTAAAAATTTACAGTTTGTTAAAATTTGGTAAAAAAAAAGTTTAAATTAACAAAGAATAGTTAAATTTCAGGTCAAAAAATTACTTTGCTAAGTAATTAGGTAAAAAATTTACCTGGAATCGCGCCACCGGGATAAGTTCCTGGAGCAACACCGCCGGGATATGAAGGACCTCCAGGACCAGTTTGTCCAGGATAAATGCCTGGCGTTCTACCTGGAACAACACCACCTGGATGTGTGCCAACTCCGGTTCCTGGCACTCCTCCCGGACCCGTAATTCCACCTGGCTGATAAGTTCCAGGATAAGTTCCACCAGGTACCGTTTGTCCAGGAGGACAAATATTATTCACACAACCCGATATTCCACCCGGATAACCAACTCCCGTTCCTGGAATTGTCTGTCCAGGTACTGCACCACCAGGATAAGATACTCCACCAGTTCCCGGAATCGTTTGTCCAGGTGGCACTCCGCCAGGATATGAAACACCAGTTCCTGGAATTGTTTGACCCGGAACTGCTCCACCAGGATAAGAAACACCAGTACCTGGAATTGTTTGTCCAGGAACTCCACCACCTGGGTAAGAAACTCCACCTGTTCCAGGAATTGTTTGACCAGGAGGTACTCCGCCAGGATAAGAAACACCAGTTCCTGGAATTGTTTGACCAGGAACTCCACCACCAGGATAAGAAACACCAGTTCCAGGAATTGTTTGACCAGGAAGTACTCCGCCAGGATAAGAAACACCAGTTCCAGGAATTGTTTGACCAGGAGGTACTCCTCCAGGATATGAAACACCAGTTCCTGGAATTCTTTGGCCAGGAACTCCACCGCCTGGGTATGAAACTCCACCAGTTCCCGGAATCGTTTGACCAGGTGGTACTCCACCGGGATAAGAAACACCAGTTCCTGGAACTCTTTGGCCAGGAACTCCACCGCCTGGATAAGAAACTCCGCCTGTTCCTGGAATTGTCTGACCAGGTGGTACTCCGCCAGGATACGATACTCCAGTGCCTGGAATTGTCTGTCCAGGTACTGCTCCACCTGGATATGATCCTCCACCAGTTCCTGGAATTGTTTGACCAGGAATTCCTCCACCAGGATAAGAAACACCAGTGCCCGGAATTGATTGACCAGGAATTCCTCCACCAGGATAAGAAACTCCACCTGTTCCGGGAATCATTTGCCCAGGTGGCATTCCACCAGGATAACTAACCCCTGTTCCTGGAATACTTTGTCCCGGTATTGCTCCACCAGGATATGTTCCACCAACACCAGTTTGTCCAGGATAAGTTCCAGGAATCGTCGTACGACCTGGAACCACACCTCCGGGATATCCTTGTCCAGTAGGTCCAGTTTGTCCTGGCACGGCTCCTCCAGGATATGTTCCTCCAACTCCAGTTTGTCCTGGATACGTTCCAGGTCGTCCACCTGGATATGTAACTCCAGTTCCCGGAATTGTCTGGCCAGTTTGTACTCCACCAGGATAAGAACCACCGGTACCAGGGATTGTTTGACCAGGCGGTACTCCTCCAGGATATGATACACCAGTTCCCGGAATCGTTTGTCCAGGTGGTACTCCGCCAGGATATGAAACACCAGTTCCTGGAATTGTTTGACCAGGAACAGCTCCGCCAGGATATGACACACCAGTTCCAGGAATTGTTTGACCAGGCGGCACTCCACCAGGATATGAAACACCAGTTCCAGGAATTGTTTGACCAGGAACAGCTCCGCCAGGATAAGAAACACCAGTTCCAGGAATTGTTTGACCAGGCGGCACTCCGCCAGGATATGAAACACCAGTTCCGGGAATTGTTTGTCCAGGTACTGCTCCACCTGGATAGGCGCCTCCATGATAAGTACCTGGTCCACCTGGAATAACACCACCAGGATAAGTCACTCCTGTTCCCGGTATGCCTCTAGTTGGTCCTGTTTGTCCTCCAGGATAGGTTCCCGTTTGGCCTGGAATTGCGCCGCCAGGATATTGAACTCCACCTGTTGGTCCTATCTGTCCTCCAGGTCGTGCTCCAGTCTGTCCTGGTACCGCACCACCAGGATAAGTGACACCTCCAGGTCCAGTTACCGTACCCGTTGGTCCAGTCGGTCTACCAGGATACGTTCCACCAGGCATTTGTCCCGGATAAGTTCCCGGTCTCCCTGGAATCATTCCTCCAGGATATTGAACTCCCCCAGTCGGTGCCGTTTGTCCTCCAGGATATGTTCCACCAGGTCGTGCTCCCGTCTGTCCTGGTACAGCTCCACCAGGATAAGTAACTCCTCCAGGTCCCGGTACTCCACCTGTTGGTCCCGTTTGTCCTCCTGGATACGTTCCTCCAGGTCGTGCTCCCGTCTGTCCAGGCACAGCTCCACCAGGATAAGTAACTCCTCCAGGTCCTGGTACTCCACCCGTTGGTCCCGTTTGTCCTCCAGGATACGTGCCACCAGGCATTTGTCCCGGATAAGTTCCCGGTCGTCCTGGTATCATTCCACCAGGATAAGTAACTCCCCCAGTTCCTGGTCCTCTTCCAGTTGTTCCCGTTTGTCCTCCTGGATAAGTACCTGGAGTTTGACCAGGAATTATTCCACCAGGATAAGTTCCAGGACCTGCGCCTGGAATCATTTGACCTGGAACACCTCCTGGCGTTCCTCCAGGAATCATTCCACCAGGATAAGTTCCAGGACCTGCGCCTGGAATCATTTGACCTGGAATACCTCCTGGCGTTCCTCCAGGAATCATTCCACCAGGATAAGTTCCAGGACCTGCGCCTGGAATCATTTGACCTGGAACACCTCCTGGCGTTCCTCCAGGAATGATACCACCAGGATAAGTAATTCCTTCCCCTGGTCGCATTTGACCTGGAATTCTTCCACCGGGATAAGTTTCAGAACCCGGTGGGTAAGGTGGCATTAAAATTCCAGGACTCCCAGGCTTTTGAACACCACCAGGATAAACTCCTCCAGGACCAGTGATTCCCCCAGCTGATCCTGTGGGAAATCCAGGACACCCTTCGCATCCAGTTCCTCCGGATGACATACTTTGCGCCTGACCCATCCCGTTGCTACCGCCTAAGAAAATAAATTGTTATCCTAAACTTTCTTTACATTTGAAATTAAATTTATTATTTAAAAATAAATTGTAAATCAAACGAAGCAAATATTTGTAATTAATAATTAACAATAGTGTTTTTTTAATAAAATAGTTTCGTAATTTGTTTACCTAAAGTGAATAATTAAATTGATTAGAATTTTAGCGAACTAAATATTTGTAATTAACGAAATGAATTTCAACTGAATAATTAGTTAAAAAATTTGTCTATCCAACAAAAAAATATAAATAAATTGTACTGAAATCTAAAAATTTGTTTGTCTGTCTAATAATAAAGTTAATTATAATTAAGAAATTCAAAAACTTTTATCGATTATTAAATAAAATATTAATTACTAATTAATAATTAATAATTAATTTACTATAATTAATAATTATATATTAATGTTAAACTAAGTATTTAGTATTTAATTAAATTAATATTCAAATAATTCAACAAAAATATAAACAATTAACGTTGATCATTAAAATTATTCTAATTCTAATTATAAAACATTAATTACATTATAATAATTAAATATTAATGTTAAACTAAATATTTACTATTTAGTAATTAATTAAATTAACATTCAAATATTTCAACGAAAATATTAACAACGTTGATCATTAAAATTGTCCTAATTCGCTAAATAAACATTAAAATAAATTTAATCATCTAGCCAATAAATAAATTATCGAATAAATTTAGTTCTACCGAAAATCAACTAATTAAGTATAGCTAATATCATAATTTAGTCAAACGATTATCAAATTAATTAGCTACTTGAGCAATTCGATAAATATTATCAATTTAAAAGAGTAAATTTCCAAAAAACTGATTTTCTGAAAATGAAAAAATTTACTCACTGACAATAGCACGAGAGGATTGTTGAGTAGCTTCAGCCTCTGCTTTGCCATCTTTTGGACCATTTGTATTTGAACTCATATACTGCGCTTGAGTCTGACCTCGGAAACGTCCACGAAAAGGATTTGTCTGTCGAGTCTTTCGTCTTTTATGCACCAAACGTTGTTTTCCAAATACATTTCTCTTCAAACGATTTCGAAATAATTCCGAGTCATCCAAATTTTTTTTCTCTTCTAATTCAATATTTTCCTCTTTTATCAAATGTGGTCTTCGATCCACTAATAATATTATTGCAGCGTCTTGACAAAAATCTACAATCCGTTTTCCTGCAATTTTCTCAACCTAAAAAATCAAAATGAATTATTTTTTATTACGAACTTGTTAATTTTACTAAAAGTTTATATTACCAATTCTTATCAGAAGTAATTTTTGACCAATTTTTTTATTAATCAAGTTTGCAACGTTTGATCAACGTTAGAAAAAAAAATATAATTTTTGTTTACAAATTTTTTTTTTCTAAAATTATTAATCAAGAATTTGTTTTAAATAGTTTTCAACATAAATTTATAGAAATTTTAAGTAAAAAAATAATTTCTTTTCTAATTCGATGAGCATAAACGTTGTAAAGTTCACTTCTTTTTTCTAAAAATCAAAAAATTTACCTCCGACTTGTCCAAAATTTGATTCGAAACGAATACAGTTCTCGGTTTACTTTTGTAGATGTCTTTGAAGAAATTTCCACCAGGCGAAAAATCACGCTTCGCTCTCTCGAGATAACACGTGTTTTGTATCTCATCTTTATAGGCAATGAAATTCTGCAATGACAGTAAAAGCAAAAAAAACCATTAAATACATTTTTAATTTCATTTTTTTTTAAATTTAAAAAATTTTTTTTAAAAATAAAAAACAAACAAAAAAATACTCACCGTGCGACGATCCGAGAAACTCAAAGAACTTGAAAAATTAACATCGTCCGGCAAAATGTCATTACCATCTAATGATCTGTCAAACCTTGTTTTTTCCTAGAAGCAAAAAATTAAATTTTCATTAATTTATTTGTCATTGAAAAAATTTTCAATAAAACAATTATTGGAACATTTTGTCAAAATTCCCCCTGGAGTTAAAAAATACTTAAAAGTAAATAAAAACTAGACTTTTTTTTATATTTTTTGTAGGGTTTTTTTGTTTTAGTTTTTGTTTTAGTAGAAGTTTAAATAGAAAATCGAAAAAAAGAATCTTTTTTCAAAAAAATAGAAAACTTTTCTTCTTCATTTTCTAAACAGACGCCGTCGTTTCTTACATAAAACTTGGAAAAAGCGGTTCTCGCGAAAATGACGAGGACCACGAGAATTAGCCGCATGTCGAGCATCTGGAGGTCTTCGTCGACTGGAGCTTAATTCCCCAAGTTCCTTTTTGCACTCGAGACGAAAACTCCCACTCTTCGCGAAAATGAGATTTCTTCGTTGGAGATTACCCTCACTCTTTGATTCTCTATACACATCGTTTCTAAGGGACCTTTTCTCGTCGGGAGAAAAAAAAAGGGACAATTAATAGAAAACCATTCCGCGAAACTCGAGTCTCATTACACACTCGGCAAAAGCAGAAATGGGCAAATTACCAAAATAATTTTCGCTAGAAATCAATTTTTAGCTGTGTGAATGCCACCGGCAAATAATTAAAATGTCAATGTTATTTTCTCATTATTTTCTATTTTGAATTTTAAAAATTATTTTCTATTTTGAATTTTAAAAATTAATTTCCATTTTGAATTTTTAAAACTAATTTCTAATTTTTATACAGTTTATTAAAATTAATCAATTTTTTCCTAATTTATTAATTTAAATTTAATAAATCAAATTTATTCTCAATTCATTTATAATTAAATTTATCAACTACTTTCATTAAAAAGAAAAATAATTTAATCTTTAATTCAAGTCACAATAAAATTAATTTTATTCGTCAAATAAATTTGGAAATTGATTTTGGAAATTAATGATTAATAATTAATAATTAATAATTAATGAATAAAATAAAATACAAAAATTAGTTTTTTTTCTTGCTTAAAAGAATGTTTCAATTAAAATGCGAAAATTGGAAATAATTTCCGAAATGATTACGATCGAAAAATGAGAATTAAATTCGCGACATTAATTCGTAAAGTTGATGAACGATTATATTATTCTATCTACATCCCTGATTTGAGAGATGCATCTCTAAACTCTCACGCGAATTTTCTTACTACTGTTTTTACTGTAGCCTGTCTCGCCTTGTGTAATATCCGTCTCGAGATCTAGTTACTAAAATGATTAGGCGAATTAAGCATTATACGAATGCACGTGAGGGAGAGAAATGCTATAATTATAAATTAATCTAATAATAACGCCGATGAAATGTACACGAGACTTATTGTACAATCGTTTAAAGAAATGTACACGAAAACTCCAGTCTAAAACAGAGAACAAAAAATTATATTAATTATAAATAATATAAAAATATAAACAATATGTAAATTTTTTTTGTAGATAATTGTAGTTTACTACGAAACTACGAACTAATTCGAATTTTTATTATCACTTCTTATAAAAATTTTACCAACTTTTTTATTTATTAGTTAATAATTTTGTTACGAATTAACGACACCTGATAAAATCTACTTTGTATCAGTTTTAATATTATTTGTGTCATCAATTCTTTCAATGACACGGTTTCGTTAATCATAAGGCGCACGTCCCCCTTTAGATGCTCTAATTATGCATTCCAAATCATTTATAGAAAACAAGTCAGCTATTCTCTATGACTCGTAGTTATCAAATATCCCTCTTATTAACATTTATTAATTAGATAATTTCCTTATACCGCCTAATGTCACGCATCAGTTCAAGATCACACGTCTCGCAATCGAAAAAATATTATTGAAGGGCTCTTTCATTATTTACTTCTTTTTTTCGTTTTTAAAACATTTTTTCGAATTCCATACCGAAAATAATTGCAAAAAATATGTAACGAAGAAATTAATTTCACAATTATAATTTTCTAATAATGTAAATTTATTCTTTTTCTAATTATTCTTTACTCCGCAATTATTGAAAATAAAAATCCAGAAAATTATTAAATTATTAAAAGCAAAAATCTCGAGGTATCCTATTATATATTAAAGAAATATTTCTAAATTAATTATTACCAAGGTTTTTTTATTTTTAAATGTAAAATTCAATTTTTGACCAATTTGAGATTAAAACTTTTTTAAATTAATTTATTAAGTAAATACTTAATTATTATTGTTTCATTATTTTCAAAAATAAAGTCTTTTGAATGAATTCAATTATTTTCATAAATAACAACATTCTTCAGGAAAAATTAAATTATTTTTACAAAGAGTAAAATTCTTTGCAAAAATTCAATTATTTTCAATACAATTATAAAATTCAATAAAAATTGTTTTAAAAACTCCATTATTTTCAAAAAATTCGGAATGAAATTCGTAGAATAAATTCAATTAAGATTTTTGAACACTTTAATAAAATCCCTGGGAAGAATTCGACGATTTTCGTAAATAACAAAATTCTTCGCAAAGATTTAATTATTTTCGTAAATAACAAAATTCTTCGCAAAGATTCAATTATTTTCGAAAAAATAATAAAATTCTTCGCAGGAATTCAATTATTTTCAAATAAATAATAAAATTCTTCGCAAGAATTCAATTATTTTGGCATAAGTAATAAAATTCCTAGTAAGAATTCAATTATTTTCATAAACAAACAAAATTCTTTGTAAAGATTTAATTATTTTCATAAATAACAAAATTCTTCGCAAAGATTCAATTATTTTCGAAAAAATAATAAAATTCTTCGCAGGAATTCAATTATTTTCGCATAAGTAATAAAATTCTTCGCAAGAATTCAATTATTTTCAAAATTTTCTACTCAAATTCTTTACAATAAATTTCTAATGATTTTCAAAACATTAATTTCAAAGTTGAAAAAAATTTTGAAAGAGAAATATTAAATTATCAACAGGAAATTTTGAAATTTCTCTAAACTGCACTTGTTAGGTAATTAAAAATTTAAATTCCCGCTACAAGAAGTTATGCGTTTAAAAATAACAATTTGCAGTGCGATATACTGAGTACTACACAACCCTGATAAAATAATCTACAGCGGGAAAATCTAAAATTAAACCCTCACTCTCTTCTCTTCGTTAAATTAAATATTTTCTAGTTTTTTTTAACTATCTTTATTAATTATTAACTTTTTTTTATCAATTCAACTTAAAAAAATGTCTCATAAACGATTAAAATTCGATACAAATTTTATTATGTAGAATATAAATTCACAGTTTTAAAAAGAAAATTTTTTTTCACCCTTATTTTTCAAATGCAAAACATTTAGAAATGATAAAAAAACGAAAATTTTTGTCGTTACATAGAGAAATCATTTTGAAAAAAAATTCTATACAAAAAATGTCAGAAAAAACATTTTTTCTCTGGAAGTTTTTTTCTAAATTAAATATAAACTTGTTAAAATGCAATTTGTACAATTTTTCGAGTAAAAGTTCTCTTAAACGACAAATATGTAAAAGGTTATTGACGCGTTTATCTTTTCTCTCTCTCTCAATATATAAAAGCTGCATAACATTAACCTTTCGCTGAGAGAAAAAAGATTCACCTGTACAGGTACCGAGAGATTAATCTTTCATTTTACTTGAAGACTTCATATTATAGAATTTTCGACATATTTGATATTCGACTACAAAAAAAAGTAATTTTTGATACAAGAAAAGTTTTTCAGTTAAAAATGTATTTAATTATCATTGTGTATATTAAATTAACATTTTATTATTATTTATTATTGATTATAATTATTAAGTTGTTAAATTAAATTATTATCGAGTATAATTGTTAAATTAAATTATTATCGAGTATAATAACATATTACATATATTTTTCTTTCAAAAACAATTTTTTCCTCTTCTTCCATAAAAAAAATTCTTTCCCCTCTTTCTATTAATCACAAAAATAAATGAAATCTTTCTATTAATCAGAAAAATGAATGAAATCTTTCTATTAATCAGAAAAATGAATGAAATCTTTCGATTAATCAAAAAAAATGAATAAAATCTTTCGATTAATTACAAAAAATAAACAAAATTTTTCGATTAATCATAAAAATTAAAAAAAAAAGTAATTAACCCTCGTGTGTTTTCACAATATTTTAAGGCCTCGGTGAACCTTTTGGAAGGAGGTGAAAGGGGATTCAAAGTTTGCTTGACGTCATTCAATAAATATAGAGAGAGGAAAAGAGTGAGAGCACGGAAGAACTAAAATCGGATTTATCAAGAGTGTGCACAAGAGAAGGATAAAAATAAGAAAGGTAAATCTGGTACACATATAATATATATGTGCGCGGCGAGATATGAGTCTGACAAAGAGAGTAAACGTGCACTGTTCATATAGTGGAGGCGCGCGCGATATCTTTTTCTCCTCATCGGTTTCGTGGAGGATTTTAACGGTAAAATTCACTCACAAGTCTACTTTAACACACAAATTATCTACTTTATCTATACTCTATCATTTTCTTTTTTTTCGCAGTGATTACACTTTTGCCTAAAAAGGAAGTAGACGCTTTATACTTCCCAATTTCCTATACAGAAATCGCACTGCAAATTGTTATTTATGTAATTGTTGAGTTAATTAAATACTAGACTAAATAAATACTGAGATAAATAAATACTGAGGTAAATAAATACTGAGATAAAAAAATACTGAGATAAATAAATACTGAGATAAATAAATACTAAGCTAAATAAATACTAAACTAAATAATTATTAAGCTAAATAGCTGCCAATCTAAATAAATACTAAACTAAATAAATATTAAGCTAAATAACTACCAATTTAAATAAATACCAAACTATATAAATATTAGTTACATTTAATTACTACTCCCAAATGATTTGATAATTATATTAATAAATAATCACGAATTTAGAAATTAAAAACTATCTACTACTTAAATTTTCCCGAAAAAATAAATTGAACTAATTATTTGTTATTAAATTATAACAAATTATTTTCAAAAGACAAAATCAATGTTTCCTTAAAAACATTATTTCAAAAAACACTCACGTAATTCAAAATTTGATTGATACATTCTGAAGTTTCCACTCTGATGAAAAACGTTCCGATAAAAACTCCGTAGCTGAATCTAAAAAAAATTTAAACAATTATTAACTAATAAAAAAAATATTTATACAATTACTTACAAATAAAAATTTTTTTAAATAATTATTGACTAATAAGAAAAATATTTATACAATTATTTACTAATTAAAAAAATATTTATACAATTATTCACTAATTAAAAAAATATTCATACAATTATTTACAAATAAAAACAATATTTAAACAATTATTTACTAATTTTGTACAGTTTTAAATTACAATAAACTGTTTTAAAAAACAAAAACAATAAATGTTTCATTAAGAAATTATTTCAGAAAACACTCACGTAATTAAAAACTCGATTGATACATCCTGATGTTACCACTCTGATGAAAAATGTTCCAATCAAAACTTCGTAGCTATGAATGCTAAAAAAAATTTCAAATAATTATTTACTAATTAAGATTACAGGCGAATAAAAAGATGATAAAGATTTTTCATTAAATTTCACTATCATTTCTAATTACGATTATTTACTAAGCATTGCTTTCGTATATTCAATTATCAAATAAATTAACTTCCTCGTGAAGAGAGCAATAATAACAATTATAGTAAAAATTACCTTATGGTAGTGAGTTTTTAATTAAAAAAATAATAAATATGAAAATATTCCAAAAATATTAAAAATTAGAAAGAAAATCGATTTTCCTAAAAACATATTGATGATAATTATAATATTTTTATTATTATTATTATTACTATTATTATTATTATTATTATTATTATTATCATCCTTAAAAAACTCATTTTTATTCCAAAGTAGCAATAATCTCAGAATTCCCTGAAATAAAAAGCCATTTTTAAGCACGTGGCTCTGAACAAAAACGAATTGAATTTCCGCTTCTTTTACCACAACATTTAACTGCAAAGTCAATATTGCGAAAAAGTAATGATAATTACTGTCATAATGAAACTCTTAGATAGCTGTGGGAGTTCAAAATTGTTGCTATTGCTATATTGGTAAAAGAATAAAAAAAAGGAAAAAAAAAATTGTTCCGTAAAGCCATTGTACTTCAATTGTGGCAAAGATACAGTGACTTTATCGCATCTTATGAAATTGACTCTGAAATGAGTTTAACGGAGTCTTAAATCCTCTTTTATTGAAATCGTGCTTCTCGATTTATCATTAAAAACGCCTTTTTATTCATCAAAATTTATTTAAAATCTCTATAGTATAAGGTATAAATATAACTACAGTATAAATCATAAAAAATCAATTATATTTCTCAGTAATCATATATATAATTTTACCTTCATTCAAAAGACTTAATATCGACAAATTAAAAAGTTTCAATTCATTTATAGATTTTATAACGAAGAAAATTGAGCAGTTTACAAAATTAAAATTCTAATGAATAAAAAATAATAGTAGATAATTAATTTATTAATTTTAAAATAGTATCAAAAAGTAGCTTCAAGACTGAAAAAATAAATAAACAAGTAGCTTTTGGAAAATTAAATTTGACGACCTAAAAAAACTCGTTTTACTTGATTCAGAAAAGTAACAAAAATTTGTTTGGTAAAAAATAATTAGTTTTTTTAAATTAGTTATTTTTAAATTCTCATTTTAATTTATTTTTCCACAGGAATTGAACCTATTAATTAATTTCAATGTAAAATAATTTTAAAATTTAACTATTTCGAAAAATTACAATTCTAATTCTTTCAAAATTCATCTTTTTTCAATTCTTAAGAAAAGTTATTTAATATATTTATATTTTTTTTAAAAACAATAATTAATAAATTTTTATAATAAATATTTAAATATTATTAGTTTATTACCGATTAACAACAATTAAAATTTTCTATGATTTTAGTGTATGAATCTTTTAAATTTCAATTATTTCTATATAAAAATTCCTGCTTCTAATATTTAATTATTATAAAAAATTTCAATTAAAATTCATCTTTAAATCAATTATTATTAGAAAGTTCTAAAAGATTGAAATTGTTTAAATAAATAAAAAAGTAATTGATAGAATAATTGAATTCTTATAAAGAACTTTAAAATTTTGGAAGAATTTTAAAAATTTTGAAAATAATTTAATTCTTTAAAAAAATTTAATTAAAAATGTATTAAACATAATTATTTGATTCTAATAAATAAATTTAAATCCCAAATTAAAAAAAAGTGTCCAAATAGTGGCAAATCGTAAAAATAGTAGAAACAGTATTTTTAAAATTAAAAAACTGATAATTATAAAAAAAAGAAGTATAAAAAATAATAGAAACAAAACCGAAAAATTAGAAAAGTTGTACCTGGAAGTAAATTTTTCTCCAAAATTTAAGATTGATGGGCATTACACAAAGAAAGGTAAAAATAAATGCGACCAACTCCCCTCAAGACAAGAAGACAAGGACGAATGACTCATGCAGATGTTACTCCTGTACCGAGCAAAAATTAATCCTCTAAAGATCCTTCGTCATTCAGTGAGTGTTACAATTATCCAGGATTTCTGAAAATAAAAGAAAATATTTTAGAAACAAAATAAATAATAATAAAAATAAATCGAGAAAATTACCAAAGGGGTAAATTTTAATTTATTAGTTTGACTTTTTGCCAAAAATTGAGTCCACTTTTATTTTAACCCTTTTTTCAGCAGTAAAATAAATTTTTTTAGCGCAGTAAAAAAATTTTGTTTAGCTATAAGAAAAGGCGAAAAAGACAAAGCAGTCCTTTACTCTTTTTGCACACTTTTCCAAACCAATTAATCTCCATAAACAATGGAAGCGACAAAGAGAATACGTTATCTATCTTAGTGAAAAAATGAAATTTCATTATTATTTCTCCCCAATGTGTATTATACTTTTTTTTTCTTTCTTCTCACTTACATGTATTCATACGTGTAATGTATCCGTGATAATTTCACACGTTCTGTTATATATGTTTTCCTTTGAGAAGACAGTTGAATTTACTTTTCAGAGTATAAGTTGAAATTTTATCAGTGCTTCTTAATCAGTTTATAGCTCGTGGAACATACTGTAACTTAATGTTTCTATACGATAACTCTGTTCTTTTTTATTCATAGCAAAGTATATAATAGGTATATACGTACAACGATATTTGCGCACTAGTTCCTATAATTTTTGTCGCGTGGGATCAAGACTTTCTTAACGAAATAATACATAACTATTTTCCAAATCAAATGTTATTTAATTTCACTAATTATTATTTACCATATATGTATGTATTTCATTTCTCCTTTCTCTGTGATTTTACGGTAATTTTCCCCATGCTCCTAAAAGGGCGTGAAATTTACTTTTTTCTTCAACTTTTATTTGATGCATGCATTTTAATTCTAGAGAAATGAATTTAATTTAAATTAAAAAATTTAATTTAATTAATTATTTTAAATTTAATGTAAATTAAAAGTTTTAATTCTATAAATTATTTTTAATTAAATTGAATTAAATTAAATTAAATCAATACCTATCAAAAAGTTCTACGAGAATAAAATTATTTAAATACAAAAGTAAATAATTGACAAAGTCATTGATTATTTTTAAAAATTTCAACTGTTCCTCTATTTCTTTTTTTTTCAAATTTTAACTAAATGAGAATAAAATTATTTAAATACAAAAATAAATAATTTACAAAGTCATTGATTATTTTAAAGAATTGCAACTGTTCCTCTATTTCTTTTTTTTAAATTTTAACTAAGGAATAAAATTCAAAACTATTTTAATTTTTCTAAATAATTTGTTTCATCAATAAAGGTAAATTTATCTATATTATAGAACTACTTTAACAGAAAAATAGCTCATGGAAAAAATATTTGAATAAATTTGCGAACCCATGACCCCATTGAAGAAATTTATAGAAATACTTTAGTTATTCTCACAAGAAGAGAGAAAAATTAAATTGATTACATTCGCATTTCCATATTATGCGCTGCACTTAATGAAGTATATTTATAATCTCATTATACTAATTTTTCCCGTTCTAGAAATACAAATATATATATTTATTTGTTTATTTTTATCATTTTATTAAATAAAAACAATGACTTACCCAGGCATCTCTATGGGCGCGAGAAAGCGGAATTTTATAATTGCCCCTTGTGCAGCTCGATCAATTCGCATTTATTATTTAATTGCTCCTTAGATCACATTAATCATATATAAAAAAACATAACTGGACCAATAGTCTGCAATCTGTAACAAAAATATCATAAACATAATCATGGGAAAATTGTTTTTCAAATACAATTTATAATAGACAGTAAATCAAGATCTAAAAATCTTTCACAGCTATACGTATTCAAATATATTTCAAGATTCGTACCGAAAAATTCCAAATAATTAATTTTATATTTAAAAATCCAATTGAACTTGACATTAATTTAAACATCTTTATTTAAACATTCCATAATAATTTTTGAATATTTAAATATAAAGACTTAAAAAGTTGAAATACTAAAATAATGGGGTTGCCATTTATATTTTGCCACAAGATGCTTGTACAACTGAATGATTTATTATCCCTATAAAGTTAATATTAAAAAAAAAAAATGAGAATAAAAGAGAGTTGCAAGTTAAGAAAACAAGGCTTATTATTATGCTAAAAGTGGATTTTTTTCAACTTTTATGGCAATTTGTACTACTTTTAAAAATGAATTGACCTTTTTCTTTATTTTATTGTTTGCCACTTTCTATTCTCTTTTATTTAACAAACAGTGCCTTCTTTTCTCTTATATAAAATGTTATGTAGATGATATACTTTCTGCCTAAAAAAAATTTACAATTCCGCATTTCCTTATCGGTTTGTAGTACAAAAAAATGAACGTTTTTAAATTTGCTACATAAATAATATTATTTCTACAGCTCCTTAACAATACGTGATTCTAAATAATAAACACCGCACTCTCATTTTCTAAACTCTAAACAAAAGCTCTTAACAAATTCAAAAATGAATAAAACCATATCAAGTTGACGACAAAAAGTGAAATTTTGTGAGAAAAAAAAATTATTCCTTGTAAAAATATTATTAATGACCCTAAACAAGTTATAATTACGAAACAATTTATATACTTTTGGAATAAATTTTTAAGATCCTTCTCTCTATTATGTCTAATAAAGTTTTTCCCTAACTTCTTCCTGTGTTTATTCAATTATCATAATTGAATTTTAATATTTCTCAGTGATTTCGGAATTTTTTTTTGAAATTCTTCTTTGAGATTTGAAATATTCTTCTTTTTGAGAAACAAAAAAAAATTAGAGAAGAAAGAAAAGAGAGAGAGAGAGAGAGAAAAGAGAAATTATTCTAAATGATATTAAAGTGACATCACAAGAGTCACAATAAAAGAAGTTTGAAAATACAATAGAAAGATTGTCAATCTTATTCTCACGAAAATGACAACAATATTTTCTCACATTTTCATACAAGTTTCGAAAAATTTCCTATTATCGTAAAAATAATAACAGAGATTGTATAAATAACGAATTATTAATTTGATTTTCATTTCTGATAAAATCGAAATAAACAAATAATTAAAAATACATAAATTTTTCATGACAATTCGGCTATGAATCAAATTCACACGATTGTTGTACTTGAGTCTCTCTAATTAATATAAAAAAGTTTTACTAAAGTCAAGCTTCGTACTTGATAGTTAATTTTAACTTCTGAATTAAATTACACTCGAAAAAGGAATAATTTTTTTTTAAACAAGAGTCTAGCTTCGTACTCGATAATTAATTTTAACTTCGAAATTAAATTACACTCGAAAAAGGAATAATTTTTTCTTAAACAAATATTTAAATAGCCATTTATTTTCCCACGGGAATTAAAGTATTCAAAATTATTTCAATGCGAAATTCTATTCTATTAGCGAGTTTAAAGTAATTAAAAATTCTCAATTTGAAACAAACAAATAATTAAAAGCAAATAATTTTTTACTGACAATTCATTAAATCAAATTTATACGACTTTTGTACTGGAGATTAATAAAAATATTTTTTCTAACATAAAAAGAAACCCAGAGAACTTTATAGAATTTAAAGACCAGTCGAGTGAAAAGCGACCCTCTTCTTCTACAAACACAGACAGTATTCTATGAAACAATACTTCCTCCCTGCTCAACAATAAATCAAAAGAAATTGAAATTGCTAGCTTCCGACTTTTTAAGGGAGAGGAGAATTGCAAATTTACAATATATGCGTGGTTGCGTTCATCTCAACTGATGCAGATCAGTATGTTGTATTATTATAACAGCAGGTCGTTCAACGAAGTCAAGGAACATCGCTTCACATATACAAACACACAGTACAGTCTGCGAGAAAAACGCCTACGTCTTTCCATTGAATCAAAAGAGCAACAAAGAGGTATATAAATAATAAAACGAGATAGTCTCAAAAAGAGAGAGGCAAGGGGTTGATAGAGTGAGAGGAAAATAAAACTTCTGGTCAAACACGACACTCCGCGGACGGCCGGTGAAGGGAACAGTTGTCTGTGTTCCATTCTCTCTCTCTCTCGATTTTAAAAATCGAAAAGTTAAAATTTAAACAGAAAAAAGATGTATCCTCAGTGAAACTTTTTTAAAATACAATAAAAAATCTCGTCCTATTCCAAAACCAAAAACTGACGTTTGAAAAAAAAATGAGAAATTTACCAAAAAAACAATTTAACATGATTCCTAAATTTGGAAATTAGAAAGAGTGAAAAAGTGAAAAAGTGCGTGTTCGTGAAGAGGACAAAAGATTTTAAATATGCTTCCACTAAATCCGTCTCTGATTCATCCGAATGAATGTTAATCCGATAATAAAAGTTCGGTGATCTCAATGCTCATGAAAAGTCGCGGAGACTTTAATGCTTCGATTCAAAAAAAAAATTATTTCCATTTTCGAGTGAAATTCACAAAATACTCTAAAGGTGAATAGATCCCAATGAATTATACAAAAAAATAGAAAATAGGTGAGAAAACTTTCACAACATAGAAAAAAATCGTAGAACCAAGAAGAAATTAAACCAAATGAAGAAAAAGTCAAAAGACCTTTAGAGTTAATAAAAGTTAAAAAAAGAAAGTGAAGGAAACTAAAGTAGAGAAAATCGAGAAAATACAAGAAGAGGAAATAAGAAGCAAAAGACATTTAAGGGAAAATAATAAAGAAGATAAAAAAAAGAGAAAATAAAGAAGGTAAAGAAAAGAGAAAATAAAGAAAGTGAAGAAAAGAAGAAAAGAAGGAAAAGAGGAAAATAAAGAAGGTAAAGAAAAGAAGGAAAATAAAGAAAATAAGGAAAGTTAAGAAAATAAAGAAAGTAAATAAACTCAATAAAAACTCGAAAAGAATATAGAAAAGAACAATACAAAATAATTACACCAAAAAGAACAATTTAAAAAAAATACCAGGAAGAGAAAAGTAAAATAGCAAATAAAAATTACTAAATCCCGAGAAGAAACAAAAAACCGTTCAATTTTCGGTCAAGAGTAAATTGTTGTTCGCGAATTACTAGTTTAAAGGCCAAAAAGATTTCGACACTGAGTTTTCACAATTGATCAACAATCCAGAAAGTGGTATTTTGTGAAAGTTTTTTTTATATTTTGTACCTGTTAATTTGAACTCCTTGCGTTCTCGATGAGCGACTGATTTTTCCTCCATTTTTTGTGTGTTACAGTTCTTGTTGTTGTTGTTATTATTGTTATAGTGATAAAAAAAAAATTGCGTGCGTGAGCAATATTGAGCCGAAGGGAAACACAATTTTTTTTTCGTCAATGTGACAAAGCCTCAGGCATTTTCGAGGTCGTGGAGAATGATCTTGGTGTACGAGATCCTGCTGCCCCTCGTGGGATTCCTGACCGTTGTCGTCCATGGTATGTGTATTTGAAATTAACATATTGCAAGTCCTGACCTTCTGGCTCCGTTAAGAAAAAAAAAAAAGAAACGGAAACACACACATGAGTTACTCTCATGAAATGTATCAAACGATCCGTGACATTTCGATTATGCGCCTGCAAAAGAAAAACCCAATCATTTTATCGGAATTTCGAGTGCAAAAAAAAAGAAAAAAGATCGATTTCATTTGCGTAATATATTACAGTGTTTTATCGATCAATCACAGGAGAAGTTTTTTCATCTAATTGGACATTTACGCTTTTTTCCCATTTGTCAATGATATAAAGAAAAAAAAGTAAAAGAACGTTTAGTATAAATTTCTTTAAAAAAATTATTATAAATCGAAATAAATAAACCTATTTTGACAATTGACTAGACGTGAAAAGAAAACATTTTAAAAATAAATAATTAACTGCAAATGTAATTATGATTCCCTTTTTACTGAATAATAAAATAGGATATTATTTACATACGTAATTAAATATCTGTCATAAATATTATTCTTATTATTCAAATCCGGTATGAGAATTGAGATGAAAAATATCAGGAATTTCCCTTCTCCTGAAAGTTGATTGGTGACAAATACTGTAATTAAGTAGAAAAAATAATAAGAACAGTGTATAATTTCTATATATTTTGTTATCGCCCACTCTCGCGATCTACGTCCTCGTAGAATTTCAGAGTGCCTCGAGGTCACCCGGTATATCCCGAGAGAGACATTTATAAGACTCTCACCTTCTCCAATTTACCTGCTTTTGTTATTATTCGCGTTTTATTTTATTCGCTCTACTTTTTTCCGACATTTGTGACGTAAATTTGTTTTTTTTTTACAGTAGAAAGTGAAATTAAAATAAGAGAATTAAATTTTTTGTTTTTATATAAACAAACAGAATGTTTTGAAAATAAATTAGAGAATATATAATTCTTATAATTATTAAACATCACAAAAAATGATAAAAATTAACATTTAAAAGGTCTCTCTCAGCTTTAGAAACCGAGAGAAACCATAAGTCAAACCCCTTTTTCTACTTTCGATTGCAGAACGTTCTTAAAACCGGAAACAGGGGAGGATTGTCCACCTGTTTTCTTTCTTTTTTTTTGAAATTGAATACAGGTGTAAATATATATTCAAAGAGTGTGACCTAAATTTCAACGTACCCAACACACTGTCGTTACAGTGTAAATTGCAACTTTTTCTTTTGAGATTAAAACTATAAGAGAAATAGTATCCACATATGACAAACCTGATCTAGAAAAAATCCAGGTAAAAGTGAGTTGGTGTCCCTATAGGCGCATTTTCTCCATAGGCGTCCTTGGTATCTCGCAATATAATGTGAAAATGAAATTTTTTTTCCGCAAAATGAAACGCATCGGTTACTTTCCTATCTCATGTCGTGTTTGAGACTCGACCTAGAAAATTGCAAATTATATTTCAGTCACTTAAGGAAATTACAATGTCTTACATCTTATATATATTCAAAGATCAATATTATTATAATAATTTAAGATAATTGTAGAAACTTATTTCAAAATCGAAACAAATAAAGAAAATCGAAACAAATAAAGAAAATAGAATCAAATAAAGAAAATCGAAACAAATAGGAAAATGTAAATATATAACGTAAATATAAATAATATAAATAATATAAATATATAAATATATAAATAAAAAATAAAAAATAAATAACCAAATAATGAACTAAATTTCTATTTTCCACTGGGGACGAAAAATTCCTCTACTTCTCAATTAAAAAATCTAACATTTTATTACACGATATTTACGAAAGTCAACGCCAATTTTTTTTCCGAAACAATTATTCTGGTATTTATTAATAGTAATAAAAAATACTACCTCTAGAAAAAAAATACGTGCAATTTTTTCTGCTCTTTATAAAAATTATACCTTTTTAGAATACTTGTTTCGAGTTCAAGGAAATGCGAAACAAAATCTTTCGTACATATAATTATTCGAAACAAAATAACCGACTTTAAAAATAGAAAAGTTTTTTCATCCAGTTTCCAAGGAAATTTAAACACAGTGTCAAAAAATCGTAAATTTACTAATAATAATATACATTTTTTTAAAACTATTTTTATTCTTTCAATAAAATAATATGTAGTTTGGGAGAAATTATAACAAAAACTCATACTATAGACTTCAAGTATAGACTATTAAAAATAAGAACATAAGTATCAGTTGGTAAAATTTTTTTTTAAACAAAATTCCAACTTCTCGAGGGAAAAAGTATAATATATAAGGAAAGAGATATAATATTAAAATATTCTACTTGTGAATTGTTGACCAATTCGTCGCGTTATTTCTGCATCGTTTGAGACTAATTCTTATGCAGTTTAATAATTGTATTGCAAAGGCAGTCCTGTCACGTTTTATTACGCTTTCTGTTTAGTCGTTCCTGTATTTTCGATTGACATTTACTCAATTATCTCCGACTCTTCTATATTAAGCTGCAATTTTCCTTTCTGAATTCTAATTGAAATTAATTTCAAATAGTGAAATTAGAAATTACGAATAAAATTAATATTGCCTCACCGCGGGTACAAAATAAATTTCAATCAAGTTGCTCCTTTTAGACAAAAATTCTGATACATTCTTTTATTATTTAAAAATATTTAAAAAAATACAAATATTAAGAATTAGTTAAAAAATTAATTAAATTAATAAAAAAGGAAAAGAAAAAAAATAAATTTATAAAAGTAATTATTTAAAAATATTTAAAAAAGAAAAAATACAAATATTAAGAATTAGTTAAAAAATTAATTAAATTTATAAAAAAAAATGAAAAATAAATTTATAGAATATAAAAATAAAACGACAGGGTTGCCACAAATATTTAATTTCATTTTTTCCCTGACATTTCCCTGATTTCCAGACAAAATTCTCACTTTTTCCCTGACCATAAAAAATATTCTGATTTACTCTAAAAATTATTAGATACTCAAAAAAATGTTCTATTAAATTTATTTACAAATTTCATTAATTGTAAAATTATTCACAAACATCAATAACTAAATTTTTAAATAAGTATTTAATTATTACTTTTCTACGGGAATTAAAATTCTTCAGAACATTCAAAATCAAACCTTTCTGAAACCCAACAATTTATAAGAATATTATTACAAAACATAATTTTGTTATAATTTAAATAACCATGAAATTTGTTAATAAAAATTTAATTATTTACAAAAATCCTAAAAAAATCCTTCGCAAGAATTCAATTATTTTTAAAAGTAGTAAATTTTCTCAAAAAAATTCAATCATTTGAAAAAATTGTAATAAAATTCGTTGCAATAATTCAATTATTTACATAAACAATAAATCGATGATTCGGTAATTTCATTTTTTAATCAATTTTTATTAGAAAATTCTAGAAAAATTCAATTATTTAAATTGAATAATTGAATGTTGGTTAAAATTGAATTCTCATAAAGAATTATATCAACAAATTTTTAAATAATTGAATTTTCTTAACAAATTTTAATAAAATTTTTAAGAATAATTACATTTTTCGAGGAATTTGATTTAAATATTGTATCCAAAATTAATTAAAATTCTGCGATGAGTTTTAATATTCATGAAAATAATTTTAAAAAATTTTCAAAAAAGTTATTAAAATTTTCCTAAAATAATTGAATTTCGGTGAAGAATTTTTATATTTATAAAAATAATTAAATTCTTGTAAAGAACTTTGTTAACCTTTTTTTAAATAATTGATTCATGCGACGAATTTTATAAAAATCTTTTTAAATAATTGATATTTTTCAAAAAAATTTTATATAATTTTGTATATTAGATAATTGAACCTACGTGAAAATTTTATTATTTATGAAAATAATAATTGAATTATTTCAAAGAAAATAAGAAATTTATTAAAAATTTCATAAATTATTGAATTTCTATGAAATTTTAACAAGAATTTTATTCAAGTTTTTAAATATATATTTGAATTTTGAAGAAGAATTGTATTATTTATAACAATCATTGAAATTTTGACGAGAATTTAAAAAAAATTTTTTTTAATAATTGATAATTGTAGAATTTTATTATTTATAAAGATAGTTGAAATTTTGACAAAAATTTTTGTGAACATAATTGAATTTCAGCGAAGAATTTTATTACTTTTGAAATTAATTTTATTCTTCCAGCAAATTTTATTCAAGTTTATAAAAGTAATTGAATTTCGGTGAAAATTTTACTATTTATGAAAATAATTGGTTTATTTAGAATAAGAAATTCATCAAAAATTTTGTAATTTTGTTAAAAAATAATTTTGTTTTTACAATGACAAACAAAAAACATCGAAATTTAGAGTTTTTTTTATGGATTTTTGAAATTCGATTTTTTTCAGTACTTTTACTAAAAAATCCCTGACTTTTCCCTGACTTCCCTGACCTGTGGCAACCCTGAACAACTTTTTTTTAAGTATCAGAATTTTCGTGTAAAATAGACAATCATAATTATCCTGAATTATAAATAGAACGACCCAGATAAAATTCGGTTTGTCTCTCGATTGAGTTTCTTTTAAATCCACGTGAGTTCTTAATAATAAAAAGAAAAAAAAACACGTGGTACATGTTCTGCACGTACGGCCAGCAGCAATGGTACCGTATATATCTCACTCTCGTGTCTATTTTACGTTTCAGAGAGCCTAAATGTTACGCCTATCCCACCGTGAGCGCGTTTATCAGTATTTCCTTATGAAGTCGAGAGTTAGCGTTCACTCTTATAAATGTGTCCGTTGATTTCTACAAACTACATTATCACAAACACGAACAAATATATCCATATAAATGTGTATATAAATTTATATATATGTACCTGTAAAGCTCCTTTACGCGACGTTCTAATTTCATGAAAGCAAATATTCTTTGTGTAGATATATTGTATAGGTGTTCACCGCATGTGCACATATATAGTCCAGTTTGACCGATTCCTTCTGATGTTTGCTTTTATAAATTCAAAACCAGATAAACCGACAAAGCGTGCGAAGCTGCGATTTACAGGAGAGGCATTATTTCCCTTCGCTATAAATGTGTATTTTCGCCTTAGCGTTGTTGAAAGGGAACTTGAAGAAAATAAGAAATCCAGATTTCTTATAGGAAACCTGCATTTATAAAATGTGTGTCTGGCACTCCTTTGATTCGCTTGAATATTCGCAATCCGGTCCGGAATATATATTCATATAGAGAGAAGTCCTGCAAATGATAAATGCGAACATTAGAAAATGCAAATGACTTCCATAATTTTAAAAGTACATTTTTCATTTTTATACAGTCAATTAATAATTTTTACAGTCCCGATCAATTCACTACTTTAAAACCCGATAAAGCACAGAAAATCAAATATTTCCAATTTGTTTTTAATTCTTACATTATTTTTATCCTTCACTAACAATCCGAATTTTTTCCAATTCTAAAATTCAATTTTTCTTCTCCAAAATCGAATATAATTAAAATCTTTTTCCCTAAACAATTATTATTTAATTTAATTATTAAACAATTATTAATTTTTTTGTTTGTAAATGAAGAAAGCTTAGAAAATTGGCTATTGACCAAAAGAAATTAATTAATTTCTTGTTTTTGTACAGAAAAATTGTTAACTGCTTATTAATTAATTAATAATTCCTTTTCTTTCGTAAAACAAGCTGAAACTTAAGAAAATAGTCAACCATTAAACGAATTCAAAGTAAAAACAAATAATAGAAAATCCAGTAAAATTATATAAATTGTCATTAATGTAAGAAAAAAAAATGTTTCATTACCAAATCCTGTCATAATAAACGAGACCAGTGCTTAGTATATAACATTATAAATGTTCTTTCTCAAGTTTAATCTCAAGGTTATTTTAAAATAGACACAGGAACTCGTGGTGATGAAATAAATAATGTCTTAAATTCTAATTTCATTTTAATTCATTTGCATCAGAAAGAATCGATCAAATTTTAAACACATCTCTCTCTTTGACACAAAAAATTCCTTCCATTCCTTCCATCATCTCTAACGGGAAGAAAAAAAATTAATTGAAAACTTATAATGCACTCCGAAATTCTTTTCTTCCCCCCTCGCTAGGAACGTTAATTTTAAAACAATAGGAAAATTAATACCTTTTAAAATGTCGATTAAAAAAAAATTATTTTATACGATCAACATTTTTTTCCGCTTAGTAATTATTTCGAAGGAAATTTCACGCTTTAATGACAACTAATTATTGCTAATGGAAATTTTTCCAGACGTCAAAATTAGTATTCTCAAAGGAGTAAATAAGTAGTTTCATTATTTTAATAATGATTCGTATATAGAGAGTATTCTATCGTGATATATATATATATAAAAGTATAGGGAGAAAAAAATCGATTATTATACATTTTCTCATGGAATTCCGTTAAAAGCAACTCGAACTAATTTGTTTTTTATATATACATATACATATAGTGAGAGATGAGTTTCTTTCTTTTCACAATTTCATGAGAAAACTCTTTTTCATCTAAAGTGACATTTATACTTTCTACTTGATCATTTAACAATAATTAACAGATAAATGGCAATAATTTCATAAATGAAGAAAAGAAAGTTAGTGGGTCAATAACCCATCGCGAAGGAGACGTTTAATTACCGAGAATGTAAATTACAGAATATTAATTATTGAAAAAATGAAAATCAATATTAATTAAGTCTTCAAAGTTAATTATTCAAATTATTTCCATGTATTTAGTTTTAGAATTATAAATTCTTCATTTTTCGTGTTGAACTTTATCAATTTAACCCTTTTTATCAATTTTTGTATTACAATTGAGTCTAATTATTTATATGCCGCATAAAAAAACAAATAAAATTCAGATCAATAATAATTGACAAATTAATAACTTGACAAAAAAAATAAAAAGACAATAAATACGGAAAATATAAATAATTGAGAAAAATTGAATAAAAAAATCTACACAATATTCATAAAAAATGAAGAATTTACAAACTTTCATTTCCACTTTCGCTGTATAAAAAATTTTTTTACCGTTTTTTTCAAAATTTTTTTTTTCTCACTTAATTATAGAATCAAGTACTCAATGTCATGTATATTCTTTTAATATGAGAAAAATAAGTGATAGATAAAATGAGATTTCACACACGAAAGTGATTGTGTATGGAAATTGAAATTCCTCAAGTAGTAAATAAATCTTGTCTCTTTTTTTTCTAAATTTATAAGTGCGTTTTTATGCATTTCTATTTTATATTGATCTATTGAATCGCTGATCTTTCGAACTCGCGGAAACAAAAAGAAAAATTCGATCTCAAGACTTTTCACGCCCACGTAATTCTCTCCTTTCAACACAAACTATAGCCATAATCTCTCGATTCGATTATTTCCGCGCGCGTAATTTTTTTTCTCTCTCTCTCTCATGTTTTCGATTATCTTATCGATTAAATTATAGACAAGATAACAATAATACTATAAATAGTAACAAGTTTGCATACTTTTTGGCTAAAAATAATTTTTTTCCTATTTATCTATCCAATTTCATATTTCTCCATTTTTCACTTTTACTAAGTAATAATTTGATATTTAAATTTAGTTAATAAATTTCGTAATTACGGAAAAATATCTATTAATTAACTTTTCATTTTTTAAATTTATTTTCTCTATTTTTTAGATATTAAATCAATTTATTTTCTCTATTTTTTTTACTTTTCAGAGATGTAGGATCAATTAATCATTACTATAATTAATAGCAATTAATTTAAAAACTAAAAAAAAACTATACAAATTAATTTTCTTTCAATTATTTCCAAACAAAAGAAAATGGCTTTTGAGAGAAAATTAATTCTTTCTAATATGGAAACTACGAAAAAATTGTCATTGACCAAATAGAAAAATATTTCCAAACTCGAATTTTAGAATAGAAAAAAGGATAGAAAATAGAAAAAAAGGATAGAAAATAGAAAAAAAATATACAGAGGTCAATTCACCGTGACGAATTTGCGGTCGTCTTGAGCGATGTGCGTTTACGGTTAGACAACAACACACATTTATAATACAACAATTACAACAACAGGTGGCAAGATGCGTAAATTGCACAAGAGAACCTTATTTTCTCGCGCGAGGATAAAAACGTGTCGCAATCTGGACAGGGCGGCACTGACTTTATAACATAAGCGATACGCTGTGTGGCACTTTAAACAATGGATTTTGCAAGTCAAACACAATCATAAAAGGTTTTCCCCCTGCTACCACTTGTCCAACGTCGATAAAATCCAACAAGTTAACAAACATTATTTCAATTAATATATGCGCTCGATTTCGTTCAAATATTCCATTCAAACAATTATTTTACGCCTTATTTACTATACAATGTAATAATACAATTTATACTTTTGAAAAAGTAAATTAAATCGTTCTGGAAAAATCACTTGTTCATTCAGTTCATTCAGTTCATTCAATCAATTCATAATCGATTTTATTCAACTATTATTAATGTATTAATTACGAATTAACTGACAAAATCGAATTTAATTTTCTTAACTCTCTATTTTTATTGAGTAGTTAAAAATTATTGTAACTATGACTATTATTAATTATTGTCAATTAATTAATAATGAATGAATAAAATCGATTTTTAGTTTTTTGCTTAAACTACTCTTATTAACTAAGTAACAATTATTATTATAACTATAACTATTATTGTTAACAATCATCAATTTCCAATTAATTTCTAAATCGATTTTCAATTTTTGCCTAAACATCTATTTTTTAAAACTAATTATCAATTATTATAACAACTATTATTAACGATTAATTTCCAATTAATTACTGAAATTATTTCTAAATCGATTTTTACAATTTTTGCCTAAAATCTATTTTTATTAACTAATTAAAAAATAATTCTATCATTAACAATAAATTTTTAATGAATTAATAAAATCGATTTTTAATGTTTCCTTAAAAATTCATTTTTATTAACGAATTAAAAATTATTATTATTATTATTACTACAATTTGCTTAGAAATAACGACGATACAAAGTGACTTTGCTAGTAAACTCCACAAATAAAATTAATAAAATATAAAATATAAAATAAATATAAACAGAATCCTCCGAGTGATTTTTATTCCCGAAATTCTGGTGAAATAAAATACTAACCGGTTTTTCGTCTTTTTTTTTTTAAATATGTATACCATAAAGTTCCCTCTCAGTAAATGCCTTTGCCTTTACGTGAAAGTTATTGCCTAAAGCCCATTTCGAAAAACGATACTTCTATTTTTGAAAAAAAAAACGATGTAATTTGAATTTTCCTCCTCTGCCACGAACCCATTAATGCAATTTTGTTTCTTCTCTTTTCTTTTCATATAGGAATTTAAAGGAATTTATTCAATTATCCATTACTGTAAAAATCAATTGCGTTAAATCAATTTCCAAATATAACGGTAAAGACCAGACGGTTCGTTATATGCCATTAAATGAATCCGCGATATGGTCAAGGTTAATATCAAGTCCTACATCTCGTCGTTATCCTTTTACGAAAACTACCAATTTTTTATCCGACCTACAAGTCAATTTTAATAGAAAACAAATTCTAATTTTATATTCAACGAAAAGATAAATAAAAAAATAAAAGACAAATAAAAACAAATAAAATCAAATAAAAACAAATAAAATCAAATAAAATCAAATAAAAACAAACAAAAATAAATAAAATCAAATAAAAACAAACAAAAATAAATAAAAAAAAGTGCAGGAAATTTAAAATACAAACGGAGAAAAATCTTATTGAAAGTTGAAGAGAAAATACTTCATTAAAATCAAACGTTTTACCCTATTTCGATAAATATACGTATTTCTATAAATTATAAATATAAACGTAGGAAGATCGACGTGGAAAATTTTTATTTTACATAAAAGTAAATAAATAAATCGTGTAAAAGTGAATATAGCCTACTTTTGGGAATAGAAATCCATTTATAACGGATTTTCTTCGATTTGAAGAAGTAAAATAGAAATTTCCCTAAATAAATAATTCATTTATATCCATCGATGAATACAATAATTACAATAATGTGAATTCGGAATTGAAAAATTCGGACATTGATGGTATCTTTCAATTTCAGTGCACAAACGAGAAAAGAAAAGAGTAGAGAAAAGAACACAAAAGAGTGTAAAATTTACTTTCTAACTCTAATTTAAGTACCAGTCGAATTATCTTTCGTTTTCGAAAAGAAGGATCTAAAGAGAAAAAAAAGAAGAAAAGATAATGTGTCATTATGTTCAGAGGCATATAGAAAAATAATTCCCTTGAAATGATTATTTACCGAAAGAACTTTTTTTTCTGTATGATTATGATGAAACTGACATTTTTAAAATATTTTTTTAGATCATCATTTTCTTGAAATTATTCATTGAAACCAGTTTTTGAAAATATAGACGGACATCCCGATTGACACATAATTACAGTGTATAATATTTAATAGAATCGTTAATTCTAATCAAACATTTCTACACTAAATTCTCAAGTTCACCGAATTTTTTCTTTTTTTCTTTTTATGAAATTAATAGAATTTCTATAACGCAATTTTGATTTCCTCTAATTTTATAACTTATTACGAATTCGTCTCAGGGAATAAATAATATTTGAAACCACTAATTTTAAACTATAGGCGGAAAGTAAAATTAAATTAAAATTATTTTGCTTCGAGATGTCGAATATTTAAATTATTATTCAAAATTGTGAAAAATTGGAATTATACTAATTTCATTGTGACTAAGAAAATAAACTGGAATTAAATGATAAACAATCGCTTTTTACGGAATAATTTTAATAGCGAAAAATTTATTTCTCCTTCAAATTAAATTTTCATTACAACTCATTGTAAATTTCTGTTTAATTATTTAAATTTCTCTGGAATTTCAATTTTTTAAATCAATTTAAATTAAATTCAATTTTTAACAAATTGAATTATTTTTAATAAAAATTTACCAAATTTCTATGAATTTAACGATTTTAAAACAATTTTCTCTTTAAATTCAAGGTATCTTTAAAAAATTGAATTAAAATTTCTTAAAAATTCAATTTCGAAGAATTTCGAAGAAAAAATTATTTAAAACTTGAATAATTTTTCAACTATTTAATTATTATTCATTTCTTCATAAAAATAAATATTTTCAAGAATAATTGAATCCTTTTAAAACTAAAATTGACTAAAATTTAGTTAATTAATATTTAAATAAAATTTACTTTAAGAAAACTTTAAGAAAACTTTAAGATAATTATTTTACAATTCCTTTATTAAAAAATAAATGGAATTATTGAATTTATTGAAATTATTATTGAAAATAAATTAAAAATTGTAAATAAATTATTTCCAGAAATAAAAATTTAAGGCGTTTTTAAGATGAAAAAAAATTCAAGAAGAAATTAATTTTCTTCTTGGAAATATTTTTAAACATCAAGTATAAGAATTTTATAGTCCGAATTCTGTAGAAGTTTGTTATTTTTGCAGAACTTTTAGTAAAATTTCCTGACTTTTCTCTGAATTAATCAGAGTTTGTTTCAGAATTTCTATAAATAATTATGTGAATACTGCACGCAACATTATTGCAATAAAACTTGAATTTGAAGAAGAAATAAATAAAATTCGTTAACCTGAACGTTTAGAACTTTAGAGACATGATGATAATTATTGACAATTATTTACAACAACTATAATCTAATTTAATGAAAGTTTCATCATATTCATTTCATTATAAACTAATCGAAAGTTTTCCATTCTTCAATTTCATATTAGAAATCGAAAACAAACTTTCCATCATATCGATTTCCGGTGGAAAAAATCTCATTTTCTCAATATATCAATTTTCAGCTTTTCGCTTTGAAAAAAAACCGGTTTTTTTTTTATTGCATCTCAGAATGAACCCAATTGACCGAATCGAATTTTCCCAGTCGACTTATGGGTTTGAATAAAATATATTTATTCATTCAAAATAAATATCCATCCTCTAGATTTTTCAAAGTCGTGTATTCCAAAGTGATCCTATTAGATGAATTCCTGCCTCGCAATAATTTCCTATTTGTTCCTCATCGTTCGTATTATAAATTTATAAATCCTATAAATCCTAGGATATATAAGGCATAAAATCAACTTGGCAGAACGGACCTCCGCCTCCTCTTGGTTTATAGTATATATCCGACGATATCGAGTATCCTCGTCGGTGTATCGACCTCGATCATACGATATATAACAGCCACACCTACTTTCTACCTTCCTGGACAATCGCTTCTCTGCACACGAATACGAAAACCCAACAAAAATACATCTGCATATACCTAAAGGAAGAAGAAGAAGAAAAAAATTGTAAATATGTATTCAGAGTGTATTTACAGTATTAAATGTACAGTTATTGTATATGAACTAGTATATAGAATATGTTTCACTTGTGTATTGTGTATATAGAATAAATAATACAATCAAGGTGGAATCGTGAATCGCAGGTCACTGGATATGTACTTTTAAAGTATATATATATACACAACAATTTTCCTTCGTGGAGATTATTGTTGCATAAAACTGGCGAAAGTAGTGAATGTTTCTTAAATGCATTTAGCACCGTGTTAGACCATTTTTTTTATTGTTCTATCTATTTAATCGCACAAACGAGACTTTTGCGCTTTAGCACTTTTGATTTCATTTTTTAAACACGTGAAAAAGATAATACTCTTTTTTTCCATCAATCGTTTAGGAGAAAATTAATTAAGAGAAATTCGATATCTATTGTGATTCTTGTCGCTATTTCTCGGATCATAAATCGACTGTGAGGATCATTTTTTTCCTATCGCTTTTCACTCGCCTTTTGAATTCTCAATCATTCTTATTGGTTTTGAAATCGTTTTAGAAAAAAATAGAGAAAAAATTGGGGTATTTATTATTGTAAATAAAACATTAAAACAAAAATTATTCCAAGAAATTTGGATTCAAATAAATTGAAGAGAAACGAAGACAATAAATAATTGAAAAGTAATTTCGTCAATGAATTAAAAAAAACCGAAAATTATTCCAAGAAGCAAAATTCAAATAAATTGGGAAGAAACAAAAGGAACAAATAATTGAAAATAAATTTCGTCCATGAATTAAAAAAAACGAAAATTATTTCAGGAAGCAAAATTCAAATAAATTGAGAAGAAACGAAGACAACAAATAAGTGAAAAGAAATTTCGTCCATGAATTAAAAAAACCGAAAATTATTCCAAGAAGCAAAATTGAAAAAAATTGGAGTATTTATTATTATTGTAAATAAAATATTAAAACAAAAAATTATTCCAAGAAATTTGAATTCAAATAAATGGAGAGAAACGAAGACAACAAATAATTGAAAAGAAATTTCGTCCATGAATTAAAAAAACCGAAAATTATTCCAAGAAGCAAAATTCAAATAAATTGGGAAGAAACAAGAGGAACAAATAATTGAAAAGAAATTTCGTCCATGAATTAAAAAACCGAAAATTATTCCAAGAAGCAAAATTCTAATAAATTGAAAAGAAAAGAACAGACAATTGAAAACAATTTTCGTCACTGAATTGAAAAAGCTGAACCAACTCCAAGAAAAGCAAATATGAAATATCAAATAAATTGAGAAAAAAGAAGCAGACAAAAAGAAATTTCGTCAATGAATTGAAAAAGTAAAATCACTCCACGAAGAAAATATCAAATTGAGAAAAAAGAGATAGACAAAAGACAATTCAAAAGAAATTTCGTCAATGAATTGAAAAAGTCCGAAATCACTCCAAGAAGTGAAATTCAAATGCATTTTCAAAGAAAAGAAAAAAAATCTCAACTCATTCTCATTTCAGACAAATAATTTCTATTGTAAAGACAGTGTTTATCACTGAATTACCCGTTATCGGAATATTTCAAAGCACGTTTGAAAAGACGAATGTGTAAAAACTGGTCGCCGACTTGTTTGCGCGCGTAACCCTTTGAGACTTTGGCATTCGTTCTTCGTCCCGCGGACATATACGAGTCTGGGTCACTCGGCTATATACAAAACGTCAAAGCAGTCGAAATAACGGTGCTTCAAGAAAAGACGGTGTCTCGAATCAAGAGTACCGGTATATACAAGATGTACTTTATATATAAACACTATACAGTGAATATCTTTCCTATAGAACAAAATGTCCGCAAAAGAGCAAAAGTCTCCTGCTTTTTTTCTCTTCCTCTTGAAACATATTATGTTGCACACACAAGAAAACAGGATCGATTTGTCCCCCTATTTTCTAGGTTACAAATCAGGACACAAAGTAAATTTACTACACGCTTATTACTCATTACATGTGTCACTTTGAAAGCATAATGAGAGACCCACTTTTATGCATGTAATCGCACCTTTCAATAACTCGTCATTATTCTCCCAGCGTTCAAGTTGTCATTTTCCACTGTAACACAATTTATTACTCGTTGTTATTATTAATATTCACGCCTGCATTCACAGAAATATAATTTTTGATATTTGTAAAATAAAAAAAAAATCAATAATTCGAGTCGAATAAAGTCTGTTAATTATTTACTTGTTTTAAAATTGAATATTTGAGACTATTTATAAATATCTCAAATATTTAAAAAAATTTCTAAAATAAACACACGGAAAGAGAATTATTTAAATTATCAAATATAATTCGAGTCCATGAATTATTTACTAGTTTCAAAATTAAATATTTGAGACTATTATTTATAAATATCTCAAATATTTTTAAAAATTGGCAAAATAAACACACGGAAAAAAAATTATTTAAATTATCAAATATAATTCGAGTCTATTGTTCACTTGTTTCAAAGTTAAATATTTGAGACTATAAATATCTCCAAAATTTAAAAAAACATTCAACTTAGATCCTATATTTAAATTCTTCAACTAAAATATTTAAATATTTGAAGTAATTAATTACTTAAAATTTATTTAAATTAAATACTACGAACACTTTTCGCAATGAACAAAAATTTAAAGAACGAAAAAAGTAATTAAAAAAAAACCAGAAAAAAGGACTATCAGTCAAAAGTTGTGGATGAGTTTGAAAAAATGTCGAAGAAAAGATTTGTTATAACGGACAATGGAATTTATCACACGTCATGACAATTCATCGGAGAAAAAGAAATTCTTTTCTTATCGAGCATCGAGAAAATGTAAATGTTGCTAAAGAAAGTGGCTGAAGAAAGTTTTTCGATCGTTTAATTAATAAAAAAAAAATTGTAAATAAAGCGTTTGTGTATATATACGAATATAGAGAGAAAGAGAGAGAATTCATCGTGAGACTTTAATGTTAATTATGATCCGAGCTGAAAGTTCATCAACAGTATAAACATTGTACTTATTTGATAACTTTTGTTTACCTCGTGTGTGTCCATTAATTAGCAGATTCACGAGAATAACAAAATGTACTTTTTCATCCTCTTCACAATGTGCCGCATGTGAGAACTGAAACTCTTCACTTTCACTTTAAAGAATTCTAATTAATGTCTTGTGGAAATTTTTATATTCCGAAAAAATCTTATTTCGAATATTAAAATTTTCTCCACCTAAATATTGAATAGATAAAAATATTTTCTAATTTCTGTGTTTCTAAGTTTATATATTTCTACATTTTTATATTTCTATATTTCTAAATTTATTATTTAATTTTCAGTATTTGTAGCAAATAAATAATTTCTGTCTGATTTTCTTTCTGCTCGAAAAGACGAAAGGCAGAAAAATTTGCATTCTTTACGATTTTTATGTAGCAAATCGTGTTTTTTGCAGTCTTTGAGAGATTCGTTTGAAAAGATCGATTTTTCGTTTGCCTTATAATAAAAAATGGGCAAATCTTGTGGTACTTACTCGAAAAAAAGACGACCACACCCCTTAAATGATATCCAAGGTGATCTACCTTCGTTCGTCCTTGACTGCAAGACCGGAAGACCATCCAGAAAGCGAAGCTCAAGTCTCGCGTCCTCGTTTAAGATAATCGTCGAGATCGCATCTCTATTCGCGATTCACATTCTGGAGGCGAAGTCGTAATTCTCTCTGTTAAATGCAAAGCGAGCGTCGAGTCTTCGTCTAAAGAAAGCTTCTTCATCTATTCGATCTATACACGAGAGTCGCGGTTCTGCAAAAGAAAAACACTATTTTACTCTCGAGATTTAAAGTCTACTCTTTAGATTTAAAGTTTCTAACTTTCCACCACATTTCGAAGAGAAAATGGAAAAAGAAGTAGTTTTACTTAAATTTAATTAAAAGAAGAGTATTTTTACCTAAAGGAACAGTATTTTTTAATTAATTTTAACTAAACGAAGAGTCTTTTCTAAATTAATTTTAAACCAAAAGAATAGTATTTTAAAAATAATTTTAACTAAAAGAAGAGTTTTTTCAAAATTAATTTTAAACCAAAAGAATAGTATTTTAAAAATAATTTTAACTGAAAGAAGAGTTTTTTCTAAATTAATTTTAAACCAAAAGAACAGTATTTTAAAATTAATTATAACTAAAAGAAGAGTTTTTTCTAAATTAATTTCAAACCAAAAGAACAGTATTTTAAAATTAATTTTAACTAAAAGAAGTTTTTCCTAAACTAATTTTAAACCAAAAGAACAGTAATTTAAAATTAATTATATCTAAAGGAAGAGTTTTTTCAAAATTAATTTTAAACCAAAAGAATAGTATTTTAAAATTAATTTTAACTAATAAGTATTTTTTAATTAACAAAAGATATTTTCAGCTAATTATCATCTCTCTTAATGAATTATTTTTTTTACAAAAGAATGTATTGAACAATCTAACCTTTAATGATTTAATAAATAATTTTAAACCTCAATATTAGACGTAAATTGCAGCACCTCAATTTTATTGGCACGAGAGAGAGAAATTTTCCTCGTGTATAAGGAAAACATCTTCCTGAGTTTAATGTGATATTTTATCTCGGATATATCTCCACGTCTGGTGCAGTATATCTTGTATACAGTAACAATGTAGTTGTAAATAAATCCCTCTTTTCTTCACGTCGTGAGCGTAATACTTATTTGCAACGAGGCGCGTGCCTCGATTTCCATCATCCTCCTCTGCAACTTTGGTTTGACTTTCCTTTATAAAGTGAAAAAAAGAAGAGAAAAAAGAACATTGACTTTACCGCAAAATGGCTGGCCACGATATTATTATACATTTTTAAACGCACAAACAATCAACTTTTGCACACACGCACTTTTTGCGCGATGTATAAATAGTCTCTATCGTGTAAAATGTAAATTAGAAAAATAAGTGGGACGATTCAACTTCCGGGCAGAAGTTTTTAATTGAAACACCACGAAAACGTCATGTTTTAGAATGGAATAAATATCCGTTGTTGTATTTATTTTCCGTAATTCATCTATTTTTATATTGTTTAAAATATTGTCTTGTTCTTTTTTCTACCTTTTTTTGAATCAAAATAACAAATTGTTTTCTTTGCCGATTTGCCGACAAACTTTTTGAGGTTAGGTTTCTGTTTTGATTCTTCTATTCACTATATTAACACTTTTATGCCACAATTAAAATTCAGTTTGAGAATTGCCACAACTATTTTGTTTTTATATAAAAAAAATCCGCAAAAATAATAAAAAACAATTTTCGCGCACTATTTCTTCACGGCAAGAAAAGCATTTTCCGTGTTTTTTTGGACGATTCGAAACTAAAACGAAAATTGTCGATAATACCCGAAGTTAGAATTCGACTCGTGAAAACCAGGGTTGCCAACTGGAAATACCCTGCTCTCATTGGTTGATTACTTTCCCTTAGTTTGTCAGCCCTGATGTTTACATTTCGATTTCGAAGTGAACATAACCTATAAATCCGAAACTTAACGGTCCGAACTTTGTACGTTTTGTAACTAAAGAATCTAAAATTAGTAATGAATAATTACTGTTCGGTAATTAGTGGTAATTATAATTTCCAAGTTAATAAAGCACAATTTTCCTTCTTTAAAACGAGGGAACTTTTCCTCGAATATCGTTTTAGGATCACACTATTAAGAAAGTAAAGTATAGTACTCTTCACGCAACGTGCAATCATAAAATAATGATATACACAATTATGGCAAACGGAGATAAGTAACGTTACCTGTTACATAATTACATTCAGATGTTTATACGAGTGCATTTACATTTTCATACATATATGTAATAATAAATTTCAAAGGTGGTATAAACTTCATCGCGTCCAGTTTATATTGCGAAGCGAATGCGTAGAATAAAGAACACGAGAAAGAATAATTTAAAAACGTGTGTCGCTCCAAGATAAGACAAAATATTCAAGAGAGGACTACTTTCGTGTGATGACTTTATTTGCGAACAACAATTGACTTTTCATCAAGAAAATGGATGATGTGTCCCATGGGAATAATGGAATTCGAATAATGCCATTCGCGCGTGGGATCTCGACCAAGGCTGAACGCCTTAGGTGTGCGATTGTATATATTTATTATTATACGAGAGTAAACGCGAATGTCGAGATTGGAGATTCCTTTCGGATATATTTTATGTATGTATGTATATAAGCAGTGAAAATTATAGATATGCCAACTTGGCGAACGTCTATAATGATCGTCATAGAAATCTGTGACTAAATATGCAATAGACGGGGACAAAATTGCAGTCTATTTCCTTTGTGAAGAACTAAAAGGCAGAATCAATGGAAAATTTCTTATTTAATGGGAATTTTATTTCACAGAATTTCTACTTTTGTGGAATTTTTATCCAATTATATTTCTATTTCGTGAGATTTTATCTGAAAGAATTTTTACTTTGTGGAACTTTTCTTGATTAAAATTTCTACTTTGTGGAATTTTTCTTGAACAAGATTTCTACTTTGTGGAATTTTTCTTGAACAAAATTTTTATTTTGGGGAATTTTTATTCAATAAATTTTCTACCTTTGAGAAATTTTTATTTTAATAAATTTTCTACCTTTGGAGAATTTTTATTCAATAAATTTTCTACCTTTGGGGAATTTTTATTCAATAAATTATCTACCTTTGGGGAATTTTTATTCAATAAATTTTCTACCTTTGGAGAATTTTTATTCAATAAATTTTCTATATTTGGATAATTTTTATACAATAAATTCTCTGCCTTTCGGGATTTTTTATTCAAATAATTTCTACCTTTGGACAATTTTTATTCAATTAATTTTCTACCTTTGGGGAATTTTTATTTTAATAAGATTTCTACCTTTGGGGAATTTTTATTCAATAAATTTTCTACCTTTGGTCAATTTTTATTCAATTAATAATCTACCTTTGAGAAATTTTTATATTAATAAGATTTCTACAATTGGGGAATTTTTATTCAATAAATTTTCTTTCTTCAATTTTTCCCTTCAATTTAGAAAAAATTCTGTTAAATAAAAATTTTGCTACAATTTTTATCCAAAAAATTTTATTTGAAAACAATTCCATTAAATAGAAATTCAATAAATATAAAAGAAACATTTATTTTATTATCCTAATTAAGATTTGAAAGAAAATAAATAATAATTTCCTATTAAAGAAAAGTGTTTCAAGTGTGAAAAATTTTCTATCGAAAAATTAAGTTGAACAGTTAAAATCGAAAAGATAAAATCTAAAACAAAAAATCTAAAACATAAAGTCTAAAATATAAAATCTGAAACATAAAATCTAAAACAAAATCTAAAATATAAAGTTAACAATATAAAATTCAGAACATAAACTCTCTAAAGAAGAAAAGACTGTTATTAAATACGAAGATGCTTTAATAAAATCATTTAATTAGAAAATATCTAATTTTATTCATTATTTCCGATGAAAAATTGTTTGATTTGAAAGAGATTCGAGTTCATTGACTATATTTTCAAAAGCAATCAAATTTCCACGGATGATTAATCATGACAATCGATTCATGATCATCAACTTCTCGAATCAGATATAAAATCATTCATGCCGAACTATTCGCAAAAAAAAACTATTGAGGAATCGCTGATTTTATCTGATTATCGAATGTTTAACTTCTAATAAGCAAACATCCGGCTTAACTTGATTCCTAATGTCAATGTTACCGATCTAATGAAATATTTTGCGAAACGATTTCAACAATCATTTAGACCTTGAATTCGCAAAAAAATATTTTTCAATTGAAAAATTTAATTAATTTGAATTAAATCTAATTAGAAGTGAATTTAATCGAATTTGAGCAATTTTTTCGTCAAATTTTCTTTCCCTTTTTGTTTTCTTTTTTAAATTCCAAATCGATAAACGAGAATTATTTTGAGGAAAAAGATTAAAACGAAAGGCCAGGAAGAATCGTTTTTAGGAATTATAATGAGAACATCTGGTTATTAAACAAGAATAACAAGGAGAATGATTAATGACTAAATAGAGTGATAAAAAGGCAACTCCTTAATTTAATTAATGATAATCGTCAGGAAAACAAGGAACAGGGGTATTGTCTTTAAAAAACGAACGACCGTAAATGTGTTTTGAAAAGAAGTTACTATGAGATTGTCTGCAGTGACAAATATAAATATTTTCAAAAGCCTAAAGGCCGCACTTTCTTTTTTTTTTACTTATTTAGAACTGGTTTATTCCCTCTATTGTTCTCAGTCGAGCGAGGTGTAATTTTCTCACTCTTAAAATTAAATCCTTAACCATTGCCACTGTCCGAAAGAAATATATTATATTCACTTTATCAAGATGAGTTTTTAAAGACAAGAAAATATTTTCTGCATTCGCATTTGTTCGCAAAAGTGAAAAGAAAAAAAATTTTTTCCCTTTCTTAAATTCCAAATCGAGTAAAATAATTTAAGTAGAAGGAAAATTAATCATTCTCGTTTAGTTTTATAAATTTAAATAAATTAAAAAAACAAATAATTTTGCTAATTTAAAACAAAATTCTAAAAATGGAATTTAATTGAAAAAATTGAATTTAATTCACAAAGGGCGTATTTTTCTCTAATTTCTCAAAGTAATTATTAGTAATAATTAATTTCCTTTAATTACGATTCAAGGTCTGTCTCTGAATATTCAAATCAACATAATATAACGTTAACTGTTCCATATTTCCAGTAATATTTTTACACTTCACTAAACTGTAACTACCGTTTTCCTAACCGTCCTAATTTTTTTTTTCCTTTTTTCATTACAGGAACGAAATGCGGTCAGCCAGCAGTGCCGATGAACGCCAAGGTTTCTCTATCAGATGACACCTTAAAAGTAGGCACCCTCGCCACCTACACCTGCGATGCTGGTTACGAAATTTTCGGGTAAGCCGCAATTAAAAAAAAATTCCGTTTTCTTCGTAACGAAAGCGTAAAACTTAGAAAGAACTGAAATCAATTAATTTTTTTTGTTAAATTTAACGTTTCTTGTTTCTTTTTGCACTAAATTTAACGGTTCGTTTTTTTCCATTAAATTTAATTTTGTTGTTGTTTATTTAATTTTGTTTCCTTTCTTTTTTAGATTACAATTTTTGACGAACTTAATTTGATTTCCTTAAATTTAAATGAATGGGTATGGAAAAAAAATTAATCCACGACATAACTTCTGTAATTTGAAAATTAGACCACTTATCATCGTATTTTGCTCTACTTTTTCCTTTTCATTTTTCTGTTTCGAAATCAATATATAACGTTTTACTCGAAAAGCAAAATTCTTTCCAGGAAAGTTGCACTATATTGGCAATATAATCAGAAGAAAAATATAAAAAGGAGGGAAAAAATCCAAAACTAGTTTCTACACCGGGAATTTCAATCTGGATATTAATCTAGAGCATCCGAGATTTTCTCGATTTTATAATACCCGTTTTTAGAGAAATTATTTGATGGAAAATACTCGAAAACAGAAATATTTGAAATTTTGGATAATTATCCAAGATATCTAATAGATAATGAAAAATAAAAAATTACAATTAAATTAAAGGAGAAAATAGAAAAATTATAATAAAATAAAGAAAAGGAAAATAATAAATTATAAAATAATAAATAATGATAAATAGAAAAGTAAGAAAATAATAAATTATAAATTATAAATAGTAAGTAAAAAAATGATAACGAAAAATAATTAAATAATTATTTATTATTTTACTACTTTCTTGTTAACTATTAT
Organism: Leptopilina drosophilae; assembly: GCA_032873175.1. Taxonomy (NCBI): domain Eukaryota; kingdom Metazoa; phylum Arthropoda; class Insecta; order Hymenoptera; family Figitidae; genus Leptopilina; species Leptopilina drosophilae. Next base: position 42,389,265 of record CM065485.1, on the reverse strand, counting down.
TATCTAAATTTTTTATTTTTTATTATCTATTATTTTTTTGTTATTTTTCATGATTATAAATATCGCAAGTCAAGTAAAATTCATTTTTTAATCAATTCTCTCTGCTTTTAGCATTTTAACATGAAAAATTGAGATTTGAAATCATTTAAAATTCATCAAGTTCTAGAAAATGTGTAGGAGACATGTAAATGCGGTTTCTTGGCATTTAATTATAAAATTAAATTTACCTGTATTAATATGAAAACAAAACCACAACGACAAAACCTCTTTTGTAGATGAAAAAAAATAATTCTAAACTTTCTCTACCCTAAACGAACTTCCTTTATATTTTGCCTACCGCAAAAAAAACTCGCCTTTTATGCAATTTTCTTTTCACTTCCAAAACAACAATAACTCTTCATTTCTAAAAAAAAAATAGAAAATTTAAATTCATTAAATGTATTCTGCTATATTTAGAAACAATTTTCTTTCAAATAAATTCTTTCGATTCGGCTGAAAATAATTGTTACGTTCTCAGGTGACAATAATTTTTCCGTTTTGGTAAATATAATTTTTACTTTCAGGAAAAAATAATTTTTACGTTTAGGAAAAATAATTTTACGTTTAAGAAATATAATTTTTACGTTTAAGAAAAATAATTTTTACGTTTAGGCAAAAATAATTTTTACTTTCAGGTAAAAACAATTTTTACGTTTAGTCAAAAATTGTGTAAAGAGAAAAAAGAGTAAAATATTAGTAATAGCTTTAAGAACATTAGTAGCAATTTGCAGGAGTTGTTTTAAAGCTAATAAATCTTTTCCTTTTTGATTTTATAATTTCAGAACAGGATCGCTAGTCTGTAATAATAAGGGGAAATGGCAGGGAGAACTTCCATTCTGTGGTAAGTGACTCAACAGTATTTTTAATTAAAACAAAGACTATTATTAAGTTCATTAAACAGACAACCGTTAGAAAAAACAAATTGATACGTCTGCCTTTAGTATTTTAGTATTTAATTGCTTTTTTTCAGTATTAAATTCCTTTCCGAATTCCAATCCATTCAAGTGACGAAAAATTATTTTTAAATCAAAGAATAACCGAATAAATTAAAATTTTCCGAATTTAATTTTTTTTTTGTTTCAATTTTTCGTCATTTTTTTATTCTTTTCTTTTCATTTCATTTTTTCAACTATTTTTGTTTCTTTATTTTTTTCTCTTCTATTCTATTTGTTCTATTTTTTCTACATTTAATTTTCATTGCCTTTCGTTTATTTCCCTTTGTTGAAAAATTAAAAACAGAATTTTTTATTCTAAAGACTAACGATTAAAAGTCAATTTATTGAGACTTAATGGAGAACTGCGTATACGTATAAAAGAAAATTAGAAAAAAAATCCCTCCCCCATTTCTGCAACGAACATTATATTTACAATCAATTAACAACGTCACTTAAATCACGATTCAAAACCGCACGGAATTAAATATATATATATAACCGATACAAGTGCAAGGAGCTTGTAATTTTCTGAGTCGTGAGACTCCATTAGGAATATTGTATCACGAAGTAAACTACCGATGGGAAATCCTTTCTCCGTATATCCAGTTCTTTTATTTAAGAATCGTAGAAAACTCGCCATGGGAATTCGCTACTATTGCTACTGACTTTAAAAATAACAAAACAAAAAAAAAATTTAATCCAGATCGCGAGTAAAGGCGCCGTTGTTGTTCTCTAATTAGAAAGGGTATGAAACGATTTAATGTTCGGAAATAAATTGATTGAAGAACAAATCATTGAGGGAGAAAAAAAAGACGAGAAAGAATGGGAGGAAAAAAAGAGTTTAAGAAACAAAATACAACACATTGACCCGATAATAACTTTAGAGAGAAATTCGATCGATAAAATGCTCGTCAATCGATAAAATACGAACATTTTGAAAAGAAAATAAAAGGGTGCGGAGAGAATAGAATTTATTTTCAGTAAACAAAGCGCGCTCGCAATTATTTCATTACACTGGAATTAACAATCATATCGAAATTATCGAAACATTTGTTTTCCTGATCTTTTGAAACGAGAATAAAAAATTTAATTCTTAATTAAATTGATTTCTTTCATAATTTAGTTCCAATTTTCCTTCGTTTAACGATTCGATTCAATTTCTTTTTTTAGAAAAATACTCGGCTACTGCTTCGAGATGAAAAAGATTTTTTCCTTTCCCACTTTTTAATTAATTATTATTTATAATTAATTTAATTTATAATTATTTTTAAATTAATTATTTTGGGGGAAAAAATATTCCGTTCGTTCTGACGAATTCTGCTAATGACAAAAATTCAAAAGTTGTAATTTTTCTAAATTCCATAAGTAAGCCGGGAATGGAAAAAATTTTCTTTTGTGAATTATTGATACTTTTTACGTGTCAGGATTGAGAGAAAAAACTCACCGTAACTATTTTCTGTTTGTGAAGGAACAAACGTTGGTTTTCGAAAGCCGGCAAATCAATCAACGACTGTGAGAGGAGGCGATGCAAATCATGGAAACGACGGAGATTTCGGTACGGAGCACGATGGAAAACGATGTACAGAAACTCAAAGTGAACCTAGTCCATGGTGGAGGGTAGATCTTCTAAAGCCATACGCTGTCAAGGTCGTGAGGGTGACGACCAGAGGCTGTTGCGGTAAATGTCCAGAACATTTTCTTTTTCTCCTAAAAATAAATAAACAAATAAATAAAATAATTTACATTAAAAAATAATAAGAAAATAGCAATGAAAATAATAATAAACGAAAATAATAAGAAAATAGCAATGAAAATAATAATAAACAAAAATAATAAGAAAATAGCTATGAAAATAATAATAAACGAAAATAATAAGAAAATAGCAATGAAAATAAATATCATAAATAAAAGATAGCAAAATTGAGTTTTCTTCATTAAAAAACAGAAATTAGAGACAAAAATGAAAGATGGGGGGAAATTCCCCTTATTGTTAAAAAAATGGATGAAAATTCGTTTTTTATCTTTTGTCTTTAAGATAAAGGATGAAAAATTGTACAATTTTCAATGCTATTTTGTTTGGAAAAATTTACATTTTCGTTGCAAATTGAATTACCTCAAGAGCTCTTTAAATCAAGTCTCACGAAATTCCAGGTCACCAGCCACTTCAGGATATTGAGATTCGTGTTGGTAACAGTAGCGCTGAATTACAACGAAATCCACTTTGTGCCTGGTTTCCGGGTACAATTGGTAAGTGATGATGATGATTATTATTATAATCACAAGTACAACAATAGTGTTGAGAAAAATTCACTCCATCCTCTAGTTTAAAGATCTTATTATGCGGAATGAATATTTTAGAGGCACTTATTCTTCCATTTTTCTTCGTTTATTTTTCCCTTCTTCTTCATTTATTTTTTCATTTATTTCTTTCCTCCTTCTTCTTCGTTTATTTTTTCATTTTCTTCTCTTTTTTCTTTTCCTATTTTTTCTTTTTCTTCTCCTATTTTTTTCTTTTTCTTCTCCTATATTTTCTTTTTCTTCTCCTATTTTTTCTTTTTCTTCTCCTATATTTTCTTTTTCTTCTCCTACTTTTTCATTTTTTTTCTATTTTTTCTTTTTCTTCTCCCACATTTTCTTTTTTCTCCTCCTACTTTTTCTTTTTCTCCTTCTATTTTTTTCCCTTCCGTCTCTTTTGCCTTTTAGAGGAAATTTTTTCTCCAAATAACGATGTTTTGCTCTAAATTACCTGTGGAAAATCAGAAATTATTACTACACAGTCATAACAATATTTTTATTATTATTTCAGTTAATTTGTCTAAAGCGATTCTCTCTTTTCTAAATTGGACTTCGACAAAGTTTATTGTCGCTAATTACGAAAACCGTTTAGTTTACCGTTTTTTACATATATACACACGCAGCATCATTTATTTTTTTTCAGAACGGAAATTAAATAGTCCTTCTAGAAAATTTAACCCATTTCCTGAGTTATTTAACGAAAAATGTAAACTAGCAAAAATTCTCTAATTTAGTCTCGCAATTGTGATTTTTATCCAAGAGAAAATTTCATCTAAGAAAATTAATCTAATTTTACATTTCTGTCTTTTTATTTTTACTAATTTATTTTTCTGACCGATTTTCTGATTTCATAATAACACAATAAATTAATAATACAAAAGTGAATAAATGAAAGAATAAATGAAAGAAAGAGCAATTTTCCTTTTAAATTTACAGAATAAAATATTTGTAATACGTTTAGAAAATTGTTCTTTGCGTGAGGGAAGGAAATAGTTTGTAAAAATTGACAAAAATGTGAAAAATTCTTGTAATTAATAGAAAATATTTTTTACCTTGCAGAAGAGGGGATCACGAAAACTTTCGTGTGTGCGAGGGCCTTGATTGGACAATACGTCTTTCTTCAATTGGTCGGAGTTGAAGGCAGTTTGAGTCTCTGTGAAGTCGAGGTCTTTGCTACCGATGGTGAGATAAATCTGTAAAACAAAGAAATTTAAGATATATGCGCAAGATTAATTTAATTACGTTTTTTTTTGCCAAGCTCTATCATTTTGTATCATCAGCTAAATATTTTTTTTCAAGTATTCAAGTATTTTCATTCATTTATTTTTATTTCAAAAATTTTACTTCGTTAATTTTGATTTATTTTTTTTCTCTTTTTATTCACTTTTTCCCTTTTATTTTTATTTCTCTTTTTTATTCATATTTTCTATTTTAATTTATCTTTCCTTTATTATTTACTTCTTCTTTATTATTTATTTTTGCCGTATATGTATTTTTACTTGACTAATTTTATTATTTTGCTTATTTTTTCAAATTTTTCTAAAATCTAGAAATTTAGGAATAAGTATTTTATTTTTTTTCTCTCTTTTTTTACAGAATTCTCGGTCGACAGATGCGCACACGCAGGAACGCCAGCTGATGCCGATTTAGCGGCATTTAATTCGACTTGTTATGAATTTATTGTTAATAAAGGCGGCTCTTTCCACGAAGCAAGATCGCACTGTAAATCACGGGGAGGCGATTTGATCCACGGATTTACCGTAAGAATTACGAACAACAAATTAAATTCTAAATCACATTTCTCTGTTTAAAAAATTACATTTTTTCTTCTACGAAAAGAAAATTCAGGAAAAGAAATTTATTAATTTACGAAATTAACGAAAATTGATAAGTAAATTTTTATTTCAGGGCATATCGTCAAGTTTCATTTTGAATAATCTCGAGAGGAGGAAGGACAGATTAAAAACGCAATTGGTTTGGATTGGCGCACAAAAAGAGCCGCTGATAACAGCAAGAACATGGCGATGGGTTGACGGTAAGAAAAATGATAATTTTTGCATGAAAATAGCACAGAATTTTTTTTCTTTCTTCTAAAAATATATATTATCTGATACATCTTGCATGTTTCCTTTTTCTAGTATGTATTTCCAATTTAATTTAACTTCCGTCCAATGTGATTTTTCCTCTCACGATTCATGAATACCATTCCAGTACTGTACAATTTGTAATCGTGGATTGTGAGAATCAGGTTACAAAAAAAAACTCGATTACGTAATTTTTCTTTCAAAGATTCATCGGACTTATAGGAACCTCGAACCAATCAATTTGCGCCTAATAATTAAATGGCAAATAATTACCATATGCCTATATTTGCTCTCGATTTGAAAAAAACATTCCTAAGTTTTTCTTTAAATACATTAATTTACTTATCTGTAAAAAAACGAATGATTTTTTTAATCGAGTGAAGAGAAAGTCCAGACAGAACTTGGAATCGTTTAGGAACTATCTCAAATATTTTCCAATTCAAATTCAAACGTTAAAAATAATAATTAATAGGTTATTAAAATTGTTACTAAATTAAATTAATTTCATTATTATTCAAAACGGTTTAAAATGCCAGGAAAATGTTTAAATTAGAAAAAATAATTCAGAGCGTACAATAATTTAATTTAAATAGGAATTAAATAAAAAAATAGAAAGGAACGTTTTTTTTTAAATACAGATCGTATTTGAGTAACTTATAATTTATAATAATTTATAATTTATGGAAAAGTGAAAGATAAAAAACAATAATGATTCATCGACAATTTTTTTTTCTTTCCTCTCTGTTTTTTGTCGCAAGAAATACGAAACCTGCACAATAGGAAATGTGATTATAATCTGCTTTATTTCCAGTAATAATAAACAGTCTTTGGCAACAACTCGAGACCAATTCAGGTCAATATTAGAAAAAGTGCTAATTAACTAATTGTGATAATTGAAAATTATGTCATTAACTATCATGGAAAGATTAATAAACTAAATTATTTAAACACCGAATTTAGAAATGAAAATTAATATAGTAAGAGGCCAGAGTTATTTACATATTTATTACGCCAAAATAAATATTTCTTTTCTATTTATTTTCTATTTCTTTTCTCAAAATTCGGGAAATTTTTTCCATAGAATTGTTCACTAATTAAGAAAAATTCAATCGCGTTTGTGACATAATTTATTTATTTATTTAAAGAAGAGAAATCCAGCCGAGGGAGAAATTGTTTTCTCGAGGTGAAACGAATTTCTTTTGCAAATTGTCAGTCTGGACAAAACAATTTAAAATGCTCTTCCTTATCGGCGATTAAAGTGATGCAACGAATTTAGGGAGCAATCTATTGTGCATTATAACGAATGGAACGTGAAAGTTAGAAGCCGTGTCGAAAATGACGGGAAGTTACGTCTCAAAGAGTTCGATTCAACGTAACTTAATATAATATGCTAATTATTGAAATTAAAACTGCTGTAAATTTTTTGACTTGACGAGGCAGAAAATAGGCGAGCGCACTTGATATGCAAAAATGCGACACGGAAATTCGCCCTTAAATTCCTTTTTCAAACATAGCTTCATAGAATTTCCAATAAGATATTATATTGGCATCTTTATCTAAATATTTAATGTTTCTTGGAGGCGAACTGAGTTTAACAATTTTCCGGTGAAACAATAAATATTAATACTCTGGTGAATATTTTTCGTGATGGAAATTAACTGTGGAATTTTTTTTCAATAGGTGAAGTTATTCAAAAGCCATCGTGGGGTAAGGATCAGCCGAATAATTACAATGGCGAGCAAAATTGTGTTGTTTTGGACGGAGGACGTGGATGGCTCTGGAATGATGTTGGATGTAATTTGGATTATCTCCATTGGATTTGCCAAAGCAGTGAGTTTTTCGGCTATTTTTTAATTAAAGAAATCTAATTCGCTAAAAAATCTAATTCCTCTAATTTTCAATTTTAAAAATCTAATACGTATAATTTTCAATTTAGAAATTCAAAATCGTAAAAAAGTGAATTTTCAATTAAAAAAATCTAATTCGTCTAATTTATAATTTTAAAAAATCTAATTTTTAATTTTAAAAATCTAATTCGTACAATTTCAATTTAGAAATTCAAAATCGAATAAAAAATTTAATTTTCAATTAAAAAAATCTAATTCGTCCAATTTTTAATTTAAAAATTCTAATTTTCAATTTTAAAAATCTAATTCGTATAATTTTCAATTTAGAAATTCAAAATCGTATAACAAATTGAACTTTTAATTAGAAAAATTTAATTCGTCCAATTTTTAATTTAAAAAAAATCTAATTTTCAATTTTAAAAATCTAATTCGTATAATTTTCAATTTAGAAATTTAAAATCGTATAAAAAATTCAATTTTCAATTTAAAAAATCTAATTCGTCTAATTTTTAATTTAAGAAAATCTAATTTTCAATTTTAAAAATCTAATTCGTATAATTTTCAATTTAGAAATTCAAAATCGTATAACAAATTTAATTTTCAATTAGAAAAATTTAATTCGTACAATTTTTAATTTAAAAAATCTAATTTTCAATTAGAAAAATCGATTTTGTCTAATTATCAATTTCATTTAATAAATTCAAATTCGTCTAACTTTTTTATTATTCAATTTTTCCGTTAATTGGAAAATTTAGACTAATTTCTCTAGTTCTTAGAAGTAAAAAATTGTCACCTTCTTCTTCAGAGCCATCGATGTGCGGCAGTCCGGACAGATCGGAAAATACGAGCATCGTTGGATCAAAAAGAACAATCGGAGCAAATATCGAATACACTTGTCCTGATGGATACATGCTCGTGGGATCGAAGAATAGAATTTGCGAGTCCACTGGATTCTGGAGCGAAAATCCGCCAAACTGCAAATGTAAGAAAAAAATTATCAATTCCAGTCAAGTATTTTCTTTAAAAAATAGCGTTTAACTACTAAAAAAAGACTGAGAGTATTTAGCGAATTTTTTCGAGATAAAATATTCCTTATAATGTTTTGGTAATAAAATATTCTTTACTTGTTTTGGAAATAAAATATTCTTTACTTGTTTTGGTAATAAAATATTCTTTACTTGTTTTAGAAATAAACTATTCTTTAATTTTTTGTTAATTAATTAATATTTGACTTTTTCTCTTCAGTCGTCGATTGTGGGCAACTACCGGATTTTGAGAACGGAATTATAAAACTTTCCGACGATAGAACAACCCACGGAGCTCTCGCCGATTATTCCTGCAAAGAAAATTACACTCTCGTTGGAGATTCAACGCGAAGGTGCGGAGACGGAGGAATTTGGAGTGGACATCAACCTCAATGCTTATGTAATCTTTTTGACATTTCCACTTTATCAACTTTTGTTGATTATAATAATTTTCAGGAAAAAATTATCAAGCGCAATTCTATAATGTCATCTTTTTGACATTTTCACTTTTATCAATTTTTTGATCTTTGCCATTAAATTTAAAAAAGAAAGATTAGATTTCAAAAACCAATAAACTACAAAAATCAGAAATATAAATAAAAGTAAATTTATTTTCAGTTAACTGGTGTCCCGAACCACCGGAAATAAATGGTGGTGTTTTCGAAATAACCGGAAGACGTGTTGGTTCAATTGCGACCTACTCTTGTCAAAATGGCTTTATCCTTTTTGGAGATAATGTGAGTATTCAAAAAAGTAGGAAAGAATTCAAAAAAGTAGCAAAGAATTAAAAAAATTTACAAAGAGGATAAAAAAAAGACAATTAAAATGAATTAGAGACGTGGAAAATTAAATTCAAATTGAAAACTTTGTGAGGAGTCATTTCGAAATTTAATGAAATATTGATAACTAGAGAATTGTGATTAAAACGGGAATTTTCTCTTTTATGTAATATTTTCCTCGCGAATAGGAAATAAATATTTTCTTTTTTATGTAAGAAAAAAAATCCTTGACAATTATTAATACTTCAAGAACGTGACTTCGAATTTTATCTTTTATTGTTTTCGAATAAAAGTAATTGTTATTCTTTCTCCATTCTCTCGAACATATTAATTTTTTTCCCCCTTTTATTTGCTCTATGAATTCTTTATTATCATGATTTTTTTTCCAATTTAAAAATCAATTAATTTAATATAAGTAAGGTATTCACAATCAACAATCACTTAATTGTTAAAATGGTTAAAATTTAGAAATTCTTTTTCGTTATATTTTTAAATTGGAAGTTTTACTACTTTTTTGGACTCTGAAAAGAAACGAGAGAATTTAACGCTAGGAAAAAAAACGGAGTATTTACAAATGTCAAGTTTACGCAATAGATATTAAAGGTTTTTGTTATAAATAATAACTCTCGGTATACAAAACAGGTGAAAGGAACTTCATTTTAAAATCTTGTGTCTGTATGTGTGTGTGTGTGTTTGTTGAAGGTCCTGACGTGCGATATCGGGGGCCAATGGTCGGGTAAAAGTCCACAGTGCCGATTTGTGGATTGTGGAGCCCCGGCCCAAATTGAATTTGGGACTGTGACCTTAATAAATACCACTACAACTGTCGGCAGCTTAATTATGTATAACTGTCAGGATGATTATTGGCTTGTCGGCGACGCTAAACAAGAATGCACCAGAGAGGGAAAATGGAGTCGCGATACGCCTTCTTGTGAATGTTGGTATTTTTTTGACTTTAAAAATTTTTCAGATTGGCTAAAATAATTATTAATTAACTACTTTATAGACGGAAAATTAATTTACTATTGGGAAAATTAATTAACTACTGAGAAAATTAATTAACTATTGGAAAAATTAATTAACTATTGGGAAAATTAATCAACTACTGAAAAAATTAATTAACTACTGGAAAAATTAACTGGTGAACCAGAAGTAAATTAAATACTGAAGAAATTAACTACTGAACTAAAAATAAATAACTAAATTTGAAAAATACCGAAAGATTCGTCGAATTCTAATTTTTGTCTTCTTCCTCTTCTTAAAGTGATTATTTGCGAGGAACCGGAAGTGCCAGCCGGAAGTTACGTCGTTGGATATGATTTTAATGTACACAGCTCGATTACGTATCACTGTGAGGCTGGATATTTGCTGCACGGTGAAGCAAGACACACCTGTGGCAAAACTGGAGAATGGACTGGCGATGTTCCATCTTGCGAATGTAAGTTTTCTGCAACTGGAAAAAAATTAAATAGTTAATTTAAATTACAAAATGTAAATATAATTAAAATACACCACTTAGAGTAAGTAACTCGTATAATTCTACGAGTGATAATAAAGAATCAAAAATAGTAAAAGCTTCTAATGAAATAAATTAAATTTCACGTATAAATTTCGATTCATGTATAAATTCAATTACAAATCTAGATTTTGTTATAAATTAAGTCTTAATTTAATTAGATCTGCAAAATATAATTAAATTAAAATTCACTTGTATTACTTAAGTTTCTTTCTTTTTTAATTGTTTTTGTTACAAATTTTTTCGAGGCAAATAGAAAATTATGCAAAGAGGGAAAAAAATGAGAATATTTTCCAAAGTTATTATTATTTAATGTAATAAAATGATCTTATCGGAAATTTATTGCATTTTGTACAGATATTGACTGTGGGAAGGTCCTACCAGTTTTAAATGGAGCAGTCGATTATATAAACGGAACGACACACTTGGGAAGTGAAATTTCATATTCTTGCACAAGAAATTACAGATTGAATGGAGTTACAAAAAGATATTGTCTAGACAATGGTCAATGGAGTGATGCTACACCAAAATGCGAAGGTAAAAAAAGAAGAAGAATTAAATAGAAATTAATTATTTTCGAAATTCAATCGTCGTGTTAAAATATTCGTGAAAGAAGAAATAAAAAATGTTCACTGGAAATTTGAATTAATTTGAAAATTTAAAATGATAAAATTGTTATTTTAAATAAAATAATAAAATAATTATTTTAAATAAAATAATTAAATAATCATTTTAAATAAAATAATAAAATAATTATTTTAAATAAAATAAAATTATTAATTTTAAAGTTAAATTAATAAAATATTACTCTTTACAATTATTCCGTTCTTTATTTTAACGGGAAAAATTTTTCTTTTCTCTTTCGAAAGGAAAGAATTTTATTTTTTAAAAAACGATTTTCGATTGTTTTGAAAAATTATCCAATCACAAGTCATGGATTTTGCTTTTTAAATTTCGTTCATTTGTTTAGAAAGAAATTTCAAATTCACCCACTAGGATCGCATGTTTTTTACTCGTTCTCAATAGTGCTGAAAAAATCCATCGGTTAATATATAAGGACGATAAAAAGAAGAGTTTATCGAAGTGGTTTACATGACACTTCTCGGGAATTTGTTTTCGAACCCTTTGAGCTTTCATGAAAGGTTATAAGAGAAATTGTAACAATTTTCTTAAATATTTGATGTAATTAAAATCTAATTAATGTAATTTAATAATTTTAATTAATTAATAATTTAATGTATTTGATTTAACCGAAGGAATTATTAACTTGATTTAATTGGTTGAATTAATAATTTAATACGTTTGATTTAATTGATGGAATTAATAATTTGATTTAATTGATTGAATTGATTGAATTAATTTAAAGTGATTAAAAACGTATGAAGTGAAATAAATGATGGCAAAAATGATGGCAATTGTGAAAAATAATGGCAACTGAGAAATAAAATTAATGTCAATGAATAATAATGGCAAATAATGACAATAATGATCATGAAATAATGTCAAATATAATAATGGCAAAAATAATGGCAAAAATAATGGCAATTATAATAATGGCAAAAATAAATGATCAAATAATGTCAATAATAATGATAATAAAATAATGAAAAAAATATGAATGATATGCATGATGATTAAATGACAATTGGTGTGTGATGAAGATAAAATAATAATTAGTTAAAAATTAAAAACAAAAAATATTAACTATAAAAATAACATTGATACGAATCCCAAATGAAACAGAAAGACTTGTGAATTTCTGTAACATTGTGAAACTCCTTCGGGTTTGAAAAACAAACTAAGAGTGTTCTTAGACATGTCGAACTTCCTCAAAGGTCGATTACCGTAGAAGTAACTAGTAAACCACATTTTTTTTCCAATTCTTATTGCAAATTAAACCAAATTTTTTATTAAAATAATTTCTACAATTTGTTTTAAGAACAAATTTTAACAAAATTTTAATTTTTGTAAATTAGATTAATTCAAATTGGAAATAAATACAAACTTGATTTTCTTTCTAGAAATTCGCTGTTCGGAACCAGTATTAGCGATCCATGGAATTCTCTCCGTGACCGGAAATGACAGAATGTACGGAAGAACACTGATAAGAACTGGAACGGCCGAAAATTCGAATACAGGAGCAACGTCCTATAAAATTGGCGCACTCGCCAAGTACAGATGCGAGAGAGGATATAAAGTCGTTGGAGAACCATTGTCCACGTGTGAAGACACTGGAAAATGGAGCGGCGAAGTGCCTCAATGCGTCTGTAAGTAAAATTAAAATCTGAATCACAAAATTTAGAAATATTAAAATTAATATTCATTTTACAAAATTAAAAATATATTTTTATATATTATTAAAAAAATATTTTTATATATTATTAAAAGTATATTTATTACATTTTGTTTCAAGGAGCGTGCCACTAATAATATTCGAATATTTTTTTTCAATTTTTTACGATTTTTACCATAAAAGTCTAATGATTAAATCCTTTTTTTTACAAACAGACGTCGACTGCGAAAAACCAGAGCAAATTCAACATGGACATTACACTTTGACTTCAAATGCAACTTATTATGGTGCCGCTGCACTTTACGAATGTGACGGAAACTATGAATTGGATGGATTTGCGCGAAGATTGTGTCTTGAAAATGCAACCTGGAGCAGTGACACGCCAATTTGTAAAGGTAGAGTATAAATTTATTTTGTCCTTTGATTTTTGTGAATGAAAATTGTCTACAAAATTTTTTTGTAAACAAAAATTGTCCACAAAAATTGTCTACAAAATTTTTTTGTAAACAAAAATTGTCCCCAACATTTTTTTGTAAATAAAAATTGTCCCCAACATTTTTTTGTAAACAAAAATTGTCCACGAAAATCAATTTAGTTCAAGTTCTGAATTATTCTCGAGTAGAAACAAAAATCTATTTTCCTCATTGAATGAAAAATGATAAATTTGTAAATTTTAATATGAAAAAATATTTTCAGAAATCAGATGCAAAGATCCGGACAAAATGGGAATGATAGCGACGCAAATTTCAACTCACAGCGTTGGAGGAGTTGCTCATTATAATTGTCCACGTGGTTATAACATGGAGGGAAACGAAACGAGAATTTGCTTACAGAACGGTTCTTGGAGTGGAACATCGCCCGCCTGTTATCGTAATTATCATGATAATTTTTAACTGAATAGAAATTGAAATTAAAATTAAATTTGTCGAATTAAAGTAAAAAAATTAACTTAAGTCTTTTTTTATTTTGAAAAAATTGACTTAAGTTTTTTATTTTGAAAAAATTAACTAAAGTTTTTTTATTCTGAAAAAATTAACTAAAGTTTGTTTTACTTTGAAGAAATTAACGAAAGTATTTTTTTACTTTGGAGAAATTAACGAAAGTATTTTTTTATTTTGAAAAAATTCTCTAAAGTAACATTTTTCGTAATTTTGATAAAAATTGAATTTTCACAGCTGTCGATTGTAAAGATCCGGGAATTGTCGAGAATGGAAGAGTAATTGTCGTGAATGGAAGTACAAGTTACGGAGGTGCTGCGGAGTATCATTGTCTGCCGCATTTCGAAAGAATTGGACCCTTCCTTAGAAAATGTTTGGATACTGGCAGCTGGAGTGGCGATGAACCAAAATGCGAGTGTAAGTAATTAAAAATATTTTATTATTATTATTTTATTTTATTTTTAATTAGTTTTGAATATTTTAAGAGTATTTTTGCTTATTTTAGAAATATTTCAAAAATAATTTAGAATATTTTGAAAATATTCTGTAGGGACAGGGAAAAAAGTCAAAATTCTGTCCAGAAATTAGGAAAAAGTGAAAAAAAAGAAATTAAATCTTTGTGACAGAATTTTTTTTTACATATTATTAAGTAATATTTTCTTTTCCTTTTTAGGACAAAAAGGAAAAGAAAATATTAATAATATGTAAAAAAAATTCTTGAATAAAGGAATTAATTAATTAATTAATTAAAAATTGGGAAAATTAAACAATTTGTAATTTACCTTTGACTTTTTAAATTCACAGTGTCTCTGAACGAAGTAGCAGAAGTCCAGGGAGTCGGCACCAGTGTTGGAATTGGAGCTGGAGTAATAATTTTCATTTTGGTAATCATCGGCCTGGCTTACTTGCGACTGTAAGTGAAAAATTATACACTTTTTAGTGAAAGAATAATAAATTATTAATTAAACTAAAACTAATTAAATTTAATTAAGCTAAATTAATTAAATTAATTAAACTTTAAACTAAATTAATTAAATTAATGAAACTAAATTAATAAATTTATAAACACACACGATAACAAATTTTATTATTAAAACATTAGGAAAATAAATTCGAAATATTTTCTTTTCTGAACGATTTTGTAACAATTTTCAAAGACGGTTTGTCTTTAGATAAAAAAATAGAATAAATAGGTAATAAAGTAAATGATAAATTGATTCAAGTAATAAAATGTTTAGTACAAAACCTAATTATTTTTTTCGATTTGCTAAAATATAGAAAAAAGGCCAGTCCAGTGAAAAATACGGAAAACGTCCAAGCTGCTGAGCGGAAAGAAGACCAAAATGCAGCAGTCATGTCGTACGCTACTCTAAATGATGGAATTCCAGGAACAATGTACGAAAATGTTCCTGAAGATGGCCTTTATGATAATCCCTACAGCATCAGCGGTAGTGCTTACGGGTATGTGTTCCAATTTCGCAAAAGTCAAAAATTTCAATCAAATTTAATTTTTTTCCACGTTTATTTCATTTTTATTGATTTTTAAATTCGATAACTAAATTTGAAATCAATTTGAAATCAATTTTAAATCAATTTAAAATCAATTTGAAATCAATTTGAAATAATGTCAAATTTTAAATGATTTTAAATTTAAATTTGAAATTTTTTTTAGAGGAATAAAATTTTATCGACTCATTTTTTTAGATACGGAGGACATGGACGAAGAGTTTACAATCGATCTGGTCATTACGAGGCTGAGCCAGTTCATCATAGAAACGGCATCACAATCAATGGAGTTTCCGTTCGATAGTTAATGTAAACAATTGATTGCCACAAAGTAATTCTCTTGTCCTACATTTTTGTTCTTTTTTTGCGAAATTCAATATTCTCGCAAAATCATCATGAGTAGGAGAAAATTTTTTTTTTGAAAATTATGGTTGTTTCTGAATCCAAAGTCGTGATCGTTTACCTCTCGTTTGACCTATAGGAGCAATTATGAGGAGAAAAAAATAGTATTCAACCGAGGGATTATTATTTATATTATAAATATTTAAATATAAAACTATTTAAAAAAAGTACCATAGTCTGGAGAAATAATTAATTACTAGGCGACTGTGGAAAGTTGCTTGTTATGAATTATTTTTTTTATCACGCGTCGAATGTAGCAAAACTGTAAATAGTTCACAAAGAATTTTTTGTTTATATAAATGTGAAATGAAATGGAATGAAATATGGGCCGAATGGGTGCCAATTGTGTGTATGATTTTGTATATATATTTTATTTACTTAGTGACTATTATAGGATTGAAAAATAAATAAATAAAAGAGTATGTATTGTAAAATTCGTAAATTAAACGTGCATGACTTTTTTTTGAGAAAAAAAAGTCCTGTGAATATAAAATAGAAAATTAGTTTTTATTTCCGATTCTTTGAAAATTTAAATTTTAAAATAAAAATTTTTTGTTAAATTCAATTTAGTGTCATTACGCTATTTGATAAACAGAAAAAATTTTAATGCTTCTTCTTAGAAATATTTTATTAAAAAATAATTTAGACAAAGTTTTAATTAATATAAATGAATTTAATATTTTATTTTATTATAAATGAATTTAATTAATTCAATTTTTCTCGGAATTGTCAGTTCATGAAGATTTTTTATTTTTATTAAAATTTATTTTTCTATTTAATTATTAATTTATTTATTAGAAACGAAAATTTGAAAAATCCCGCCACAATTCGTAATGTACAGAGGGCCGTAACTACTACTGTAAAAATTGAACATTAAGTTGTTTTATTATTATCATTATCAGTATATTGTTTAATTTTCGCTAATTATCTATTAATTAATTCTTTAAAAACCGGTGACTTTCTATTATTTATAATTAAACATTTCTGCAATCTTTTTATAATAGAATAGAAAAAAAATTGTATTATGCCCCGGGGTTTTTTGTCGATAGATACGGTACTTGAATTCGAAGGTATTTTACAGTTTTCCCACTAGGCGCGCATGTATTTACGCTTTCTCACAAGCGCTATAAAATTCCTTCGTTCAGTATATAAGAACGAAAAAAATTATGGCTTTCGTGGTGGTTTACTGATACTTCTCGGGAATGTTTCGGGGCCGGTTGGGCTTCAACAGTTTAACAGAAAACGAAGCAATGTCCTTCTACGAATTTGAGATTATTGGTTGAGATTAACATAATAAAGATTTTTAAACGGAGACTGGATAAGATTTTTAAACAGGACTTGTAAATGGGATTTATTTAACGAGGAATTTAATTGAAACTTGACTTTATGGGAATTTGTTATAACGCGACTGAATTGCTGATAATAAGATTTTAATTTGGACGGATTGTATAAATGATAATTTGACGTACGAAACATGATTTGTGAAGATATTTGAGATTTATGATGGATTTATTGATATGAATATGATTTGATGGATAAAATTGGATAATACGGATAAAATTAAGATTTTGATGGAAAAAAATATGATGACAAAAAAGAATATTGCTTGAAATGTGAATTGATAAAGAAGATTGAAAAAAAGAAGATATTGAAGAAAAGAAGATTCGAAGAATAGAAGAAGACGACAGCGAAAATGAGAGGTCAGTATGAATTTAATTACCTATTTAATGACAGTTGACAGAATATTTCATCGCGGAAAAGTAATTTAAAAGTTTGAATTGGAAAAAATGATTGAGACGGCTAAAAGAGGACATTGTTAGTTTCTGAATGAAACATTTGGAGCAAAACTACGGTACCCCGAAGCAAAACTAAGCAAAGTTGGCGCTTAGAATTTCCGGATTAATTGTAACTACGGTGACCGTAGAAGTGACTCGTAAACCACATTTTTTGCAATTCTAGTTATTTCTAATTTTTTCTAAATTAATTTATTCAATTATATTTCCCTTAAAAAAAATTAACTTTTCTTTATAAAATGCAGGTAATTTTGTCTCTTGTCGAAAGAAAAATAAATAGTAATTGTAAATAAATTAAATTTTCTTGTATACGAAAAAGTCAAAGTAAATATCGAAAGTAATTAACAAAATGACCAAAATAATATTCGGAGAGGGACGTAATTTAGTTTAAAGTTTCTGCGATACAACCATATAAGGATTCGAACTCTCATGGTCAAACATTTTCTATATATGGAACATTACGTTCACTTTTATACCAACCAACGCTAAACGACTCCATCGATATTTCTAATTTTTAAAAATTGCCCTAACAATTATTCTTTTCGCACTTAGACGTAAATTTCTATTTTTTAAATCAAATTAGCAAACTAAAGAAATTAAAATTCAATTCAATTAAAAAATAAAAATACAGAAAATTAGGAAAATTTTGCCGAAAAAAAGGCAATAAAATAGTATCTCATCAGGATTATAAATTTTGTTTCAAAAAATAAATTACAAAATAACATTTTTGGAAAAATAAAAAAAAATTTTGCTACTTGCAATTTTTGTTTTCTTTTCACTTTTTACCCTGACCTTATTTAATTCAACGATATAATAAAACTGACTCATAATCTTTAGACTAAATACGGTCACAAGTTTTCGAAATCAAAAAAAGGAGAGAACGCTGGAGAAGAACAAGGCGAACGGCAAAGAAATTTAAATTCTACCGCCAGAGTGAGACACTTATCCGGGTGTGGTGTGAATGGCTGAAAATTTCCAGTCTCCATTTGTTCATTGTTTGATTCACTCCAGTGTGAAAGTTTTAATTTACCTAATTTTCCATCCATTTATAGATAAAAAAAACAACTTATTAAGTGGTGAGTGTTCTTCAAATTACCTTAAATGTGTTCTTCATTTGAAATCACGTGAATTTTTTTCCCCCTCAGTAGTTGAAAGATAATTTGTCAGTTTGACAACAGATTTTTTTTTCCTGACATTTAGGACGACGACGACGGCCATTACTGTATTCTTCGAGAAACAATCTGTTATTTTACTTGTAAAATTGTTCTTCTTTATTTATTCCGAGTATTTTTTTTGCTGTCCTTGACGGAAAAGTAGAAAGTGATCTGTGGAAAAAAGAGACGGATTTTTAGGTTAGGTTGGAATAATTGGAAAAAAATGACATTTTTGGATGAAAAGTAAACAATGTGTTTTTGTCGATGAATCATGAGATTGGGGAGACTTTCCTTTTTCTTTGTTTTAGGAATTTGGGTCTATAAACGAAGTGGCGAGCAATAAATGCGTAAATGACGTGTCATGGTCAATGATCTCATTTTGCTGATCTTTGCATTTTGCTGCCACTTCTTGACACGATTAATATTTTACCGAAGTTGATTTTTATTTACTGGGGAAGGAAATTAATTTTTTACATCCAAGTTTGTTTTTTTATTTCAATTTTAAACCACTTTTTTTCTAATTTCGTTTTTTTTATTCCTAATTTCGTTTTTTATTCCTAATTTCACATTTTTTGTTCTTATTGCAAAAAGTCTGTAATTATTAAACAATTGTGATTCATCTTTCTCGAATATTTTTACCTTGTTTTCTCCAACGTCAGAATTTCTTGACTTAATTATCCTAAAATAAACATGGGCTCTATTAAACTCCTGGCGTCTTTTATCGCCTATTAATAACGCAAGTTTGCTTTCGTTTTTAATTCAAATTTTTCCCCTGTACACTATTTTTTTCTATAATTATTATATTGTAATTGTAATTTCTCCTAAGTGGGGAAAATAATTTAAAAATGATTAAAAAGAACGTTGGGAATTTAAAATAGGCAAAAAGTAAATGAAAATAATGGAAAATATTTTTTTACAGACAAAGATGTCGGCACGTAAAACAGCAGGTCGTCGTGCCACCACGAAAAAGCGGGCACAAAGGGCAACGTCAAATGTTTTCGCAATGTTCGATCAGGCACAAATTGCCGAATTCAAGGAAGCCTTCAATATGATTGATCAAAATCATGACGGTTTCATTGACAAGGAAGACCTTCACGATATGCTGGCGTCATTAGGTTCGATTTGCTTGAAAAATATTCAATGTATTGCATAGACAAGAACTAATTATTATTTTTATTTTGTCAATTTATTTATTTTATCAAAGTTTATTTATTTTATTAATTTATTTTATCAAAGTTTATTTATTTTATTAATTTATTTTATCAAAGTTTATTTATTTTATTAATTTATTTTATCAAAGTTTATTTATTTTATTAATTTATTTTATCAAAGTTTATTTATTTTATTAATTTATTTTATCAAAGTTTATTTATTTTATTAATTAATTTATTTTGTCAAATTTTACTTATTTTATCAAGTTTTTTTAATCAAATGGTGCAATTTTTTATTTCGCAATTTAGCTACAACGAAACTGGAAATTATAAATCTTTTTTGTTTAGGTAAAAATCCGACTGACGAGTACTTGGAGCAAATGATAAACGAGGGCCAGGGTTCGATAAATTTCACCATGTTTTTGACGCTCTTTGGCGAGAGACTTCAGGGAACTGATCCCGAGGATGTGATTAAAAATGCCTTCGGATGTTTCGACGAGGAAAATAATGGACACATAAACGAGGAACGTCTTCGTGAACTTTTGACGACAATGGGCGATCGGTAATTATTAATTTCTAAAATTGGAGTCATCGTATTTTATTTCTCGAATTGCGTCAAACAAACGCGATTTTAACAGAGTAGTAATTATTCATAAACGGATTTTTAAATTAAAATAACTATCATTGCATAAATTGATAACTCCTTCATTTATTTCTGCTTAGACGAAAAACTGTTTACAAAAAATTAACCTAGGAATTAAATACGAAAAAGCAAAAAAATTAAATAATAAGGAAAAAGAAACTACTTCTTTAAAACGGTTGTTTTTGTCCAAGAAATTTTTTTTCAAGCAGGAAATTTTTTCCTTTAAGAAGTAAATATAATTTTTTTATAAAAGGAACTTTATTATTCTTTGCGTCAGAAAACAGATTTTCGATCCAATTGAAATTTACTAAAATTTAATTTTTGTTTAATTTCGTCAGACGTGAATGATAACAAAAAGTTTAATAACAAAAACTAAATAATTAATAATACAATAACAAAATAAGAGAAACAGTTTTTGCCAAGAGAAAATAAAAAACAGGAATAAAAAACTAAATGTACAATTTACTTCAATTATTTTTATTTAAAACTTATTTTTTTAATAAATAGTATTTCCGTCAATGTTTGAATTTTTTTCGAGAAACAAACTCTTGACCTCGAATTAATTTAATGCATTGAAAAATTTATTTTTAGATTCACTGACGACGAAGTAGATGAAATGTATCGAGAGGCGCCAATAAAAGGATCAATGTTCGATTACATCGAATTCACAAGAATTCTCAAGCACGGAGCAAAGGACAAGGACGAACAGTGAGAAAAGCGTGAAAAGAAAAATATTCGTAGGTGATTCCTTTGTTCACTTTTTTTTTAATCTATTTTTCTTTCTACAAGGATCGAATTGAAAATGTTTTTCTTTCGAGACCTTTTATACTTAATCAGATTAAGCATTTCATTTATAATCACTGAGTGATTGCAAATCTCCGCATAAAATACTACGGTTTCCTTTAATTTATCACAAATCGCTGCCTATTGCAGTTTTTGTTTTTTTTCTCTCTTTTTTCAATCCGTCCCCCTTTAATCATTCCTTTTTTTCTTTCTTTACGGGGATGGAAACAATTGTCTCTTGAAAAGAAAATTTTTTGAAATTAAGACATTGTTTCCAGAAGAGTTGGCATTTTTTAAATTATTTCGAGATAAACAGATTCTATTATTATTTATCGAGAGCGTTTTTTTTTGTATAAAAGCGAACGCATTGTAAAGTATTTTTCACTTATACATTTATAGATATTTAGAGTCATGTTTACCAATGAATTGGCGTTTGTATTTTAATATTTACATTATAACGAATTACAGTTGATTTGAATATTATTTTATTTGTATCCTTTTTTCCTTAGGGGTTTTTTTTTGCAGTTGGCCTAATTCACTGGCATGATGGGTCAATTAATCGCTAATGGGAAATCGAATTAAAAAAAAAAATTTAGTCACGGTTTGATGAGCTTTTAACACACACTTTTTTTATAATACGTCGATGGATTTTTACTCAATTCTGTGTGGAATAATTTTTAAAAATTCATTTTTCGTTGTTAATCGAAATTATTTAGCTCCTTATTTTTTAAGTTTTGAATTTTCTTTTTTCCAATCTAGAAAATTGTTTTTGTTTTATTTATTTTTCAGTCTTGAATAATGAAAAATAGTTGTTTTTACTGAAATATTTTTTCGCTGGCATTTAATTTCGTTTTTTCTTTTTAATTACAATTTTTTTTTCTTTTTATGTTTCAGTAATGTTGAAATTAAATTGTTTCTTTGCGAAAAGAAATATTGACCTAGAGAAAATGTATAAGAATAATTCAGAAATTATGGTCTATAAATACTATAAAACCAACTTGAAATTCACGATAGGAAGTCGAGCGTGCAATTAAAAAGTTTCACAAGGTTTTACGGCCTAGCTATCGGCAATACTTTGGCTTATCTTTATTGTCAATTTCACGCTTCTACGTCCTAACACTACCGGTAACAACAACAACAACAGCAACAAAAGTCAAAAAGACTTCACATCGTTTTACAATCATAATTTTAGTTTATCGTTTTCCTTTTATTTTCTTTCTTTCTTTCAAATAAATAATATATTGTATGAAAACTAGTTTTGAAAAAATATTAGAAAAAATTTTTTAAATTCTATTTTTTTCTTTTTTGCTAAATGTGCATTTAAAGTTGATTTAATGAGAGTTGTAAAGTGCGCAGATTTATCTTTTGAGGTTTTAGTTTGTTGTTTGCTGTCAGCATTTAAGACATGTCTATTTCTTAATCTCTTGTCTGACTGATTATCTCTTGGGAGAAGTAAATTATGTGGAAATTTTCAAATAAAATATACTGTAAAGAAATTTTACATTTTCTAATGATGGGTTAAGAAAAAATAAATTAAACTTTTCTATAATAAAATTCTAGAAAAGAGACTTCATTTATCGCTGCAATTATTTCTTTGGATATAAATTAGAAAATAGAAATTAAATATTGTGATATTAAAAAAAAAAAAGATGAGCGGGGAAAATTGCAAGAATGTTGAATTTAATTTTCTTTTATAATCCAATTCACTATAATTGAATAATCTTGTACTAAATGTCAGCAAATCTATTTTAGAATACATTAGTTAGTCGCAAAGATGCACTCGTAATATTTAGGGCAACGCCGCGATAAATTCGGCACCCACTAACTTTTCGTTATACCTCAATCAAAATTTGGGTCACTTATTAATAATTTCCTAATTCACTTTACGACAAAAAAATTTATTTTGCTTGATTAAATTAACTCTGAATCAATTAATTAATTAATTAACTTTGAAATAATAAATTGATGTTGACTTAATAAAACAGCTTTAAATTGACAAATTAATTTTAAAACTAATTAAAATCTAATTTAATTTTTTTAATTTTGGAAATTAATTAAAATTTTTCACAATTTAATTTTTTTATTATTTAATTTAATTGATTTTAATTCTAGCCAAGAGAGAAAATTTATTTCACCACTTAAAACTCCCAGATTTTTATCTTGTCAATTTTCCTGAAAGAAAATGCACGTTTTTTTCTTGTAAAGTGAAATAAAAAAAATTATTTTCTGAAACGCAATAAAAAAAAAGTTTAATTTGATTATAATTCGAGGGAATTTCATTACATAAATATCAATCTACGCCTCAAAGTGTACATATAGTTTGTTTATATACTTTTCCAGTGTTTTTTCCTCATTTTTATTGCAGAAAATCGATAAAAGAAAAACTGCTCGAAACAAAATGAACGACGAATAAAGTTCAAAGTTGCAGAGCAAATAAACAATTTTGTGAAAAAAAACAATGAATATAGATAATTAATTTGTAATTCACTTGATATTGTTGTCTCGATATTGTTAAATTCAATCTTTTTTCAATTTGTAAATTTTTAATTATTAACTATTACTGACAATTTCGTGAATATTATACAAAAAAATCCGCGTAAAAAATTAATTTTTTTTGTAAAATGGTATGTTTTGCATCTCATTAAGGGGAAATTTCGAGATTACAGAGAATTAAACACGAAATTATTCGGATTAAATGTTTAATCCGGTACTTAAAAAATTATTATATTAAATTTAAATAATTAATGCGTCATTATTTTCATTTTTTCTGCTGTGAATTTTTTTTAAGCTTTTTAAGCTATTTTTAAGGTTAGGAATGTCAATTATTTCGAAATGTTCGTTATTATCAAAATAATAATTTCGGCTATTTTCAATTTTAAATCAGATTTTTAATCGCGTTAGGAATTTATCTAATCTTGCGATTTGAATTATAAATTTTAATTACCAAATGTGGAAAATAACGGGCGGATTTGGATGAAATTCTCCTTTTTCGATTCATTGGCGAAAAAGCACAAAATTTACTCGAAATAAACGTAGTTTTTTTACTCACTCCTCCTCTAAAAGGTCCGATTCTATCGCTGATTGTTCCTTTATTGATAGTTTCATTTAAAAAATACTGCAAATTACTCTGAAAAAGTAGCAAACAATATTTTTGCAAGTACGATTTAACCGTTAGGCTGCGTCTACAACAGAAAAAATAATGTGTAAAAAATTGTGTAATATACAGTGTAATTGCCCCTGACAATTGTCAATGCCAAAAACAATACACATTACACTGCAAATTACACATTATTTTTTTCTATTGTAGACGCAGCCTTATTGAAAACTTTTTGCAACTGTTTTTTATTGTTGCGAAATTTCATGTTCTACTTGAAGTTGGTAACAGTTTGCAATTCTGACTTTTTTATTCAAATAAAATACGATTTTAAACTCTTATTTGCTAAGAATTTGATTGAAAATAATAATTAATATCGCAATTCTGAGTTCTGACTAGTATAATATATCCAGTAATTATAATTATAAAATATATAAATGTTATAAATATTTCACAGACAAATTTGTTTATTTTTTTACTTCGAAAAATCGATTACCAAAAATTGATAGGATCGATTTTTGCAAATTGTTATCAACTTCACACTAGACGCAATAGTTTTACGCGAACCGTTGAGTCTCGCGAGTGTTTTTTTCTCGTTTTTAAACCGATTTTTCTAAATATCTCCAGGAAAATGGACTCGAGACTAAAAGCCAGAACCATGGTAAGTCCTTTTATTCATAATTAGTTTGCAATAATAGCCGATATCAATAAATTCGGAAGTAAAAAGTAATGAAGAAAAATTGTTCGATCACGTGACTGCCATTTTTTATAACCTCAAAAAATTGTTAATAGTTTTACAAACATCGTTTCAATTGTTCAAATACGGTGTTAGTGTTTAATGACTAGTAAAATTGAGTGCTGTCAATAATAATTGGAATATTTTTCGAATAATAATTTTTTCGAACTTTGCGATTTCACGTGGTACCAAAATGTCGCATTAGCCGGCGGGGTTTTTTGTCAGCTTTTCTACACAAGTTTTCTTTTAGAAAGGCAGCAAAAAGAGGGAAAGAATACCTAGAAATTAGTATAATTTTGTAATATTTCGATTCTTAATGAATAGAGTGATAATTTTTTCGAATGTTGCGCTTTGAAGAAAATGACAAGAGTGTATCTCACTCTGTGTAGATGAGCGCGCCCGGGACGCTCGGAAAGTCAGCAAACAATCCGCGTCTGCGCGCGGCACATGGATATTGAGGGATAGAGAGCTGCAGTATCGTTTCAGAATCGTTGGTAACAGGTACGTTTCTCTCCTTTTTGGTTCTATAAAAAGGGAGTAACACTGGTGTTTTTCATTATACGCCCCCATCTCGTCTTTCTACATAAATAAAATTGTGACTGGCAGTTAAAACCGAAACATGTTTCACATTGAATATGACTTTTAGACTTGTATTGTCACAAGGGACAAAGAATGCCGATCAGTGACAAAGGACACCGGGTCTGATACACTTGCGTCTTTCTCGGGATATTCTAGTGTATACACACAAAAGTGTGTGCAAAACGCCGCAGTCCTTCCACCCGGGTGGTGTGTGCGTGTAATCCACCAATCGCGTTTATTCTCAATTGAAATGAGCCATTCGACGATCACAAGGAAGTTTTCATTTTATTAAAGTGCAATTTTGTTTTTCTCAGTTCTTGAGGAGTGTGTTTGTGTGATAAATTACAGGGGAAAAAAATTATGACAAATTCTCCTGGAATAAAATTGGGTTACGACGTCTTCCTCGCCTGGCAACAACGCGGTTCAGTGGGTCGAGAGCAAGTCAAAAAGGATCAACACGAATAAAAGGATATCAATTACGGTGAGGGAAGAGTCCATCCTTGAAATTGGAGAAATCGTCTTCTCGGGTTTTTTTTTATTCTTTCGAGTTTGTGGGATTTAAAGAGGTTAGCTCCAGGGTGACTTCGAAGAAGCGACAATCAGCTGTTCAACGTGGGACGTGACAAACCCTTCGACATCTTCAGGTTGGTTGGCAAATTTGTTCCTTGTTTTTTTTTTTTTTTTTGTATTTTGACAGTTTCGTGTTTGTTGAGGAATTTGAGGAAATTGAGGGTCTTCCTTGTTGACCTTGTAGCACGTATTTCCGGAAATTGTTCTTTTCGACTCTTCTTTCATTTTACGGTATAAAATTACATTTGATTTTTTTTTTAACGATAAAATAGAATCAGAATTCTATTTCCAAAATTTCAATTAAAAAAATTAAATTGTTAGAAACAAATTGTGGTACTTTTGTGGGAAATTTTTTTTTGGTACTGACGTAGAGTTTCCGGGTTTTTGGCAAAATTTAGGTCACAGGATGGATCGATGTAGGTCAAGAAAAGGACTATTCGTTCTGATAACACTATCCTTCGTTTATTTTTCATTCTCAGTGGGGAATTTTTTTTTCTTTCTATTTTCTAATTTGAAACTCAATTACGAGTCATTAGGAAAACTAGTTTTGTAAAACGAGTTATTTGTATTTAAATATCCTTAAATACTGTTCTTGAAAAATTATTTATTTCAACCATTAATTATTATATCTAACTAATTAATTTTATTTATTTTCGAATTAAATCAATTTATTAACTAATTAATTTTATTAATTCATTTTTGTATTATTTACATTTATTTATATTCATTTTATTTATTTTATTCATTTTATTTATTTTGTTTATTTTGTTTCTTTTTAGGAGAAATTTCTTTCCAAAATTGTCAAAGACTTTTATTTTTCTAAATTTTTGTTTTGATTTTTTCTTTCGGCTTTACTTTGTTAAAAGGCAAACGTAACAAAATTGAAAAGATTTCCATAATGATCTGAGAATGTGAATATGGAAAAATTCCGGTAATTTCAGGGAAATAATATTCGCATGGTTGTAAAAGCTTCGCATAAACTGTGGCCGGAACTGTATAATATAAAAGCAGGGCTTTTAGGAATTTTATTTAAAACCAGTTTTATGACATTCTTCATTGCCCTTTGAAACAAGAGATAATTTAAAATGTCACATATATAAGCTTCTGGGGTCTTTTTCTTTTATATACATTTTAATTAAGTAATTAAGAATCTTTTCCAATTTTAACACAGAGATTTCACGAGAGAAAACTTTATCTTCCGTTTGAAATTTCAATGTCAGAATTTTTCTAGTTTCATTTACTAAAAGTATTATTTGAAATCAGAACATTGATTTTAATTTAATTTTTTTTGGTAGAAAAAATTAATTTCCCAAGGGAAAAAATGTTATCTTGTGTTTAAAAAGTCAAAAAAATATTTTTCGTTTTTTGAAATAATACAAAAAGTATTTAAATCTGAAATTTGATCTTAATTCAATTTTTTTCGGTAAAATAATCGAAATAATAATAGTATTCATAAATATTTTATTTATTTGGACAATAAATGTCCATTAGAAAATAAAAGATAAAAATTTCGACTGCAATTATTCCTGTGTAATTAAAAGCTACTTATTTCGAGTATGAGGAAAAAAAGAAATTTCATTTTTCCGCTGTTAAAAATTTCAAAATCTCGTAATTATTTTTTTTTCGTCTTCATTAACAGGTGGCTCGTGCTTTTGTTAAACCGACAAGTTGATAAAATGACATTCCTCCCATATTGACATTAACTCGGAATTTTTAAACGGAAGATAATTTCAATTTTTTTTTTCTGTTAATTTAAATTCGAATAATTACATTCAGAGAAAAGGAAATAAAATTTTTTTCAAGGCAATAAATTTATTTAGAATCAACAAGAAAATAAATGAAAAAATACAAATTTACAAACTAAAAGGGAAACTGTGGAAAAAAATCTCTATCTTAAAAATTTCCAAATGTCTGTAAAGTTTTCAGCTGCTATATATATTTTCGACTCTCAGGGTCTCTTAAAACTTAAATAATATTATTTTTGAAAACAAATTAAAATTGAAATGTTTTAGAATACAAACACATAACACACTCGAGGGACAGAAATATAAATTTGTTTTCAATACGGAAAAAAGAGCGAATAATATATCAAATTTTAGAAAATGGAAAGTTTCCTTTTTAGATTTCTCTCGTTGATTTTAAGTGCTTTTAAACGCAATAATACGCAGACGAATGGGTTTCTTGCGCAGACATTGTGTTTGAAAACCTTTTCTTTGAGACTTTTACGAGGCATTTTCGCTGCAAGAGAATTTTTTAGGGGGCGATAAATAAAAAAGAGAAGGGCACAAAGTTTTTTTTATTGTGGAAAAAAATTGTCTGATCTGAACTTAAATCTTAATTAAAAGATACCGAAATTTTTGTTCTGTACGGGAAAAATAATTTACTTTATGTTTAGTTTAATATTTATTTTGTTATTTATTCGTTGATTTTTTATTTCTCTGCATTTTCATCTATTTATTTACTCATATACCTATTTATTTATTTATTTAATTATTTTTATTCATTTCTTATTTTTTTGTTTTTATTTTTTCTCACTTTTGCTTTCAATCGAAACAATAAAAAAAGTAAATTTGAGACAAACGGAAAAAATGACTAAAAAGTAGAGAAAAAAATCCGTTTTTATTATGATTTTATCGCGACGCCACTTTCTTCGCTCTTTCTAACAAAACTATTAATAGATAAATATTTGAAGGGTATTTCCAGAGGAACTAATATCACGTGTTAAAAAGTGGTTTGTTTCACCTTGAAAATTGTGTGGCGTCACAAATATGCACATGAGAAGTAAAATTGTACATAAAGCAGATGCATGCTACTTGTAAAGTAACTCGATAGTTTTCCCCTCTCGAAAACTTACATATATTGTTACGCAAGCGATAAAGTAACAATATTCGCGGATTTTCATTAACATAAAATTACCATTCAGAATTTTTTGCCTCTCTCTATATTTAGTTTGAGAGAAAAAGAATCGTAAAATATTTTCTTTTCTTCCGGAGAATTGAAAAGAGGGAAAAAATCTTCCTAAATTGTTTGTTTATATTTTTGTTTTTCTTTTTTTTCTTCTTTTTTGCAATTTTTTTCTTTCTTTGTTTATTTTAACCGCGTCAAATCGATAGAGTAGACAATTCGTCAATAAAGTTTACAATGAAAGTAGAGCTTTTTCCAATGGAAACAAAAATAAAAGTTGAAAATGCAATTTTATAAAGAAAGTTGCTTTGAGTTCTTTTTGGTGGAATAATATTTTTTTAATGTTTCTATTATTGGGGCAATTATTTATAGTCGTCAGTGGTAATGATTTTTAACCTATTTTGGTTCATTTCCGGAATTTCGGTATTTATTTGAATTTGTTATTTTTATTCAAGGTATTTTCGTTCTTTTTCTGTCAAATAATTTTTTTTCGTTTCTGTGTTTGTTGAGACAATCATTTAGTCAATTGTTAACGATTATAAACGATTTTAAACGATTTTTAACAATTTTTGGTTAATTTCCGAAATTATTTTTAGTTTTTATTTAAATTCATCAGTGAATTTAAATTCTTTTCATTTTCTTTTTGGCGAATAATTTTTTTTCGTTCCCATATTCATTGAGACGATTATTTAGTTAATTATTAACAATTTTAAACGATTTTGAACTATTTTTGGTTAATTTCCGAAATTATTTTTAGTTTTTATTTAAATTCGTCAGTAAATTTTAATCCTTTTCGTTCTTTTTCTGTCAAATAATTTTTTTCGCTTCTGTATTCGTTGAGACAATCATTTAGTCAATTGTTAACGATATTAAACGATTTTAAACGATTTTGAAGTATTTTTGGTTAATTTTCGAAATTATTTTTAGTTTTTATTTAAATTCGTCAGTAAATTTTAATTCTTTTCATTTTCTTTTTAGCGAATAATTTTTTTTCGTTTCCATATTCATTGAGACAATTATTTAGTCAATTGTTAACTATTTTAAACGATTTTGAACTATTTTTGGTTAATTTCCGAAATTATTTTTAGTTTCTATTTAAATTCGTCAGTAAATTTTAATTCTTTTCATTTTCTTTTTGGCGAATAATTTTTTTTCGCTTCTGTATTTGTTGAGACAATCATTTAGTCAATTGTTAACGATATTAAACGATTTTAAACGATTTTGAATTATTTTTGGTTAATTTCCGAAATTATTTTTAGTTTTTATAATTAAATTCGTCAGTAAATTTAAATTCTTTTCATTTTGTTTTTGACAAATAATTTTTTTTTTTGTTTCTATGTTCATTGAGACAATTATTTACTGTATTCTGAACTATTTTTAACAATTTTGTTTAATTTCTGAAATTATTTTTACTGTTCATTGCATTTGTTATTAATATTTAAATTATTTCCCTAACGTTCTGAACGTTCCAAACAAACGAAACTTATTTATTTTTCAACTTCAAATTTAATTTTAAAATATTTATTAGCGTGGTAAATAATTTATCATGTTTAAAAATATTTAATTATTTTCTGATTTTTGTTCCAGGGAAATTATATTGAATTTAATTCCAGTGAAATTGAATTAAAAAAATATTTTTTACGAACCAAGAAATTACAATTTAGTGAAATTTATTTTTATTTATTTAGTGAATTTATTTGGATTTGGACCGAAATTATTCAAGAAACACAAATTAGCAAATAACGACTTTTCTTGATTTAATTATACAAAAAGTTAATGAAAAAATTGAATAATTAGAATTTTTGATTAAACGACTTGAATATGAGTATGAATATTATGAGTGTAAATTTGTTGCACTGTAAAATAACTCCCACGAATGTTTGAATGGATTTTTTTTACGATCCTCTCTTGCCCTTTGTGACCAAAGAGGCGGCTAGAGTCGTAAATTGATTAAAAAGTCTAATGGAGATGTAACAGTGTAAAATTTATAATTATTTATATCATCGGACAACGTTCGCGACGAGGTGTCTCTGAGAGATGTCGACATTCTAGGCCAATTAAGACAGAAGTCAGTTACGTGCGTCTAATCCTCTCTTTGTGTTGTTGTATATATATAATAATACAAAAGTGGCATTTTTTTCCCCGCCTATATGCCAATAATGTTGTGTGTATTTGTTACTTGGCGAAAACCAGCACAAAACACGCTAATTCGTTTAAAGATTCTTTTAAGCCTTTCAGTCTCGAGGTTATAGGTTACCAGACCGGTTGTGTAGGTCGTTTCTATTTCAGGGTCAAATTACTTATCCAAATGATGATTCATAGAAAATTCATAAAATTTATCAAGATTGCCTCTTCGTGTTTAGCTGAAATATGTACAGTACATAATACAGTATGCAAATTTCTTTCTCCTCGCATGTGTAGTTTTCAAAATGAGTTGGCAATTTTTGTACTTAATTTGCTTTTTTGGTCTAAATTGATTTTTTTTCTTGGATATTAATTTTAATTAAAAAGTTCTTTGGGATAATTAAACATGTGTTTTGGGGAATAATTTCTTAATTTAATATTTCATTAACTTGGTATTTTTTTGGTAAATATTTCGTTATCTGAATATTTATTTAGTTAAATATTTATCTAATGGAATAGTTGTTCAAACTAAATTTTAAACTAAATTTATTCAACTATTTTTAACTAAATATTTATTTGAATATTTATTGGATTAAATATTTATTTAATTGAATATTTATCGGACTAAATATTTATTTAATTAAATATTTGTCTAATTCAATATTTTTTCAACTAATTTTGTCAAGTCGAATATTTATTAAACAAAATATTTATCAAGTCGAATATTTATTAAACGAAGTATTTGTCAAGTCGAATATTTATTAAACAAAATATTTGTCAAGTCGAATATTTATTAAACGAAATATTTGTCTAATTCAATATTTATTAAACGAAATATTTATTAAACGAAGTATTTGTCAAGTCGAATATTTATTTAACTAAATATTTGTCAAGTCGAATATTTGTTAAACAAAATATTTGTCAAGTCGAATATTTATTAAACAAAATATTTGTCAAGTCGAATATTTATTAAACGAAATATTTGTCTAATTCAATATTTATTAAACGAAATATTTATTAAACGAAGTATTTGTCAAGTCGAATATTTATTTAACTAAATATTTGTCAAGTCGAATATTTATTAAATAAAATATTTGTCAAGTCGAATATTTATTAAACAAAATATTTGTCAAGTCGAATATTTATTAAACGAAATATTTGTCTAATTCAATATTTATTAAACGAAATATTTGTCAAGTCGAATATTTATTAAACAAAATATTTGTCAACTCGAACATTTATTAAACAAAATATTTGTCAAGTCGAATATTTAACTAAATATTTAATTAAACATTTATTTCACTAAATATAAATTTAGCCAAATATTCAAATAGTCGAATATTTATTTCAACATTCAACACGTATTTAATTCCCAAAATTTTTAAATTTTTAACAAGTTTCTCAAAAAAAATATTTTTATCGCCAAAAAAACTATTTTTCTCCTTATTTTGGTGACTGAAAATTGAGGAGGAATTTTTTTTTTCTTCTTCGTCTCGGACATTTCTAAATTAACAACACTCGAAATTGCTTTTTAATGAAATTAGACGCGATAAACTGAAATTAAAGGATAATTGAATTTGAAGGGAGTGAAAATTGCAAATTTTTTCAATGTGTCGTTGGAAAATTATTTCTCGAGGAATTTTTCTATATACTTTACATTTTTATTAAAAAACAAAAAGCGCACGTTTCTTTAATTTTCATTCCTTCATTTATCGTCTAGGCTAATTAGATTCATTTTGAGAACCAGAGAGAGATGCTTCGAATTCAATTCCGTGTCAACCATACCAGTTGAAATTTGCGTGCTTCACGTCATTAAATTATCCCACTGTCTTCGGGAATAACAGTCTGCAAATTATCAATTGCCCCGTTTTATTAAGTTCTCCTGCGCGTTTATAAAATATAAACACGAATATAATGGGGAAATGTTGGAAACAGAAATTATTGTCAATTTGGAATAATTTGTGGTTACATTTTGGAAATTGTTTTGAATTATTTGTTGAATTAGAATATTTTACCATGGAAAATTTGAATTCTTTGTGGAATTAAAATATTTCCTAGAAAATTTGAATTATTTGTGGAATTAAAATATTTCCTAGAAAATTTGAATTATTTGTGGAATTAAAATATTTCATGGAAAATTTCCTTGAATTTTTGTTTTTTGGGTTAATTTCCGAAATTATTTTTAGTTTTTATTTAAATTCGTCAGTAAACTTTAATTCTTTTCATTTTGTTTTTGGTGAATAATTTTTTTTCGCTTCAGTAGTTGTTGAGACAATCATTTAGTAAATTTTTAACGATTTTAAACGATTTTTAACTATTTTTGGTTAATTTCCGAAATTATTTTTAGTTTTTATTTAAATTCGTCAGTAAATTTTAATACTTTTCGTTCTTTTTCTGTCAAATAATTTTTTTTCGCTTCTGTATTTATTGAGACAATCATTTAGTCAATTATTAACGATATTAAACGATTTTTAACTATTCTTGGTTAATTTCCGAAATTATTTTGTTGTTGGAAACAGAAATTATTGTCAATTTGGAATAATTTGTGGTTATATTTTGGGAATTGTGTTTTGAATTATTGGTTGAATTAGAATATTTCCTGGAAAATTTGAATTCTTTGTGGAATTAAAATATTTCATAGAAAATTTGAATTATTTGTGGAATTAAAATATTTCATAGAAAATTTCCTTGAATTTTTGTTTTTGGGAAACGAGATTTTTTTTAATAGTTTCAATTAAAAACTTTGAAAATTTAGGGAAAATAATTGATTTTCTTTGAAGAATTTTACTTTCTATGAAAATATAAAATAATTTGTTTCGAATTTATCAAAATTAATAATTATTTTAGAAAATAGAAGTCTTTAGTATTATAATTATCTGTTTATATTATTTTCACTAGTGATTTTGGTCATATTATTAATTCCTATTTTT
Source organism: Leptopilina drosophilae (assembly GCA_032873175.1). Classification (NCBI taxonomy): domain Eukaryota; kingdom Metazoa; phylum Arthropoda; class Insecta; order Hymenoptera; family Figitidae; genus Leptopilina; species Leptopilina drosophilae. Next base: position 42,355,145 of record CM065485.1, on the reverse strand, counting down.
TTATTTTTAGATTCAGTGTTCGATTGAGAAAAGTAAACAATTGCAGTCAAGGCAATTAATGCATTTTCGACTTCATTTTGTATCGTGTGGATACGAATAAATTTCTGGCGTTTAATTAAATGAGAGAGAGAGAGATAAGGAAATGCAGTTTGCGGAGAGGAGCATGTGTCTTGAAAAATTAAATGTGCGGACACGAGATGGGAAATTTGGTCTGAAAAAAGGGGAAGATTTAAAGGGAGAGAGCAGCACTAACAATGGTTTCATTGCACTGGATTTACTTTGACTCACGACTCGCTCTTTGAATTCACCCCACGTATACTTACTTTTATAACCACCACCCTCGACTATAAGCAATATAAGATCTTATTTTATGATCGCAGCAGTTACTATTAGCTCCTTTTTCCCTCTGACCCTGCTGACTTTCACAAATTCTGGCAATTACGCCGAATTTCTCCATCGACTCAACCATTGTGGTTTCATTTTCACGGTTTGTTTTCCCATTTTCCCTAATTTCGGTCCCTTTTTTTGACAATTATCAATAAATTTCTCTTCTTAATTTCCAAATGGAAAAATTGTTTCTCGGAAATGGAGATTTCTTTTGTGAATTGTACAATTAATGACAAAAGGGGATTTTTAAATTCGAATCGATAAATCGTAGCAGTAGAAACTATCAAGTGGTTTAAAAATTTTATTCGTAACGTAAAATTATTTTTTACAATTAAAATTAATGGGAGAAAGAAAATATTGGAAACAAGAGAGAATTACATATTCTGGGGATTCTTTTTTTTTAGAGGTATTTTTTTCCTCTTTCTTTTTATTTCTAATAATGAATTCCGCTAATGTCGAAAGTTATCCAATTGGTATGATGGACGAAAAAGGGAGTAACGCGCGCTTTTGTCTATAGAATTTCAAGGAAAAGGACTGCCTTCAATTTCAACGAATTCTCTGGATTTCTCCTGGATTCGCCCCTCGTTTCAGAAATCCCAAATACCTCACCCTCAAATCGTCTCACGGGACCCAAAGACCTTTCGAGTTGCGTTTCTGAATTTCTTCCTCTTCTTTTTTTTCTTTCTCTCTTTGTGCCTTTTATTCCCGTTGTTTGCCATTTTCTCTCTTTGATATTTACTTATTATATCGTTTATTCTCGCTCTCGTTTCTATTTGCTCCTCGATTGTTTCTTTTTACTCTGAAAATTTCTGATTTCATCCAAAAAACTATGAATATAGATTTACAAATTTAAAAATTTTTATTTTCAGTAAAAAATTAATTTGAGAAAAAAGAGAAAAATTATTAACGAAAAATCAGTTTGATAAAATCGAAAAAATATCGTTTGTAGAGAATTTCTTTTTTTATCCACCGAAAAAAAGTTATGTATTGATTTCTAAATTGGACTTTGTGGAATGTTTCATCCGTGAAAAATTGAACGGATAGTTTTTCATACGATCGGTTTATCCTTTAAGACCACTTTTCGAAGTTAATTTTAGAGTCCATCTGCCCGGTTCCAGTTTTGGCATTGATATATCGACACACGGTGAAGGGGGATTAACTCTTTGCGACTATATCGAATATTGATTCGGCAAAGAAAATTTTAGTCTAAAATGCCAAAAGGAAGGAAATACTCTCCCAGAGAGCACTTTAATTCTTAATCTTCCCTCTCATTCTCTCGCGTGTCACTCACGGACTCTTTTGACAGACTCAGACATGTTTTTACAAGTTTGAAAAAAAAGGAGAGAGAAAAAAAAATTTACGATCATTTATAATCATTGAGTTGAAATATTATTGGAATATAATTATTATAATTACGTTTTGAAAAAGTTGTACTATAAGAAATTAAGAACAATGTAAACGAGATGTTTAGTATGTGTACTTTCTTTGAAAAATAGAAAGGAGATTTTAATGGTTATGAATTAATTTCTTTTTTTTTTTGTCAAAATAGATGCGAGAGGTAAAAGTAATATAGGTTGTAATTATAACTGTTTTCTCGAATTAACTGTAATCCTTTTTGTGAAAATGTCTATACTTTGAAAAGATTATTATTACTTAATAGGTTTCTTTAACGTTTGAGATCATTATTTAACTATTAGGACGAAAATTCTTTGGTTCTCTGTCTCTCTTTTTTTAAATTATACTAGTTAAGGGAATTGGTGAATTAATTTTTCCGTTTCATTTGAATGTTTATTCAATTTTGTAAATTTTTTAAATATTTCTGTTCATTCAATTTACAAAATTCAATATTTATTCAATTTTGTAAATTTTTAAAATATTTCTGTTCATTCAATTTACAAAATTCAATATTTATTCAATTTTGTAAATTTTTTAAATATTTTTGTTCATTCAATTTACAAAATTCAATGTTTATTCAATTTTGTAAATTTTTTAAATATTTCTGTTCATTCAATTTACAAAATTCAATATTTATTCAATTTTGTAAATTTTTTAAATATTTCTGTTCATTCAATTTACAAAATTCAATATTTATTCAATTTTGTAAATTTTCATATTGAGTATTTAATTTTTTCATTTACGAAACTAATTATTTTGAATATTTATTCTATTAACAAAATTGAAAGTAACAAAATTAAAAATTCATTTTTTTTAATTACAAAATTGTCTTGAATATTTATTTAATTTACGAAATTTAATATTTCTTTGGATTTTTTGAATTACAAAACGAATTATTCTGAATGTTTATTCAATTTCTTTCATTTAATATTTTTTGGAATGTAATTTTAATTTACGAAACGAATTTTTTTTAATCCAATTTGCAAAATTAAAAATATTTCTAATCACAATAATTTTGACTCATTTTTATTTCTTTGTTTTGTTCTTTTTGTGTTTAAAATTTCTAATCTAGTTCCGTTCATGTTTCCAATTTTTTCCGCAATGTTTACTAATTTTTCTGTAATTTTTCGTCCTTTTAGTCATTACTTCTGTTTGAAAACGTTTCTTTTATGACTTCGGCCTTCTCTAGGACGTAGAATCCTTTATGATATCGTAAAATTATACCGAAGGGATCCAAAATTATACGTTTAGAGTCACATAATGAAAGATTCGCTTTGTGCTTCAGTCTTGACATTTTTTTCCCGCTTTCATTTTATTGAAACTGATCTCTGAATTTTATTAACATTTCCACTATTTTTCCCCTCGAAATTAAATTTAATGCTAAAATAACAATATTTAAGTCGGAAAGAAAAATCTCTTTCGTTCTTGTTTTCATTCTTACAAGAAAATATTTGCATTTTTAATAATTTTTCTCTATAGGAAATAATTAAAAAATACACTAAAGTTTTTTTCTGCTTTACTTTAGGAAATATTTTAAAACATAATAATTATTATTCATTACTTTTTGCTCTGTAGAAAATAATGAAAATATTTATTAAGTTTTGCTCTATAGAAAATAATTAAATAATAAAAATATTTATTAATTTTACTCTGTAAGGGTATAATTAAAAAGTAATAGAAATATTTATTAATTTTCCTCTCTATTGGAAATAATTAAAAAATAAAATATTAATAGTGGGAAAAAAATATTTGTTAATTATTTAATTTTACTCTCCATATTGGAAATAATGGAATAAAATCCAATATTTTTAATTTGGTTACTGGGGAAAAATTTTTTTTTGCTTAGAAAGAATTTGATTGTTCTTTGTGATTGAATTAAAAATTGAAAAAAGGTTTTTGCCTCCATTACGAGAAGTTGGCAAATTTAAATTATAAAGTATGGACTTGAAAGTGCATTTAAAAACTTTCGCGCACAGCTATATGTCGAGTGAATCGCGTTTCAAAGCTTTTTTTGCAACTCAAAGAGAATGAAATTTAATGTAGAAAAAAATTTTAACATACAATTGATGATATTTTGTAACTTTCTTATATTTAAATTTTAAGATTATTTTTTCCATCGATTTAGAAAATATGGAACTTATTCGCAAGAGTAGGAAATTTAAATGTATTTTTTTTATTGATTTTTGGGTAATTCGGACTAATTTTTGAATGATTCTAAAGTTTCAAAGGTTCGAATTAATGGAATTAGTTTATTTCTTCTTCAAATTCAATTTTTACTACAATAGTTTTGTGTTTAAAAAAATTATAGTTTCTAAATGTAGAATTTAATTTTCAAAGGTTCAAATTGATGGAAATAATTTTTTTCTTCTACAAATTCAATTTTTACTGCAATAATTTTGTGTCTGAAAAAAATTATTGTTTCTAAATATGTGGAATTTAATTTTCGCTCGTTGATTCAAAAAAAACTTTTGTTAATAAAAATTTCGTTCATTTGAACGTTAGAAACTTGGGGATTGAATCGAAGAAGTAGTTTTTAATGAAATAGTTAATATTTTATCGTTCAGAAAAATCGAAACTAAAAGAATGATTTATTTTTTGTTTCAGGTATGTACAATTGTGTCTGGTTTCCTGTAAAATTAATGAAAGAAGATTTACATATCCCAATTGAGGGGCTAATGCTTTGTTGCGGGTAATGCGTTTCACCTTCTTCTTCAACATCATCATCATCATCATCAATTTTCGAGGTTGTCATTGAGTGCGGTTGTCACGTGATAAGAGACCAGGACGTTGAATCGTTCTCACGACTTGAAAATCCGGGTCACCCTGTACGTGGCTCGACTTTGGATTAGAGGCATTCAAAGTTTCTGCGATTCTCAGGAAGTCTAGTTATTATACACTTACAAGAAAAAAAGGGGAAATGGAAAAAGGAGAAAAAGGACGAAAAGTAGCAAATGTCGACAGTTTTCGAGTGGAAAAAAAAGAATCTTGTGTAACTATGAAAAAAAATCCGTAGACACCACAAAATGGCAATAATATCATAAGTCAGACGACCTCGCTGAAGGAGGAAAGGATAGAAATGCAACCCTCGATTAACAAGGATCCACCGCGCATGTGTCGTATTGATTTTTCGTCACTTGGTGGCCCATAGACTCCGAAGCACACGGGGCATTCCCGTTTGCTCTCTCTTGGACCAACGACCGGTACGATTGTTTGTATCGTTTATTGGAAAATCGATTTTTCCTCTTCATTTTTCAAACTACTGCTGGTAGGAAAATAAAATTTACTAAAGCTAGTAAATTACTCGGGTTATTTTTTTATTTTCGTTTTGGAAATTAGTTTTATTCGTAGTTTTCGATAGAATTTTTCAAATTGAATATAGTTGTTCAAATGGTTTTTCCTTTTAATTTTCTCATGAAGGGAAAAAAATTTACTTTTTGTTAGACTTTTGTTAGAGTTGGTTGAAAATTAATTTTCGATTTTTTCTTTTTGGGAGAGAAAAGTTAGGTGTGACTTTTTTGATAAATTAACGATTCTGGTTTTCTTCTTTTGGCCTCTTTCATTTTTTTTTGTATTGGAAAAAGAAAAGTAGCACGTGAAAGTGCTTGTTCCATTTTACCAATGTTACTTTTTTCGAAGTTTTTCATTCCTCGGAAAGTATTCCCCTCAAGGATATCTGCAAGCTACTGCCACCCTTTCCATTTCTCTATTTCCTCGCTCATCTTTCAATCCTACTTCATACTCGCCATTGTTTTAGTTTCTCACATGTCCCTCTGGATTTTTTTTTTGTAATTCCGGGGAGAATCTTCCTTTCTTTCTCTTTCTCTGTTTTCTCTCTTTTTCCTCTCTTTTTCCTCTCTCTTTCTCTCTCTTTCTCTGTTTATTCTCTTTCTCTGTTTATTCTCTTTTCCTCTTTTTCTCTTTCTTTCTTTCTTTATCTCTTTTTATCCTTTTTTTGTTTCCATCTCTTTCTCACCTTTTCTCTCTCTCTCTCTCTCTTCTCTCTTCTTTAACAGTATATATTGTTGACACTCAGTCATAGTCTGCAATTTATTTCTTCCTGCTCACATTTATCAAAGCAGGGCTTCAATTTATTTTAAAGAGTTTCATTGACTTCATTCTTAAAACTAGAAATTATCTCACGATATTCATATTTAAATAGAAGGGAAAAATTCAGATTGGTCGTTCTTGTCATCTAGAGCAGTTATGTCTTTTTAATCGATCGTTAATATATAGAGCACTTCTTTTTTTCTTTCTTTCGCTTTTTGACATTTCCCCAAGTATCTTCTTGTCTTTATACAGTTTAGCACCGATTGCAGGAAATTTATGTCAAGACACTGTTCTTACTTGAATGTGTGATAACAAGTTTCTTAAAAGGAAAAAAAAACATTTGTTCCGAAATTTTTAATCAAAAAATACTTGTGAATTGGAATTTTATTGATATTCTGGAAACTAATTCTAATTGTTTCAAAAGAATTCTTTTTTAATCTTTAACAATAATTTTATTCCTTCGGGAAATGGAATTGAAATTGTTTTCCAAGTATTTCGATAATTATGAACAAATTTTTTGCCAAATAATCGAAAAAATTTATTAACATTGTAAAAAATAATTCAATTCTTACGAAGAAAGTTAATGTTTCTAAAAATAATTCAGTTTCTGTAAGGAATTTTATTATTTATAAAAATAATTGGATTTCTACGAAGAATTTTTGTTTTTTTTTTCAAAAATAATTCAATTTTTGACAAGAATTTTATAATTTATGAAAATAATTGAATTCTTGCGAAGAATTTTATTATTTATGAAAATAATTGAATTCTTGCGAAGAATTTTATTATTTATGAAAATAATTGAATTCTTGCGAAGAATTTTTTTATTTATGAAAGTAATTGAATTTTTGCGAAGAATTTTATTATTTATGAAAATAATTGAATTCTTGCGAAGAATTATTTTATTTATGAAAGTAATTGAATTCTTGCGAAGAATTTTATTATTTATGAAATTAATTAAATTCTTGTAAAGTATTTTCATTAAAAATTAAAAAATTTGTTATTAACAAATAAAAAAATTTTGTCATTTGCATAATAGACCATTTTAACTATTGATCACATTCGAGTTATTAATTTCGAACAAATGCTTTTTGCAGTCGGTTAATTACATTACTTGAACTAATTGTAATTAAAATTGACGTGGCAGGAACACTTGGTATTACAATGTGCATTGAAAAAAAGTAGCAAGGGAAATAAAACAATTGTCTGTCTTTCTTTTCTCTTTTTTCAGTATTTTTTCTTTTTTTTTTTTATTGTCAATTGATTCTTCCGCGTGTACGTCCCACCAGTGTGTTCTTTATTACTGAAAAGTCGTCATGTGGGAAGGCGCGGCGCCTCGTCAGGGCCGGTTAGTTCATTCTCCTCTCTGTATCTATATATGTTTCTCTCGTATGCTATATACAAAATGTACACACAGTTGGACAATGATTTTTGAGAGACGGACAATGACAATGAAATCTGACGACTCGAATAGGCCTCGATCAGGGAATTTACGGGCCACTGAGCTTTCGACAATGTGGAAAAATACAGCCAGACTAGACTTCACAAGAGTCGCTTTTGTAATCCTGTAAATTCAATATATATATATAGCTGTGTTTAGTGTCCAGACTTGCCCATCCTGTATATTCCCAAGATATCAGTTTTACTTCCGTGAAAAAAAAAACTTTTTTTAATTTAGAAACAAAAATTGTTTATTGTAAAAACAATTTTTGCTCTAGGGGAGAATTTTTTAGTTAAAAATGTAATTCTTTCAAGCTTTTTACAAGTACTGAAAATATTTTTCCAAAGCTTTTTTCAATTTAGAAAAAAATCATTCTCTAAAACTTTTTTTCAATTTAGAAAAATGATTCTCTAAAGCTTTTTTTAATTTCAAAAAAATTGTTCTCTAAAGCTTTCCTCAATTTCGAAAAAAATATTTCTCTAAAACCATTTTATAATTATGAAAAAAATCGTTTATACAGATCAAATTTTTCTCTAGCAAAAAATATTTGGAGTTAGAAATGTTTTTTTAAAAATAGTTTTGAACTTTGTCTTTTTAGAGAAAGACTTTTTTTTTCATTTAAAACTATTTTTAGTCTGAAAAAAGCGAAAATGGACATTTTGAAAAAATTATTTACCAGTTTAGAACAAAACTTGTCTTGCGATAAAAGTTAATTTTGTTTCGCAGAAATTTTCCACCTTCGACTCGAGATAAAGTTTATCATTTGTTGTTTCTCTGACTCAACCGTTTGTCTAGTTCACGTTTTTCTATGACTATTTTTTTTGTTGGCTTGATAGGTTTTTATTTCGCTGTATCTCGATTTATGATTTGCTCTCAGCGCTTTTTTTTAAAATTATAATAATAAAAAATTCAAATAGACATTATTTTCAAAAAATTTTAATACTACTTTTCGAATGAATTGAATTATTTTCATAAAAAATAGAAAATTCTTTTTAAAAGTAGTAAAATTTTTCGCAGGAATTCAATTATTTTTGAATCAATTAAAAAAAAAAATGTTCGAAATATAATTTTATTATTTTTAAAAAGGTGTAATAAAATTGTTCTAAAAAATTCAATTACATTCAAAATTTTCAGTAAAATTCTATTTATTTATTAAAAATAAGTTATTTCCAGAAAAAAATTATTATTTAATAAAATAATTTTAGTTTAATTTCATAAATTGATTTATTATTTTGAATCTTTTTAATTCTTTAAAAGAATTCAATTATTTTCATATATTGCAAAATTCTTCGGAGGAATTGAATTATTTTTTACGATTTTTTTACCATTTTTTGATATAATTCAATTATTTTTTAAAAATAATACAATTTTTCGCAGAAAAAGAATTATTTTTAATAACAGTAAAAAATTCTTCGTAAAAATTCAAAATTCAAAAAAATATTTATAGAATTTTTCGAAAAAATTTAATTATTTTTGCTAATAATAAAATTCATTGGAAGAATTCAATTATTTTTAAAAATTGTAAAATTTTTTGCTAAAATTGAAATATTTTTAAAGATTGTAAAATTTTTTGCTAAAATTGAATTATTTTTAAAAATTGTAAAATTTTTTGCTAAAATGGAATTATTTTTAAAAATTGTAAAATTTTTTGCTAAAATTGAATTATTTTTAAAAATTGTAAAATTTTTTGCTAAAATTGAATTATTTTTAAAAATTGTAAAATTTTTTGCTAAAATTGAATTATTTTTTAAACAATTTAAATGAAATTCTTCGAAATATAATTCAATTATTTTTATAAACGTAGAATAAAATTATTCTAAAAAATTCAATTACTTTTCAAAATTTTCAATAAATTAAATTAAATTATTTAAAATAATTTATTTCCTCTGAAAAATTTATTACATTTAATAAAATTATTAAAGAAAATGTTCCTTATAAACATCAATAATTAATTTATTATTTTCAATAATTTCAATTCCTTAAAAGAAATCAATGATTTTTAGAAATTTTAATACAATTCTTCTTGAGAAATTCAATTTTTTTACAATTGTATTAACATTTTTCGAAATAATTCCATCATTTTAAAAAATAATACAATTCTTTGCAGTAAATAAATTATTTTGAATAAATATTTTTTACAAGAATCTAATTAATTTTATGAATAATAAAAATATATTTACAGAAATTCAATTATTTTCATGAATAATTAAGTTCTTCGTCGGAAATAAATTATTTTTAATAACTGTAATATATTTCTTTGCAAGATATATATTTTTAATAACCGTAAAAAAATTCTTTGCAATAATTTGAATATTTTCGTAAATATTTAAATTTCTTTGAAAAAATTCAATAAATTTCTTTGAAAAAATTCAATAAATTTCTTTGAAAAAATTCAATAAATTTCAAATTTGAGGATAAAATTTATTAATTAATATTTTTGAAAAATGATCATTATATTAGAGAAACTTGAGAGTTATTATGATAAAATGCTTTAAAAGAATTGAATTATTTTTCAGAAAATATTTGAAATTATTGGGAAGAAGACTTTCTAATAATTTCAAATATTTTCTGAAAAATAACAATAATTATTAGGAAGTCTTCTTTCTAATAATATTTATTATTAATATTTATTTATTTATTAATATTTTCTGAAGAAGAATTTTGATAAAAAAATTTTACAAAATAATTGAATTGAATTAAAACCTTGAAAATAATTTTTCGAAATCTTGTGGAAAAAGAACATTAAGTCAAAATTCTTTTTGGAAATTAGGAAAAAGGAAATCATTTTTAATTCTGTGTGGAAAAATAATTTTTATTCAATAAAATGATTGCAGAAAATAATTGTTAGCCAAAAGAATTATTATTATTGAAAAAATAATAATTTAAAGACTAGAAAAATTATTGGAGGGAAAAAATAATGATGATCCAATTACGATGTCTATTAGGGAAGTAAAGAGGATAATATAGTGGTAGAGAGAGAAAGAGGAGAAAAAAGCGCATGTATCTGGTATCGATCAGACTGTCTGGCTAATTCAAGCAACTGACCTAAGTTAACCAGTTAACCACCATCATGAGTGCGTGGGTGAGAGCGCATTTGCGCATCACTGCATGCCGATTACGACGTTACTCGCATAATCTTTTATATATACATATATATATTGTACATCCAAGAAAAGCAGTGCACAGTTTTGCGCTCGCTTACCATCAGGAAAGAAAGAAAAGGAAAAGAATAGCTCAACAGCTGCGAGCTCAACAAATGTTGATTGACGCTTTCCTGAACCTCGAAGCACTCATAATTTACTATTACATTTTTTTTTCTCCTTCTCTCACTCACTTATAATAGCAGGAAAATTTACCTGGAGTCATATTCCTTTACTTCCTTAATAGATTTATTATTAAATCATAGAGTTTCAGGCACGAAATCAGATAACGAGAGTGTGGGGTAAATTGATACACACACACATACGAGATATGATGAGCTAGGGCCAATTTCGGATCGGAAAATTAACCCTCCAGTCACTTTATGAGGTGTTGAATTATCGGAGGATGAAAAAGTGATACTTTGGAAGAAATTGGAATTTATTTCCTCTCTATAATTTCTTTTCTTCATTCTATGTTTCTTTTCTTCATTCTATGTTTCTTTTCTTCTTTCTATAATTTTCTTTTCTGTAATTTCCACTATTTCTATAATTTCTCTATTTTTCCTTGTAATTTCTGTATTTTTTTGTTTATTTTCTGTATTTCTTCCCGCAGTGTTTCATTTTAATATTTTTCGTTTACAGACGGTGCTTGAGGATTGACTATTGGAATTTTACATTTAACCGTTTCCGGTTGCCTCTCTCATACACATTTAATCTTCTGCAGTCAATTCCGAACACGTCGGTCCGTTTTATTTGCATTTCCCTACACACGCATATCATCTGCTGAGGGTGAAAAAAAGAATTATAAATCGAATGTCGAGTCTTTTTTTGGATCGAAAGGATGCGGAGGAGAAATCAGTGCGCCTATTAGAATTTTTTGGAGAGACTTATTTTCTTTTGGATTGCATTTTTCATGACTTCGAGGATATTTCATGGACGTTGAATAGAGTCTTGTGAATTTGAATCTTGTGTTTACTATAATTTATTAGTAAATTTAGTGTCTGCATTAAAGGAGAGTGATTATTTAAATATAGAAATAAAGAGTCACGTGTGTGTGTGTGTCACTTGCATAAATTCTTAATTTTGCGGGGTATTAACATACACCCGTTAATCTCAATAATGTATCATCAGAGAATAATTCACTTCCGCAAATGCAAATTAAATGCCGTGGGATATATTAGATTCCCCCTTCGAGGTTTGAAAATGTAGACTTTATGTCGAATGAACGACTCGTTGACCTTTGATGGCGAGAAATCTAGACGGAATATAATATGTACCTGAGGAGAGAGAGATAAGCTGCGAGTGAAAAATTAAATGCAGCTGCACATCTTGGATATTTGGAATTTTTTTTACGAAAAAGCGAATTTTTTCCAACTGCTTTCAAAAAAACGGCGATTTTTTCAGTTATTATTAAAAAAAGGCGGATTTTTTCGTCTGTTTTTGAAAAAGGCGACTTTTTTCCAACTATTTTCAAAAAAAGACGAATTTTTTCCACTTATTTAAAAAAAAATGCTAGAATTTCGAATTTTCTTCGAAATATTGCAACAAAATTTTATTGAAAATAATTGAAATTAACATTTTTTTTAATATTAAAGTTCGAAGGATTTTTAGTAGCAAATTCGAGAAATAATTTAATTTTCAAAAATTGTAATGAAAAACCTTCAAGAATGAAAATTTGAAAAAATATTAATTAATGAAAATTGGTTATAAATAATTTTATAGAATATTGTTTTGAAAAAAGAATTCAAAGAACATTTTTTTGAAAAGGGAATTCAAAGAATTTTTTTTCATTATAATATTTTAACATTAAATTATTTTTAATATTTTCATTATTTTTAATTAAGCGTTTGTGAAAATTCAATTTTCTATAAAAAGTAGTTACAGTAAAATTTAATATTTTAGAATCATTCGAAAAAATTTGGAAAAAACAATTATTGTAATTTTTGATTGAAATTATTCACAAAATTAATTAGTTTCTTAAAATGTCGAAGAAATTCTTCTAAGAGATTCAATTTTATTTTCGAAAATTGCATTTTATTGATTTTTAAATCGAATTCTTGGAATTTTTTATATCATTATTTTCCAAAAATTCTAGTTTATTCAAAAAAATCAGTTAAATTCTTTAAAAATCTGCTTTTACAGATTTTTTAAAAAGAATTTCTTAGAAAATCGTGTATTTTTTTATTTTTAATTAAAATTCATCAATAATTTCGTCATTCTTTGCATTTTTTAAAAGCTTTTTGAAAAAATTTAAATTATTTTCAAAAATTTGTATTTAATTTTCGCAGTAATTTGAAACTTTTTCTATTAAAAAGCTACTTTTTCATAAATTGACAAACATTTATTTAAAAACTAATTCTTAGAATATTTTTTATTTGAATTTGTTAAAAATCTATTATTTTCAATATTTTCAATTTAAAATTTCCGAAAATAAAAATGTAAAATATACATAAAGTTAAACTGAAATTTTCAGAAATTTAATTGAATTTTTAAACTTAAAATTGAATTCCCGAAAGATTTTCGGAAAATTATTGAGAATAATTGATTCAAAGATGAAGTTTAATTAAAAGTTTTAAAAATAATCAATTTTAATATTTTTGATAAACGTTTTTAATTTAATTTAATTATTATTTAATTATAATAAAATTTTTTAAATTCAAATATTTTAATTCTCGTCGAACTTTCGGAAAATTATTCAGAATAATTGATTCAAAGATGAAGTTTAATTAAAAGTTTTAAAAATAATTATTTTATATATTTTTGTTAAACGTTTTTAATTTAATTTAATTATTATTTAAATAATTATAATGAAATAAAACAAATTTTTTAAATTCAAATAATTGAATTCTCGACGAACTTTCGAAAAATTATTGCAAATAATTGATTTAGAGAAGGAGTTTAGTTGGAAATTCAATTAAATAATTAAATTTTGCGAGCTTCACTGCGATGTAAATTTGAGAAATAATTAAATTTCAGATAGTTTGTAATTGAAATATTTACCATATTTTGCAATTTTTTTGAAAATTCGCCTTTTTGTTCTTTTTTTTTTTTGCTTTCCAAGAATCGAGTTTTAATGTTTTCAAAATTTTCTATTTTAACGAATTTTAAATTTGCAATTTTTAGAATTCTAACTGAATTTCGAAAAAATATAAAAATTCGTAAAAGTTGTAAGAATTGGAAAGATTGTAAAAAATTGCAAAAGTTAGAATTTTTCGTTTTAAAGAGTTTTTAAATTAAAGTTTTTAAATTTTCGTTTTTAAATTTTTGTTAGAATCCTAACTGTATTATAAAAAAGGTAAAAATTGTAAAAGTTGCAAGAATTTGCAAGAAGTGTAATAATTGAAAAAATTGCAAAGATTGTAAAAAATTGCAAAAGTTGCAAGAACTGCAAAATTTGCAATAATTACAATTTTTCATTTAGAAGAATGTTTAAATTTTAAAGTTTTTAAATTTGCAAAAAGTGTAATAATTGAAAAAATTGCAAAGATTGTAAAAAATTGCAAAAGTTGCAAGAACTGCAAAATTTGCAATAATTACAATTTTTCATTTAGAAGAATGTTTAAATTTTAAAGTTTTTAAATTTGCAAGAAGTGTAATAATTGAAAAAATTGCAAAGGTTGTAAAAAATTGTAAAAGTTGTAAGAACTGCAAAATTTGTAACAATTAAAAATTTTTCATTTAGAAAAATGTTTTAGTTTTAAAGTTCTTAAATTCGCAAAAAGTGTAATAATTGAAAAAATTGCAAAGTTTTTAAGAATCGCACAAAATCGCTGTGTAAAAATTTGGTTAAAGATAAATTCGCTTCTTCAAAATTCCCATGAAGAAATGAATATTCCGTTTCCGTGAAGTAATTATTAAATGGCAAAGGCGCGAAAGATATGCAGTGGCTTGGTGGTGGTGTACACTCTAAAATGTTTAGGGAAATGAAAGAGTGTTTCTTCTCTCTTTCTCTCTCTCATTCTGGTTTTGCTTTGTTATCTTCATACACGGTCCAGCGAGCCGACGAGAGAGTGGCATCTTGAAAATGGTCGTTGGTCTCGTCTCTCCGCTAAATCGGGTTCTCTCGTCCTCCTCACACTAATTCTCACAGTGCATTCAGGAAATCTTGGTACACTGACCCAACACACAGTGATCGAAATAACTCGACATATGGGAGTTACCAAAGACACAGAGCGCAATCCCATAAAACTAAAATCAAGGGAGATTCTCTCAACACCCCCATTTTCAACACTTGTACAACGTTGGCTTTAACACTTTCACTCACGCCAGTGTACGAAACATTTCTATATTTTCTCCTCTTCATGGAAATTTGTCACGGATCATTATTTTCTTTCTGAAGCAAACATTAAGATAAAGTGAACACATGTCTCAATAAAGACCATGGATTTTTATTTTACAAATACTTTTATTTCATTTTTTATTTTTTTTTTTTATTCACTTGTTTTTGTTTTTTATTAAAATTCTCATTGAATTGAATATATTTATTCACTTTATTTCTTTCACTGTTGAATAATTATTTTTACTGAATTTGAGTTATTTATTCCATTAATGTAATTTTTATTTTGGCGTTTTTCAATATAGAAATAAAAATTCTTCGATAAAAATACATTTTTTTTGCTGTTGAATGATAAATATAGGAGAAATAAAACTGGTTTATTTTTAAGTTTGTTAGGTATTTTTGTCTCGGCGTGTCTGTCTCTTTTCATTTTTTTTTACAATGCCATCAATATTTCCGACGCCATAAAATTATTGTTTCATTTTAATTTCTTGCGTATAGAAGAAAATTCAAAATAATGAAATTATCTTTAGCTTGCACGAAGCGTTGTATTGCAATTAACCCCGATTAATTTTTGCAGTTGACTCCTGGACGCCTACTGGATCAAATAAAATAAAGGATGACGAACGAATCAATTGATTGCATTCCACATTGACCTCTTGAAAAAACGCATCATTCGAGAGCAGAAGAGAGAGAGGGAGAGGAGCCTTCTTTCATATCTCTTCATCACGTTGGAAAAGAATGCCGAGACAGAAATAGATTCTTCACGCCAATAATGTCGTAGAGTCAAGGTATTTTTCACGATGATTTTTCAAATTTTGATTTATTAGAGTTGGAAAATTTACTCGAGAATTTTGTTAAATGAATTAATTGGCATTATGTTCATAAATATCAGTCAATTTCGAAAAAGCCCATTTTTCTTCTGTTCTCAACTCTTTTTTTTAAATTAGCAAAATTTTGATTAGCCATTCTTTTAAGTTCAGTTAAACTCTAATTTTTTGTGTTTTAATTATTAGTAAATAGACGAAACACCAGATGATTTAGATAATGGAGCTAAGAATCGAGAACGATTGAAAAATTCTGATGATCTAAAATATTTGCTGTGAGAAATTTGCAGCATGAGCGTTAGAGGAGAATTATAAATTAACAGTGTGACAGAGTGAGAATTGGCACTTCTACTTATGAGATTTATTGACAAGAAAACAATGCATGTTTGGTCGCACTTTTGCGAGTCACTAGGACTAGTGGGTGAACCGGAAGTAGTCGCTCGTGAGAAAAAAGAGGGTCTCATGACTGATTCCACAAGGTCGACGACGTCGCGTGCGGCATTGGTATGTTGGGTACGCGTGTACCCGGCACAAAAATCGTCTTCTTCAGCAACGAAGAACGAGAGCGAAAAAAAAATTGAGGCAAAACAAAATGGAACTCGTCGCGGTTTCACGCCTCCTTATTTTTTTCCTTTTTTTTGGAAGAAGAAGAAGAAGAGGAGAATATTGCATTCGTACCGTGCGTGCTGCCCTTTCACTAAATATACACACGTATAACAAACATAACAACAGAAAAATCCTTGGAAAAAAAGTGAATTACCTGCCCTCTGGTTGATTACATTTTTTACGAGGATAAAGTGCCTTTCAAAGTATTCCAAATACGGCGGATATTGTTATTTGAGAACAGATTTGCTTTAAGGCATTTTTTATTTGCAATCTTTTTGCAATTGGTATTTATTTGCAAATTCGAATTGTTTGTGATTGTAATTTATTTGATATTTGAATGATTTGGAATTAAAATTAAGCCTAAATTGATTCTGGATTTGAATTTAGACCTGAATTAATTCTAAAATTAAATTAAAGTGAAAATTAAATTTTTGAACTCAATTTAAGTCGTACTTAAATTTTGGAACTAAATTTAAGTCAAAATTCAATTTTTAAATTAAGTTTAAGCCAAAATTCAATTTTTGAAATACATTTAAGTCAACATTAAATTTTTGAACTAAATTTAAGTAAAAAAATTAAATTTTAGAACTAAATTTGACTCCAAATTAAATTTTCGAACTAAATTAAAGTCAAAATAAAATTTTTGAACTAAATTTAAGTCAAAAATAAATTGTTGAATTAAATTTAAGACAAAATTAAATTTTGGAACTAAATTTAAGTCGAAATAAAATGTTTGAACTAAATTTAAGTCAAAATTTAAATTTTGGAACTAAATTAAATTGAAAATTAAATTCTTGAACTAAATTTGACTCCAAATTAAATTTTCGAACTGAATTTAAATCGAAATAAAATTTTTGAACTAAATTTAAGTCAACATAAAATTGTTGAACTAAATTTGACTCCAAATTAAATTTTCGAACTAAATTTAAGTCGAAATAAAATTTTCGAACTAAATTTAAGTCGACATAAAATGTTGGAACTAAATTTAAGTCAAATTAAATTGTTGAATTAAATTTAAGTCGAAATAAAATTTTTGAACTAAATTTAAGTCAAAATTAAAAATTTGGAATTAAATTTAAGTAAAAAAATTAAATTGTTGAACTAAATTTGACTCCAAATTAAATTTTCGAACTAAATTTAAGTCTAAATTAAATTTTTGAACTATTTTAAGGTAAAAATTAAATTGTTGAATTAAATTTAAGTCAAAATTAAATTTTGGAACTAAATTTGACTCCAAATTAAATTTTTGGACTAAATTTAAGTCGAAATAAAATTTTTGAACTAAATTTAAGTCAAAATTAAATTGTTGAACTAAATTTAAGTCAAAATTTAAAATTTTGAATTAAATTTAAGTAAAAATATTAAATTGTTGAACTAAATTTGACTCCAAATTAAATTTTCAAACTAAATTTAAGTCAAAATTAAATTTTGGAACTAAATTTGACTCCAAATTAAATTTTTGGACTAAATTTAAGTCGAAATTAAATTTTCGAACAAAATTTAAGTCAAATTTAAATTTTCAAACTAAACGAAGTCAAAATTAAATTGTGAAACTAAATTTAAGTAAAAAAATTAAATTTTTAAACCAAATTTGACTCCAAATTAAATTTTCGAACTAAATTTAAGTCAAAATTATATTTCCAAACTAAATTTAAGTCAGAATTAAATTTTCAAACTAAATCTAAGTCAAAATTAATTTTTGAAATTAAATTCAAGTCTAACTTAATTCTAGAACGAATTCAGAGTTAAATTTAATTCCAGAATTAATTTTAAGGACGAAATTAATTCTCCCGCATTATTTTGAACAAAATTCGAAAATTTCGCCCAATAATAAAATTCTTTCTTTTTTTTTCGAGTAAAAGAAATTCAGCAAATATGTGTGAAATTTTTTGCTGAATTTCTAATTTTGAAAAAAAAGAGAGAAAAATATTTGGTGAGGTGAAATGTGAATAAAATATAGAAGCCAAAAAAAAAACAGAGAGGATTGAGGGTTAAAAAGGGAAATAAGGAGGGGGGGGGGCAAAAAAGAATTGTGATCCTTCGCATTCGTGCTTGTCTTCCGGGTCATAATGCCAAGAGACAACGTCACTACATATACTTGTTTCCTGGCACTTAACCAGATGCCAGAATTTGAACAGGTTCATCCGCCTCGACCATTCCTTGCAGTAATTACATATCTCGTGATTTACATATGTGCATAATTAGGAGATGTGTTTAATGTTCCTTCAAAAAGTCATTAATTTAAATTACCCAGTGGATCGAAATTTTCAGAAGGTCACTTTGTGTCAGAAAATTCATAATATGGGGAAAATTTCACTTCTGGATTTAGATTTTTGTTTCACCGACTTTTTGGAGCTGTAAAATTTTTTTTTTTTTTTTGAACAATTTTAATGCAATTGTAATTTATTTTATGAAGAATTTTATTTTTTATAAAAGTAATTGAATTTCTGCAAAGAATTTTATTATTTATTGAAATATTCGGCATTTGGCTAAGAATTTTATTGTTCACAAAAATAATTGAATTCAAGGGAAGAATTTTATTTTTTATGCAAATAATTGATTTCCTACAAAGAATTTTGAAAATTATTGAATTTTCCTATAAGGAACTTTGAAAATTATTGAATTTCCCTACAAAGAATTTTGAAAATTATTGAATTTTCCTATAAAGAACTTTGAAAATTATTGAATTTTCCTATAAAGAATTTTGAAAATTATTGAATTTCCCTACAAAGAATTTTGAAAATTATTGAATTTTCCTATAAAGAACTTTGAAAATTATTGAATTTTCCTATAAAGAATTTTATTAACACTTTTTGAAAATGTTTAGAAATATTTTCAATTAATTCTTTTATTTAATTCTTTAATTCTTTTAAATTCTTGGAGTTTTATTCGTAAACAATTTATTATTAAATAATAGTAAATTCGAGTGAAACGAGAGTGGATTTTTGGTCAATTGTGAGAAAATCGTGTCTGAGATCAAAATACACAGCTGAATCGACCATTCAATTCCACTGAGAGACTAAATTGACTCTTTGTAATCAGCGTCTCTCCCTATTTTCTCTCCTTCTCTCTCTATCTCTCGTTTTCCTTCCCTTCTCAAAGGGAGACAATGGGAAAACAAAAAAAGAGAATTTGTCTCTGTCGAACATGGGGTTAAGTTCCTGCAATAAAAAAAAAAAGAATGCGTTTAAAGTGCGTTTCCGGTTTAAGCGGGCCTCGATATGCCCAGGCCTCGGTTCCCCATGTGGAATTGTAAATGCAATTTGTCGCCTTGTTAGTCGAGAAAAATGGCCAAAATTCCTTTCATACTTCGAAGCTCTACATATAAATTGAAAATACATACCGAGTTTTTTTTTTTCATTCTTTTTGCCAAAAAGGGCAAAATTGTGTCTTGAATATTAAAAAAAAGTTTCTGAAATATTGAAAAAACAAAATTGCAGAAGGCAAAAATTAGCAAAATCGTCTTTGGAATATTCGAGAAGTTTCAAGTTTTGAAATGTAAATTTCGAAGAATTAGGGATAATATCGTTTTAGGAAATTAATTGATTAATTCCAAAAACATTACGTTTTTGTTTTTAAATAACATGATAAATATTTTCTTTTTGTCCTAGGTTTTAGTACCGGTACAAAACATTGTATTGTCGGAGTGATGAACAGTACGTATATAAGATCGAAATCTGAGATTATATCTGACGGATGAGGTCTATTGACTCGATCGACTGGTGCAAGACACATTTCAGCCGGATGGGATCCGCTATACGTAGAAATTATGCTCAATCGTAACCATATTATCAAGCATGACAGACTATTCGTAATCAGTCCATTGACTCATAAATCAAGCTCCGTTTGTGTACATCATGTTCTGTCTCTGAACTTTACAAAAATGACTTCAAAGAATCGAACTCAAAAAAAATACCAAACAAACGTTATTTCCAGTAGAATTTCTTGTCATCGATATATTTATTCAAATCTTTCAAGTTAGGAAGAAAATCTTTCCTTTTTCTCGCATTTTTGAAAACTTTAATTCCAAGTTGAAATTATTGCAAACTTCTTTAGCTTCTATAAACGCAACCTTCAATTTATCTTCAAGATGTTGAACAATGCTCCAATATTCTTTTTCGAAGCAAAAAAAAAAAAAACAGTCGAGAAAAAATCCATAGACCTTGATTTATAAATGTATTACTTTCTCGTTACATTATCTTGAATGTGGGAGTGAATAAAAATCGAATGAGGGGGGAAAAATGCACAATCTTAGCGGAAGAGATGCGAAAATTTAAAGGTCGACGAGAAAAAAGAACTTCTCTTTTTTTTCTTGTATACAAAGGGTCGCCTTGTAAGGGGTAACTCATGGACACCCGTTACAATGTATATACTTAAATTGTGTGACGAACCTTTCGTTGTACAAAATAATAACAAGAATCTTTAAGATCGCGACAGAACGATAAATCATGGTCGACTGCAAAAAAAAAAAATGTGGTGAAAAAAGAACGTTTTGTTTCTGGTGTATAACATTTATGTTTGGATCGAGGGAAAGGAAATGGCAGCAGGTGATTAGTCCCGAGTTGTTTGACTTTTGTTTTTTGATAAAAGTTGATCCATTCCTTTTTTTTCGCATCCGTTTCTAAATCGCGTATTTCGCAAGGTTTTTACCGTTACTTCAGTTTCACACGTGAATTAAATTGTATTAAATTCTCACCTGTCGCAAAAAGTTGGTTCAATTTTATTAATGATTTTTACTTTTTTGAAAGAGGGAAATTATTTTCAAAGACTAAAATTCTTTTCGAAAAATCTATTATTTACGTGAATTTTTAATATTTGTTATATTTTTTAGGTTCGAGGGAAGAAGTCAAAGTTCTTTGGAAATCAGGAAAGAGCAAAGTCCAAATTTCGTGGCCTATATTGAAAGAAGTGTCAAATCGAGAATTTTGACATTTTTCTAAAAAAAAAACTCGATGATAGAAGGGACAATAAAAATTTTTAAATACGCAAAAAATCGAGAATTGTGCCATTTTTCGAAAAGAACTGACAATAGACGAGAGAATTTCCATTTTTCTATTCTTAGCGTTTATAATGAAATGCTTTTGTTTTCTTTTGAGTTCAACATGAATGTGAACAAGAGTGAACAAGAGTGAGCGAGAGAGAAAGAGAGAAACATGTTGGAAAACGGAAATAAGGTAAATTTAGTTTTCAATAAATACCCGCGTGGCTGTGCGGTGAAACTTTATCTATTTTCTAAGAAAATCGCAACTTCCAACTCGAAGAAACATTTCTCCATTCCACATGGATCTTTCTCTCTCTTATATAGCTCAGAAAGTCTTTGATCGGCTTTCCGCGTTCTACTACTCGCTCTTATCTATATAAACGCCCGGCGATGGCAAAACAAAATCCCTCCCGATGAGTGCATCCACATTGTAAGTGTGTATTGCTGCGCTTTGCACACTGGAACACTCAAACTCTGGCCTAAATCAATCCAATCTTTATAAAATGTAATCAAGCCGTAACTCACAATCCTCATATATAAATATAAACGCAACTCTCATTAATACTTCAAAAGTCACGCTTGAAAAGAATTTAAAACCACTTCAAAACGTGGATTTATTTTCAAATTATGATAGATGCAATTTTTTTGAGTTCTATTCGTGGCTTCTTCATTCGTATCAAATTATCTCTGTTGGTTAACTATTGGAATTCTTTTCGAAGTGCGTGGAAAAATGCATGTGAAGAAAAATTTTATTTTCATTGCTAATTGGTCGAAATGTCACTATTTGACTATCTTCTACTTCTTGTTGTTTATTAACAAATTATTTAAATATTTAAATAGATTTAAATAGATCATTTAAATTAGTTTAAAAAGTTTATTTTACCCTTTTTTTAATTTTTTTCATTTTAAATCGAAAATGTAACTATTTGACAATCTTCTACTTCTAAATTAATAATCGTTGTTTATTCACAATCTATTCGCAGTTTAAAAATTTTATTCCACTCTTTTTTTAACTTCTTTGATATAAAATCGGAAATCGATTCTAGCATTGAATTTTACTCAAATTTTTAAAAATAAATGAATTCGACGAATTTTATTAAAATTCATGGAAATAATAGAATTTCTGTTTAGAATTTATAAAAAAAGAATAAAATTCTTCCAAAGAATGATATTATTTATAAAAAATAATTTAATACAGGAAAAGATATTATTTTAATAATTTATGGAAACTTGAATTCTTTCGATGAAATTTATTTAAATTACTAAAAATAATTGAATTCTGTCATTAAATTTTTATTAAAATTTTATGGAAAGTAATTGAATTCCTACGAAGAATGTTATTATTTAGGAAAATTATTGAATTCCTGCAAAGATTGATTATAATTTTCAAAAATAATTCAAATTCTGCGACGAATTTAATTACAATTATTGAAAATAATTTAATTCCTTCGAAGATTCAAATTCTTTTTTGCAAATAATTGAAACAGTTGCTGAGAATTTTATTAATAATTTCAAAAATAATTAAATTTTTGAAAAAAATTGTATTACTTTTGAAAATAATGGAATTCTTGCTAAGAATTTGAATATCCTTTTAAAAAAAATGAAAATAATTAAGTTATTGCGTAGAATTTTATTACTTAAAAAATTTATTGCATTTTTGCGTAAAATTTTATTAAACTTTATGAAAATAATTGAATTCTTACGTAGATTTTTATTATTTACAAAATTAATTGAATTATCACAAAGAATTTTATTAAAATTTATGAAAATAATTAAATTTTGCCTAAAATATTATTAAAATTTATGAAAAACATTGAATTATTGCAAAAAATTTTATTATTTATGAAAATAATTGAATTCTCATGAAGAATTTTATTATTTAAAAAATTTATTGAATTTTCTCGAAAATTTTATTAAAATTTATAAAAATAAATGAATTCTTGCGTAGAATTTTAATATTCACAAAATTAATTGAATTCTCCACAAATAATTATTATCTTTGAAAATAATTGAATACTTGTCAAGAATTTTATTATTTATGAAAATAATTGAATTATAACGAAGAATTTTATTATTTATTAAAATAATTGAATTATAACGAATAATTTTATTAGAATTCTTGAAAATAATTGAATTTTTGTGAAGAATTTTAAATCAATTTTTGAAAATAATAATTTTTGCGAAGAATTCTATTATTTATTAAAATAATTGAATTTTTGTGAAGAATTTCAAATCTATTTTTGAAAATTATTGAATTCTTGTGAAAATTTTTATTAAAATTGATGAAAATAATTGAATTTTCACGAAGAATTTTATTATTTATGAAAATAATTGAATTCTTGTGCGGTATTTTATAATTTATGAAAATAGTTCAATTTTTGATCCGAATTTTATTGTTTTTGTAAATAATTGAATTCTTTTGTAGAATTTTGATTACTTTTAAAATTAATTGAATTTTCGCAAAGATTTATATCAAAATTTATAAAAATAATTGAATTCTTGACGAAAAATTTATTATTTACTAAAATAATTGAATTCTTGTCGAAAATTTTTTAATGTACGAATTTTATTGAATTGCCACGAACAATTTTATTATTTTTAAAAAGAATTGAATTCTTGCGTCGAATTTTATTATTTATGAAACTAATTGAATTCTCACGAAGAATATTAATATTTTTGGAAATAGTTGAATTCTAGCCGAGAATTTTATTACTTATGAAATTATAATTTTATTTTTAATTTCAATTTTAGAAAATAACAATTTTGAAAACGTTTTGAAAGTTCCATCCAAAAATTTTGAGAATAATTCCATTCTTTGAATATATTTTATTAAAATTCGTAAGAATAATGCAATTTATTCGAGTAATTTTTTTTTTAAATGAAATAAAAATAGTTCAATTTCTGACAAAAATGATATATTTTTACCTGAATAATTGAATTTTAGCAAATTATTATTTTGTTGTTGGAAATTATTGAATTCAAGCTTAGAATTTTATTTATGATTACAATTGAAGTGTAACAACAAATTTTTATTAATATTCTAGTAAATTATAAGTATTAATTCAGAATTATTTAATAATAAATCAATTTTTTTCATTTTTTAATTTTGAATTGATTTAAAAAATCGAAGTTAATATTTGAAAATAATAGAAGTAGAAATTCGCAGAATAATAAAATAAATACCTCAACGTTGGCTTTTTGACATTAAATTGAAAAAAATTTTTTTTTTGGGATTTTGAATTTCTGAATAATTTTAAAATAATTTTGACTCTGAATAAATTTTCAATTATTGGATATAGATAGGATTAAAATTCCCCCTGGGGAACAATTTTTACAAAAATAAACTCTCCGCATCAGGATGTGAATATCCCCCCGTTATTTTTTTTCTTTTATTATTCATAATTTATTTGTAAATGTTATTTAAATCCTAAGTTGTCAATTGATTGTATTGTATTATGATTTACCTAAAGGAACTTTTGTTTTTTGTAGACTGAGCATGACGGGGGCGGTTCTTGAACGTTCCGGAAAGTGAGCATGGTATTCCACGCAGTGTATGAGAGAAAATGAGAAAAAGAGATAGAGAAAGAGAGAGAAAGAGACGATATAGGATATCTAATTATCAAAAGAAGACTCAAGACTCGTTTACTTCTTCGGTCTACATCGGTATACTTACTTTAAGTATACAGATGAAAGTATTACTTCATGTTCCTATCATCTTCTATTTCTATTCGTCGTGTGTATACTCTTCTTCTTCTTCATTCTCCACGAAGGCGACCAGACTGAGATTCCTGTTACGGTCCACACCATACTACAGTTAACTTAATGCTAAGGATAAAACCACAGATTCACCAGTAGTCTTTTTCCAAGGATCGTTTGTACAAAACACGAGAGAAGGATGAAAAAAAATAGGTGTAGATATCGAGGAATTAAAAATCTCGTTTTATTCTCTTAAGCCTCTCTAATGAGATTAGAAGATAAAAGATAAAATTTCCCCTTAATTCCCTTTTCGAAAATATTTAAAAATTGAACGAAAATTGTAAATTCAGCTTAAAGGTAATACGAAAAAGTTGATTACTTTTTTTCAGCAGAATTTACAATTTTCGATCAAATTTTAAATATTTTCGAAAGGGAAATTCACTTTTGAATTCTATTAATAAAATATTGTAAAGTAAATTTTTTTCTTTATCAAAACACTAAAGGAAATGATTTCTGCTCGCAGAGAAGTAGAAAGTAAACGAATTAAAATTGCGAAATCGTGGAAAAAATTATTTATCATTAAATATTCCACTTCAGCGAATATTTAATGAATGATTGAAAATTATGGGAAATTTATTCAATGGTAATTTTTTTTACGATTTCGCATTTTTTTTTAAATTTGGCTATACTTTATTACCTTCTACTATTCTCTGGTCAGAAATCATTTTCTTTAACATTTTGATCAAAAGGGGGAAAAAAATTTGTTACAATATTTTATTAATAGAAAGGTTTACTATGAATACTTCCTCGACCATAAAGTGAAAATTTCCCCTTCAACTTTATCTGCAATTTACGTGAGATCGAATGCTAACAAATTAAGCTTCCTCACTGATTAGAAACGTATATGAGCGTAAATTGAACTTCCATTTAGAAGGCCATATTTACACTGCTTATAAAATATAATAAACCTGTAATTAGTGGAAAATAAGAGGGAAGCGAGGTAAAAATATGAATTTTTCTTCCTTCCCCTCTCGGCCCCCCCTCATTTCTCTTTGAAATATTAAATAGTTTTTCTTCGTCCATAAGATTGAGTTTGTAGATTATTATTATAGAGAGAGGAAGTTTCTTTTAATTGCAAATATCTTCGTTTTAGAAAAAGATTTTTTTCTTTT
The DNA here is from genome assembly GCA_032873175.1 of Leptopilina drosophilae. Lineage (NCBI taxonomy): Eukaryota > Metazoa > Arthropoda > Insecta > Hymenoptera > Figitidae > Leptopilina > Leptopilina drosophilae. Next base: position 42,329,180 of record CM065485.1, on the reverse strand, counting down.
TTTGGTCTTTTGACCCGCTTTGAAATCGATACATTTGTTTATATTTAGAAATTGTAAATTTTAAGTTGTGAATTTTAAATTGAAAATTTGAAATTTGAAATTTGAAATTTAAAGTTTGAAATTTGAAATATTAAATTTTAAATTGTAAATTGTAAATTTTCAAAATGTGGGAGAAAAATACGGGAAAAAATCTTCTTGAATATGAGTTATAATCCAGTTATTATTATTAAATTTTAAGTTGTGAATTAAAAATTTAAAATTGTAAATTGTAAATTTTCGAAATGTGGGAGAAAAATAGGGGGAAAAATCTTCTTGAATATGAGTTATAATCCAGTTATTATTTTTTTCAAGTCGAAACCACGACAACCCCCTCGTTGCCAGACGTCAGCGTCGGCTTAAGCTCGGTTTTAAGTGTCAAAGGGGACTTTAGACTGGGAAGCCCATTTTTCGATCGTAATGCTCATGTTGGATAATTTTACATTGTAGGATTAATGCTGAATTATATTCATAAAGTTGCAATGCGCAAAATATTATTTACATAATTCGTGCGATTAATATTTATTATCTACAAAAGCTTTTTTCTTTTGAACCAAAAAAAAATTGTTTTTCAGCATAATTAAAGATTTTATATTCGCAAAAATTGTCAATTTGTTTTTATATAATTTTCTTTTTAATCGAGTCGGAAAAAAATTGTTTTCTCACTCAAGTGCGAGAAGCAAAAACTAATGTTTTCAAAAGATTGAAACGTCTAGAGAAACAAAATTATTTTTCGCAAAGAATTTTCTAATTTATGAAAATAATTAAATTAATACGAGAATTTGATAACAATTTTCAATAATAATTGAATTCTCTCGAAAGAAATGAAAATAATTGAATTCTTATGGAGAATTTAATAATTTATGAAAATAGTTCAATTTTTGCTCAGAATTATATTATTTTTGTAAATAATTGAATTCTTTTGTAGAATTTTATTACTTATAAAATTAATTGAATTTTTCGCAAAGATTCACTTCAAAATTAATAAAAATAATTTTATTCTTGACGAAAATTTTATTATTTACTAAAATCGTTGAATTCTTGCCGAAAATCTTATAATTTACGAATATAATTGAATTGCCACGAAGAATTTTAGTATTTTTAAAAAGAATTGAATTTTTGCGAAGAATTTTATTATTTACAAAAAAAATTCAATTATTGCAATAAATTTGATTACAATTTTTAAAAATAATTGAATTCTCTCGAAGAATTTTATTACTTAAGAAAATAATTGAATTCCTTCATAGAATTTGATGGCAATTTTAATAAAATAATTTAATTTCTGAAAAAAATTTCATAATGTAAGAAAATAATTTAATTACAGAAAAGAATTCAATAGAATTTTCGAAATTTTCGAATTCGGTTCATTTTGAAGAATCTTATAATTTATAAAAATAATTGATTTTCTGTGGAGAATTTAAAAAATTTTGAAAACAAATGAATTTTGGCAAGGAATTTTAATGAAACTTTCGAAAATAAATTCGAAAACTTGTTAATATTTTAATGTGTGTTGTTAAAATTTTTTTTATTTTTTTTCGGTAATCAAAAATATTAAACAGAAAAATAAAAATTAGGGAATACTTTTTTATTCGCTTTTTTTTTGTTGAATACAAATTTTGTGCGTTTTTCTCTCGGATATTGAGGAAAGTAATTCTAATGAGTTCGATTTGGATAATAATAATTTTTTTTGGCTCGATTAAAAGAACCGTTTTCGGGAACATTTCCAAGAAGCAATTGCTTTGGTTTGAAAAAAGTATGAAAGTATATATTATAACGGTTATTGTAAAAAATATCTGAATAGAAGTGTGATGTAAAAAGTTATTCGTTTCTCGAGAAAGGTGATGATGATGATGATGAAACTTGGTCTTCCCTGATGACTAATCACTCCTAGACACCAAAAATTGTCACTTGTTTCTTTTTCGAAATTCCTTCTTTGCCTATTTTTCTTTTGTCGCTATTTTTCGACAATAAAAAACGAACAATTAAAAATAAACATTTATTCTTCTTTTTACTTTTGAAAATCTGCTTTTGTTCCTTTTCTATTTATTTTCTTTCGTGTTTTCTTCTTTTTTATTCTTCTTTTCTTGTTAGATTTATTCCAAATCTGCTTTTTTCTCGTTTTTTTTAGTGTTCTCTTTTTTTATTTGCTCTTCTTAATTCTGCTTTTGTATTTTTTCTAGATTTATTTGGTTTGATTGTGACTTTTTTCCCGTTTTTTTCTCAAATGACTTGCGGACTGACTGTGAAGACGATTAACAGGATGTCACGGAACCGTGGACAGGAAGTCTCCAAACGATCTAACGTTACTTGATCCGGAAGCAAATACTTCTCTCGCTATGGAACTGCAACTAAAGTGCAGTAAAAGCGCGTGTCGATGAAGTGTCAAGTTAAAACGAATTTCTTTTCACCTTTTTCTTTTTTATTATCGCCTTCTCTCTTCTTCACTCTCGAGAATGTGTTTTTCCCCTAAAAGCCTTTTGTTCCCAATTCGATTCAATTACACGAACAGAAGGAAATTTTTCGTGAGAAAAATATACAAAATTGGGATTTCGAAAAGAATTGTTAAAAAATTGAGGTACAAAATTGTCTCAAAATTATTGTAATAAATAATAAAATTCAAATTTTCTGTTGCAAGAAACAGTAAAATAAATTTTGTTTGCACGTATAGAGAAATTTTGTTCGCTGTTTTTATCAGTTTTTTTTTCTCGATGAAAAAAGTGTGTAAAGAAAAGAGAGAAGGGAAATAAAAAACAAATTTCGCTTTTAAGTACTTGGTGTAGTCGCTTTTGACGTCTCGAGTGTGTGTTCTGGGATTTTTTTTTATTTTTACAATACCCGGGGAAGAAATTATAAGAAAAACCTTGTACCATAATCGGAGAACAAGCTCATTGTCATGCAGGATTGGTGCAAATTGTGAGTGACGTCATGGTTCAACTGTGATTTCATCTCCTACAGGGCACTTAATATCCTACGTGTTTGTGTATAGAATGCTCTCTAAAAAAAAACCAGTTCTTCTTTTTCTCCACCTCAAAATCCTTATAGAAAAACATTAGAGACGTTTGCAAATAATTTCTGTTATTCAAATAGAGCGAGAGAGAGAGAGGTCAAAGCGATTTAAGTTGTTAACATAAATTTATTCTCTGTTTGTCTTTCTTCACACGTGGTGAGAGAGAAAAAAATTTTTTCTCTTCTTTTATCGACAAAGTTGTATCTATGATTTTTTTTCTATCAAAAACACAGAGAATCTTCTCTGAAAATTCAATAAATCAGAAATTTTCGAAAATTTTAATTAAATAATTCGTTAGAATTCAATTTATTTTTATAAATAATAAAATTCTGCGCTAGAATTCAATTTCACAAATAATAAGATTCTGGGGAAGAATTCAATTTCACAAATAATAAAATTCTGCGCAAGAATTCAATTTCACAAATAATAAAATTCTGCGCAAGAATTTAATTTCACAAATAATAAAATTCTGCGCAAGAATTAAATTAATTTCACAAATAATTTAATTCTTGGGCAGAATTTCACAAATAATAAAATTCTGCGCAAGAATTCAATTTCACAAATAATAAAATTCTGCATAAGAATTAAATTAATTTCACAAATAATTAAATTCTGCCCAAGAATTAAATTATTTTAGTAATTTAATCATTCTACAAATTTAAAATTTAATATCGAAAACATTTAAAAAGAAAAATTTAGAAAGTTAGAAAATAACGATTATTACCTAAAGATTAAAAATTATTAAAATACCGTCGAGTGATAAATTCAATTAATATTAATTATTTTTTTATTTGCAGGTCTAGACGGAACTCGCCTTTTAGTACAGTTGGCACGAATTATTATTATTAATATTAATTATTAAATATAATAATCTAATAATAATAATAATTATTATTATTATTATTGAAGTAACTTCCGGATGTTGTAATTATACAAAAGTTGATGATGCAAATTAAATACTCTGGGTTTAATAAAAAAAAAGAAGCAGAAAAAAAGGAAGAAAAGTGTTGACGTGTTCTGAAGTGACGCAACGTTAACACAATATTGAACGAACAATGATGATGATGATGATGATGATGGCACGTTGCTTCTCTGTAAGAGAGCGTGCGAGGATGTCGGGACATGCAAATTTATTAATTTAGTGCACCGGTGCACTCAAGCGCATTGCATCGTTGCAGTGTAATCATTATTGAAGCCAGACTGCCCCTGCATTTACGTTTGCCTCTCTCAAGACGACCAATTTCTTAATCAACCGATGCCAATGTCCTCCCATAAAAATTTCCGATCTCCTCTTCACTATTTCTTTTTTTTATCTCTTCTTTTCCGATATAAATTTATTTATATTTAGAGGGATTTTTTTTTGGGAATTTAATTCGATAATTAGTCTTTAATTTATTCAATTGAATTAATTTTGTATTTAATTTAATTTATTCATTTAGTTACTCGATTTGTTGTTTTTTGGCTTTTTTTGTTCATTTTGTTCTTCTTTTAGTTCTTTTAGTAAAATTTAAGTTTTATTTTTTGTTATTTATTTTTTCAATTTTATTTTCTTCTTCATTTTTCTACATTTCTTGAATTTTGTCTATTTCTTTATTTTTCTTTATTTCTTTAGTTTTGTCTATTTTAGTATTTTTCTAAATTTTTTTAATTTTGTCTATTTCTTTATTTTTCTCTATTTCTTTAGTTTTGACTATTTTAATATTTTTCTACATTTTTTTAATTTTGTCTATTTCTTTATTTTTCCACATTTCTTGAATTTTGTCTATTTCTTTATTTTTCTATAATTCTTTAGTTTTGTCTATTTTAGTATTTTTCTACATTTCTTGAAGTTTCTCTATTTCTTTATTTTTCTACATTTCTTGAATTTTGTCTATTTCTTTATTTTTCCACATTTCTTGAATTTTTGTACATTTCTTTATTTTTTTACATTTCATCAATCTTGTTTATTTTTTTATTTTTGTTTGTTTTTTATTTTTCTATATTTTTGTTTGCTTTTTTATTTTTCTACATTTTTGTTTATTTTTTATTTTTCTACATTTTTTGTTTTTTTTATTTTTCTACATTTTTTGTTTGTTTTATATTTTCTATATATTTGTATATTTTTTTATTTTTCTACATTTTTTGTTTGTTTTATATTTTTCTATATTGTTCTATATTTTTGTATATTTTTTTATTTTTCTACATTTTTGTTCAATTTTGTCCACCTCTTAATTTTTCTGTACAATTTAATTTTTTTATTTATTTATTTTCATTATTTTCATTATTTTCATTATTTTCATTCACTTCCACAATTCTATTTCTATTTCCATATTTTTACACATTTCTTCCATTCCATTTATTTTCTATAAAATATTTTTTTTACACCTAATAAATTTTCAGTACAGTTATAAAATTTTCCATCGTTTCATATTTCACTGTATTTTCTTTTATTTTTATTGAAAAACAAAATTAATTTATTTCTCTGAGACAACAAACGTGGAGGAAAAATATTTTTCCACCTGTTTTACTTGACAAATAAAAGATACGCGAAATAAAAATTACTGAATAACGAAATTATACGAAATGGAGATTTGAAACATTTTCAAGAAAGGGAAGAGAAAAGAAATACAAAAATTTTTCCTTGATGAAATATATTTTTTGAGAGTAAAAATATTGAACAATAGTGTGTGAGAGAGAGAGGAGCAATTTTTTGAGAACAGTGTCTGGTTTTAATATGAAATAAATTTTATTTGCACAATGCAACTTCCCCTGGAAATTGTAAACTTGACGGCGGGAGTCAACGACCCCGTTTTCAAGTTCTCACGGACTTTCTATGTAGAATAGATGATGCATATTTGTGGAAAACTTTTGAGTGTGTGTATATACTTGTGAGTCGCGTGTCTCCTGTCTAGTGAAAAACAGGTGTCTATTCACCGCCAAGATCACCCTCTACCCTTCCCCCTACATTGAAAAAACATTGCCTCGGGACAGACGTGTACACATGGACACATTGACTCAGTTAATGGGCTTTTCACTAGACTTTCGGCTCTCTTTTTTTTTTACTTCTTTTTCTGTGCTTCTACTTCTTTGCTTATCTTTCTTTCTTGAAATTCTACTTCTAAATTACCACCTGACAAAAATGACAATTTTTTTCTTTTAATTGGAGGCTAATTGTTACTTTTAATTTTATTGTTGCAGATATCACACGCTCTCCGATGCTGTCCAGCAGTGCGATCGACTTTTTTTGTTTGGGATTTTTTTTCGTTACAGGTGAGAGCAGCTTATGATTATTCTAAAAAGGGTGAATTTTTTTTCTTACATTTTTTACTGCTTTACATTTTTTAATTTTTTAATACTTTACATTTTTTAATCCTTTTTTTAGTACATTTTTTAATTACATTTCTCAATACTTTTTAAAAAATATTTCTCGTTTCAATAAGGACATTAATCGTTGAATTTTAATTTTTAGAAAAACTTTATGATTTCAGAGTCGAATTTCGTCGAGTGGGATTTTTATTGAACGGAAATTTTTCTTTATCAAAACTTCAATTACGTCTGAAATCTTTTAATTAGAAAATTTTTTTTTTTGGAGAATAATTGTTTTATTTTTTAATTCAGTTAAATTTCTACTTAGTTGAATTATTTTCAAGAATAACAAAATTGTTTCGAAGAATTCAATTATTTTCAATGATTTTTATACAACTCTTGGCAAGAATTCAATTATTTTGATAAATTTTAATAAAATTCTTCGCGAGAATTCAATTATGTTTAATAAAATATAAAATTCTTGACAAAAATTCAAGAATTTTATAGAAAAAAAAATTTTTCGTCAAGAATTCAATTATTTTTATAAATTTTAATATAAATCTTTGCGAAAATTCAATTAATTTTATAAGTAATAAAATTTTACAAAAGAATGAAATTATTTTTAAAAATAATTAAATTCTTAGCAAAAATTCACTTATTTTCATAAATTTTATTAAAAATTTTCACAAGAGTTAATTTATTTTCAAAAATTGGTTTGAAATTTTTCACGAAAATTCAATTATTTTATGAAATAATCAAATTCTTCGCAAAAATTATTATTTTCAAAAATTGATTTGAAATTCTTCACAAAAGTTCAATTATTTTCAAGAATTTTAATAAAATTCTTTTTCATTATTCAATTATTTTAATAAATTTTACTAAAATTCTTCGCAAGAATTCAATTATTTTCATAAATTTTAATAAAATTCTTCGCTAATATTCAATAATTTTGTTAAATAATAAAATTCTACGAAATAATTCAATTATTTTCAAAAATAATAAAATTCTGAGGAAAAATTTAACTATTTTCATAAATTAGAAAATTCTCCATAAAAATTCAATTATTTTAATGAATAATAAAGTTCTTCGTGATAATTCAATTTTTTCTTAAATTTTAACAAAATTTTTCACAAGAATTCATTCATTTTCAAAAATTTATTTGAAATTCTTCACAAAAATTCAATTATTTTAATAAATAATAAAATTCTTCGCAAGAATTCAAATACTTTCATAAATTTTAATAAAATTGTTCGCTAAAATTTAATAATTTTTTTAAATAATAAAATTCAACGAAATAATTCAATTACTTATATAAATAATTAAATTTATCCCAATTTTTCAATTATTTCATAAATTTTAACAATAATTTTCACAATATTAAGTTATTTTCATAAATGCTAAATTTTTTTGTAAGAATTCAATTATTTTCATGAATAATAATTTTTTTTGCAAGAAATCAATTATTTTCATAAATAATAAATTTTTTTGCAAGAATTAAATTATTTTGATAAATAATAAATTTTTTTGCAAGAATTCAATTATTTTTACAAGTAATACCATTCTCGACAAGAATTTAATTATTTTCAAAATGTTTCATACAATTCTTCGCAAAAATTCAATTAATTTGATAAACAATACAATTATTTTCTCAAGAATTTTTCTTATTCAAAAAAATTTTAGTATATTTCCTTTTAACAATTCAATTAGTGTTGAAAATTTTTTATTTGATACCGAATTTCGTAAAGTGGAGTTTTTATTCAATTTTTTAAAAAGTTTTAATAAATTCAAATTTATTTTCCAAAATTTCGATTCTAATGAACTGTTATTTATGGAAATTGTCGAATATTATCTGTTTAAAAATATTATTTTGTAAAATGAAGATAAAAATAAAACATTTAATTTGAAATCCAATGTTGGCTGAAAATTTGGCTGAATAAAAATTCTGTTGAACGAAGATTTAATTGAATAAACATTCTAATGAATATAAATTCCATTAAATAATAATTTCGGTTTTAAATTTTGTTAATTGCTTAATTCTAATGGAGCAAAATTTAATTTGTAATTTTATTGTTTGAATTTAATTAAAATCTTTTAAATCTTTAAAAATTTACATGTTTTTAAAATTCGGTCGAATAAAAATTCTCTCGAACGAAGATTTTATTGCATAAAAATTCTAATTAATAAAAACTCCACGAAACAAGAGTTTTAATTGAAAATTTGTTTCCATTAAAACTTTTACATAGTTTATACACTTGAAATTCTGTTAAATAGAAAATTAGAAATTGAATTAAAATCAAGATTAAAATTGTTCGAATTGAAATTTCCATCTCTTTAAGTCATCAATTAAATTTGTCACACGATTTTAACACTTTTATTGAAAAAAAAGAGAAAAAAAATTCTAAAATTAAAACTAATGTATTGAAGTCAATTGAAAATATGATCGTGCTTTGCAAAGACCTTGACTAACGGATTTCCTCAATAAATAAATGGGATTAAATTATCAAAATTAAGAATTTCGTATATATATATACTAATGTCCCCCTTTTCCCTCGCGGAACAATATACTTATTATCTTATCAAACGCGTGCGTGTTGTTGATTTTTTTTTATTATAAACGTGTAGGTACTACATCTGTTTTTCTTTTTTTTTTTATAGGCAAGACATCGACTACTTTTCGGTCGATGATTTCATAAAGTTTAAACGTTTCATTAGTGTGTACAAAGTGTTTTATGATGAAATAATATAGAACGAAGGTCAGAGAAGGGATGGGCGATAATTTAGCAGATTTGCACCAGGTATAATGTCGTTCAATGCGTGTCAATTGATAGTGCATATATTCAAAACAAGCCACCTATGCCGGTCATATTCATTCTGTTAGTATTATAACCTTTGCGTTCGGTTTTGCGTCGCGGTTGCCGCGCCAGTTGTGGTTTGACGTTCTCCTGGCGAACATTCGTCTCTTCCGCAATCATTATTTTAGAAATCGTAAGTTTATTTATTGAAGCGAAAAGAAAATTCTTTATCAATTTTTTTTTCTTGCGAAAAAAGAATTCGAAAATAGGAAAAAATTGTAATTGAAAGAAGAAAAGAGAGAAGTTTAAGTTTAGACGAATAAATAAATTGATTTAGTGTTTTTTACCGTAAAAAATTAAAAATATAATTATTTTTTTGTGCATTCGATTTTTTTTGTTGAAAATGTCTTGTAAATTAGTGAAAATTTAAATATCCGCCGAGAGGGAAATGAATTTTTTTTTATTTTGTTATTAAACGGGACAATATTCTCGTGATGGAATCTTTGACAGAAATCAGCTGACTCGGCTATTATTAGTATTTCTTTAGACGATTGTCTTCCTTATTGTTTTGTTAAAACGCTTACAAAATCGTTACAAAATCTTTTGAGGCGAGGGGAAATATTTCGAATACTCCTCATTATTAGGAGAATTTTACCCGAAACAATAACTTTATTTTTTTATCAACAAGAAAAGATCGAATTCTTCTTCTTCCTTTGTTTCTATTTTGTTTTTTTTTCAATTTTTCTTCCTCGTTAAAAAAAAGGCTTGGTAATCGTGACAAACTAAAAATTCTTTATTACGTTCAATTAACCGTGTCTAACGGATAATTTTTCAACGTTCAACGTGTTTGTTTCCTTTTACCCCGAATTTCCTCCTCGACAAAATTTATCAAGAATCAAATTTGGAATTTTTCCTTTTCATCCAAAAGAAAGAAATTAATTTCGAAACGAACAATTTTAAGAGTAAACGATGAGAAAAATAAGAAAAGCAAAGAAAAATAAGAAAAGAAAAGGAAAAAAATAAAATAAAAACACATTTAATATATGCAGAGGACTAATTTTCGTTTCTATTTGCAGATTCAGATTTAATAGAGGATAAAAATGTTGTCGTACATGCTGCCAACGGAGGACAAACCACCGCCCGGCGATCCGAGTCGAAAATTACAAAATCATCAAGATCTGAGAAATTACAGTGCAAGCAATGTGATGAAGAAATCTGTCGACTCGAATAGAACAATGAACTCAACGCTATTGGCGAGACTTGAGGACGGTGGTACCGGTGGTGATCGGTATCATCAAACGCAAATTCAAGGACAAACAGTGATACCAATTGAGAGTCCAAAGCATAATGGAACCGCCCGAAAATCAACCCTCCATACATCGCGAGTCACCAAGGACGACAGTCTCTATAGTATTGACAGTGATGCCAGTACTGTTGGTAGTGAGAGGAAAAATAAAATTCTCAATGGTGCAAAGCACGCTAGTCTCAAAAGGTAAATATCTCTCTCACCCTCCTCCCTCTTTCTCTGCACTGTAATCATTTTTAACCTTCGCGAAACTAAATTTAAACTAAATTTATTTAAATTATCCGTCCATTAGCGTGCAGGAAATTTGCTAAAGTTTTTTTTTTTGAGTTAATTATAGTTTAATGATGAACTTTGAAAGTTTGTTTTAAGATTGAATCGTTTGTTTGCAACTTTTTTTGATGATTTCTTATGTTAGTTTTTGATTTTTCTTGACGACTTTTTGACGGATTTTCGTGTTTGCTTCTTGATATTGTTTTACAACTTTTCTATAATTGACAATTAAATGTAAAAAATCAATTTTGAAAACATATTGATAAAATTAATAGGGAGAATTCACTTATTTTCAACAATTTTGGTACAATCCTTCGCAAGAATTCGATTAATTTCGTAAATAATAATAATAATAAAATAAAATAATTTTCATAATAATAATAATAAAATTCTTTGGAAAAAATTCAAATGTTTTTGAAAATAATAATAAAATTTTTTGGAAGAATATAATTATTTTCAAAGATTTGAATAAAATTTTTGGCGAGAACATAATTATTTCTAAAAATAATAAAAGTCTGCTCAAGAATTTAATTATTTTCATAAATAAAAAATTGTAACCAAGAATTCGATTATTTTCAAAACTTTTGGCAATATTTTTCTCGAAAATTCAATTTTTTAAATAAATTTTGATAAAATTCTTTGTGAGAATTCAATTCATTTCGTAAATAATAAAATTCTACGCAAGAAATCAATTTTTTTTATAAATTATAAAATTCTTAGCAAAAGTTCAATAAATTTTTTAAAGAATAAAATTCTATGCAAGAATTCAATTATTTTTTTAATTAATACAATTCTACGAAAAAATTCAATTATTTTCATTAATATTAATAAAATTCTTAGCGAAAATTCAATTATTTTTTTTAAATAATTCAATTCTACGTAAAAATTCAATTATTTTCATAAATTTTAATAAAATTCTTATCGAGAATTGAATTATTTTTTTAAATAATACAATTCTACGAAAAAATTCAATTATTTTCATTAATATTAATAAAATTCTTAGCGAGAATTCAATTATTTTTCTGAATAATTCAATTCTACATAAAAATTCAATTATTTTCATAAATTTTTATAAAATTTTTATCGAGAATTCAATTAATTTTTTAAATAATAACATTCTACGCAGAAATTCAATTATTTTTTTAAATAATACAATTTTTTCACAAATTCAATTATTTTTATAAATTTTACTAAAATTCTTATCGAGAATTCAATTAATTTTTTATATAATAAAATTCTACGCAGGAATTCAATTATTTTTATAAATTTTACGTAAATTCTTAGGGAGAATTCAATTATTTTTCTGAATAATTCAATTCTACATAAAAATTCAATTATTTTCATAAATTTTTATAAAATTTTTATCGAGAATTCAATTAATTTTTTAAATAATACAATTCTACGCAGAAATTCAATTATTTTTTTAAATAATACAATTTTTCCACGAATTCAATTATTTTTATAAATTTTACTATAATTCTTATCATGAATTCAATTATTTTTTTATATAATAAAATTCTACCCAGGAATTCTATTATTTTCATAAATTTTGCTAAAATTCTTAGGGAGATTTCAATTAATTTTTTAAACAATAAAAGTTTACGCAATAATTCAATTATTTTCAAAATTTTGGAAAAAATGGTTTGAAAAGAATCAAATTTCATTGCAATTTTATTTTTATTTCTCGATGAAATCGAATTTTTTCGAAATTTATTAATCAAAGTTTTTTAAAAAATTCAATTAATGTGACTAATTTTTAATTAATTTCTTCAGAAGTATTCAATTAATAACAAAAAGAGAATTGGAATTTTAATTTTAATTTTGAATGTTCGTTTAAACAAAAATTGGGTTAAACTATAACAATGCAAATTCTTGTTTTGCTATATTCTAAAAATATTACCAATTTGGAGGAATTTTGTTTTACATTCTCGAAAATATGTGCAAAGGAAATTTTAGAATTTCAATAAAATGAAAATCTTTCTAAATCATTTGCCAGTATTTTTAGAATACATAGTTTTTCTTTGTATAAACAATATTTTTATTTCGCGACCGAATATCTTTTCCTTTGATACAAAATTATTTTGAAAACCGATTATCCAATCGCTCATATCTTACGCCGGGAACGTTAATTATTACCTGAAATCAAAGTATCCTGGGAAACACAATTCTCATGTACAATTCTCCTGTATTTTATTTCACACATCTTTTTTTAATAATTTCATATCTGAGAGTGAACTTTCTCTAAAATAATTATTGTCTTATTAAATTATTGCATCTCTATTTATTTTTTCTGTTGCTGTAATTTTACATTTTGCAAAAACTTGATTTAATTTTTTTACAGCTCTATAAATTAATACGGAAACGATTTATTTAAAAAAATGTTGTTTATTATAAATTTAGAAAGAAGTTCATACATTATTCATTTATTTCTTTTTTGTATATTTTGGAATTTTTCGTTGTTAATTTTTATTTATTTTGCTGAATATTTAAATCGATTTGAATTGAAAATTACGATGAATATTATTTTATTTACATTTACTTTTATTTATTTACATCTTTTCTCGTTTTTTTATTTGTAAATTTTCTCTTTTATTTATTTCTATCTTTTCTCTTTTATTTGTTTGTAAATTTTCTCTTTTATTTATTTCTATCTTTTCTCTTTTATTTATTTCTTTCTTTTCTCGTTTATTTATTAATTACTTCACTTATTTATTTATTTATTTCTTTTCTCTTTTATTTATTTATTACTTCACTTATTTATTTATTCTGGCTAAAATGATAAATCTTTTAATAATGTCATTATTTTTGTGAATTTAATTCTGGTTTATCGAATATTTGGCATTTTTAGGAGAGAGAAGGAGAAGCGAAGGTATCTAATTTTCGTCGATTTAAATAAGAAGAAGTCGTCGGGAAGGGAAAAAATTCGCAGAAAATAATTCATTTGCATCAAAAGAAAATAAAAACAGTACGCGTAAAACGCGCCGACAGTTAAATTGAAACGATGACATTTGTGGAATTGCAAAGGAGGAATTTTTTTTTCTCTCTCTCGTGACTTTTCGATGTGTGTTAAAACGTGCACCCACGTGTCTGCCTTCAAAGATGAGAGAGAGAGAGAGAGAGAGAGACTTACATTATGGAAACGAAACAGAAAGAAAGAAAAAAAAACAAAACAACGCGTGTGTGCGTCGTCGTGCGTGACCACGCGAATTAAATGAGAGAGTAACGAGAGACAGAAAAAGGAGGGAAACGCGATCGGAGTCACAGTATATATGTCGTTCACTGTCAAGGTACTATGGAGGCATACACAAGAATCACGTTCTAAAATTGAGTGGACTTTAAATCACAAACGTTTGCTTTGGAATTCGAGGCAAGCCTTTCAAAGAATTTCGGTCACTAACAAGTAGATGTACGCGTGCTTGCGATTACATCAGTCAAGTTTTTTCTTTTTTTTTTATTCATTCTCCCCCTTTATGAAGAAAACACACACTCGATCCCTTGTATTCTAAAAGGAGGGACTTTTTTTTAAAAAAGTGAGTAACTACAGAGTTATTGGGTTAAGAATTCCAGATTTGGAGCAGATTAATTAAGACACTTGGAGGTCGGTTAGAATTGTATTTTAATAATGGAACGAGAATAGATCAGTTGTATTTTTAGTTTAATGAACCGTTACAATGGCTATTAGGGGATTTTTCTTCTTGACAATCAATTTTTGATTTAAAAATTCTATAAAATGAAAAATTCTATTTTTTCAAAAGTCGGGAAGATCAAGGACAATTTTTTGTTTATACTTTGGTTTCCATGTGAATGTCTAGCTATAATCTTGCCAAAACAACTGCGTATGACATCTATTTTCGCGAGTGATATATGCCCATCGACTTTTCTTGCTTGTGCTGACTATTTTTGAATATCGTATTAAACACACGCAAAGGAGGACGATTTATTCCGGAAGCTGTGTGTACTGGGCACCCACTCGAGCGTTAACAATCTATAACTATATTATTCCTTTGGGAATGACGTCAAATTGGAAATTGAGCGTCAAAACAATTTTTGGGGGACAAGAGAGCTTTTTCACTGTTCGAGAGAAAATTGTTTCATTTATCGTTGGGATTTTTTTTATTTTTATTTCGTTTATTACTCTTTTCGCAAATAATTGAAATAGGAAATTAAATTCAATTATTTAAAAAAAAAATTAAAAAAAATAAAAATTAAATCATAAAAATTGTATTCTTTTTAAAAATAATGCAATTCTCCGGAAGAATTCAATTATTTTCAAAAATAATAAATTTTCCATGAAGAAAAATAAATTCGCAACGATAAACGAAAGAATTTTGTGAAAAAGTATTTTTTTCCTTTAATTTCGATTATTTATTTTTATTTTTTTTTTGTTGGATTTGTCATTTTGAAAAATAAACTAAACGAGAATATTGAGTGTTTGTTAATAATAATTAAGGAATGTGTCGAGCTTTTGTTGAAGAGTTTCCATTGCATAATGATTAGTGAGACCCTTATAAATGAAAGAGCAACTATTATGAAAAAAGAAAAGAGTGGGAGATTGTTACATCATTGTCGGCAATGATGACACATTTTATATAGTAAAGCGTGTCTTTGATGCTTCGTCAGTGAAGTTAAAATGCCGGCAGTACACGTGACTTTGACATATTGAGTATCCAATTTATTCGTCTCTTCTTATATATCTCGTTTTCTCTTTCTCTCTTTTTCTCTCTATATACACCCGAAACGATGAATTCCATGTGCGCTAGGTGTCAGCACTTCGTGGCGCTCGCTCTTAGTTCAGATCCGAACCCAATCTATACTTGATTATTGACAAAAAAAATTTATTTAATTTTTTATCAATATTTATTTTATTTTTGGATTCGAAAAATCAGATATTACAATTTTCAGAGGACGATTTAAGTATTTAATTTATTTTTTTAATTATAGTTTCCTCCCAGGGGCGAAATTTATTTATTTGTTTTGATTATAGAAGCAAAATTTGTTAATTTATTTTAGTTACAGGGGCAAATTTGTTTATTTAATTTTGTTACACTGGCAAAGTTTGTTTATTTAATTTTGTCACACGGGCATAATTTGTTTTTTTAATTTTGTCACACAGGCAAAATTTTTTTATTTTGATATTTGTTGTAAGGGGAAAATTTAATTCTTTACTTTTGTCCTAGGGGGAAAATTTTTTTATTTATTTTACTTACACGGGCAAAATTTATTCATTTGATTTTTTGAATTAGAGAAAATGGGATTTTTCACTCAGAAAAAATAAAATATTTTTTAAAACCGAAAAAAAGATTTAGTATTAAAAAATAAAAGTGGAAATTATTTTAACAAAATCGTGACAAGCAAGGACAGGAAAAAAAAGAATATAGAAATACTCTTGCGTAATTACACTGTAAGAAAAGTTTTGGAAATTTTCCAAAAAAAATTTAGGAAGCAAATTCCACTAATCTTTTTAGAAAAATTTCCTAATATAAATAAGGAAATTTTTCTAAAAAATTTAGAAAAATTCCTTTAAAAATTTTAAAAAATTCCCATGAAATAGTATAGAAAAAATCCCAAAAGTTTGGGAAAATTTCTGAGCATTTGAAAAAATTCCCATGTAATAGTATAGAAAAAATCCCAAAAGTTTGTTAAAATTTCGGAGAATTTGGAAAAATTCTAATGTAATAGTATAGAAAAAATTCCAAAAATTTAGAAATTCTCTTAAAATAATATAGAAAAATTGCTAAAAATTTGTAAATATTCCCTCTAAAGTTTGGAAAAATCCCCTTTTAATGTTATAAAAAGGTTTCAAAAATTTAGAAAAATCCCATTAAACAGGTACAAAAATTCTCTTGTTTAGAATAGGAAAAAATTTTGGATTTTTTGAATAAAACAACTTTTGTCATATCTGAAATTAAAAATAATTTATTTATACATTTATAAGAAAAAATAAGTATTTTGTAAAAAAACTCGTTGACGTTGTTGTCCTATTTTTGGTGTCTTTAAAACGGCTTACTTACAACAAACGGCATACTGAAAAATATAAAAACAACAAATTTATTATTAATTTTCTATTACCAGTTATTGGTTATTAAAAAAGAATTAGTAAAGTCTTATTTTATTAGTTGAAAGTGACTAATTTAGATTTAAAGAAATTATCCTTTTTATTTATAAATATTAGTAATGAGAGTTAATTATTTAAAAATTGTCTGACTTAGAATTAAATTATGTAAATTTAATTGAAATTGTTGATATATCGGTATAATTAGAAACTACATTGAATACTCAAAAACAAAAAGACAATCAATTTTAAATTAAATGTTTCAATAAATTAATAAAAATTTAATCAATATTTACCTTATGTACGCTTTTTAAATAACACTATTTTTCACTATTAAAATTTTTCACATTCACTTTTAAAGAGATTTATAAGTTTTTCACTGGCGTTTTCAAACTGATCTCGGTAAATGCTTGAGAGCAACTGACGCTGAAAATGCTATCCTTGTGAAATTTCTTTGAAAAATAAAAAAATTTCCAAACGCTTTTGAGAATATTTCTTTACAAGAAATTTCACAAATTTTAAAGTTAGATAAATCTATAAGAAAAAACGGGTATAGAAAAACTCATAAAATAGACTTTCTTTAGTAACGAGAAACCCTTAGCTGGTCATCTCAAGACAAACCAGATGTGACTAACCTTTTAAACCGAAACAATATTCTAAACATCTTCTTTTTGCTTTAAAAACGGTTTTACGAACTGTATTATAAATTTTTTAAAAACTTATATATTCTTTACAAAGATTATTTATTAAAGCAATTTTTCAGTGTAAAATTTAATATTTACTATTATCTTTGATTTTTTACCCATACTTAATTATTATTATTATAAACAAATATTTACAGATAACAAATTATCATTTTATTTTACATTTGAAATAATTTTATAATATAAAAAAATCTCTATTTAGTAATTGACAAGTAATTGGATTTTTGAATCTGATAAAATAATTTCCAGTTTTTTATAAATATTTTTCGAAAATTCAATAATTTCTTACTTTTAATTAGAATCTGATTAAATATTTTGTGAAACATGGAAATAGAAGCATGAAATTTTTCTAATTATCAAAAAAATTCCAATATCTCTGAAAAAAATATTTCTGCATCTTATCGAAAAAAATTCTTAAAAATAAGAAAAAGTACCATCAATTCGTATATAAAAATTTCCAAACGCTCAGGAAAATTACCATTTTTTTGGGAAAAAAATTTTTCTAAACACGTTTTAGGAAAATTCCCATGCAAAAGTTTGGAAAAATTCCCAAAATTTTTAACAGTGTAGTTCTTTAATTAACTTCTTCGTTATATACGAATAACAGGGAAATCAAATCAATTTCCAATTTAATTAAAATTCGCCATGACGATTTAGAATTCTGTGACTTTTTTCTCCTATAATAAGTTCAAATATATATACTATAGAGCTTATGAATTTATTATTTCGAGAGAAAAAAAAACAAATGCGGAAAAAATAATTATTAGTTTCAATTAAAGAGACTTTGCAGTGTCATTTTTAATTATACGGAAGTTCTAAAATTAACGGATGATTGACTGAAAAAATTTCATTTATATATATTCGTCGTATAGTTATACTTATATATATTCTTATCAACTCATTAGGTCTTGATTTACTTTAAATGAAATGTAATTTTTAATACTACAACCGAGGGGGGAGAAATAGATTATTTTTTTCTTTGTTTTCGTAAATTGGGGCAAACTTTCGAATTCGGTCAATGACCAGACTCGAAAGAAATTCGATCCGTCATCACTTATGATTACAATTTTGATACCTTTCTGCGGTTATATAGACTGTCCATTCGCTGTAGCAAGTTTTTAGTCACGCAATAGAAAATTGAGGTTTGTGTTCGTATTTTTGCGGCTGTCTCAGTGTCGAACCGAAAAAAAGGGGGAAATAGAAAAAAAAAATATCGAATCCAGATTCCGGGTATAGTGGAAATATTTTTTTTTCTTTACGGTTTTGTTCGTACTCCCTTTTTTATTTTATGAAACATTGGTGGAAATTTCTTTTCCGAAATTAATGGAATTTTTCTTCTTTGTTTTTTCTCCTGTTTTGTTTTACCTTTTTTTTATTTTCTCAACTTTTTTTTCTCTCCTTTTTTGTTTTTTCTTTTTGCTTTTTCTTCTTTTTATTTATTCTCCTTTATTTTTTCTTCGTTTTTACATTTTCTAAGAAGAAAGAATAGGATAAGAATCTTTTTTTCTGTGTTCGGTTTTACTAGAGATGGAAAATTAATTTTCTTTTTAGTAAAGAACGAAAAATTAACGACGTAAATTTTTTGTAGGGTATCCTTCGGCTCGAGTAAAGGATCAATGGTGGAAACTCTCGTCTACGAGACTCCAGTGCAAGAGGAACCGGAGAATAATCATTTTTTGGATCACAACGGTCGTCTACCGGCTTCTATGACTCCAGTTCCTGACACAGAGTGAGTGTTAAAAAATATTTTTCCATTTATCGCGAAAAAAAAGAGGTAAGAGATTTTTATTTAATAATTACTTTCTTTACAAAGAGAGGACAATTTTTATTTTTTGGTTTATTTGTTTTTCGTTCCACGGCGAAAATGGAGTCTGGGGAAGAGATAAAAACAAAGTCCGATTGACTATTTCCATTAATTTGATTACATTTTGACCTAAATGCACACACACACTCACATACACACGAGGGCTTTGAGAATTACAAGAAATCATGAAAGGTATCCCACACACAATTTTCTGTCAGTTAATCACAAAACGTATGTGATATTGTTGTGTGTAAAGAATGACGTCATTCGTGACACACCTAGTGTACGAAAATAACGTGAATTCTCGACAAAATATATATATGTATACGAGACGAGAACACATAAGAATCGTGTTTATGTTATGGAAATCGATGAACCTTTTGCTCGTAAAAAAATGCTCTCGAACTTACAAGTCGAACATTTACCTGACTCGGTTGAATTTTAAAAATTAATTTCATCTTTTTCAAATCGAACCGAAAGGGGAATATTCCGGTTTTTTTCTTTGTCTCTCAAGGGCGGGGAAAATTTTCTACAATTTAAATTTTCTTACTAGTTTTTAATTAAAGTATTAGGAATTTTAATGGCTTAGATAAAAAAAATATTAGGATAATAAAAGTAGTTAAAATAAAAAAATATCAAACACAATAATAAATACGAAATATTAAATATTAAATATTAAATATAAAAATTAGAAATTAAAATTAAAAATAAATAATAAAATTCTCCGGAAGAATGTAATTATTTTTTATTTATTGATATAAAATTGTTTTCATGATTTTTTTACACATTTATTTAGTTTTTATCTTCTTATTTTTTGTTTCTCATTAATTTTTTTCGAATTTTTGTTTTTTTAAAAATTTCAACGTTTCACTGTATTTATTTTTTTATTTTCGACTTTTTGTCGAGAAGGTTAAAAGCAAAAATTGATAATAATATTTAGGAAAAATTTCCAGTGCGCACATACACAATTTATTTTGAAAGGTTTCTCTTCACGTAATGGACCACTCCGAGTTGATAAAAAGAAGTGTTTCAATTTAAATTGCAAATTTATTGCGTTTCGGACATAAATAAGTGAACAAACAATGCAATGAAAATTGTAAATCGTTTTGCAGCTGAAATGCAACGTCAACCGTACACTTTATGCCTCGTTTTAAATGTCTTAAATTCTAAACAAATTGTGACGAATGGTTTTTTCTTGGCTAAAAAAAGAAAAGAATAAATTTTAGTCTTTTATTTTTTAAACTGAAAATTTTCACAAAGAAAAAAATTGTAAATGTATTACAATTCGCCGTGAGAACAGTGAAAGATTTCGGAATATTTTCCCTATAAATAAACTTTAATTCAGTAATTATTTTAAATTTAACAAAAAAATGAAAATTTTGTATCTAAAAATCCTAAATTGCTGGTGAAGGAAAAGAGAGAATTTTTTTTTTTGCAGTGTAAAAAGGAACAGATGTTCTAGTGTCAAGTTTATAGGTCTTTACATATGGTGATTATTATTTTTTTTTTGACACAGTCTCCTCGTTAACTGGAACAAATGCGATAATGAGCGTTAGAGCAAACGATATTACTGTTTTTAAAAAAAATGCAATAAAAGAACAACCAAGATCATTGAGGAATAGATTAATAAATTAATTTTTCTTTTTATTGCAAGAAATTCTCGATAAGAAGAGAAAAAATAGCATTTATATAATTTTTTTTTGGTTCTAAAAAAAGCGCGCCATAAATTCCTCTTACAATATTTATAATGATCGTGTATTTACAAGTTATAAATATTTCTATTATTCGTAGTATGTGGATTCATTGAGTCGGTCAGGCGGAATTAATTAATTATCAGGAAAACAAAGCGCTGGAGTTTTAGAATAATTGTAATTTTTTTGCGAGGCGAAAATATATTTAGAAGGAAGGAAAAATAAATTAAAATGGTAAATAAATAAAAGGAGTGGATGAAAAATAGAAAAATAAAAACAGGTGGAAAAAATGGAAAATAAAAACGGGTGGAAAAAATGGAAAATAAAAACGGGTGGAAAAAATGAAAAATAAAAAGAGGTCGAAAAATGGAAAATAAAAAGAAGTGGAAAATAGAAAGTAAAAAAGAGCCAAAAAAAGTAGAAAATAAAAAGTGGAAAAAATTAGTAGGAAAGAGAAAAGGTGGAAAAAATATTAAAAAAGGACTTTTGGAAAAAATATTTTTGATTCAATATGCAAAAAGCTTGGGGAAAGGATAGAATTTGAATTCGAAACAATGAAAATCTGTTTAAACAGATTTAATGGGGTTATTAAGTGCTTTAATAACAGGGACCGAGAAAGCCCGTTTCCGATCACGTTTTTCGTTTTAATCGAGGCCATTCAATGAAAGATTATATCAGACACGTTAATCTGCAAATATATACATGTATATTAAAGGATAATATTTCGCTCGCTTGAGCGATTTAAAAGATAACCGAAAGATTTATCAGTTGATCCTTTACACTTAACTTATTAAAAGCCGCGTCTACAGTTTTCTAATCAATTTATTAGACAAGTAAATATCCACCCATGTAATTTGCAAAATAGCTAAAGATTGTTTCCGGGAATAAATTATACATATATATACGTATACGGAAAATGAGAAATAACGAGATTCATTTATGTGCGTTTAGATTCTCTTCTTCTTTCTTTTTTATTATGAAACTTTTTTTTGTATCACTTTTTCGTTTTCTAATTATTTGGGACTAAATTTGAATTTTGAAAGCGTGAATTAAAATAAAAAGGCGTGAATTTAATAAAGGAAATATTGTTTTTTTCTAGATTGGAAAATGGGGGAAAATTGTTCGTTGGAGAATAAAGATGACCGTTTTATTATATAGGTACAGGAGGAGAAGATTGAGATACTGGGAAATAGTGTAACGAATATGACGATTAAGACTCTTGGGAAGGTGGAAAAAAATGTGGCATCTCGATACAGCTGGTCGCTTCATCAATTAGGTTGATTATTCAGACAATCATAAGTGACTTCCTGTTTGGATCTCGTTCAATATCGAAATAGACTTTTCTTTTTAAATAAATTCGTTTTTTAGTTTGAATAATAGATTCGGAAAAAATCTTTTTTGGGAAAATTGGAAAAAAATGCAGAGAAAAATTCGAAAATTGAAAAAAAGTAGGGAATTGTTTTTATTAAATAGTCAACAATTGAAATAAACGCAATATTTAAAATATTTGAATTTTGAAACAGAATTTTCTTTTCGATTCGAAAAAATTTTGTTGGCAAAATTACCGAAATATTCAAGAATTGAAAATTGTAGGTATAAATTTAATTTGAATATCTAAGCGAGGAAAGAATTAAAAATTACAAAAATATTTCAATATTGAAAATATTCGAAAATTGGAAACTTCACTCCAAATTTGGGAAAATGATAGAAATTGGTTTTTTTTATCTTTGAAATTAATAAAAATTCGTGAAAATTGTCTCTCTTGTAAACTTTCGTAAAACGATTTTTAATATTCGCCACGTTAATTAAGAAAATGTTTCGAAATTAGTATAAATTGGATTTCTATTGATTTAATATTTTTTATTCAAATTTCGTTCAAGTTTTGCAGGAAACAATAAAAAATCATTTCAACGAGAGAGAGAGGAAAATTTATTGCCTGCGCGCCTCTCGTTCTTTCTCCTTCTCTCTGTGTCTACGTATTTCTCGTGTTCGTCGAGGGATGGCGACAGCGAATTGATGTTGGATTATCGGCAAACAGGATATCAGGGCAATTACATTTTCTGATTGGAATTCGAAATTGTGAAAGGATATCCAAATTGAAAACCCGTGTGGGAAATTGAGTTCCGACAAAATATTCTCTCTTACAACTACAAATTTTGTAAATTATCTAAAACATTTTCCTCTGTTGGACAAGAAGTTCGTAAAACAAAATTTTCTCCAAAAAGGGAATTATTATAATAACAGATAGAATTTGTTAGAAATAATTAATGGAAATTCTTTTCGATTGGCAACATGGACCATTTTTTCTCTTTCGACCATTTTAGAAAATTATCCACTAAAATATTCAGCGATAATTGAATTTCTCTTTCACTTTATCATTAAATGGTAATTTCCGTATTTTTAATGTTTAATTTTCAAATTAATTTGTTAATTTATTTATTTACTTAATTTATTTTAATTAATAATGATAAAATTCGAATTTTTTTCCATTTTCCGACTAGAAGAAGTGAAGGGATAGTTAGGAAGGAATTCGAAAAATAGTCTTCTATATTTAGAACTATTCCTAAATTGGAAATCCACTTCCTTCCGAAAATTTCGGAGTTTTTTTTGTTTTAAAAACCGGATGTTAATTATACAAGGTTTTATTTAGTTCGAATTCTTATTAGTACTTCCACTAAAATTTAGTTGAATTATTATTATTATGGAAAATTATTTAAAAAACAGGAAATACATTTTTCAAAGAACAATTAGTCGGTAATTCTCTCGACCCGGCGAAATGGTTTATTTTACCGAACGCAGGCGTGGTGCTCGAGCGAAGAAGCACGAGCCTGTAACTCGGCTTTTAGTTGGACTCGAACCTGATCGGCTTTGACAGTGTCTTATAGTTGTCGTTGTTCGAAACATTATTGTGTGTGCCTCCTCATTCTTTTTCTACTTCTGAATTTTTTCTCTTTTTTCCCCTCGAAAATTTTTTGCGTATTTGTGTGTATTCTCTTTTATTGGAAATTTTTTTTTCCCAAAGCCAATTTCCCAGTCGATTAAAATTTATTTCTCTCTCTCTTTCTATTTTTCTCTTGCTCCGAGGTCTCTACTCTGCCAAAAAAAGAGGCGCGCGTCCAGTGTACCGCGAGTGATGAAGCAGAGAAAAGCAAAATTGAGATAGTGAAAATTATTCAGTGAGCACAATTTTCTTCTTGTCGAGTATCGATCTCACGAAAAGTCCTCTCAGGTACGTTTATCCTGTTATTTAGTTCAGTAGTGTCCTGGGGGAAAAATTAAATTAGAGTGACATTTTTTTTGGATTATTTGTAAAATATTTATCGATAGTTGTAAAAATTGTAATTTTCGTCTTTGTTGAATTTTTTTTTCTTTTTTTTTTGTTGTTTTTGGAGGAAATTTGTGAAGTGAATAAACCCTTTGATTCTTGAGTTGGGAAACTTGATTATCAAGTTTATTGCATCCTATTGTCAACTGGTGTTTTCAGTTGAGAATTTAGAATTTTTTTTTGCTCTTTAGATTTTTTTTCTAATTACATAAGTGTCTTGAGTCATTTTTTTATTTTACGATAAGGAATTTGTAATTTTCTTCTCGCAACTACCAAATGATGACGCGATAAGAGAGATCGCGAGATAAACGGCTTATTTTCTATAATATAGGCAGTAAGAGCTTCTAATCCTTCAGTCAATATTTAACTCTACTCCTTAATCTTCACGGCAAACGGTCTCCTCGTTTTCTTCAACTATTTATTTCCAATCTTGGATTTTTAATTCAAAATTTTCGATACATTTTCCTTTTAAATATAAATTTACATTTTTGAATTCTTTGTACTCGAAAAGTCTTTTTTAAGGACTTATTTGCTTTTAATTAATTAAATTCCACAGTTTTCGCAATTTTCGTTTGGATTTTTTTAACTTATTTTATTTCCTTTTCGTTTTTAATTTCGGATCTTTTCGTCTCTTACCTTTTTTCGATCGACAATATTAAATAAATAGAAACGAAGAGTAATTCTATTCCTTCTTCTTTAAATTTTCACATAATTGTTTATTCTCTCAAGATAAATTTTGCATCAAGAAATTGTTTTTCAAATCAAGGAAATTTCTGGAATAGAATATAGAAATTTTGAAGAAAAAAAAACACAGTGTGAATTTTAACGAAATAGTGCGATATTCCGGAAATGGAAATGAAGGTTCGCAAATGATAGAAGGAAGGGGAATTTGCAGGTAGAGGTTGATCCAGGAGAGAACAACACGTTGCCATAGCAACACGCCATCTTGACACTCTTATGGTTTTTGATTTCTTATACAACAGAGAATATCTCTCCCCATCTTCTCTTTGAAAAAAAAGGACAAATGTTACCTGAATGGAAGGTAGACAACTCTGTTATAATATTTAATCTTTAGGTTTCAGAATAGAAATTACATGATGATTCTATTTTGCGCCCGACCCTTTTGCCTTTTTCGGGAGAATTCACCTGCTTTTTTGGGGAAAAATTCATTTTAAGTTCTTCTTTTCTCATTATTTTAAGTGGTGAATATTCCTCTTCTTTTATTTCTTTAGGTGATGAATTTTTCTCTTATTTATATTTTCCAGTAACGAATTTCTCTCTTATTTATATTTTCCAGTAACGAATTTTCCTCTTTTTTATTTTTTTTCACTAACGAATTTTCCTCCTTTGTATTTTTTTTTCACTGGCGAATATTTCTCTTGTTCTTTATTTTAAGTGACGAATTTTTATTTAATTGATTAGTCGAAGTCGATTAACTAATTAATTCCTTGATAATATAATTAATTAATTTCCCCACTTTATTAAAATCTCCTTTTTATTTTTTTTTTCGGTCTTCGTATTGTTTAATTAAAAAAAGTTTTTAGTTTTTGAAGATTTAATGGAATTCCAAATAATATCTAGAGGTTTTTAATTTTGATATTAGTTTCTCGATTTTTTCGTTAATTAATTCGTGTTGAAGAAAACGAGTCGTTTCGGATTTCAT
Organism: Leptopilina drosophilae; assembly: GCA_032873175.1. Classification (NCBI taxonomy): domain Eukaryota; kingdom Metazoa; phylum Arthropoda; class Insecta; order Hymenoptera; family Figitidae; genus Leptopilina; species Leptopilina drosophilae. Next base: position 42,303,245 of record CM065485.1, on the reverse strand, counting down.
AATTTTCTTTTCGTAGTTATTAGTTAATTAGTTCTTTTCGGTTATTTAGACTTCAGGCTCGATCGATTTTTAAGCTATTAAATTATAATTAAATAAGAGGAGTAAAAAAAAATTATAGAGTATAAATTAATTTATCGAAATTCTATTATTAGATTCGGTTTTTTTTCGTTGCTTTTTTTGTCGATGAAATAGTAGGGAAAAAAATTTTAATCTATGCCGAACGAAATTATTTCAATGACAAAATTTTCTGCGGTATAAAAAAATAATTGATTAAATTTCATTCAGTTTGGTTAAATTGTGTTTAAATTTGTTAAATTGTAGATAAATTATATTAAATAGTGGAATTTCGAATTTTTTCTATTCACAAGGTGATTAAGTATTTTTTAAATCTACTTCCAAGAAGAAATTTAAATTTTTAATCTCAAGGAATAAATAATTTTTGAATTTTAAAATTCAGTCATCATAGAATTTCTGAATTTCTTATTTTCTTTATTTTCTTGCATTAATTTTTTTCAGTTTAGTATTTTTTCTTCTATTTTGGTCTAGAAATTAAAAAATTGAAGTAAATGAAAATCAACTATTTTTTTTATTTAATTCCTAAGGCAAAAAGCTGAAATTTTTTTTATTTGATATTTGAAGCAAAATGAATAAAAAACAGGAAAATTTCTGTATTTTATTTTTCAATTTGATGCTTGAAGCAAAAGGAATGAAAAAAGTGGAAAATTTTCTTTCATTGTTTTTTTATTTTTAATGCTTAGGTGACGATAAGAATATTTGTTCTTCTAAACAAGTGCGACAATTGATTTTAAATTTCATACAATTAGTTCGTGATTAGTATCGTTGACTCGTACTGGATGAATGTCAAATAATTGTTAGATATGGTTGGTTGCTTTATATGATCACACGTTATCTGTTTGACAGCAACGTTTTTTTCTGTTGTTAACGCGCAAGAACAAATTTTCATTATCTTCCCCCCTAATTTTTTCTCCGATTGCTAAATCTATTTTTTTCTTCGTACTTTTCTAATGATTCTATCATTTAAATTCAATTAATAGTCGAATTCTTTCTATTATTATTTTTTTGGAATTTTAACATCATTCAATTGTCTCTAAATTCTTTATTTGTTTTTCTATTTTTTTTTCAAAATTCAATTGTTAGTCAAATTCTTTCTTTATTTCTTGAATTTTTCAAATTTTTTCCAATTAAATTCAATTTTTGGTCAAATTTGTTTTTTGTTATTTTTTGTATTTTCCAAATTTTGTCAATTAAATTCATTTTTTAGCCAAATTCGTTATTTATTTTTTGTATTTTAAAAATTTTGACAATTCATTTCAATTATTAGTCGAATTCTTTCTTTATTTTTCGTATTTTCCAAATTTTGACGATTAAATTCAATTTTTAGCCAAATTCGATCTTTATTTTTTATATTCTCCAAAACTTTGTCAATTAAATTCAATTTTTTTTAGCTAAATTCTTTTTTTCTTGTATTTTCCAAATTTTGTCTCTAAATTCTTTATTTGTTTTTCTATTTTTTTTCAAAATTCAATTGTTAGTCAAATTCTTCCCTTATTTCTAAATTTTCTAACTTATATTATTATATAAAGAACGAATTTGACTAAAAATTGAATAGAATTGGCAAAATTTGGTTGAAATGGATGAAAATAAAGAAAAAATTCGACTGACAATTGAATTTAATTGAAAAAAGTTAGAAAATATAGAAATAAGGAGAGAATTTGACTAATAATTGAATTTAATTGACAAAATTTGGAAAATTAGATTGCAGTTTATATAAAAAAGGTCTCTCTGAAAGAAAAAATAATTAGAATTGCGTCACTGAATTACGTGTCTGTCAATTATTTTCACCGCGCGATAACCGTGCAAATTCTAATCAGCAATAACTGTCGATTCCGCGTATGTAGCTTCTTTTTTGCATTTTGACCTGAATATTTATGATAAAAACAACGGTGCTTCTTCGTGTTTAAAGAGATGTCGCGGAATTCGTAATTCATTGTAAGCATTTAAAAAAAAAGAAAAGAAATCTTTTCAAGGTTATTAGACGCATATATTCGTTATTTAGAGTCGCGTCATAGTTTTTTTCCCACCTCGTTATAGTTTTTTTTCTGTATTTATTTGTTTTCAATTCGTCACCTTTTTTTTTTTAAATACTATTTTCGTCACATTTTTCTTTTGGGAATGATCAAAAATATTTTATATTTTATAATAATAATTTGTATTCTTTTAAAAATAGTATTTTTAGCAAACTTGACTAATAATTTTATTTTATAATAATAATTTTTATTCTTTTAAAAACAGTATTTTTATCAAACTTTTTTATTTCTAAATTAGCCAAGAATTTTCTTTTATATTTTCTAATTATAATTTTTGATATTTAATTATTTTGGTCTATTTTATGAAACATTTTTTGTTTAAAAAAAACCGAGAAGTGACTTGCGGAAAAAAGTTAACTCTTTTCAAAAATTTAATTAATTTAATGGATTTTTTATCTCTTCGTCAATCTCTCGTTTTTTTATTCTAATTACATTGAGGAAAAAAACAATTTTTAACTCGACTTTTTTTATTTTTTTAAAATAAAGACAGACTTGGGGCAGTGACTTTGGTCACTAAGGGAAATTTAATTTTTCTATTTAATTAAATTGATGGATTTTTGTTGCTTTTTTTCGTAGGGAGATTTTTTTTTTTTTTTAATTGAGACTATTAGTCGTAACAGTGTTTATATGGGAGAGTAATATTATATACCTGCGCAAACCACATAAGGGTATAGACTCAATGGCGCCGCAAAGTCACCCCCTTGAAAGGCTCTAAAAGATCGACGTCATTGTTTGCAAATACCACCCTTCTCGTTGGCCTCCTCGCAGCCACGGAAAATGTACGTAATATATATCAGAGAGAAAAGAAGTAGGTTACGGTGTCGGTAATCCAGTGTTGCCAGTTTCTTTTGATCCTTCGCCCACGCAGGATCAAACTTTCTCGTTTCCGAAAAAATAGAAACGGAGCAAAAAAAGGCTTGAATCAAATTAGAGTCGAATTTCGATTTTTTTTTGCTTTTCTTTTTCTGTCAAATATCTCTAAAAATTCATTCTTTTTTTGTTTTTGATTTTTACTCTCCTTGCTTTTTAATACGATTTTCTAAAAGTTTTTTAAAAACTGAGTTCTGAATCATTTTTCGAATGTTTTGACAATTGATTGGAAATGGGAAAAAATTTGATCTGAGTCCCAACCAAAATTTATAGACATTCGAAATAACTCAGAAAACATGAAATTTTCAGCTGTGAATTAACTGAAAAAATTCGACAGAAATTAATTTTGGAGAGAGAATTCTCAATTAACAAAAATCTATTTTTTTTTAGCCAAACGGAGAATTAATTTCGCTGACAAAAGTTTAACAGAAAACTTTAAGTAAAAATTTTTTATTTCAGAAAATTTCGACAGTCGAGGGAGAGAGAAACCTTGAAGTTTCCGGGGAACTGAATTCAAATGACAAAAAAATGTTTTTGATAACTTCCACATGATTCACGCTTATCGTTATGATTAAATTAAACGAAGGTCGTAATTTTTCGTTTTCATTTAATTATAATTTTTTTTTCTCTATGACTAATTTGAATTTTCGAAAAGCATATGTCTCGTGTATGAAAATGTCATTAAAGAAGAGACGATATGGGCTCAAGGTCTGATCCTAAAGTACAAATATGACTACTGTGGGGAGTGACGTCAGATCTTTGCTGTAGTAGAAGATGATGATGGCTAAAAGCGGGTGGTCGAGGGGATAAAGAAGTGGAGGGAAAACTCCTCACTCGTTCGTGAGGAATTGTAAACAGAATAATATTGCGCCGTGTTAAACTTTATATCAGACGCGCGGGTATGTTAACAAATAGACGCCACTGTTTAATTAAATGCCAATTTCGATAGAAATGATAAATAAATATGGATAACACTTGTCTGAGCGTTTTCTTTTTTGTTCTTTTCCTGCGAGAAAGCAGCTGCGAATATACGTGTAAACGAAATCCAGTTTGCTTTTGTTCGCGATTTTAATTATTTTTGAATGAATTTCGTTTAAATGGTATTTTTAATTTTTAATTATTGATATGGAGTTGTAATTTAATTATTCTATAGATTTGTAATTTAATTATTCTATAGATTTGTAATTTAATTATTAATCCTACAGATTTGTAATTTCATTATTAATCCCATAGATTTGTAATTTAATTATTAATCCTACAGATTTGTAATTTAATTATCAATCCCATACATTTGTAATTTAATTATCAATCCAGATTTCTAATTTTCGATCAATTTTTCTTTTGCCAAAAAAATAAAACTTTGGTAATTAATAATTCTCCTAAATAATAATAAAAAAAATCTAATTCAATTCATTATTTTATATAAGTGAAAAAATGAAATCAGTTGAAATTTTACTTTCCTGGTATTTATAAAAATAATAATAAATCTTTTGTCGTTTTGCCTTTTCAGTTTTTATCGTCCGTTTTCGGTCTTCTCTCTCTCGCTCTCACTCTCTGGGGATTCATTGAGGAAATATCATTCCGGCGCCAGGCTTCTGCGATATGTTATACATATCCCAACTGACAAAGTATCTTCCAATGAGTTAATTGCTCCCGATCGAAAATTAGTGATTGGTATTTCAAGTTGGCACGATTTTTCTATTTCAAGAGCTGATTGGAAAAAAACATTGCGATGGCTCAGGTTCAAAATCTTCCGCGATGAGAAACTCTCTCATGAAAGGAATTCTTCTCTCTCTCTCTTTCTCTGTTTCTTTTTGCGCATTTTGACCTCCTTAACCCAGGAAATGAAAAATTTTAATTAATTTTCTATTTCAATGGCTATTAAATGATTCGTAATTATATACCCTTCGTGTATAATTATTCCATGTTCGGTTAGGTTTTTTTAGTTTAATTTTTTTCTCCATAATGTGATGCATAGAAAATCATGTATGTTTCCTTGGGGTTAATTATCTTTTTGTTTTGTTTCACGTTGAGCAAAATTGTTATTATTTCACATTGAACAAAATTGTTATTATTTTACATTTAGCAAAATATTTTGTATTAATAGTTGTATTATTTTATATTCGGCGAAATTGTTTTCCGATGAGGAAAATTTAAAAATGTAAAGAAAGCGGAAGGGAAAAATTACAAACAAAATTATTTTGTATTCGGCGAAATTGTTTTCCGATGAGCAAAATTTTAAAAAGGTAAAAAAAAGCGTGAGGGAAAAATTACAAACAAAATTATTTTGTATTCGGCGAAATTGTTTTCCGATGAGCAAAATTTAAAAATGTAAAGAAAGCGGGAGGGAAAAATTACAAACAAAATTATTTTGTATTCGGCGAAATTGTTTTTCAGTTAGCGAAATTATTTTATATAGAGAAAAAATATTTTTTATTCGGTGAAATTGTTTCACATTGAGGCAAAATTATTTTACATTCGGCGAAATTGCCTTTCATTGAGCAAAATTATTTTACATTCGGCGAAATTGCCTTTCATAGAGCAAAATAATTTTACATTCGGCTAAATTGTTCTCCATTGGGAAAAATTATTTTATATTCTGCGAAATTATTTTCTATCCAACGAAATTGTTTCACATCGAGTAAAATTAGTTCACGTCGAGAAAAAATATTATTTACATTATAATCTAAAATCTAAATACCAAAATTATTATAATTAAATTCAACCGGTTGAGTCAATTAAATTAAATCAGGAAAGTATAAATAGATTTTGTATCGGAAATTATTTTTATGAATCAGTTGTTGTTTTTTTTCTTTTTACACTTGCGCTTGTGTTGAATGTTAACCGCGTAAAGTGGAGTAACTTAAAAAGGAACCCGTTTACCCGATTAAATAGTGGTTTACTCAGTTCGTTCCTTATCCGACCAACTGATGTGCCAAAGGGGTAAAGAGGTCGATATTTACACTGCGATGAAATCGAGAGTTCGTAAAAACGAGTTGAAGGACCTGATATTTGACTTTGAATTTATTTTTTCTTTTCTACGTTATTGAAAATTTGCCAAAAAAAAAAATATTTAAAACAAAATCAAGTTTTGAACGTTTTTTCAGTTAGAAAAATATTCACAAATTGATTGCCATGAGCGCAAAATTCAAAACTTTATTTACGGTTAAAAAAATAAATTTTCTTCGATAGTGATGCAAAATTAGTTATCAATTAATTGATTTATTGAAATTGTTAATTAAGTAATTGATTGATTTATTGAAATTGTTAATTAAGTAATTGATTTATTGAAATTCTCAATTAATTAATTATATAAAATAATTCGCCTGGGGTTATTTTCGAAGAAGTAAATAAATTGTTCAACAAATTGAATGCGCGAAACAAATTATTAGCAATTGGAGAAGGAAAGTTCTAATTATAAATCTGATTTAATGCCATTCTTGGCGTAAATCTTAATTAACAATTCAAAATACTCGAAGCTGTGAAGATAGGTCAATGTAAAATTGTTTCGTCATTTTTACTATCGCTGGAAATTTATTTATTACATTGGCGCAGGTGGCAGAAAAGTAGGCGCGTCTATATTTATTATTTGAAATGGGAAAAAATTTGAAATAGCGCCAATCATGAAACACGTGAGTCAATTCTGAAGAAAAAATAAGAATTTCCTAATTTTGATAATTATTTATCTTTTTTAAATTCAATTTAATAAAAAATTTGTTTATTAATTTGAATTTAAAAAAAACTTGTTTATTAAATTGATTTTCTTTTTTTACAATTTGTGTCATTTTATTTTCCAGACGGACGAATTTGGAAAATTAGCGATTCTCTGCGTGACGGGGCATGTCTCGTGTGCTGTTATCTAAATCTTTGAAATTCTTGAGAACCACTGCGCGACTGCCCACACGAAATATTATTATATACACAATGCGATGACTTGAACCGTCTTGAACGATGCTTGAGTAAAATTGCGACAATTTAGATTACAGTTGTTGATTAGGTTTTACACAGTGAGTAGCGCCGTCTCGTAAAAGGTCTTTCGGGTTGACAGACGAATTTAATAAAGCCTCTCTGCCCCCTTTGGAAATTTCATACTTTTTTCTTCAACTCCAACTTCCTTTAAAACGAAACAAGTACAAAATTTCTCTGCTAGCGAAAAAAAATTTTGAAATTCCTTTTGTCGAAATTTGGAACATTTATTTCTTTTGATTACGAAAATTACAGAATCAGAATGGAATTAAAAAAATTCAGTTATAGAAAAAAATATTGGGCTTTGTTTTTGTTTCAGAAAGATTTTTTTCGGATTTTGCTATGAGACTGTTTTTTTTCGGCGGATCGTTTAGAAAAATATTCGACTAAATATAAATTACACTGTGGAGTGTGACTTTCTTGACGCTAACGTGATTATCAATTGTGAGACGTTACAAACTGAACGTGATTTGATACGTGACCTGTGGATTTAAGAGTTCGTATCAATAATTTAAGAGTCTCAATTGAGAACAAGACTCGGTAAATTACTATGAATCTAATCTAATTGTGATAAGAGGTAATTACCTTGACACCGATCGGAAAAATCCAATTAAATCAGTTTTCGGAAAGTTTCCCAATATTCTCTATTTACCGAACATTGAACACTTTGGGGAATATTTTCTTTCAATTAAATACAAAAATTCACAATGCAAATACATATTTTTCCTCGTGTATTTTTGTAAATGTTTATTATATTTATAATAAATGGAATTTTTTTATTACACAAATTTTATTATAAACTATAATAAATAATTTTTTTTAAATATTAATTTTGTGCCGTAAAGATTTTCCTCGTGTTTTTCACGTTCAAATGAGGGAAATTTTTCCTTCCTTTCAATAGAGTAAAAAAATCGTTCATTTGAACTTTCGAACTTTAGAATTACAGAAATTACAGAATTAAAATTACAGAAAAAATAATTACAGAAAAAAATATAACAATTCGTCTATTGTAATCTAAATTAATATAATTATGCTAATAATTTTTCAGGAGAAAAATCCACACACATTCTGGACAATATTCCTTTTTTCAACTGACGCGCGTCACGCGCTAAATACAAAATACTTTCCCACATTGGAATGCATTATCACTTTCCGTTGGACGATTCTTCATTTACAGGGCGAATTTAATTGCCTGCTAATGCGAACGCTAATAACTTCTTACCAGTTGTAGTTACATTTTTTTGTTTTTTTTACTTCTATTCTTCTTTTTTTGTACAAAGTGCGTGTGTTGGAATATTCTTGTAGCAATTTGCACGCGAAAGGGCGTGGTCATAAAGCTCAAGTCGAATAGTTAAATATTGCCCTCTCGTCCTTTTTTACCCTTTGACAAAAAAAAGGAACAAAGAAAAAAAATACCATAAGGCTATTTACGAGCAAATTTTCATTCAAGGAACGACATCCCCTTTTGTGCCGTTACAAATAATTGGATTTCATCCTTGGAAAACAATTTTGCTTGAGAATGAAGTTTTTTACTTGATTTTAATTATTTTTATCATTATTTTTTTAATTTTGAATTCTAATTATTACTTTACTGTATTTTCTAAATATTTTTTACTTTATTTTAATTATTTTTTTCATTATTTTTTGAACTTTGAATTCTAATTATTACTTTACTGTCTTTTCTAAATAATTTTTACTTTATTTTAATTATTTTTTTTATTATTTTTTGAACTTTGAATTCTAATTATTACTTTACTGTATTTTCTAAATATTTTTTACTTGATTTTAATTATTTTTATCATTATTTTTTAAACTTTGAATTCTAATTATTACTTTACAGTATTTTCTAAATATTTTACTCTATTTTTCGTTCTTTTGTTATTTTTTTTTATTTATTTGCAAATTGACGGGATTATTATTTTATTTTCTTTATAATTTGTTTTTCGTTGAATGATTTTATTTGAAATTCAATAATTTTATTGCAAAATATTTACTCTTCTAATATTTTGTTAAGTCTTTTGGAATTTTTTTTATCATTTTATTACATTTTTTATTCTTTTATTATTTTTTTTGTTACTTGATTGTATTTTTCACTTTTTATTTACTTGTATTACCTTAATATTCGTTTTGATAATTTTAATATTTATTTTTTTTTAAATATATATATATATATTTTTTTATTTTACCTATTTTTATTATTTATTTTTTTATCTATTTATTTTTATACCGAACCTATTTTGCAACTACCGAATTGGATTTTTCGACAATTGAATTTAATCTGTATTCAAAATAAATTTCTTTCACTAAAGATCCCGTTTTTTATAGTTTCCATATATTATATTCGAAATGAAAAGTGGATTTCGTTTTTCTCAGAATCAATTGACTTTGGAAATATTTCAAATCGAGGGCAATATGGTTTTCATTATTACTTTTTTTAAAAATAAATATATGTTTGGAAGAGGGAAAAAAATGATATAGTGCCGTAAAGAAGGGATCGATGCGCCTCGTTCTTAGTTCTTTAAAAAAAAAAATATATTTGCAATATACTTTCAATAGAAAAAAAGTTCCTCAAAGAGAGACTAAGACGTATGTTGCCTATGGCTGTCGTTTCACTTTAAAAGTTATTTCCGCAGATGGAATTTTTTCCCTCCCTTTAGAATGCAAATTTCAATACAGCCCAGAATCCTCCGATATTCAACTAAAAAACTTTCCCAATATTTAACATTTTTTTGGGTTAAATTTGTAGTGTATAAAAATTGTTCCTCGATTATTAAAAAATCTCTTATCTCTCTACGAATTTTAATTTACATTTTTCTAAAATTCATTTTAGAACAAATTTAAAACGAATTGTCACTTATGTTTCTGATTTTATTTTTCAGCGAGGGACGAGAAAAAGTGCGAGTTTCGCTATTGGGAACACAGCCCTCACCTGCAACGCCTGGAGTCCTTTTGTTGGATCCAATTGGCCCTTCAATAGGACACCTGATTGATATTATGGCCGCGAGTCCTGTGGAACTTTTAACAACACACACCGAACACACCACCCCCACTTATCACACACAAATCAGGTAAATTGATTCTTCCCATAAATCTCTTCTCTCCAACACTCTCGACTAAATGGAAAATGTCTAATAAATTTTCCAAAACAATTACGTAATGCTCGAGATGAAAATTAGTTTCGTTCATAAAATTCCAGTCTGAATTATTAGGTTGATTCCTTCAGTGTTTAAATTTTCACTTTCATTCGAATTTATTTTCGCTCCGAACCTAAAAGGCGAAAAAATTATTTCTCTCAAAAAAAGAGAGTAACAATTAGAAAATAAATTTCTCCGCCGAATTTATTCTCCACGAGTTTCAAAAAGCAAAAATATTCGATAAAATTAATTTTCCTTTCTCGTAGAAAATAAATTTTTCCACTGAATTTATTTTCTCCGTGCTTGAAAAAATTAATTTTCCCTTCTCTATGAAAGAGAGGAAATTTTGCACTGAATGTATTATTTTATTTTTTCGGAGTTTAACAAAAAGGAAATTAAAGAATAGGAAACAGTTTTTAAAACAAAAAAGTTTTCTTTTAACTATTTTTGTACATTATGAAATTTTTTTTCTCTCCAGAACTTTTTAAAGAATTTCACTTGAGATTTTCGCGCGCGTTCGACTTTCAAGCATTCGCCATCAATTAAAGTCACACTTCAACTTTAACACTACTGAATTTACGATCTCTAAAGTGTCAATTAAAATTTGTGAATCCAAACTCTTCTAAAGGTCTCCCTTTCTCTGTCTCTCTCTCTCTCTCTCTATATGTATATATTTAAAATTATTATTCTCTCTTCGAAAATGATGAGTCAATTATCGAATGAAGGAGAAATTGTCCCTAATATATTCAACCCCAGGTTGAAATTTTTTTTTCGTTTTTTTAATTGACCGGAAGACCAATTCTTCCTCTCTTTTTTTATCATCGCATCACTTTTGGTAAATTTATCCGGTTTGTCGAAAAATTTCTCTTCTCAGTCAAATCTGACACCTGACGAAAAAAATTCCCCCTTTTTTAGAGAACAATGAATTTTATTCTTGGCAATGAATTCTCATTTCGTGCTGTGAAACAATTTGGAGAAAAATAGATATTGTGGTATATTTTACTCGTTTGTGTGAAAGTATTTTATTTTAAGTGAAAGTTGAGCTTGTTAGGAAAATAATAAGAATGGAAATAATAGGAATGGAAATAATAAATAATAGTAGTAAAAAAAGTCAGTAATTTAGAAAAATTGGGGATTTTTTCTGGTTTTTTTTCGTAAATCGAGAAATATTCGGTTGGAAGGGAAGGAAAGTGAAAAAAATGGGAAATAGAAGGAAATGGGAATAGAAAAAAGGGAAAATAGGAAAATTTTTATATTGATGGTAAAATTTGATTATTAAGTTTAGAACAAAAATTTTTGAGAAAAACGTCATAAAGTGGAAATTATTCGGTTGGAGAAAAGGAAAAGTAAAAATTTTAAAAATACGAAAATAGAATAAAATTGTACGAAACTTCTCCTGAAAGAATAAGTTTTTCAATTGTTTCTTCAATATTTTAATGTCACTGGAAATTTTGTTTTAGGAATTTATAAATTTTTCTGCTTCTCTCTCTGTCTCCCTAGACGCAAACACAGTGTTGCGATTGAAATGCATGGACGGAAAATGCGGTAATGAATTTTGCAATAGAATAGACCTTGAATTAATAATACCGCTTACGTGGAACTCGAAGAGTATTTTGGTTAGTAGTAGAAAATTGTGTGTGATGTGGGAGAAATAACAGCGCATCGACTCTATGTGAGAGTGTTAAAAAAGAGGAAGAGGAAGCATTCTGATGTTGAGCAATCGATTGACTTTTAAAAGTTACAATGAAAAAAAGGGAAAAAGAAGACAAAAGGCGACAAAAAAGATGTTCTACCTATTAATTTTCTAGATCTGCAAAAAAACCTTTCGTTAGCGGGAATTTAATTTTATCTTAAACCGTTTCATAGGGGAACAAAAACTGAACTTCTACGAGAGAAGGTTAACAATTTTTCAACAGAGATCAACGGGGATGATGTTTTTTGTTATTTTTTCTTTTCTCTCCTGGGAGTGTTTGTTTTTTTTTTTGAGAACAACTTTTGTTCTTTTCTTCTATTTCTCTCCTAATTTTCGTATTTTTATGTGGTGAAAATTTCGAGATTTATTGATATTTTTTTCGCTTGTATTCTAGATTCCATTTCCATGAGGTAAATACCAGGGAATTTAGGAGCAACGTTTTGTGAATTTAGAGGCTGGGACTTGGAATTTTGTCAAATCGGACCATTCGAATATCTATTTCTCACATCATCAGGCGTGTTACTGCTTTTTTATCTCCACTTACGGGGAATATTTATTTCTCGACGGGGGAAAATCGTGGAAATCAGGAGCGCCCATTCATCTCCTCGATATCGCGGTTCACGAATTTTCCACTGGCTTTGCTTCCAGGGACGGAAATTCTTTTCACTCTCACCGAAAATTCTTTGAGAATAATTCGCAATTTTTCCCACTCTTCCAATTTCGCTCGTTATTCGGAGAGGAAAATAATTGTCGATTCGGTTCGAAAAAGGAAATTTTACTCTCGGAGTAAATTTTCTTCTTATTCTTCTTCTTATTCTTCCTCTTCTTCTTCTTTTTCTCTTCTTTTCCTCCTTTCCAATTTTGTACTTTTTTCGATTTTTTTCCTTCTTCCCGAGAAAAAATGACTTTTTTGCGAAATTTCTCCAAAAATATGATTCCAGAAGAGAAGAAAAACCCGAGGGGGAAAATCGAACACTTGTCAAATTAGAGAAATTAAAGAAAGGGTTTAGAAAAAATGTTTCGACTTTTGATGTCGTCACGGAACCGTCACGTATTGTGTGTACGTTCCTGGTGGGGAAGATCGATATAGCGTGGGTGGACGCGCAGAGTCGCTGGCGAAACACGGCAGCCGAGCAGTTGTGCTGTCGGCTGCACCGTGAACGCATATTAACCGAGGCGCCCGCCCGCCCCCCTTTTTCTCGACTTGCATTTCGCGAACTTCCGGTTTTGTCCCACGGAAAAACCTATTTTTACATTTCCCGCCGCCTCGGAAAAATAATGTTAATTCTCTCGGGAATTTTTTTCGAGTTGCGAAAATAACAAAAAAAAAACAAATTCGCTAGTGCCAAATTTTACAATCACGTGAGAATTTTCTTTTCATCCACACAAAACACTCTCATTTCTCAATGCTCAAAATAAAAATAAGTCTGCGAAAATTTTCCTCGACGTGAAACAATCAGATAAATTTTCGATCGATGTGCAATTTCTTTCCCATGTTTATATAGTTTATGTTTAACTTGAATTAAATCGATATTTATTTTGGTAATAAATTCGAAACGAATTTTTGTGAGAAAAAAATTGATAATTTCCAAAATGAAATCGAAGGTATTTTGTGAAAAGTTGGAGAATTTTTTATTTTTTGGTTTAATTTTTGAAGTTAATAGGTTTTTTTGGCATTTTTTCCAAAGTTGGAATTTTCAAACGATTCGAGATTAGAATATTTCAGTTTGGAGTATAAAGTTTGTTTCGAATTGTTTGAGGTTTAGTTTAATTCAGCTTTCTGTCAAATTTTGGGAAATATTTCGAATTTCAAACTAGAAATAGAAAATATTTCACACCGTTAACGTAAAAATTGAAAAATATTTCTGATTTTGAAATTAAAAATTGCAATCTTTGTCAAATTTGAAATAAAAAATTAGAAAATATTTCTAAATCGAGAATTGGATAATATTCCAAATTGAAAATTGGAAAATATTCCAAATTGAAAATTGGAAAATATACCAAATTGAGAATTGGAAAATATACCAAATTGAGAATTGGAAAATATACCAAATTGAGAGTTGGAAAATATACCAAATTAAGAATGAGAATTTGACATCGTGAAGACAAGGAAATAATTTAGGATTTTAAAAAGAAAAAAAAATTTACAACGCGGTAATTTTTTTTTTGCTTTTGATAATTTTGTGGAATGACTCAAAGAGAACGGAATTTGTGCAATGAAAAAAGGAAGGAGATGAAAATGAAAAATATTACGGGGCAAAATAGAGGAGAATTGAAATTCCAAAGCAGTGTAGAGCGACGTCTCGACGACGATGACGACGACTACGTTCGCCAAAGATAGCTCTCTCTCTTCTCTTCTTAAACGATGAGAATCGCCTAGGACCGTGACCTGCCTTTAGTTGAGTTCAAATTCGTCCGAAAGAGTCCAAACTTTGATCCAAGTTCTTTGACTGCCAATGAACGAGCGGGGGAGTGAAGGGAGTCTCTTTCATTTTCCCCGAGACAATTAAAAATACTTTCAACTTCCGCAATTTATAAATAAATTAAATTCCCTCCCACTCTTCTCGAAAACAAGGCATTTTTTGCCTTCAAAATATTCAATATCAAAAATATTCAATATCAAAAATTGTCTCATTATAGAAAATTGTTCAATTTTCCCTTCATTTTAATTTCAAAAGAAAATTATAAATTTACGAATTTATATTTTGCAGAAAAGGAAAAAGGGGACGAAAAGTCGAAAATAAGGAAGTGGAGGTTTATTTTTGTCGCAATGAAAGGAAAATTCAAGGTGGAATGATAATATTTTTGGTTGAGAAAGCAAAGTTGATTGAATAATTTGTTCAGGTGTACATCGACTGATCCACTGCGTTGAAGTCTGAAAATAACGAGGCCAACTACTGGACTTAACGCACCCTCGTTTATTGTTACTTAAACATCACCTACTGCCCTTCTTCTAATTACGCCTCATTGAAATACTCATTACCAATGTCGTCATCGAAAAATTAGTATTCACTTGTCCTTTCTTTTTTTTTTCTTGGTTTATAAAAACATTTCTTATCAGCTTATTAGAATTTATAATTGCCGAGGTCGTTTCTTTCTTTTTTATTTATTCAAAAACAGTTTTTGAAAAAAAATTCTCTTCTCGTTTAGATTCAATAATTTATTTCGAGAACAAAATTGGAAAATATTCTCCAGATTATTTAATGTTTTTCAATTAAATAAATTTAATAAAGAAAATTATTCGTCTTTTATAAGTGAAATTATAATAAAATTAAATCTGCTCGATTATGCGAAATTTATTAATTGGTCCAGAAAAGTTTTACTATCAATGAATTTATATTGATCAATGAATTCTTCCTTGAAGCAGTTATATTTTCCAATAGTCGTTAAATCTCCTGGCACTCGACTTGCACTTTCGATATATTCAGCGGTAGCAATCGAATATTGTTGCTTTCAAAAATAACTCGTTTATTTAATTCGAAAATTATTTATTTTTTTAATGAATTTTGCAATTTTTCTATAGAATTTCTAAATTCTATTTTGAATTTTTCAATTTTTTCGTGCTAGGGAAAATTTTTTTTTCTTCTCCACATAAATTTCGGTGTCAGGAAATAAAAATTGAATAATGCAGGGAAAATATTTTTATTACAAGGAAAATAAATGAATTAGTTGAATGAATTTGAATGAATTTTTTTCATTTTTGAATTTTTTTCTAAGTGAATTTCTAATTTTCTCCATTATTTTGAAAAATATTTTCAATTTCCTTCGTGAGGGAAGTTTTTTCACAATTTCGAATGAATTTCTAAGTTTTTCTCCATTATTCTTTAAAAAAATTCAATAGAATAGAAAAAATGATTAATATTGAAATAATTATTAATTTTCTTCGTGAGGAAAATACTTTTTTTTCCTTTTCGCATATTTTTTTCAGTGAGCTTCTGATTTTTCTTCATTATTATTCTAGAAAAAAAAATTCAATACAAAAAAGAAAAAATAACTAATATTAAGAGAATTATTAATTTTCTTTGTGAGAGAAATTTTTTTTCTTTCTCACAAATTTTTTAGAATTAATTTCTAATTTTTTTTCTTTTTCTGAAAAAAATTCAATAAAATATAAAAGAATGGAAAATTCAATAAGAATTATAATAATGCTAATAATAATAATGTTTAGGAGGAAAATTTGCCTCTGGTTCGATTTTTCCAACAAATATCAATATTTTTCGATTTTTCCCCGACTGTCTCAATTTTTTTTTGCTTTTACGAAAGTTTATCTTTCCGTATATATATATATATATATATATATTGAATGAAGCGTAAATAAACTTTAATGCACTCTTCTGTTACGATCGATATAAAAAGAGCATTTTCCGTGATGATCTCTAGACAATAAAAAATTTAATGATCAGCCTTGAAACGTAGAGGCAAACAATTTGTTGCTGAGGGAAAAAGAATTGGACGAAATAACAATTTTTTCCATAATGGAATTTAAAGGTTTTTCCTGTTGGATTTTCCTCTCGTCTGCATTTTTTTTTCTCTTTTTTTCGTCCTTTTTCATTCTTTTAGCCTTTCTTTTTTTCTTCTTTTCCTTCATTTTCTTTATTTTTCTTATTTTTCTTTATTTGCTTTCTTTTTTATTCTCTTTATTTTTATTTTCTTTCTTTTTTTCGTTTTTTTCTTTATTTTCATTCTTTTTTCTTTATTTTCTTTCTTCCTTTCGTTTTTTTCTTTATTTTCTTTCTTTTTTTCGTTTTTTTCTTTATTTCCATTCATTTTTTCGTTTTTTTCTTTCTTTTTTTCGTTTCCTTCTTTATTTTCCTCTCTTCTCAATTACAAGACCCTTGTTTACATGCGAATCAGATTATTAACTTTGTGTTCACTTTGTTGACAGAAATTGACACATATGTAGCTAGGAAAATCAGTGACGGCGTCAGGGGCAGTGTTTACCTAGTGACCTATATTTTTCGAACGCCATCTATAGAGGTGAACCAGCCATGACCTATATTCTGCATCCCATACTCAACCACTGCCCTACCTACCTAAGTTCGCCCCATGAGTGAGAGAAATGAAATCCATCCGCAGCTTCCTTTTGTATATTCATCATCAAAAGAGGACGTCCGACGCGACGCAAGCTCCATTGTCCGGCAATTTATTATTTGTTATTTCGCCCGAGTCGAAAATTGGATTTTTGCTTCCCCACAGCAGTAGCAAAGATTGCATTTTCCAATGTTGTCGAATTAATTTTAGTTAATTGAATAATTTCGAATTAATAATTATTTTCGAATTAATAATTATTTTCGAATTAATAATTATTTTCGAATTATTAATTATTTTCGAATTAATAATTATTTTTGAATTAATAATTATTTTCGAATTAATAATTATTTTCGAATTATTAATTAATTTCGAATTATTGATTAATTTACTCTATTTGTAAAAAATTTGGAGGTCGAAACGCAAATTTTGTTTGTATTCATCACAAAATTTTCTGACACAATCTTTAATGTTCGCAATTTTGTTTTTCGTTATTTCTCGTTTCGTCCGAATGGAAAATTACATTTTTTCCGTTTTTGAATAATTGGAATTAATTTTATTTAATTAAGTCAAATAATTTTAATTTAGAAACAGAACATTTCCGAATAATTTGGAGATCGAAACGCAAATTCCTTTATATTCATCAAAAGGACGTTCGATACTTTCTACATTTTTCACAATTATTTTTTTCCTTTTTCTATTTCCTTAGAATCGAAAATTAAATTCTAACTTATTTTTTCGAATAGTTTGGAAGTAATTTTAATTAAGTAGATAATTTTAATATATTAATTAATATTAATTAATAACAATTAATAATAATTAATAACAATTAATAACAATTAATAACAATTGAGTAATATAAATAACAATCGAATAAGTACATTTTCTTCAAATACATAAATAACGTGAATTGGAGTTTTTTTTAGACGCTGGCCGCTGATAATATAATTTTTTTCTAATGCAAAGCAGTGCATCGAACAGAGTTCTGATACGTGGATGGATAAATTAACTAGTTGAGAGGGAAGCGATGGATGTTAACAGACTCTCCTCGCATGAATGGTTTGAAACTCACGTTGAGGCAAACTTCCATCGACTACTACTACTAGGCCTATATAAGAGAGAGGGAGAGAGAAAGAGAGAGAACAATAACGTCGTTTGTTTGATTTTGTCGTGAAGCGCGGAAGCACTGACACTATCGGTTGCGCTCGAATGCTCCTACTGTATACTCATCTTCCTGCTACCGCATAAATGCAGAGAGAAAAAAAAACCACCAAGAAGACCGAAGAACCTAAAGAGTGCAGTCAAGTAAAAGATGCACCTCGAGATAATAACTTCTCATTAATCAGTTTGATTTTTATCACTCCTGCGATTCTCTGTCTATATAATCGACACTCGAGTTCATTAAACGGGGGAAATTCAGTTTTTTTCAATTAACTCAGTTTCAATGTTGTTACATTGACGTTGGAATTTTTTTTAGATTCAGATTTTATTTTGTTCTATTTTGTTATTTATTTTGTTATTTTCTATTTATTTTATTCTATTTTTTTATTTTCTTCTATTTTTTATTTATTTTATTCTATTTTTCTTATTTTATTCGATTTTACTATTTTAATTTTATTTACTTTCTTATTTTCTAATTTTTCTATAGAAATAAATGAAAATTAAAAATAACGAAAATTTAGAATAGTAAAAATTGAAAATAGTAAAAATTCAGAATATTGACAATTTAGAATAGTGAAAATTTACAAGCAGTGAAAATTAAAAATACAGAAAATTTAGAACAGTAAAAATTCAAAATAGTGAAATTTACAATCAAAGAAAATTAAAAATACAGAAAATTTACAATCAGTGAAAATTAAAAATACAGAAAATTTATAACAGTAAAAATTCAAAATAGTGAAATTTACAATCAAAGAAAATTAAAAATACAGAAAATTTAAAACAGTAAAAATTCAGATTAGTGCAAAATTTGAGTAATCAAAATTCAAAGCAGTAAAATTCAGAACAGTAAGAAATTCACTGTAGTAAAAATAATAGAAAAGATTCAGTACAGCAAGAATTGAATACGAAAAATTCTCTAAAACGAAAATCAATTTTAAAAAGAACTGAGTTTCCCTCGTGACCCCGTTTCAATATGACTTTAAAGCTGTGTCGAGAGTATAAATACAAAGAAAGGTGTAAAGAGTGCAAAAATCGCAGCCTGTCCAGTGCATTCATTAAGAGAAGAATTAACCACAGAAGCCATACGGAAAAGGCAAATAAAGACCAATCGATATGACAGTCTCGCGTGTCTAGCACGACTATTCATTCTGTCTTTCACTGCAAAAGCGAAGTCTAGGGGAGGAAGGAGGGGAGATAGAATGAAAAAAGCCTCGTTTTGCTGTCGTCAACCCCTATTTTCTATTCTGTATGAGAACGAGTTTTCCGCCAATCCCGTCGCTCTTTAAAATCTTCCACTTCTCTCATTTTTTTTTCGAAAAGAAGAGAGAAAAAAAAAGAAAAATGAAAAGAAAAAAATCTTAAAGACTTAGAAGATAAACCTAAAACACTGTTTATGAACTCAAGTCAGTGACCTCTTCTCTAAGAGAGAAAATGATAATCTTTCCTTTTCATTCATTTTTTTACTTCGCGCTATATTTTCAATTTTTTATATTCCATTTTTTTTAAATTACAATTTCGACGTGAATTTAATTTTCAATTGGTTTTGAATTTTCCATAAAGTTAATATAATTATTATAATTATTTCCATATTATTATTATTGAAATGTAATTATTTCGATTTTATTGAAATTTTACCCTTTGAGTTGATAATATTATTTTCAATATTTTAATAACAAAAATATAATTTATCTATACTTTTGATTTTTTTCGACTTTTTTCCCTTTTTTCGGAAAAAGAAATTAAAATACACAGGAAGTGAAGATTTTTACTTTATTTGATCTAAACTTGTAGTCGCAACTGAACTCTTTGGAGAATGTAAAAAATTGAATAACTATTATCTAAAATAATTATCTTTTATATTTCTCTTCCGAAAGATTCATTATTTGATTGTAGAGTAATAATTCCACGTGTTCTGCAAACTTGGCAATTATATTATTTGCAAAGATTATCATTTTAATTATTCCAAGTTTTTTCTTTAAAAAGAAAAATTCTCCAACGGAAAATATTTTTAACCGCCGTCTTTATTGATCGACTTTTTAAAAGAATTATTTTTCTAGCATTTAATTTATTTATTTAATTTAGCTGAGTATTCAATTACGCCAAAATTTGAAATAGTTTTAATAAATTTTCGAAATTGTGACAGTAAAGAGCAAACAATTGCAATTAGTTGTGAAATTTTTTGAAAACAATTTTTATTTATCGATTAATTGTGAAAATAAAGCAAAATCAGGGGGAAAAATTGTTATTCGATGTGCGGAGGGAGACAAGAAATTTATATTTCTTTTTATTTTGGAAAAAAAGATAAAAATGGGTCATGGCTGTGCTTTAAAGCCGATTCTTACGTCTCTCCTAACTAGAAATGATTTTAAGTTGAAATTCATGACTCCCCGAGGATGTAAGTTCTCTCGAACATATTCCCTCGCGACTTTGATAAAAATTCTGATAAACACGTAACGAATTTAATAAAATTGCTCAGATGGGAACAGAAAATCGCCCAAGACAATTAAAATCCGAAATCTTAACTTCATTATTATTGTTGAAAAATGATATATGTTTTTTTTTAAATTACTAACTTTAATTCAGTAAATTGAATGGGAAAAATGGAAATTTAATTTCAAAGAGGAAATTAACATTTCTATTTCGAATTCTCTTAAAAGCTCTTCTCTCTTTCTCCATATTTCAAATTTATTGAAAATTAATTCGAATTTCGAAAAATATTTTTCAAATTTATTGAAAATGATATTTGGAATTTATGAAAATTTAGTGATTATTTTAAAGAAAATGAATAAATTTCAAAGAATGATTAAATTTCGTATAAAATAAATTGCATTTTGGAAAAAAGTTAAATAAAAAGGAATCAAAAATATAGGGACTTTAATAAAGTGGGAAATTTTAACGAACCTGATCATCTCTCCCCTTGGTCGAAAAAAATTTTTTTTTTGAATCAGATTTTAAAAATAAATTGGGTGCCGAGAAACCGTGACGATATCTTTGTTCGCGTTAGTTCGAAAATACCAATTCTCGCGTTTGGTTCCTAACGAAATATTTCACGCAGTTAATTTCTCGTTTTTCTCCATTAGAACGAAAATTTTCCATTCTATTTTATTCTATTCTATGAAATTCACGAATTTATAAATTTGATGATTTTTTTTACTTCTTATTCTAATTAATTTTTTTATTTTTAATAAAATATAAAATAACAATAAAATTTTTATTTGAAATCAGAAGAAAAACGTCAATTTTGAGCATTGGGAAAAAAGATAATTGAATTAAATAATTATTATCTAAGTGTGCGATTATCACTTGTTCACAGAACAATTAGTGCGTCACTATAAGCGAGAATCGGAAAGAATGTGAATTTAAAAAAACGCTTAGAAGTACTTCTCTACTTAATTATTAATTAAAAATTAAACAATGTGAAGTGATCTTGACCTCCTGTTGTATTATACTAATTGAAAGTAATGGAAAGAATTTTTCGCACATGATAATTGTTATATTGTTGAGAGGGAAAAAAAGTTAGGAAAAAAAACATGACAACTACTCATGGTGGTCACGTGTATTACGTGATTAAAGTACCAAAGGACGCGGACGGTAATGAAAGGTAAATTTTAATGAAAGTAAAAATAATTCATTGTTTCAATCGCACATCGTGTCATTCTTTGTATTTTAAATCGAAACGAAATTGTTTTTTATTTACGCTTTTAATTATTTTTTTTAATAATTCATTTTTGGAATGAATTTCTGTATTTTTTATTTTCTTTATTTTTCCTTATGTCAACAAAACGAAACAAAAAGAAAAATGTAGGAAATTAATAAATGGGAATATAAAAATACAAAATGTAAAAAAGTCCGGAAAAAAAGAGAAAATAAAAAATAGGGAAAATAAAAATACAGAAAGTGAAAAAATGTAGAAAATTAAAAATAGGAAAAATAAAAATGCAGAAAGTGAAAAAATGCAGAAAATAAAAAATAGGGAAAATAAAAATACAGAAAAAATGAAAAATAAGGAAAAATTGAAAAGATAAAAATTAGGAAAACTAAAAATACAGAAAGTGAAAAAATACAAAAAATAAAAAATAGGGAAAATAAAAATATGTAAAATTGTGAAAATACGAAAAAGAAAAATCGGCGAACGACAAAAAATCAGCAAAATTGTAAAGTGTGAAATATTTTCAAAAATTCTCGCAAAGTTTTACGAAATTAATGACACTTTTTTTTATTCTAAATTCTATTATTCATCATCGAGATAAGAAACTTTAGGGGGAAATCCAGGAGAATAAAGAATTTCACAGCTTGGAACTCGGCCAACTTGTTTAACACAAAGTCAGTGCCAAATATTACGAAATAAACGAGAATGAGAATTAAGAAATAAAATCCGTTTTTATGAAGAAAAATTACATTCTCACATAAACTTATAATATACTGTTTGCTTATTATTGAATCTTCATAAAAGTCATTTTGTGAAATTTATCATCTTCTTCAACTATCAAAGAAATTCGAAAATAAATCGACAAAATAAATAGAATGAAAAGAAAGAGTAAAAAAGAAAAATAATGAAAAATGTAATCTACGAGTTTTATGTCAAATTTTGTATTTTTTATAGATCTCCGAAAAAATGATGGACAGGACGTAAAAAAATTAATTCGTTGACGAAACATAATGTCGAGTTATTGACGAAAAAAATGTGTGGCATTTTTTTGTATTTTTGCGGAAAAATTGAAGGAAAGCAAAAACGAAAAAGAAAATTGAAAACTGAATCCATTGACACGAATATATTTTTCTTGGAAAGAAAAATTGGGGCGAATAAGAAATAACTAACATTTTGTTTTTGGATAATTTTCAACAAAAAAAAGAGTAAAAAAACTTTTAAAAAAGTAAAAAAAAACTTTAAAAAAAGTAAAAAAGAAAAAAGGCAAATAGTAAAAAAAGTAAATAAAAATCAATTTACACACAAAGCTGGTCTTGTCTAATCTAAATGCCACAATTTCACGGTCTGTTTCCAATGAAAATAATTATCCTTCCATCTTGTAGATGTATTTTAAATAAATTATACAATTTAAAAGCCCCGCACCGAGTGTTGAAGTGAAGATAAATAAACCTTTACGTGAATTGATTGACTAACTAATTGCCACGTCGCGTTTCGTCTATCGGTTTTCGATCTGATATTCATGTTGCCTGGAAACGATTATATTAAATATTTTTTTTCTCCACAATCGACAATAACCGTATATTAAAACGCAAAAAAAAAAAGAAAAAAAAATGAGGTCGAAGACCCGATTTAACAAATTTGACGAAGCGTTTCGTGATCGGAAATTTTGTCTGATCGCCAATAGCAAAATTATATTGCGAGGTAACTTGAAAATTTGGGGCAAGATTTCCTTTTTTTTGCGGAAAGACAATAGACGAAAAAAAAAGAAAGAAATAAGTGTCGAAATCGTTCGATGGCACCTCCTCTTGTTATAATACAACATGTAGGTTTATCGACAAGCAAAAGTCGGATCGATATAGGATACACTACCCTTATTTTCTTCTTCTCTTTTTTTTTCTTTTTTCCCCTCGATATTATAACTTGGCGTATTTTTCCCTCTTTCCTTTCTCGTTTTTCGACCCTTTTTCGGAGGAAACAAAAGAATCTGCAAATGTTAATTATTGGTGTATTTTTAATTAGGTTTATTTCTTTTTTTTTTTTAATTGTAAATTTTATTCAGAGCTCTGTACTTTTTATTTTCTATTTTGTTCTCTGTATTTTTCTATTTTCCATATTTTTCTCTATTTTGCGTATTTTTCTATTTTCTGTATTTTTTATTAGTTTCTATATTTTTTCCTTTCTGTATTTTTCTATTATCGGTATTTTTTTATTTCTGTATTTTTGTTTTTCGATTTTTTTTTGACGTGACGAAAAATTCAGAAAATAAAAAATGAAGAAAACAAAAAAAATGCAAAAAGTGCAGAAAAAATTCGGGAAATAAAAAATACAGAGAATAAAAATCACAAAATGTAAAATTTGCCAAAAATAAAAAATACAGAACACGAAAAAATATAGAAAATAAAAAAAAATACAAGAAGTGCAGAAAAAATTCGGAAAATAAAAAATACAGAGATTAAAAATCACAAAAAGTAAAATTTGCCAAAAATAAAAAATACGGAAAACGAAAAAATACAGAAAATAAAAAAATGTATAAAATAAAAATAAAGAAATTAAAAAATACATGGAGGAAAAAAATACAAAAAACAAAAATACAGAAAATAAGACACAAAAGAAATATTTCCTAATTTTTCGGAAAACTAAACAAAAAAAAATTCCCGTTTCTCAAACAAGAGAATTATTATACAACTCGAGGGATTAGCAACAAAAAAAGGAAATCGTATCCAGTCTCTCGGCGATCAAATCGGAAGCCCTGTTGATTATGTTTCCGGTCTGCTCAGCAAAAAAAAAAAATAGACTTCTTTTCTGTGGTTTTTTCATAGAGAGAGATTTCCTCATTTATTCACATAAAAGAGTCAATTTCGTTACAGAGGAAAAATAAATAAAAAAAAGAAAATGTTCACAGATGTCTGAAGCTAGAAAGACACACACGAGTCTATGTAATATGTTGTCTCGCGACCTCGGCTCGACAAATAAAAGAGTTACAGGTTGATATACCAGATATGAAAAAGAAGGATGTATAACTATAATATAAAACTAAAAATAACTCCTGACGTAGTTTTTCACTATATGCGTTAAGTCACACAAGTAATTTGTAAACAACTCGATTCAAAATAAAAATGTCAAAATCATCAAGATTATATTTGTTTTTCGCTGCGCGCGCGCGCCTCGCGAGTGTAAATTGCGTCAATTTTCAATTTTTATTCGAAAATTATTATTATTTTCTCACTCGTAATTTTGGAAATATTTTTTGATTTTTTTTCAGTCCAAAATTTTTTAATTCGAGTAGTAATAACAATATTTTTAATAATATTTTTAATAATATTTTTAATAATTATAATTTTTTCCTTTTTTTTTACAATAGGAAATGATTTTTTACAAGAAATGAAAATAATAGATTTCTATTTTAATAATAATAAATTTTTCCCCTTTTTTTTGTACAATGAGAATTTATTTTAGAAAAGAATTGAAAATAATAAATTTTTTCTGTTAATATTTGTAATGAAAATAATTTTTTTCACATTTTTTGTACAATAGGAAATAGGTTTCGAAAAGAAATGGAAAATAATTAGAAATAGGCGATAGAAAAGAATTATTATAGATTAAAAAATTAATATAAAAATTAATATTAATAAAAACGAAGACGAAGAGAATATATTCATTGTATGAAATTTAATATTCAGCGAGTCTATTTTTTTTGCGTGTGCAATATATTATTCTATTGATTTAATTTCGTGTTGATATTAATTTTCGAGAGAAATTATACGTTTCAATTACACAATTTGTATTGGAGGGCAGATTGAGGGGAAAATATATAGCGTTTAAAAATATGAAAAGGGCAAAAAGAGGGATGACAAACCCGGAAATTATTCGATACTTCAAAGAAGCGGGGTTTCACGGTCGATAGAACGTGGATTTCGAACAGGTTATCGGTAGTAGACTATATACAACATTTATACATTACCTGCAATTAGATCCATTTCAATGCCACAGTTAATGTCATGGTCGATGTGCGGGGTGCGGTTCTTTTTTCAGAAATTCGCACAACTCATTTCCATTGATTTTTCTTCATTCGAAATAAAAATCGAATTTCCGCTCTCGAGCTCGAAAAAATCAATTTCAATTTTTTTTTTTTTTGAAAAATATTTTCAATTATTATTTAAATATATACCTGTGATAATAATTTTATGAAATATTTTGGCAATTCTTGACGGGGAGAAAGAAACATTTTTCAGAAAAAAATACTGAAAGAATCGGCTATTGAATTATTAATTTATTAATTACTATTATGTTGTAAGGAATAATTAGGATTTTTCTTGAAGCAGAGGAAAAACCCTTTTTACGAAAAAAAAACACTGAAGGAATCAATCAGCCTTTATAAGACTTTAAAATAAGAAATTATTATCGAAAAATGATTTTTTACTGTTAAAAATAATTTTCTACTGTTAAAAATCCTTTTCTGATGTTAGAAATAATTTTCCACTGTTAGAAATAATTTTTTATTGAAGAATAATTAGTATTTTCTTTCTTTTTTGGAAAATATGAATTTTTGATCTTTTTTTCGACGATGTATTAATTTTGATTTTCGATTTGACAGTACGGACAGTGGATGGGACAATCCATTTAGGCCCGATGGGGACCTGTCGAGAGAGGCGGACGAAATAGTGGAATTAATAAAAGGTGGCAAGCCGATAACTCCAACGCCAGGACAAAATGCGCCGCCCTTGCCAGGATGCGAACGAAAGGACGAACACGACTCGAGTACGAGTCCCCTTTTGGACTCGACGAGGCAAGGAAATGGAAACGCTCACAGCACTCCCATGAAAAATAACCAGCAGCCCGTCAACGAGAAGGTTCCTATCCCAATTTAAACCCTAATTAACTTTCACATACAATCTCGAAAATTGAGGAAGCACACGCTGTTCGTTTTTTCCATTTCGAAATTTTCCTTTTTACAAAAAAAAAAGAAAATAGACAGAAATTAATAAAATAAACAAAAAAATCAAATAACATTGAATAAATTTTACTTTCAGTAAATCAAATAACATTTAGTAAATTTTACTTTCAATAAATCAAATAACATTTAATAAATTTGACTATCAATAAATTCTTCTTCATTTTTTAATTTGTTTAAAAGATTAAAGAAAGATTTGAAAGATTAAAATTTAAGTAACCTTTTTTTCCTGTAAAATATTTAAATATATTTTTTTTCAGGTGGGCTCGACAACAAGTGCAACAGTGGAAGTGGGCAGGTTGACGGCCCAGGGTCCCGGCGATGCGTCGCAAGTTGAACACGTGACCCTGAAGAAAAAGCCGAAATGCAAATGTTGCGTTCTTCAGTAACGCGATTGCGAGGAGAGAGATAAGAAATAAAATATAAAAGCACCGACTATGTCTCTAATCGAGATTCAATTACTTTGAATCGCCGTCAATTGTAAAATGCAGCCGTATATTTTCCAGACTGACTCTGACAGACTGAAAAGAAAGGCTCTCGTCGTCCTCAAACTAAAAAAAAAAAATTTTCCAAAGCGAGGACCAAAAAAAAGAAGAAAAATCCCAATTGGGGAAACGGGAGAAGAAGAAGGAAAAAAAGAGAAGAAAAGAGGGGCATGAAAAGCGTATCGCTTCCGGGTCCATGACCGCAGACGTTTCTAATCGGCGTCCTGTCGCCGTCACTCGCAAAAATGTCTCTCTCAAAAATCACAAAATCTTTCTCCTCCATACTAGAAATCAATGAAGAAAATATGAAGAGAAGAAAAAGAGAAGTGCTTTCTTCTATTTTTAATTTATTCCCAAAATGAAAATTCTGAATTTTAAAATTCTTAAATGTCTACGAAATGAAAGAATCGTCTACGATTCCATGTGAAGCAATTAAAAAATAAAAGAAAGACTCTCTTTTTTTAAAAGTGATATCCGGAGAGAAAAAAATATATTTGAAAATATATTGTAGATACAGAATAGTAGCTATCTAGCTTAATATGCTTTTATTATCGTGGTTATTATCGTTAAGATATTATCGTGACTAAAAGCCAGAAGAAAATACCAAAGTCAGAAAAATTTACCCTAAAAAAAAAAATTTTCTCCTACCAAAATTTATTGACTTGGCCATTTTCTTCTGCAATTCTGGAAAGCTCGTATATCTTCGAAAGAGATAATTAAAACAAAAACTCACTCGCACTTTGTGCATCTAACGAACGTAAATTTTCAGGATTTTGGAGAAAAAGAATTGTAAATATTTTGAAATTTCTCGTGAAACGAGCGCGAGAATTGTGATGTCAAAAAATGGGGGACAAAAAAAACACGACAAAAAAAGAAAAAGACTGTCGATAATTTTTTATTAACAATTCATAAAAAATGTCGACACTCTTTTTTCCTGTTTTGCTGCTAGTGCACAAACTAATTGTAAAATGCATAATTTTTAAGAAGTTTTCGTTGTGATTAATTTTAATTCAACTCACACAATTAATCTAGAGGGAAAAAAAACAGTGCACTTTTTATTTATTTTCCAAGTAGAATTACATTATAATTTCTCATAAAATAGATTCATGTGCAAGTTTTTCTTTTTTGAAAAAAAAATTCTTTTTTTCAAACTTAAAAAACATTGTTTTCCCTTTTTTGTTTTTTTAATCACGAGGACAACTTTGGCTAATGTAGCGAGTCAATGTACTATAAGAAAAATACATATTATTGTAAGTAATTATAAAATCCTGAATATTTACTGACTATGAAAGAAAAAAAAAGAAGAAAAATCGTGGTGAAAATTCTTATTCGATGAGAAGAGCGAGATCTTTACCAATTTCAAATAGAAAATTTTATTAAGAGAAAAACGTTTATTAAAAGAAAACGTTTTTTTAACTGAAAAAAAACAATTTTTCGTCTTGTTCCGAAAAAAAGTTCCTTTTTTTATCGTCACTTGTATTCTTCGGTCAAAAAAAAAGGAGAAACTTTGCCGTAATCGTTTTTACTCTGGGTTATCACTGTCCATTAGAATTATGAGGAAAAAAATGAAAATTCCTAGATAGAGAATTAGAGAATTTTTTGAAAAAAAAATCCGGTAACCCTGAATTTTTATCTCGCTTTGCAGTGCATTACTTTTCATTAATATCTTTTCTCGATGGGAAAATTCGAAGAAATATTGAGAATTTGATTTATTTTATTTAAAATGGTTGTAAAAAATTCTTTTTGATGTTTTTTAAATCTTTTTAATGTTTTTAAATATTTTTATTTAATTTTATATAATTTTAAATGTTCCCAAATGATTTTAAATGTTTCCAAATGATTTTAAGTGTTTCCAAATGATTTTAAGTGTTTCCAAATGATTTAAAATATTTCTAAATGATTTTGAATGTTTTAAACGTTTCAAACTTTTCTCAGAATGTTTTTTTGAAATTAACATTGATTTAATTTATTTCTTGAATTAATTTGTAATTTGTGAACTTTTTGCTCTATTACTATTTTAAATGTGTTTTAAATTATTAAGTAATAATAAATTTTTAAGGCCTTTCTTTGCAGTTACAAAAAATATATTTTTCCGCATGTTTCAGCTGAAAAGTAAAGGTTTTCAAAATTTATTATCAAAATTGTAAACTTCTTAATTAATTAATCGAATTAAATTTAAGAAAAATTGTATTTGTGTAAAAATTTACAATTCGCATGAATTTTGAACTCTTAGATATTTAGAATTAAAATATATTTCTAATCTTTTTAAATTATTTATATTTTATTTTTTTAATCGAAAAATTTTAAAACTTGATCAATTTTACCATTTTTTTGTTCGCAAAGAATTTTTTGTTTCCAAAGAAACAAAAAAATTGGTAATTCTTTGAAATTGAAACTTAAAACTCATTGAAATCGATTATCAAAAACAAATAAGTAGAAAAATTCCTTAAACGGAATTAATTAGAATTGCAAAAAAATTAATTTCTAAAGATATTTTTAAAGGAAAAGAATTTCAAACGGGAGTTTCGAAAGGAAGAGTTTCGAAGAAGAATTTTAATAATTAATAGAAAAAAATTGATTTTAATTGATTGTCGATGATTTCGAGATTCTAAAGCGAATAAACGAGAAGATATTAACGAAAAGAAGTGCGTATTAATTATAATAGTCACTTTCCCTTCGATTGTGGAGGGAAACAATAAAAAACCGCGCTTGCCCAAGTTTTTCACGCTAAACTTAGGGATTTAAAGTTCGATCGGCTCGATTTGCATTTTTCGAATCTTCGATGACTCTGTGTTTTTTATACGAAGCAAACTTATCGCGAAAGGAATTTTAGCACGAGAATCCAGAAAAAAAAATCAAACATTTTTTTACCGCCAATATCTGCATTATATTATTCTATTTACAAAAAAAAAACAAAAACGTCGATGTTAGATTTTCAACTTTTTAAACAAAAAAAAATATGAAACAAAAAAATAGATGTTTTCTGTTATTAGTTTCGTTCTTTTTTTTAAGGAAAAAAGAAAAAAGAGAGAAAGAGAAGAAAAAAAACAGGTGCATACGTCCTCGTAATAAGTCCTCGTTAAATCATGACATGTATTTATTTAGCCGACGATCAGCGTTTGATAGTGAGAGAAAGAGAGAGAGAGAGAGAGTTAGTGGGAGAGGATGATTTAAAAGTATGATGACGATGATTTGTATTAATTTTTAGAATTTAAGTTCCCGCGGACGAACGGTAGGATACTCGCATGCACGAAACAAAAAATCAATCTTGTAACATCTGTCCCACGCAAAACTGTTGACTCTGCTGAGCTTACAGATATTAAACGAACATTAAATGTCTTGTTAAAAAAAAACATTCTGTACTTTATTTCTAAAACACCCACTTGAATTGTCGCTCGTTTTTCCTTTTTCTTCAAAGAGAAGGGAAAACAGAAAAGAAATCTCTGGAGGAGAGAAAAAGGAAAGAACTAAGTACTATTTTTGTTTATTTCTTTAAGAAAAGAAAAAAAACTCTTTAAAAGATCATCTTTTCTATTTTTTTAAGGAGAAAAGTAAAAAAGGAAAGAACTCTTTTAAAGATCATCTTTTCTATTTTTTTAAGGAGAATAGAAGAGATTCTATTTTTTTAAAGAGGAAAAAAAAAGAAAAGAACTTGGAAGATAATTTCTTTTTTCTATTTCTTTTCTTTCTGTTAAAGATTCTGTTTAAAGATCATCGCGTGGAATACAATGTGGAAAAGAAGACAGCAGTGAATTAGTAATATATTGAAAATAAAGAAATACTTCATTGTCACCGGTTAATGAATGGGCACTTAAAAGACACTTTACTGGTAAACTTGTGAAGAAGTAAATTCCTTTGTTTCATGTTGCGACTAATCTAAAAGGAATCACGAATCAATAAATCAAGCGAGGAACTTAATTTCATTGCTTATTCCCCTCGACGAGGGGAAATCAAAGGAATCTCTGAAACTCAAAGAACACGAAAAGAAAAAAAAATATTGGGAAACGTTAATAAAAAAAAATAGAGAACAAAATAGAGAATTAAATAAATGAATTTTCAAATAAAAAAATTAATTAACTGCAAAAAAGAGATCTTTTACTTAAAAAAAAGGATTTTACAATTTCAATCTAAAGACAATTTTTTTCAAAAGAAAAATTCTTCAAAAATTTAAAAATTGTTTTTAGATTAGAATTGCTATAAATATAAAATATAAAAAATATTGGGAAACGTTAATTAAAAATAGAGAACAAAATAAACGAATTTTCAAATAAAAAAATTTATTAACCGCAACAAAAGAGATTTTTTACTAAAAAACAGAATTACAATTTCAATCTAAAGACAATTTTTTTCAAAAGGAAACTTCTTCAAAAATTTAAAAATTGTTTTTAGATTAGAATTGCTAAAAATATCAATATAAAAAAATATTGGAAAACGTGAATAAAAAAATGTAGAGAACAAAATAGAGAATTAAATAAACCAATTTTCAAATAAAAAAATTTATTAACTGCAAAAAAGA
Source organism: Leptopilina drosophilae (assembly GCA_032873175.1). NCBI lineage: Eukaryota > Metazoa > Arthropoda > Insecta > Hymenoptera > Figitidae > Leptopilina > Leptopilina drosophilae. Next base: position 42,271,684 of record CM065485.1, on the reverse strand, counting down.
GATTTTTTACTAAAGAACAGGATTTTATAATTTCAATCTAAAAACAATTTTTTTCAAATGGAAAATTCTTTAAAAATTTAAAAATTGTTTTTAAAAAATTGTTTTTAGATTCGAATTGCTAAAAATACTATTTTAATTCATTTTTTTTACTTGAAAATTCATTTATTTATTTTTCAAATTATATTTCTTTGGAATATTAACGAAAACTAAAATATTAAAAATTAGACTCTGAAATTAGTTGGAAAAATAAATGAAGGAATTTTCAAATAAAATTAACGATTAATTAATTAACAAATATAATTCATTTAAAGAAATTAATATTTCTTAGCATTTTAAATCTAATAATAATTTTCTTGACAGGGAAAATTTGGAAAAAAGAATAAAACTCAATTTTTTTCGATAGGAAAATTTTTATGTGGATACAAATATTTTTTTTGAGGAAAAAATTTAGAAACGAAAAGAATGGAAAATTTCTCAATCAGAAAAATGAAGATTGTGATTGCTTTAAAAGTAAATCTCGCAAAGTGCAACTGTCTTCCACTATCACAATAATGGAAATCGTAAATCCAGCGTGAATTTTTATTAACATTTAATTTGATATAAAATTCTTTATATCATATTTATTGTCTGGAAAAACTAAGAAAACTTCTTTAGAAATCCAAAGAATAGTTTGTAAATTTTTTCTCTAATTATGTAAATTTGAACAAAATTGAACTAAAAAATTACAATTTTCTCAAACAAAAAAAAACAAGAGCTTCAAAAAAATTCTTTTTCGATAAATATTCTTCTCCCTCTTCCAAGTTTTCGAAAAAACGGGAAAATTCCAACGCGATTCAAATGTCACATTAGCGCAATTGTATAATTTACAATAATTGATTCTCTATCAGACAATCCTAAGAAGAATAAGACTTTCTCACACAGAAAATGAGTGGAAAAAAAATGACAATTATTATTCTCATTCTGTTTTCGTGTATACAGAGTACAATAATATAGGTGAGAATAGTGAATGTATTAACACTCACAAATCAAACAAGGCGAGAGTAAGACATTAAAATGAAAATGATGCAATTAAAAGAGAGTACCAACATGCCTTTTATTCCTCACACGCGAATAGATTAAATCATAAGAGTTCGAATATCAAAAGGAAAGATTTATTTTTGGAAAATAAGAACACGACATTACGGGGTAGAAAAAAAAGACACGAGATGATCGTGAAATGCTTATTATTGAGTAATCGGGCAAATGGTTCATAATAAAATTGAACTTCGAAAAAAAATTTTCACGTGCCCTTCGAATGAGCGCGAATCGCTGTGGATGATGTCGGCATCATCGCTACCGTCGATCTTGGAATGTGGGTTCGGTAAAGGACACAAATGTCAGCAAAGTTCCACACATACTCATGAACTAGAGAAAAGAGAAGAAGAAGAAAAAAAAAATTTAAAAAAAATTGAAAAAAGAGAAAAGAGAAGCTAGAGAAGAGAGAAAGAAAAAGGGGGAGAGAATAGAACACGAGAAATACGGGATTAAATAAATGTATATATATAGTTTTGCAAAAAGAAAACGCATCCTATTAAAGGTTCAAGAGATCATATTGTGTACCGTGATCCAATGATCGGATCATTCGTGACGCCGGTGGCCTTTGACGATTCTCTTCGATTCGGAGTCTATAAATTTTCATCTGTCAACGCGTCGCAGCAAATAATTGCCACCATATATGGATGAAAGGGGGCTCTCGAATATATGCAATCGAGCGATTCGGGACTTGAATAAATTAAAAAAAAAAAAAACATTCATTCATTCATGTGGACAATTTGTACTAATCGGGAGTCGACGATCTTTTATCAACTTTTATTAAGTTGTTCGCTAGGATTCCTCCACTTTCCCACTTCTCTAAATTTTCCCAGTTGCTTAATTTTTTTTGTCGCCTTTCTTTCGATTTTTAAAATTGAATTCTTCGTTTCGATTTTTTGCCCTTTTTGAATTTGATTTCTTTTCTTTTTAATTTCGCCAGTCTTCGAATTTCGATTCTCCTCGAATTAATTTCTCGTAGTTTTAAAAATTTTTCTAATCTTCAGCCAGATTTCTGGCAATTTTGTTCTTATGTTAATTCTGAAAAATAAAAATCATATCAATAAATAAAATAAAAAAACTGGATTTGAGACAAAAAATTTGAAAACCAAAAAGGGAAAACGGAAACTAATTTCAAAACTAAGCAAATTTATTTGGTGACTAAAATAAAAATTTTGAAACCACGAGGAATTGATTTATGAAGAAATCAGGCGAAATTTCGAAAAAGGAAAAATAAAATTCGAATTTAAATAAAAAATTAAAATTGACAATGAAATTTTGAAAATCGTAGAAAAGAAAAAGAAGAATTTCAAAAGTAAGAAAACTTATTTGGTAATTAAAAAAAATTTAGTAACCGAAAGGAATTAATTTAGGAGAAATTTTAATTTGAAGATAGAAACGAAATTAGAAAGAGGAGATAATTTAAAAGTCCAAATTTTAGATTTAAATGTAAAAATCAGAAATAATGACTAAAATAATTTAAAAACGGAAGTGCATTCAAATTGAATCGGAAATTAGGAACGAAACCCAATTTAGATACGGAGACGAGTACTAATTAAAGTCGAAACCAAACTTTTATTTTTGACAAAAACGAAATTAAAAATGTGAATAAATTTAACTTTTGGAATTTAATTGAAATTTAAAGCGAAATAGAAATCATTTTAAAACAGTAGCGAATTAGAATCAGTTGGGAATTAAAAGTAAAAAGTATTTTAGAATAAAATTTTCGGAATAGAAAAATTCGAAAATGAAATTTTAAATTCAGTGGGAAATTGGAAGTAAAATTAAGCTCAAAGGAAAATTCGATTCAAAAGGAAATTTGAAATTGAAAACAGTTCCTTGAAAATCGAAACGATAAAAAAATAATCTAAAATTAGAATCGAATTTTACAACCAACTGGAAATTAAAAATAAATATTTTAGAATAAAACATAAAAATTGTCGAATGGTGAAAGTCGAAAACGATTTTAAATTCAGTGGGAAATTGGACGTAAAATAAAATTCAAAGGAAAATTGGATTCAAAAAGAAATTTGAAATTGAAAATAGTTGATTGAAAATCGAAACGATACAAAAATAATTTAAATTTAGAATCGAATTTTACAACCAACCGGAAATTGAAAATAAATATTTTAGAATATAACATAAAAATTGTCGAATGGTGAAAGTCGAAAACGATTTTAAATTCAGTGGGAAATTGGAAGTAAAATAAAATTCAAAGGAAAATTCGATTCAAAAAGAAATTTGAAATTGAAAATAGTTAATTGAAAATCGAAACGATACAAAAATAATCTAAAATTAGAATCGAATTTTATAACCAATCGAAAATTAAAAATAAATATTTTAGAATAAAATACAAAAATTGTCGAATGTCGAAAATCGAAAACGAGTTTAAATTCACTCGAGAATTGAAAATAAAATTAAAGTGATAGGAAAATTCGAATTCAAATCGAATTTCAAGATTAAAGACAATTGAAAGTCGAAACAATATGAATAAAAAATCGAAATGATACAAAAATAATTCAAAACCAGAAGCGAATTTCCGACCGAATTTAAATTTGTTGTCCAAAAGAAACCAAAAAGTCCAAAAGAAAAACCAGATAATTGCCAACAATCAGCAAAAAAATTACCTTAAACTTTTCTCAAACTAAAAAATCAACTTTTTTTAATCGAAAATTAATTTAAATTTCCTAATTCGATCAAGAACAAAGTCAAGTGTAGAGAATTATTATTAAAGAAAAATCGAGAGAAAAAATAAGCGAAAACTCACCAAGTGTATAATATAATTTATCGTGATCGTGAGATTCAAAGGGTGTATATAGACACATGTGTATCGTGTATTCGTGACCTGTCGATCCTCCTTTATTCCATAAAAAAAATAAAAGTGCCGAAGGGGGGCAAAATGTCCACATAAACGGTACACTATATATATAAAAGATCGTGAATCCCGAACGGCAGATTCTTCAAGAATTGCATTCGAATCGCGCGATGATTGTCCAATAAGTGTAAACATTAATCCTTCATTCCCCGTTCTTTTAAGTTATGCGTGTTATGTATTTTAAAAAAATAATTTAAGTGCTCACACAATGCTTCTACGATCTCCAATTTTTCGTTTCATTTTCAAATCCACGGTTTGTTTTTCGTATTTTGTTTTCTTCATACTTTTATCCTCGAATCGGCAATTTTTGAATGTTCAGTGTTTTCTTTTTAATTCGTGTTCGGTGGTGACTAACGAGACCTTAAAATGAAAAAGAAAATTAGAAGATATTTTTTTGATATTGATTTAATATTTTAATCGTGGAGGGAATTATTTTCCTAAGTAAAAATTGTTAATTTAACAATTGAAAATTTTTCCTTAATAAAATAATTCTCTCCACGAAGAGGAATTTTTTCTATCTTTTTTTATGCTTTTAGCTTTTTTGAATTATTTCATTAAGTAGTGATACTAAATTATAATTTAGTGTTTTTTCAGTTATTGAAATTAAATTGTGACACTAAAGTGTAATTTAGTATTTTTCCAGTTATTGAAATTAAATTGTTGATACTAAATTATAATTTATTTTTTTAGTTATTGAAATTAAATTGTGATACCTACTAAATTATAATTTAGTTTTTTAATTATTGAAATTAAATTGTGATACTAAATTATAATTTAGTATTTTTCCAGTTATTGAAATTAAATTGTGACACTAAATTATAATTTAGTATTTTTCCAGTTATTGAAATTAAATTCTGTTACTAAATTATAATTTAGTTTTTTAATTATTGAACTAAATTGTTTTATTAAATTATAATTTCATTTTTTTTCGATTATTCATGTAAATTGCGATACTAGATTATTATTTCGTTTCTTTTTTCAATTATTCATTTAAATTCCGTTACTAAATTATAATTTAGTTTCATTTTCAGTTATTTATTTAAATTCCAATGGTAAATTATAATTTAGTTTCGTTTTCAATTACTTATTTAAATTCCGATACTAAATTATAATTTAGTTTCTTTTTCAATTATTAATTCAAATTCCGATAATTATTTAATTTCTTTCAATTATTCAATTAAATTATGATTCGAAAATAAAATTTACTTTTTTTATTAATATTAATTAAATTCTAATAGCAAATCAAATGATTATTGATTCAGAATTCTTTCCTTTCTTAAATTTTAATTAACGAAAAATCAACTAAAAAATAGTTTTTCAATTTAATTCTTAAAAAAAAATTCTCTCAAAAAAATGAGAAGGTCTTGTTTTCAAAAATAGAGAAAGAAAAAAAGTGAAATAATACGAGCGTAATATTTAGGTGCTGTGTTCTTTGATCTTAACTCGCAGCTCGGCGGATGTATTGTCGCCAACTCAAAAAGCACCACCATTCGCGAGAGGATCCGGGGGTCTGGCGCTTCCATTGCCACTAGCTGGCAAAGCTCGAACTCCCGTTAGTCAGCCGGCAGCAGGAAACAATGCCGTCGATGGAGTGCAACGGGAAGAAGTCACTTCATTCAAAAAAGTTGGGGACGAAACAATTATCGTTGTTGAGGGTAGTTTAGGGTACAACAGTCCCGAAGGTCTTCCCGTCTCCGTCAAGTGAGTTTCCACTTCCAAAGAGAACCACTTCTTCTTCATCCTCTTCTTTTCTTTTTACTACTCGCAAAACAATTCTCTTTTTTTCAACTCTAAAACGTGACAAAGCAGAATATTTAATTTGAAATAGGAGAATTATTTTTAATAGTTTATAATTTAATTCATAGTTAGGTAAATAAATAAATTTATTTAACTCCTCGCTAATGAATAAATTTATTTAACTCCTCGCTAATAAATAAATTCATTTAGCTCCTCGATAATAAATAAATTCATTTAGCTCCTCGATAATAAATAAATTCATTTATTTACTAGAATAAATAAATAATTATTAATTTACCTAATTACAAAAAAACGATTCAAGAAACATTTAATTTAATTTCCAATTGTCATTTGTTTATTAAAACTGAATTTTTACATTTTTTCGGATTGACCTTGACCTTAAAAAAGAGATTCCGTTTTAATTTTTTCGGTTTTCGAAATCCAGTATTAATATTAGTGGAATAATTTTCTAAACGCAGATTTAAAGCAGATGAAAACGGAAATCGGGCGAGTTTCAAAATTGGAACGGGATCGCCTGGTGGTGGAGGAAAAGGACCAGGAGGAGGTGGAAACCAAGGAGGAGGAGGAGGAGGAGGTTCAGGACCAAATAAAGGAGGCAGTGGAGGTGCTGGAGGTGGAGGAGGACCAAATAAAGGTGGCGCTGGACCAGGAGGCAGTACTTATTTACCGCCGAATAAAAATGGAAACGGTAAAACGGGAAATGGAAAAACTGGCAATGGCAAAACGGGAAATGGAAAAACTGGTAATGGAAAAACGGGAAATGGTAAAACTGGAAACGGAAATGGAAAGAAGGAAGACAGAACTTATCTCCCACCTAGTTAAATTTTATCAACGCATCACTAAAAATTATATCAATAAAATTCTTTCCCTGAATTTATTTTTCTTTCCCTTAATTTTTTTCTAATTTTAATTTCGTAATTAGAAACATTCTTTTAGTTTGCTTCTATTAATTTTTATCTTCCAAAAAAATCTTCCAAATTTTCCATAAAATTGTGAATTAAATTTTATAATTTATTAAATAAAGAAAGGTAAAAAATTTATTGTACGTTAATTTTTGAATTTATTTTCTTCTCTTAATTTATTTTCCAAATTCCATAAGTTGTGGAACTTTCATTTGTTTTAACTTTTGACTTCTTATTATGATTTGTAATTAAATTAAATATAAAAGAATTTGAATTTTTCCTCAAAAAGAAAAGAAAAAATTCCCATTTTGCGTCGAGTGTTTAAAATAAAAAATTAAGATCCCCGATACGTCGAGTAGCCAAAGGGACTGAGAAGCAATGGAATATGATAGTGATCAGAGGAATCGTCAAAATCGAAGACAATTTCAACAAAAGGATACATTGACTTTGTGTTGCTTGACTCAAAATATTGCGAGGTCAAAAAGTGAACTTTGTATCGTCCAGCGGTGAAATTTTCCACTTCCACGAGATTACTGCAACGACCGTCTTCATTTGTCGTTCTGCAAAAAAATCCAATTCAAATTAATTAAAAAAGTCGAATTTAAATTAATTAAAAAAATCGAATTCAAATGAATTAAAAATATCGAATCCAAATTAATTAAAAAAGTATAATTAAGTATAATTAATTATAAAAAGTATATTCAATTGTTGAGTAAAACAAATTTAATTGAAAAGTAAATAATTAGAATGTAAGAAAATTGATAAGTTAAAAAAATTGATGAGCAGAAAAATTGCAAAGTAATAAAATTGATTAGCAGGAAAATTGTAAAGTAATAAAATTGATTAGCAGGAAAATTTGTAAAGTAATAAAATTAAAAAGGTAGAAAATTGATTAGCAAAAAAATTAGAATGTAAGAAAATTGATAAATTAAAAAATTAGTAGGAAAATTGTAAAGTAAAAAGAAATTGCTAAGTAGAAAAATTGTATAGTAGAAAAATGGAGAAGTAAGAAAATGAAATTTATCTCGTCGAGAAATAAAAATTTACCTTCTACTAATTGAAGACCATTCCCCGCCGACAAATTTGTACAAAGTCACTGGCACATTGGCAGCTGGTTTCCCTACGCTTGTGTCAAGCACATGGCAAGTGATCGGTGACTTCTGAGGGACATTCTACAAATCATTGTTCATGAGTCACTCCATCAATAAACGAGCGAATAAAATTCTTCTAGAAAAATCCTATATTTATTCCTTAATGAAAAATACACTTTTTTTTAATATAATATATATACTACACAAAATTTACAAATATTTAATATCTAATCTTATCAATATAATGCAATTGTATTACAATCACTGTATTATAATTTTACATTACTTATTTGTTTATAACAGAATTTATAAATTTATTTAAAAATTAAATTAAATTAAATTAATTAATTAAATTTATTTATTTCGTGTAAATAACCAAAAATTACAAATAATTACTATATTCAATTTTTATATTTTAATAATGTAAAAAATCAAAAATTCAAAAAAACGAAAAGATTGAAAAGATAAAAAGTTTTTCCTGTTTTCTTTTATCACTTTTTTGTTGTTGTAACACTGATTTATCGAAGGGCTTAAAAACTATATTTATTTACTGAGACTGATGCTTAAAATTTAGATGTACGTGTGTAAATAATTAGGGATGAATTATTCATGGTAATAAAAATTACATGAATAAGGATAAATATAAGTTGTTTTTATAAATTATCATTGTAAACTAACCATTTTAGCGCGGGGAAAAATATTCACTTTGTGTCAGATAGGAATATGAATGATTCTACTCGTTTCTCTAAACAGAATGGCGTGAAAACTAAGTGTGTGAAGAAAGTAGAGTAGTCACGCGACTATTGCGTCACTAAACTGATAATATTTATCACAAAACATTTTACAAATAATCTTCCAACTATGAATGGATAGTAGAAAAATACATTCTTTCTGTTTGCTCCAACGGACTCAAAAACTTAACTAATTTACTATTTTTTTTGGAAATTCAAATTCGAAATTCAAGATTAAAACTATTTCGAGATTATTTCAAAATTAATTCGAAATTATCTCAAACTAATTTAAATGATTTCAAAATTATTTTAAATGATTTACAAATTACTTCAAAATTGATTCGAAATTATTTCAAACTAGTTTAAATGATTTCAAAATTATTTTAAATGATTTCCAAATTGTTTCAAAATTATATCAAATTATTTCAAATTCATTTAAATAATTTCAAACTATTTCCGAATTATTTCAAAATTATTACAAATTATTTCCGAATTATTTCAAAATTATTACAAATTATTTCCGAATTATTTCAAAATTATATCAAATTATTTCAAATTAATTTAAATGATTTCAAATTATTTCCGAATTATTTCAAAATTATTACAAATTATTTCCGAATTATTTCAAAATTATTGCAAAAAATAATAAAGTTGAATATAATTGTCCAAACAGAAAAAATTGACAGAAAAATGAAAAAATTTCCACTACTTAGCGTTTAAAAATGTTTCTGAAGAAAAACGGTCAAATAAAAAAAATTTGCCGGATATTTGCAAAATATTTTCTAAATAGTTAATAAATTCACTAATAAAATTTTTTCCCCCGCAAATTATCGAATTTAATATCTCAATTATTTTCACAATTCCATAATTTTCTTCAACCAAGCGACAAAAATTACATCAAAAAAATCGATTATATTAAAAAAAACGACAAAAAAAACGATTTCAAAAGAAAGAGAATTTAATTTATTAAATTTATAAAATTTATAGTTTATTTTCTCGAAATTTCAATTTTTGGTTCCACTGGAAATAAATAGAAATAAAAAGCTTCCATTTAAATGGAATTTAAAAAAGAATGTTTACACATGTGAAACTTAATTGAATACGCGGAAAAAATTGAAAGAAAGCATTGATAAATAGAAACGAAGAAAAAATGAATAAAAATGTTTTGTAAACGAAAATTCAAAAGTATAGAAAACTCATCTGTCCATTCCACGGTAAGTCGTGTAACCAAAGGGACTCAACAAAACAGGAATGTGATAAGAAAGAACTGGATTCTTCACGTCAAATACAATTTCAATGAATGGATATAAAGATTCGACTTCCTTCAAACTGAAATATTTGTCCACGTCGAAGTGAAGTTTATAGCGTCCAATTGACAAGGCATTCTTCTCGCTGTTAATTAGATCATTGCAACGTCCAACTGGCGAAGTATTGCTGCAAAAAAAAATATTTATTACAGCAATAAAGGAAAAATTAACTTCATAAAAATAAATTCTAAAAATTAACTTCATAAAAATAAATTCTAAAAATTAACATCATAAAAATAAATTGTAAAAATTAACTCTATAAAAATACAAATTCTAAAAATTAAATATTCTTCCAGTTCCATTTTGATAAAATTCCCCAACTCATAACAACCTAAATAATTAATTAAATTAAGTTTAGATTTAGAGAATTGATTTTTTCAATCGACAATTACCATTCGTTGACGAACGTCCATCTTCCGTCCAAAAGTTTGTAGAGGCTGACCTGCAAACCTCCGATCGGAATTCCTTTCGTCATGTCTAGAGCGTGAGTTGAAATTGTCGGCTTCTTAACAACTGGCGTCGAAGGTTTAACTCCTTTCACAATCTAGAAAAAATGAAAAAAATTATTAAGAATACTCAAAGGGAGTGAATTAATTATTAAGAATATTATTCGAAAATTTTCACTTCCCCGTTTCTATGAAACAAATCTTCACAAAGAAAACAAAACCATTTGCTTCTTTATTCAACAGGACAAAAAAATTTAAATCACCTTCTTCACAAAGAAAACAAAACCATTTGCTTCTTTATTCAACAGGACAAAAAAAAATTTAAATTACCTTCTTCGCTTGACTCGTGCTCGCCTCCTGCTGAGAAGAGCTCTCCTTAAATTTCGTCACAACCGGAAGAAAATTCTGCTTCTTCGTCGTCTCAATTGCTATTGGTTTATAATTACTGAAAACATATTGCGTGCCAGAGGTAGGTTTTCCAGGAGCCAATGTCACACCCCGAGCGCCAGTTGACAGTAGAACTGTTTTATTATTCGGTTTTATTTTTATCGTATTACCAGCACTCAGTGGAAGGACTTTCTTTAAAGTCGTTCCTTTTAATAAATTCGAATCGGCAAATTCAATGGATTCCCCTAATTGCTCATCGTCCTCAACTTCATTCATGTCCGTGTCGACGACTTCCTCACTGTTCATCGAGGCAAAACTTAAATTATGTCCCTCTTCTTCTAATTGTTCATTAGTCATTTCTTCGAATTCTGATGTTTCAACAGTTTCCGACGCAACGTCCATGTCAAGTTGTACGTGCTCCGCATTCTCCTCGGATACTTCGCCGTGAACGTGGGCCATCGCCTCTGCTAATTTGTCTCGTTTCATATTCTAAATCAAATTCAAATAATTCAATTCAAATAATTAGAGATAATTAAAGTGAAATATTTTAGATTTTAGAAAACAGTGTAGAATAATTATTTCTAAAAACTGCAATTGTGACTCAAGTTATGAGTAATTTTAATAAGGAAGAGAGTAAAAGTTTACCATCATTTCGATTTTAATTCTCTTCACGGGTCTTTTAATTTCAACATCCTTGCTAATATCACGCGCATATTTGTGTTCTGGAAAATTTATTTCTTCTTCCGATTCTAATGCCTCGATAGTGTACTCCACGTCTTCGTCTAGTTCTTCAATTTCCTCCTAAAAGTGGAAAATAATATTTCTACTTAAAAAATTATCGTAAATTACTATTTTACTTGTTTTTATATTTTTCAGGGTCGCTTTTAACCTTTTCAAATTCCCTGACTTTTCCAGGTTTTTCAGGTTTAAGAACCGGAATTTTTCCAGGTTTTTAAAACTACAATTATTATTAATTAGAAAATTATTGGAAAACTGAAGAATTCAACTATTTTTAAAAGTAACATACTTCTTTGCAAAAAACCAAATTATGTTCGAAAATTGACAAAAATTCCCGTCAAAATTTAAATAATCTTTAGAAATAACAAAATTTTTCTCCAAAATTTCAATTATTTTTTTATATATAAAATGATTATTAAATTTCTCGAAAAATGCAATTGTTTAAAAAAATTAAGGAATGTTTAATAGAATTTAATTATTATTATTAAAAAATTTGTTGATAAAATTCTTAATGACAATTCAATTTTGAAAAAAGTTCAATTATTTAATAAAATGTTTATTTTAAGAGTTAAATAAATGAATACTCGTAATTTTCAAATAAATATTTTTGAATACGATATTCAATTATAATCCAAAATTTTTCCTGAAATTTATTTTTAATTCAATATTTATTTGAAAATTCTACAAGAAATCAATTCTTCAACTATAAAAATAAACAATTTATTAAGTAATTGAATATTTCTTAAAATTGAAATTTAATAAAAAATTAATTCAACATTTTAATTATTGTTTCTTATTATCATTTATTGTCAAGAGACAAATTTAACAATAATTTCAATTTTCGAGAAATTCGATGAAAATCTTCTTTAATAAAAATAATTGAAATTCTGCCAAGAATATTATTGAAATGTTTGAAAATAATTGATTTTCGGAGAAAAGTTTTATTATTTTTGAAGACAATTTAAATTTTGACGAGAATTTTTGTAAATTTTCAAAAACATAATTGGATTTTTGCGAAGTTTACGATTTTTACGTGTGAAAATAATTGAATTTTTCAGACTAGTTTTATTCAACTTTTGGGTTAAATAATTGAATTGTTTTGTGAAATTTTATGAATATAGGAAACATTGAAAATAATTGAATTCTGAAAAATTTTCGAAGTCAAATAAATTTCTACGAAGATTTTTATTCAAATTTATTAAAATTATTTTGAAAAAAATCGAATTGTTATAAAAGAATTTCATTAAAATTGTTAAAAATAATTTAATTCTTTAAGGAATAAATAATAAAAGATTTAAAAAACAATTGATTTTCTGAGAAATTCAATTAATTTAAAATTAAAATTGAAATTTTACAAATTTTGAAATGAAAATCTTTTCAAGTTCATTTACTTATGAAAATTGTAAATACAATTCGTTTAAAATTGAATTAATTTTGAAATAATAATAAAAAATAATAAAACTATTTGCAGAAATTGAATTATTTTTGAAAATAATAAAACTATTTGCAGAAATTTTCCTAAAATTCATTTTTTTCGAAAATAATAAAACTATTTGCAGAAATTTTCCAAAAATTCAATTATTTTCGAAAATAATAAAACTATTTGCAGAAATTCAATTATTTTCGAAAATAATAAAACTATTTGCAGAAATTCAATTATTTTCAAAAGTAATAAAACTATTTGCAGAATTTTCCCTAAAATTCAGTTATTTTCGAAAATGATAAAACTATTTGCAGAAATAATCCTAAAATTCAATTTTTTCGAAAATAATAATTTTCTTTTCAATTAATTAATATAATTGAAAAGTATTCATTAAAATTGTTGAAAACAATTTAATTCTTTAAAGTATAAATAATAAAAGATATAAAAAATAATTGATTTTTTGATTAATTAATTCCAGAATTTCTGAATGTAATGAATTTTGAATAATTTTCTTTTTTTTTGTTTTCTGGGAATAATTTTAATCTTCGAAAAATTATGAACAAATACCCGATTTTCTTCAGTTTCACTGTATTCTGCATCTATGTCGCCCTCCTCAAGTTTTTCATTCTTCGTCCTTCCCATTGTATTTTGATACATTAAAGCCGATCTTTGATGCTTCATTGTACACATATGCTTCAATAACGAGAGTCGATGCGCGTGTAAATCTTTTCTACAATATTTGCAGTAAGCTCTTGTCGGTTCGTGTGGAACGGACGTCAACCATCCTTTTAAAAAATCAAAAAAACGAAAATTAAATAACAAACATATTTTTCTCCTCAAATAAAAAATAAATAAATAAATTTTTACCCCCAATTCTATAAAATGAAGGTACAATAATTATCAAATTTTCAAAAACAAAAATAAACAAAACAACCAAGTTTTATAGTAACAAAAAAATAAAAATCTTAAAAACTGAATTTTTTCAGTAAATTGAAATTCTTAATTGTAAAATCTAGTAACTTCATATTTGGCGCGAAAGTAATGCGCACGCGCTTCGAAATAGTATCTTTAAATGTGGAAAATGAACACGTTTACATGCACACTCGTATATTTCCGTATACACTTTTCTTAACAATGAAAACAAGTGTTGGTTCTTGAAAAAAAAGTGAAAATTGCTTTTTCTTTTTCCACATTTTGGATAGAATTTGAAGTCTACTATATAATTACCCCTAAAGTCCGTTGTTTGTTCCCATTCTTTGCGATAGCGTTGTGTATAAACACGAGTTTTTGCATAGCTTATTTTTCCGGTTGGCGTTAGTCTTGGCAACTCCGATGGATTGGTGTGCAAAATAATTGTTTTATTATCAACCTCAATGTACTTGTCCTCTTCAATTTCCTCCATTATCATTGCCACATTCAAAAATTTCTTATCGAATACGGGGAAAATTGAAAAAATAGTAACACGAAATCACTAAAATAGTTTTTTTTCACGAGAAAAAGGGAAAAAGTGTGTGTCTCAATTCAGTCCTAGTACCGAAGTTAACTCCCTAGCAATGGCGGACTCGAGTGCTGCGCGGACGAAAGAGAAATTGTTTCTGCTAATTTTAAAAACGTAAATTCTGTAAAACTGTTCTTACGGGAATTACCAGAGTTTACAGTGCTTAAGCTGTGGTTACAAAGTTACACTTCATACGCTCTCACTCTTTGCAACTGTGAACTAGGCTTTATTTCCCATGCACCCCAGGGTTGGGTAGAAACATCAAAATTTTTCAATAAGTAAATATTTACAATTCTTGAGTTTACATTAAACTTTTTGAGACTGTAATTAAGAAAAAATTTATCTTATCTAAAAAAATGTTTCAATTTAAAAACTAATTTCTAAAATTTAGATAAAAATATTCACGCACTGTGGAATTTGGTAAAACATATTCCCACTATAGCGGAATTTGGATTATTTGGTAAATTTGTTAATTTGTAATTTGTAATTTATAATTTATAATATATAATTTATAATTTATAATATATAATTTATAATTTATAATTTATAAAATTGTAAATTAAACTACTGATCAAATTGCCTCTATAGGAAAGAATTATTCTTTATTGTAAATAGTATGTAAATTATAAAATTTCAAAGAAAGACTCAAAAATAATTACAGGATTTGACAATACCGAGGGAGCGTGTGTGACGTAAATTATAGCTTATTACTCGCAAAGGTGTAAGTGTCATTGAAAGTTTTTTGTTCTATAATATATGTTAATGTATAAACTTTAGTAAACAATCATTCAATTATTGCGAAAATCAACAATAGCAAAGGAAAGAAAGTGAACGAACGTAATAATTATTAACCATATTTGGATAATTTCTTTTACCATTTTTTCGAACAATGTTCCACAATTTTTACACGGATCGTACTCAAGATCAATAAAATTAAGTAAACACTTTTGTTTCTAGATCTACTTAATACTTAACGGTATGTTTTTAACTTTTTTCACTTTATTCACTTTGTTTCTCTTGTTTTGAGTATTATATTATTCTATTAATCGTTTCTAACCTAAAAATACTTTTTATATTTCGAAAAACGAGAGTTCAATATTTCCGAAAGATTGTTCCAATTTTTTTCCAATTGAATTAAGTGAATTCATTGAATTTAGTGAATTAATTTGTAAAGAAATTTGAATTTTTTTCCTTGTCTTTCAATTCTTGTATAGAATATTATAATTTCATTTTTGTAAAGAACTTTTTTCTTAAAAAAGCAGCTGGTGGTTGTTTTTTTAAATTCCAGAAATCGGAGAATTTACGGAAAGTTTTGTTTAAACAATGGACAGTGAAAATAGTTCCACGAAGGATAAAGATTCGCCAGTTGATAATAAGGATGTGATAGAAACTTTGGATTCTGCTCTCGAGGATAATGGATTAGTTGAGAAGGCATCGGAAGCAAGTGAAGAAATTGGCGACGATTATGGATGCGAGCATTATAAACGAAAATCGAAATTTGTGGCAAGTCTTCGCTATTTTTCTATTCTTTTTCAATTGTAAATTGAGATATTTACGTTTGCATTCAATTATTTTCAAAAATGATAAAACTGTTTGCAGAAATTTTCCTAAAATTCAATTATTTTTGAAAATGATAAAACTGTTTGCAGAAATTTTCCTAAAATTCAATTATTTTCGAAAATAATAAAACTGTTTGCAGAAATTCAATTCTTTTCGAAAATAATAAAACTATTTTCAGAAATAAAATTATTTTCGAAAATATTAAAAACAATTTGAAGAAATTTTCCTAAAATTCAATTATTTTCGAAAATAATAAAGCCATTTGCAAAAATAATCCTAAAATTCAATTATTTTCGAAAATAATAAAGCCATTTGCAAAAATAACCCTAAAATTCAATTATTTTTGAAAATAATAATTTTTTTGTTTCAATTTATTAATATAATTGAATGAATATAAATAAATAATAAAACTATTTGCAGAAAATTTCCTAAAATTCAATTATTTTCGAAAATAATAAAACATATTTCAGAAATTTTACTAAAATTCAATTATTTTTGAAAATAATAAAACTAGTTGCTGAAATATTCCTAAAATCAAATTATTTTCGAAAATAAAACTATTTGCAGAAATTTTTCTAAAATTCAATTATGTGCAAAAATATTAAAAACTATTTGCCGAAATTTTCCAAAAATTCAATTATTTTTAAAAACGATCAAATTATTTGCAGAAATTTTTCCTAAAATTCAATTATTTTCGAAAATAATAAAGCCATTTGCAAAAATAATCCTAAAATTCAATATTTTCGAAAATAATAAAGCCATTTGCAAAAATAATCCCCAAATTCAATTATTTTCGAAAATAATAATTTTTTTGTTTCAATTAATAAATATAATTGAATAAATATAAATAAATAATAAAACTATTTGCAGAAATTTTCCTAAAATTCAATTATTTTCGAATATAATAATTTTTTTGTTTCAATTAATTAATATAATTGAATAAATATAAATAAATAACAAAACTATTTGCAGAAATTTTCCTAAAATTCAATTATTTTCGAAAATAATAAAACTATTTGCAGAAATTTTTCTAAAATTCAATTATTTTCGAAAATAATAAAACTATTTGCAGAAATTTTCCTAAAATTTAATTATTTTCAAAAACGATCAAATTATTTGCAGAAATTTTCCTAAAATTCAATTATTTTCAAAAATAATAAAGCCATTTGCAAAAATAATCCTAAAATTCAATTATTTTCGAAAATATTAAAGCCATTTGCAAAAATAATCCTAAAATTCAATTATTTTTGAAAATAGTAGTTTTTTGTTTCAATTAATTAATTAATTTTGTAATTTTTGTTTTTTAATTGAATAAATTTTTCTTTTTCCAGACACCATGTTGTAATAAAGTGTACACATGTAGATTTTGTCACGATGAACAGGAAACGCATACGGTGAAAAGAAAAGAGGTTACGGAATTAATTTGCGTTTTATGCGATACTCGTCAACCAGTGCAGGCCACATGCCAGAAATGTCATTGTCGATTTGGCAAGTACACCTGCCTTGAATGCAACCTGTTTGACGATGTTGATAAGAAACAATATCATTGCAATGGATGCGGCATATGTAGACTCGGTGGTCGAGATAGATTTTTCCATTGTGCCAAGTGCAACATGTGTTTACCTGTGGAACTGCAAAATGGTCACAAGGTTAGCATTTTATCGACCTGATGAATATAAACTAGAGTACTTTTATACGATTGGGAAAAAAAAGGAGGAAAAAAAAATTGCCCCTAAACATGCAATTGACATTATTTCACTTATTGTTTATTCAATTTTTTTTTTATTATTATTACGCAGAAATGGAAAATTTAATATGTTTATTCGCCTCTAATTTTATTTCTAAGGGGGGAATTTTATTACGTTTTATTTCTATTTGGAAATTGGAACGATGTTTTCTATCTATATATGTTTTATCGATGTTTTCTAATATTTAGTTTTTTCCTAAATATAATTTTTCATTCTTTAATTCATTAAATTTAAATTTATCAATTTATCAATTCAATTTATCAATTAAATTTATCAATTTATTAATTAAAAATAAATTGTGAGAATAGTTGGGAATTATTTGGAAAAATTGTCGCGAGAATGGAAATAAGGGGAAAAAATTGTCGCGAAGAATGGAAATAGTGGGAAAAATTGTCGCGAGAATGGTATTAATTAATTTCCAAACTTGAATTCTATTTTTAATTTTAATTTTTTTTTATTTTCTATTTTTTAATGGGAATTTTCTTTTTTTGCAGTGCGTGGAGAATGTTTCGCATTCGAATTGTCCGGTCTGTTTGGATTTCATTCACACGAGTCGTATTCCTTGTCATATACCGACTTGCGGGCATTTGCTGCATGGAATTTGTTTTCAAGATCTCCTCCACTCGGGTCATTACGCTTGTCCAACTTGCCAAACCTCTCTCCTCGATATGACTGAATTGTGGCGATTTTTGGACAGTGAAGTAATTCTCACTCCAATGCCACCGGAATACGAGGACATAATGGTCGAAATTCTCTGCAAAGACTGTCACAAGGTGGGGAAATAATTAAATTAATTATAAATTAACTAAATTAATTAATAACTCTTATCTACTATTTGAATTTCTGCAATTATATTTTCTCGTCTTGAATACAATTTTTAAAAAAATATCTTTTTTGATTTTGAAGGAATCAACTGTCAAATTTCACATAGTCGGCCTAAAATGTTTGAGATGCGGAAGCTACAACACCTGCAGAATCAAGGAAACATCCGGTTTGTGTAAGTAAAAAAAAGTTTACAAGCAGATATTTTTTTAGAGAAAAAAGTAGTAACTTAATTTTAAAAAAAGTAGCTGAAATTAATAATTATCTTTAGAAAAGTAAAATATTTTTAATTCTAATTAAAAGCGCAAAAAGTTAACTCGAAATGTTCTCCAACAGGCAACAATCAAACTGGAGAAGTTGCGAGCGGAAGCGGAGAAGCTGATCATTGATAGGAAATTAATGATGAATGGCAAAATTATTTGAGTTGAATTCGAAAGAAAAACATTCCATATGGTAAAAAAAATCACCTATATATGCTCGATAGTGTGATATTTTGACAAAGTTTCTGAATTTTTTTTCTTTTAGTTCATAAGTATTGAAAGTAGACAATTTTATTCTCAATATCACACGTAGATTGATTTTGAATTTTTAAGAAATTGTAATATATATACAAAAACTATATATATATATTTATAGATTTTTTAAATATTAGCCAAAATATAAGTCTCTGTTGAATTAATGATTTTTCAGCAATATCTCGAATTGACGAACAAAAATTTAAACATTTTGCCACCAAACTAAAATGAATACCAATTTTTCTCGTACAATTTCTTTTTTCAAACAATTAATCTGTTTTCGTTAGAAAATTCGTTCGAATTAGCATTTATTGTTACTTTTTTTTACAATTAATTCAATTTTTATTACTTTAAGAGTTGAATAGTAAAAAAAGAATATTTTAGTTTAACTGTCGGGAAAAAATTTGTTTCTTTTTGGAAAATTTTTCCTTTTTGTTAAAATTCTGTCGAATCGGCTTTGATTTTACTTTGTGTTTTCATGCGGTAAACACTTTTTGTTACGTATATTTTTGAAAAATTGCATTTTGTAAACATTTTCCACGTCCTTTGATATTAAAAAAAAATCATTCAATGATTTTAAGTTCCAATATTGAAGTATTTTAACTGATTTAAAGAAAATTTTGTTAAAAAAAACTAATAACGTCGATAAATGCTTGTTAATCGATTTTAATAGAAACTTTTTGTAGATGTAAATTAATAATTGGAGATTTTACAATATTGTTTTGTTAAAAAGAATGTAATTCTCCTTGTTTTTTGAATGAAGCTTTTAAAAGACAATTTTCTCGATCATTGATCAGAATAGGTTAATAGTTTAATATATAGAAATTTTTTTGGAAATATCGTACTTTACTAGATTATTACTATTATTATTATTATTATTATTATTAATTATTATACATATATTATATAATGCTATACTGAATTGAAGAAATCTTTAATAAATTTTATAATTTATGAAAGAAGAAAATTTCGCTTGTTATCAATAAAAAAATTCGTGAATGGTGAAATTAAAAAAAGATAATCAGTTGATAATTAAATTCTTTAAAAGTATTCATAAGACGTAAATTTTTAATATTGAATACTAAACTTCACTCTTTTTTAAATTGAAAAAAAGTAAACTTCTTTCTGTATTAAAACAATTTAAACTCTTGTAAATTAAAAAACATTAAAACACTTTTTCGAAATTAAAAATCAAACTCTTTTCTAAAGGGAAAAAATATCAAAGTCTTTTCTAAATTAAAAAATATCAAAATCTTTTCTAAATTAAAAAATATCAAAATCTTTTCTAAATTAAAAAAATATCACTAGCTTATAAATAAAATTGTAAAACTTTACTTTAACTTCAAGTAATTCCAATAGATGTAATAATAATATTATGAAAATGTAATAATTCATTCCGTAACTGTGTCTTCGTTTTTAGTGTCGACTGAAATTTATCCATGCTGTGTTACTCGATGTTTAAAATAAAATTTGCACTTTGTGATCAACTGTATACTTGTGTTTTTTCATTCAATAAAAAATAAAATACAAATTTCTGCTTTTTCATTCCGAAAAGAAAGATTCGACTCTATTTTCGAAACGCAGTAAAAAAAATAATTAAAAACCTTAAAAAAAGCGTGACAATTAAAAATTGAAAATAATTAAAACAAACTTATTTGCGATCTTCACCACTTTATTTATTACATATTTTATTCGTAAATTAAATACCAATTACAAAGGCTCTTTTTACATAACATCGACTATAGTGTTTTTATATTATTATAATCTATGAAATAAACCGGCTATAATTTCATTCTCTTATTATAATTATTACTTTTTATAAAAAAAGGGAAAAAACAGCACATGGCGTACAAATCAAAAATGGACTCTATAAGAAACATTTTTTTTTTTTTTGCTTTTCATCAAAAAAAGTATACATATGAAATATATTATAAATTTCCATAATATAGTATTTAAAAAAAACACACCCTCTTTTTTTTGCTCCAGTTTAAAACAATTCATTATTCATAAAAAAAATGGATCGTTTTAAGAATTATTCTTCTTTTTCCATTTTAAAAAAATAATAAAATTCAGAAATACTAAAAAAATAGGAAAAGAAACAATATTTGCAAAAAAGATTTTCCTATTCTTTTTTTTTTTTGTACTATCCGAACGCTTACAAAAAAAAATTGCACTCGGATTAAAAACAATTTTTTCCTCTTCAATCAAAAATAAACAACTTTTATAAACTGTAGCATTTTTTTGTTGGCTAATATTATATAAAAATTGATGGGTATCAAAACAATGACGTAATTAAATACTTTTTTACTTCTACTTTTTACGAAATATTTTTTTTTAATTTTGCACTGAAATTTTGCACCAAGTTTTTTATTTAGTTTAATTACGTCATTTTAGTGAATATTTCCAGGAAAACAAACAAATAATAAAATAAAAGCCGGACAATTAGCCGCCTTTTTGTTTCTGTTAGTTATTTATCAGTCGAGAGATTCACGATTCGTGTAGAAGTCTTTTTCTTCTAATTTTCTTTTATACAAGATTTTTGTTTTTTAATTTTTGTTCATTGTTATGCTTTTGTATGGAGCATGAATTATTTTTTCGCTAATATTTTTAAAATATTGGCGTTTGAAATCAATTTATATTCAATTAATTTTTTGTTTCGAGTTTAAAAAGGATGTGTAAATAATTGTTTTTTTTTACAAAAAATACCGGAAGGAGAAAAAAGGCTTGAATCGAGAATCTCGTTGTAGATTACACATTTTTTTTTTTTGTATAGAGACTTAAAATTTAAGAGAACGTGGGCGTAGTGTTAGAAATCCTTGAATGCCAAGAAATTTGCGAGCTGCTCTCGTCATTTCGAGCTGATCCATTGTTTGACCGCAAGCAACCGTTGCCCATTGCACTTCCAACTGCAGCTGGAAAATTAAAATCCAGTTAGAAATACCAGTGAAAAATAATTTTTTATTGATAAATTTGAAAATATTGACAATTTTATTTTGTACTGAATTATTGTTATTAATGAATTTATTTTTTTCTTATTATTCAACTTTTTTATTTTCTCTTTTTCTTATTATTTTACTTATTTATTTTCTCTTGTTCTTATTATTCTACTTTTTTGTATTTACAATTTTAATTATTTACTAGTTTTCTTACTTTATTATCTACTATCTTCAGAAATAATTTATTTACCTTTGAAAAATAACCTTTGGTTCTCAATTATTTACATTTTTGAATTGATTTCTTAAATTTAAAAACAAAATATTAAATTTTTACTAACGAAAACATTTTTTTCTCTTTGTTTACGATTTTAATAACTACAAGTATTCCATTTGTTAATTATTCTATTCTAAAAAAATTGTATAAATTACTATTTGAAAACTAAATAAAATTAATAAAACAATAAAAAATTATGAAAAAATAGCCGAATGAAATAATTTTACTACCATTTTTCAACATAAATTTTATTCTTCTCTAAATTTATTGAAAGATCTTTTGTCTTCTTGCAAGAAATACGAATAAAAATTGAACTATTTTTTTTATTAAATATTATTAAATAAAAATAAATATTCTATTAACCAAAAATAAAATTTATTATTATTATTAAATTTATTATTCCCTCTTAAAAAAAACCCCCGGAAATTTCACACGAAAAAACATTTAAATGACCAAAATCCATAAAAAACACAACACACAAATATTAATTCCCATATTTTATAAGCAAATTTCGCTTTCTTTTTTTTTTTAAAGCAATATTAAATTTGATGAATAAATACACATTTAATTAATGGAATAATGATGTGTGATAAATGAGAGAAGCAAATGTCTGTCAGGATACGTCGTGATAAAAGCGGACTCACCTTGGCGCGTTTGGATGGTGGCCGAGGTTGAGGGCTGAAATTACAGGGGCTGTCAAACGCGTCGAACGATATCGCCCTCTTGGCATTCGACTTCCGATGAACGGAGACAAAGTCGTGGGAGGTCTGGAAAGGATAGACACACTCTAGCTACAGCCGGCAAGTATTTTTAAGAAAAAAAAAAAACACACGTGGAAAATTTTCTGATAGAGTTCAATTTGATTTCTCAATTTTTTCTTCTTTTTTTTAGAATTTTGAAAAAGATTTAAATCAGATTTTTAAGATTTAAAAAAGATCTGAAAAGATCTAAAAAGATTCAAAAAGATCTAAAAAGATCTAAAAAGATTTTAAAAGATCTAAAAAGATTTTAAAAGATCTAAAAAGATTCAAAAAGATCTAAAAAGATTTTAAAAGATCTAAAAAGTCTTTAAAGTTTCAAAAAAGAATTTAAATAGATTTAAAAAAGATTTTTAATGGATTTAAAAAAGATTTTAAATAGATTTAAAAAAAGATTATCAAAATAGATTAATGGAAAAGATTTTCATAAATAAAAATAGTAAAAAAATTCTCTTTTCTTTAATTTACAATATAAAGAACCAGAGGGTTCGTAATTTCTGCCAAATTCACAAAATTGGAGAGTGATCTTAATTTCTTCTTTTTTTTTCTTTCGTTTTTTAATTATCGTAAATATTTGACTAGGCCTCTGTATTTGGTACATACGCGAGTCATCAATATAGTGAGCTTTTTTTTTCTTTCACGCTCAGGAATTAATTAATTATCTTTGGGTTGTTCGTTTTCGCCAAAAAAGGCATTTTTTTTCATTTTATTTAATTATATTTTAAAGGGGACAGGATCAAGGTACTTTGGTACGCTAGGCCAGGCCTGTTAAGGATGATTCGCTTTGGAGTTAGTGCTGACATGCAACAACCCAACAAAAAAAAAAACAAAAAAAAAATAGCCAATCCAAAAAAAAGGGGACAAAATTAAAAAAAAACTTTAAATAATATAAATATTCATATATAAATACCCTCAACAAATAATTAATAAAAAAGATTTTTTTTCGAAATCTTTATACAAAAGATATATATAATATAGAAGAAAATAAACATTTTTTTGTCAGCTTTCTTTTCTTTTCTTTTCTTTTCTATAAATACACCTTCGAAAATTTTTTTGCTATTTCGAAGCAGTATTTATGATCTACCCTCGAAAAAAATAATAACAGCAAATCAATTCTTTTTTTTTCTACAAATATTCTTTGAAAATTGTAAAAACAAGGAAATTCGATCAAAAAATTATAATTTCTTTCATTTGAAAACAAAATAATTGTTTGTTTTTCAGGGGGAATTATTAGGGGGGAGAAAATAATTCGAACGATAATAATACCTACAAGGATAGGAATAAATTAAGTACTTAACGTCTTGGACGTTTCTACTAAAAACTAAAAGCGTCACGATAAATTAAAAAAATAATAATAATTAGAAAGGAAATAAGCAACATGGTTTTTTGATCTACATAAACCAAATAGATTTTACAACCGAGCAACGCTGCGACTTTAAGTTGTTCTTTTTTTTTGGTTACAATTAATTAACAAGGAGAAAGAAAAAAAAAATAATTTCAGAACAAAAGAAACAATTGTTGCCGTTCAGGATATTAAATATTTGTACAATTGCCTGTTGGATTTCCTCATTAAATTAAATATGTATAAAAACTAATATACATAATGTCGAAAAAAAATTAGTTTTTTAAACTAAAAAAATTTTTTTAAATTATAAAAAAAATTACAAAAAAAATTATAAATTTAAAAATATTTAATTAAAGATAACTTGAGGCAATTGCCTTAAATTCAATTGAATTTAAAATCAATTGAAATTAAAGTCAATTGAATTTGAAATCGAGTGAATTTAAAATCGATTGAAATTAAAATCGACTGAATTTAAAATTGATTGAAATTAAAATCGCCAGAATTTAAAATTGATTGAAAATAAAATCGACCGAATTTAAAGTCGATTGAAATTAAAATCAATTGAAAACGAATCAAAATTAAGATATCGAAACTGAAATTAAATCTAATTAAATATTTCCAAAATCAGTCAAAAATTAAACAAAAATTTTTTTCTAAATTAATTAGAAATTATTTTATGTAAAATTCTTTTTAATTAAAAGAAATAATAATAATAATAACTAAACAAATTCTTTTTAATTAAAAAGAAATTCTAGAGGTTTCTTTGGGCATAAAATTTTTTGTTGAAAATACGTACACCGGACATATTCATGAAAGACGCTACGAATGAGTTCCCGATTAAATGCGGGTATACGAGCGACAAATATGAAATTCGAGTGCAAGTGTTAGAAACAAAAAAAAAACTATATTATGTTTAATAACAGACAAAAAACAGAGAGAAAGAGAGAGAGATAGCGATGAAAATAAGAAAGATGAAAATAATAGAAAAAGAAGCAGAGAGAGAGAGAAAGAAAGTTAAGGAGAGAGAAAGTAAAGAAAGAAAGAAAGAAAAGGCCGGCTAGCGTGTCTAAAGGCGATTGGAGCGGGAATAGTACCAGGAAAGGGCTGGTTGGCTTAAATTTTCGCTTTGACTTTGGACATATTGCTCTACCTTCACGGGACTCGGTCCTGCTGCCAAAAAACTGTCCTCCAATGCCATTGATGCTGGAGAAAACAGCACTGACGTATCCAAATTTTTACTCTGAAATTTAAATCAAATTTACGTTAGAATTTTCATTGGTGATTCAAGTTTTTCTACTATAAACGGATGTAATTTTGAAAAATTGTATTTTAATTTCTATTTCAAATCTATAGCGGAATTTTAATTCAATTTTAATGACGAATTTAAATTCAAATTCGAATTTAAATTCAAAGTCAAATTTAAATTCAAAGTCAAATTTATGTTAAGTCGAATTTAAATTCAAAGTCAAATTTAAAAGCGAATTTAAATTCAAAGTCAAATTTAAAAGCGAATTTAAATTCAAAGTCAAATTTAAGTTAAGTCGAATTTAAATTCAATTTCTAATTTAAGTTAAGTCGAATTTAAATTCAAATTCTAATTTAAGTTAAGTCGAATTTAAATTCAAAGTCAAATTTAAAAGCGAATTTAAATTCAAAGTCAAATTTAAAAGCGAATTTAAATTCAAAGTCAAATTTAAAAGCGAATTTAAATTCAAAGGCAAATTTGAAAGCGAATTAAATTCAAATTCTAATTTAAAAGCGAATTTAAATTCAAAGTCAAATTTAAAAGCGAATTTAAATTCAAAGTCAAATGTAAGTTAAGTCGAATTTAAATTCAAAAAATTTAAATCAACTAGTGGTTTTCTTCCACTAGTTTCTATTTAGAATCGAATTAAAATCATCGAATTAAAAAATTCTATAATTTTGATCCAACTTGTCTTAATTTTGATTTTACTTTGAATTAATTTAAATTCGCATTCAAAATCAAATTGAAATTTAAATAATTTAATTTAAAATTCTTTAAATTTGGTTTCAGTTGACTTAATTTCGATTTCACTTTGAATCAATTTAAATTCGCCTCAGAATTCAAATCATTCGTTGAAAAAAATTCTTCAATTTAAATTCGCCTTCAAATAATTTTGATTTGAAATTAGAATTCATATTTTTCTACAGTGAATTATCTTTCTCCTCCGAACGAAGTTAAGTAATAATTTATAGAACAAATTTTTTTTTTGTCATGAAATGAGAACCGAAATTGAAAAAAAAAATGAATGGACAATCACCGGGGTCTCGATGGCGAAACTCATGTCCGAGGAATCTGTTGAATTTGCCCACGCTTGGCACAGTGCTTTTCGTGCTCGTTTACCACCCGGTGCACTGTTCTCCTTTCCTCTTCGCCTTCCCGTTCCATAGCCAGAGTCCTGAAGCATACTGCTTGAACAGGCAAAACTCTCCTGATCCGTTTCCTGTTTGATAATTTCCGTGAGAGCGTCCAAACGACTTGGCGTCGCCGGCAAATGTGTCGATGAGCCGATTCTTCGTTCCAATTCAGCCAGGGCGTTTTTAAATGGTGTCGGTGTTCTAGGCGTCATGCCGTCTGAAAATATTTCCACAATATCACATATTAAGAAACAAAAAACCAAAGAATTATCAAAAATTTGTCAAAAATTTCTAATATTAAATGAATTCGTAAAAAATTGAAAATTTAAAGAGTTTCTTGTTAAAAGTCAGTTTAAATTCAGTCAGTCAGTCAGTCAGTCAGTTTATTAATTCAAAAATTCTGTGGCAATTTGGTAATTAATTGAAACACTCACCACCGAGATTGCGACGCAAACCTGACGGCTGGGGCGTTGTGAGAGCCTCGGGACTTCCCTTGGGCGTGCTCGCCCTGGGCCATGACGTCTCAGGACTGAGACTATTTAAAAATTGCGATGGACTGAAGGGCAATTGTTTAATGGGCGTCGATGGCGTTGTGCCAAGATTATGATGTTGATTTAGCAAATAGTCCGATTGATTCCCACTGTCGGGCGTGTCGGTTCTCTCGATCATTTGGAAATTGCGCTTCCTTCGGAGAATTGGCGGTGGACTTGATTTCTCCTTCTCCATACAAATATTCCCGCCTTCCTCGAGATCGGGCATTGGAAGGAGACGAATTTCCGACGACCTCGAACTACTCGCCTCCTTTTGTATGTCCAAATCGAAATATCTAGCAGGAGAAAAATTTACCCTTTTAAAATATTCAAATGCAAAAACAAAAATACTAATAATAGAAAAATTATGAAACTAAAAATTAAAATGAAATGTTTTCAATCGTTCTTTAAAATTATCCAGAATATTATTTCTAGAATCCGATTATCAAATTTCGATATTTGTATAAATATTCCAATAGATATTTTGATATTCATTTTTTTGTTCCTATAAATATTTTTGTATTCAAATTTATAAATTTTTAAATATTTAAATTCGGATGTAAGGTAAAGTTTAAAAGCAAATTTAAATACCTGGAGAATGGAGATAGTGTTTCGGATTTTATCCTCTGGGAACCGTCTCGTCGGGGCGGTGAATTTAGTTGCCTTTCGGCGTTATTGCATTCATTTAGGTGCATCATGTTTTGATAATTACTCTGCGAACGATGGGAGGTTTGTTGCTGCTGCTGTTGCTGTTGTTCCCAAGCCTTTGTCCAATCGAGCTGATCGAGATCGCCACAAACGGCATTCTCGGGTATCGATGACGAACTGCTTTCGCCTCTTGAATTTTTATTACTCACTTCAGTGGAATTATCTTCCTGCGCTGCTTTCTGTGTTTTCGATTCTTTACTGTGGCTTGAATTTGCATTCGCCGCTTTCCTTCTTCCCCTTCCTGCAAACAAGAAACAAAATTATTCATTAGTTTTAATTTTAAACAAACACTTTTTTCAATATTTAATTTAAGTAGTTAATAAAAATTTCATTTAAACAGTTTAGTAAACTTTAATTTAAACAGTTTAGCAAAATTTAATTTAAACAGTTTAGTAAAATTTAATTTAAACAGTTTAGTAAAATTTAATTTAAACAGTTTATTAAAATTCAATTCAAAAACAGTTAATTAAAATTTAATTTTCAGTTAAATCATATTAAATCTACCTCTCGATCCAGAGAGTCGACCATCTTCGGTCTCATATTTTCGCCTCATTGTACTGTTCCAATGATTTTTGATTGCATTATCCGTCCTTCCAGGTAAAAGTTTGGCAATTTTTGCCCATTGATTGCCGACACGACGATGAGCTTCGACGATAATTCGATCCTCAGCCTCCGTCCAAGCGGTTTTCTTTATACCTGGATTTAAATGATTGTGCCACCTTTCGCGACATTGTTTTCCAATGCGACCCTTTAAATGTCTCGCTATTAATGTCCATTTTTTGGGTCCATACCGATCGACCAACTCCACGACTTTTTCATCCTCCTGTAAGAAAAAAGTAATTTTTCCAGCATTAGAAAAAAAAACTCTTGACAAGAATTCAATTATTTTCAAAATAACAAAATTCATAGAAAAAATTCAATTATTTTCAAAAATATTAATAAAATTCTTGCCGAAAATTCAATTATTTTCATGAATAATAAAATTCTTCTTGAAAAATTCAATTATTTTCAAAAATATAAATAAAATTCTTGGCAAAAATAGAATTATTTTTAAAATAACAAAATTCATCGAAAAAATTTAATTTTTTTAAAAAATAACAATAAAGTTCTACGCAAGAATTTAATTATTTTCATAAATAATAAAATTCTTCATAACTATTCTGTTTTTAAATATTCAAAGAAATTCATCGTAAAATTCAATTATTTTCAAAATTTTCAATTGTAATTATTAAAAGAACTCCATTATTATTTTCCATCTCTTTTATAATTAAAAAAGTAAATAAAAATTCAATAATTTGGGATATAAATTTTTATTGAATTTCTTAAATGAATTCAATTATTACCGAAAAATTTGCTTAAATTCCAGAATCATATTTATAATTACAATTAATAACAGACACACGATTATTTTTTTAAAGTTGAAAACAATTCTTTGTAAAATTCAATTATTTGAAAATTTTTCAATTAAAATTATTAAAATACTATTTTTTCCACAAAATTAAAAATTTTCTTTAGTAAAATTCAATTATTTGACAATTTTTCAATCAAAATTATTAAAATGCTATTTTTTTACAAAATTAAAAATTTCTTTAAGTAAAATTCAATTATTTGAAAATTTTCGAACAAAAATTATTAAAATACTATTTTTTTTACAAAATTGAAAATTTCTTTAAGTAAAATTCAATTATTTGAAAATTTTCGAACAAAAATTATTGAAATACTATTTTTTTTTACAAAATTTGAAATTTTTTTTTAAGAAAATTCAATTATTTTCAAAATAACAAAGTTCATAGAAAAAATTCAATTATTTTCAAAAATATTAATAAAATTCTTGCCGAGAATTCAATTATTTCCATAAATAATAAAATTCTTCCTAAAAAATTAAATTATTTTCAAAAATATGAATAAAATTCGTTGAAAAAATTAAATTATTTTCAAAAATAATAATAAAGTTCAACGCAAGAACTTAATTATTTTCATAAATAATAAAATGCTTCCTAAAAAATTCAATTATTTTCAAAAATATGAATAAAATTCATGGCGAAAATTCAATTTTATTTTTAAAATAACAAAATTCATCGGAAAAATTAAATTATTTTCAAAAATAATAATAATGTTCTACGCAAGAATTTAATTATTTCCATAAATAATAAAATTGTTCCTGAAAAATTCAATTATCTTTAAAAAATAATAATATTCTCCGCGAGATTTTAATTATTTTACAAATAATAATTTTTAATAAAAATTATTTAAAAAAACTATTTTTATCAAAAAATTCAAACAAATTATTAGTAAAATTCAATTATTTTCCAATTTTTAATTAAAATTGTTACAAAAATCTATTTTTTTCAAAAATGTTAAGAAAATTATTCAAAAAATTGAATTAATTTAATTTTTATAATTTAGAATTTTTTAAATTTATTATTAGTTTTCGATTAGTTTCTTTCAGTTTTTTTAATTTTGTTTTGTTTCTTTTAGTCTTTTTAGTTTTTTTCAGTTTTTCTAATTTCTTTTAGTCTTTTTTCAGTTTTTTCAGTTTTTTTATTTTTAAAAAAAATAAAAGTTTCTTAAAGTTCTTTTTAGTTTTGTTTTGAAGTTTTCTTTGGTTTTCTTTGCTTTTCTCTACTTCTTTTCTGATTATCTATTGTTTATTCACTTTTTTTTCTTATTATTGTTAAAGAAGGAAAAAATCCAACCTCCTTGGTCCATGGGCCTTTAACCAATTCGGGATTAACGACTTTTGCCCATCTTTGCTGGCATTGAACGTCACTTCTGTCGGGGAAATGGGCCGAAATAACGTCCCATCGTAAATTCGATCCATGATGATCGGCGTGGCTGACCAATTTTTTCAAAAGAGCATCCTCCTCTTTTGTCCAACGACTTTTACTTATTTGCTTTCCTTGTGGCACGCCATTTGGATTAGTCGCGCCAGACGTTGAATTTTGCGTCGTCCCTGGATAATTCGATGAATACTCATTTTCCGAATCCTCACCGCAGCTGGACTCATATCCCGATCTCGAGCTGCAAACAAACAATTACACCAAAATTAATTACAGACAAAAAAATACAATTTAATTAAAATATAATTTAATTTAATTTAAAAAATTAATTTCTAGATTAATTAATTATGACTAGAAAATTTAATTAAAAAATTACAACGATTAGACGGACTTTTTCGTCAAATTCTTCAATTGGGGAAAAATTAATTAATGAGTGTAAGGAAAAAATAAATTGGTTATTTTCGTGTTGTGTTGAATATTCCCAACTTAGCGAAGGTGAGAATTCCTTTTAACGAAAGGAAAAAAAGGAGAGTTGAATTAAGAGAAAAAAAAATGTTTCTCTCTATTGAAATGCTACTTTTTTTGTGTCTCTCCTTTTCTATATATCTACATCTTTGAACGAAAATTTGTTTTTGAATCAGGTCACAGGATATTACGGGTGGTTAAACATCCTTCCTGTTCGTCGTCTGATCCCTTTATTGTGATTTTGATCATCTTATACTCTTTTCCTGCGGGGTGGCGTGTAATTCTGTAATGTAACGTGAATCTTCCCTAAGGTTCGGTTCCTCTAGACTCACGAGTATGACCGCATCCTGTCAAAGCTCTCACGAAATCACAAACTTCATAGTCTTAGCCTTAGGGTTTCTTTTTTTAAAAATTAATTTCCTGTCGCCGTGTCCACTTCTCGTTTTGGGGGATACTTTTTTTTTTCTTTTTCCCCCTACGTAAAAGTCTTGAAATCATTGACTTCCTTCCGTTAGTAGACGAAATTTCCTATATATATCTAATTATTATTTTTACTATCTAGATCATTTATCAACTTTTAACAAGTTCGTCGAGTCGTGACTTTTTCTCCCCTGTATTTAAAAACTCCTTTTCTTTTATTTCGTTTCATGTCCTTTTTTTATTTCTTTTTATTTCCCTTTTTTTATTTCTTTCTATTTCCCTTTCTTATTTCTTTCTATTTCCCTTTTTTATTTCTTTCTATTTCCCTTTTTTATTTCTTTCTATTTCCCCTTATTTTTTTTGTAAAGAAATTGTTGAGTACAAAAACGTCTTCACTAAAAATTATAAATATTATTATTTTTTTTCTAATTTCGGTAAAAATTAATTTTGTATTTATTAAAATTTATTATTGGGGCAAAAATAAATTTAACAGTGCAGAATTTGCTGACATTTCTCCACGTTTGGAAATCAGATTCCACTTTTCTCAGAGTGATACGGGATTCGTAAATGAAACCCAAGGTGATGTTTTCTCTTTCGACGAAAACAACATTTGATAATGTAAGTGAAGAGAGAGAGAGAGTAAGAGAGAAAAGTTGAAACATGCGTGGTAAATTTACATTCCGGAGAATGCAAGAAGAATGACGTAATATATATAGTGTTCGAGACAGTACAACGGATATGTGTGATAAAAGTGACAGTTGAATTCGAGTTTATTTGAATTAAACGAAATGTTCCCATTCACTTTCATTCGTCACAAGACAAATACGAAAGTTCGAATAGTTTAAATTTATAACTCATCTTCATTGTCTAATTCCGTCTTTGTTTATAAATAAAATTTTCCTCTTAAATTTAATCAATTCATTAGACAGAAAATTGAATTCATTTTCTTTATGAACAATTTTCACTTATTTATTAATAAATTTAGTAGATAGAACATCTGCTTTCGAAATAATTTAATTTATTCAATTTTCATTTAATTTCCATTGAAATTTTATAATTTAGTTTTAAAATTCCTATTCAAAATAATTAAATTTCTATTTACTTCAGAATTATTTAGTATTTTATTTCATTTTTTTTTTATTTTCATTAATTGAATAAATAAGAGATTCAATAGAGAATTTGTATACTCAAAATAAATTTCAAATGAGAATCCTTTAAAATCTAAATTTATTAAAAAAGTAAATAAATATTATATAAATAGAATCGGAATAAAAATCAAATCAAAAATTGAAAACTGAATGGAAATTGAATAAAATTCAATTTTATCGAAAAGTTGTCTACGAAAATCGAGTTTAAGGAAAATTTCGATCCGCCGAACCGGAACTGAAATTCATTATTATATTATTAATTTCCATCCAACTCCCAGGACTAATTGATTTTAAAACAGGATCATTCATAATTAGCTCAAAAAAATATCTGTTCCATGTGCTAGAATTTTTAACTCCACCCCTGCAAAAGAGAAAAAAAAATGATCCATCAACTTTAAGATAATTAGATCTGCACAGATGTGAATTGAAAAAAATGGTTTTTTTATCCAAATTCACAATTTTCAGTCCGAGTTTTATTTAATTTCTTAAAAGAATTCAATTCTTATTAAGAAAAAAATTTGATAACATTTCATAAATAAATTTTTAATTCCATTTAACAGGAAACACGATTTTTTTTAAATAAGAGAAATTTTTAGTAAAATTCAAATATTTTCAAAACTTTCAATTAAAATGATTAAAAAAATATTGTTTTCGTTCTATTTGCCTTATTTTATTCCTTTCAAAAAAATTCAAAGAAATTCTTTGTAAAATTGAATTATTTTCAATTTTCTCAGTTAAAATTATAAAAAACCAATTTTTTTTTAAATATTCAAAGAAATTCTTCGTAAAATTCAAATATTTTCAAAACTTTCAATTAAAATGATAAAAAAACTATTGTTTTCGTTTTATTTGCCTTATTTTATTCCTTTCAAAAAAATTCAAAGAAATTCTTTGTAAAATTAAATTATTTTCAATTTTCTCACTTAAAATTATAAAAAAACTTTTTTAAAAAAAAATATTCAAAGAAATTCTTCGTAAAATTCAATTATTTTCAAAATTTTCAATTATAATTATTAAAAAGAATTCCATTATTATTTTCTATTTCTTTTAATTAAAAAAGTAAATAAAAAATCAATAATTTTGAATATAAATTTTTATTGAAATTCTTGAAAGAATTCAATTATTACCGCAAAATTTGCTTAAATTCCAGAATCAAATTTTAAATTACAATTAATAACAGACATGATTATTTATAAAAGTTGAAAGCAATTCTTCGAAAAATTCAAGTATTTGAAAATTTTTCAATAAAAATTATTAAAATACTATTTTTCCCACAAAACTGAAAATTTCTTTAAGTAAAATTCAATTATTTGACAATTTTTCAATCAAAATTATTAAAATACTATTTTTTTCACAAAATTGAATTTTCTTTCTAGTAAAATTCAATTATTTGAAAAGTTTTGAATAAAAATTATAAAAATGCTATTTTTTTACAAAATAAAACATTTTTTTTAGTAAAATTCGATTATTTGCAAATTTTTTAATGGAAATTATTAAAAACTATTTTTTTTCCAAAAAATTCAAAGAAATTATTAATAAAATTTAATTGTTTTCAAATTTTTTCAATAAATTGATCAAAAAACTGTTGTTTTCGTTTTATTCACCTTGTTTTATTTTTTTCACAAAACTCAAAGAAATTCTTGGAAAAATTCAATTTTTTTCAAAATTTTCAAATAAAATTTTTTAAACAATTCCAATAGGTATTGTTTTTTTTATTTTAATCAAAACAGTAAATAAAAATTCAGTAACTTTGAATATAAATTTTCTTCTAAATTTATTATTGAAATTGAATTGTATAAAATTCGAATATTTTTATAAATAATAATATTTTTCTTAAGAATTCAATTACTTTAAGAAAATTTTGATAAAATATGATAATAGTTCAATTATCTTCATAAATAAATTTTTTTTTTAATAAGTAATTCAATTATTTTCAGAAATAATAAAATTCTTTGACGAAATTCAATTATTTTGAAGAATTTTCTTAAAATACTTTTTAATAATTCAATTATTTCTATAAATAAAAAATATGACCACTGAAATTCAATTATTTTGAGAAATTGGAATAAAATAATTAGGAATAAATTTTTTTTTTTTAATAATTCCCTTAGTTTTAGAAATAATAAAATTCTTTGACGAAATTCAATTATTTTGAAGACTTCTCATAAAATACTTTTTAATAATTCAATTATTTATATAAATAAAAAATTTTGCCACTAAAATTCAATTATTTTGAGAAAGTAGAGTAAAATAATTTAAAATAAATTTTTTTTTAAATAAATCAATTATTTTAAAAATAATAAAATTCTCCGGAAGAATTTCTCTGAAAATTTATTTCTAGAATTAGTTTATTTTTGAAAAAATTAAAATAAAATCAAATAAAATGCTTTTTAATAATTCAATTACTTTAAGAATAATAAAATTTTCTGGAAGAATTTCTCTAGAAATTTATTTGTAGAATTAGTTTATTTTTAAAACAATTAAAATAAAATTTCAGAAAATTCCTTTTAACAATTCAATTATTTTAAAAATAATAAAATTCTCCGAAAGAATTTCTCTAGAAATTTATTTTCGAAAAAAAATTAAAATAAAATCCAATATTATTCTTTTTAATAATTAGAAATCACTCTCTGGAATAAATTTATTCGAAAAGATAGTAAAATAGAATCGACTAAAATTCAATTATTTAAAAATTTTCCACCCCTGAAAAAAGGGGGAGGGGGAAATAAATCATCCATTATAAGATAATTAGATCCACACAGATGTGAATCGAAAAAAATAATATTTATCCAAATCCAAATAAATGTAAACAATAGAAAAATTGATGCTGCGCTAGTTTATGTGTAACAAAAGGAGTGAAAAAAAAATTAGTTTTTTTCTCCACCGCACACAGCAGAAGACCGTGTGTGTGATTGGGAGAGTTTGAGGGGGTGGTTTCTGAAACTGATGGGATAATATTAAAAGTCCGCAAAGCCATCTGTGTGGCGTGGCATATGCTTATGGCATGTGTACTCACATATAGTGTCCTAAAGATATTGTGTGCCTGTTAGCCTCCCCCATTATTGTAGCACGAGTGCATGACACACGAAGCCGACTACTGGGGTGAGGGTGGAGGTAAAAGGGGGGAGACTATGAGCGAGAGAGAAAAAAAGAGAGTGAGTGAGAGAGAGAGAGAGAGACATTTTTCAAGGGGTGTAAGGGGTCCTGCATCGTGTATGCAGCTGCCTAAGGGGCTCAAACACCATTCGTAATATATGTATACATATATAAGTATAAGGTGAGGAAAAGAAAAAAAAATTTCTCTCTCTCTCTCTTTTTTCTTATTATAAGTTTTTAGTGTTCAAGGGTCATGCACTGAAAGAAATACCCGCACAGGACACAATTCCAGGAATTAAGAAAAGTCTCCTTGCATTTTTTTTTCTTTTTCTTTTTCTTTTTCTCTTTCTCTTTAAAAAAGAAAAAAATAAACTATTCTTCCAAGATCCGGTTGTGAATGCGGCATTTTTTTTATGACACTAAAAAGCGCACGGCTCCTTCCCTTGACTTCATTTTTACGATCCTAAAAAAATAATAATAAAGTTGAATAATTTTTACACTCTTTTTTTTTCAAAACCGCAACAAGTAAATGTTAATTTTATGGGAAATAAAATGGAATTATTGGTGTAATTTTGCTACCACTATAATTGTACTTCTGTTTTTGTATAATTTTTTCCACTGCTTTTTATTTATTTATTTTTTTTTTGCTCGTATTTCTTTAATAGAAGAGGTAGAAATTTTTATTTTCTTCTTCGTAAAAAATAAAAAGAAATTGGAAATTTTATTCATTTTTGTAGAAAAAAATGATACAAGGTAAAAATGTTATTCTGTTTTGTAAAAAAAATGAAAATAAGGTAGAAATTTTGATTTTTTTTGTAAAAAAAAATGAAAAGAAGTAGAAATTTGGTTTTTTGTACAAAAAAAGAGAAAAGAGGAGAAATTTTGATTTTTTGTATAAAAAAATGAGAAAAAAGGAGAAATTTTTATTATTTTGTACAAAAAAGAGAAAAAAGTAGAAATTATGATTTTTTGTTCAAAAAAATGAGAAAAAAGGAGAAACTTTTATTATTTTGTATAAAAAAGAGAAAAAAGTGGAAATTATGTTTTTTGTACAAAATAATTTCAAATTTTTGAAAACAATTAAATTCTCCAGAATAGAATAATTCGACTAATTTAACTGCGATTGTGATTAAACACCTTGAATTCAATCAACATCGCACTGAAATTAATTAAATTCTCCTAAAGAATTTTATCAAACTTTTTTTTAAATAATTGAATTCTTGCGAAGAATTTTATTACTTTTAAAAAATAATTAAATTATTAAAAAGAATTATATTTAAATTTCTCAAAATAATTGAATTTCAGCAACGAATTGTATTATTTACGAAAATAATTGAAATCCTGCGACGAATTTTATTATTTATAAAAATTCTCCAAATTAATTGAATTTCTTCAAAAAAATTTTACTATTTATGAAAATAATTGAATTCTTTTGAAAAATTCTATACAAATTGTATAAAATATTTCAATTTCTGCGAAGGATTTTATTATTTATCAAAATAATTGAATTCTTGTGACGAATTTTATTAATTTAAAAAATAATTGAATTATTAAGAATTATATTTAAATTTTTTAAAGTAATTGAATTTCAGCAACAAATTTCATTATTTACGAAAATAATTGAAATTCTGCGAAGAATTTTATTATTTATGAAAATAATTGAATTCTTTTGAAAAATTTTATAAAAATTGGATAAAATAATTCATTTCCTGTGAAGAATTTTATTATTTATTAAAATAATGAAATTCTTGCGAAGAATTTTATTATACTTTTAAAAATAATTGAATTATTAAAAAGAATTTATATTTAAATTTCTCAAAATAATTGAATTTCAGCAACGAATTTTATTATTTACGAAAATAATTAAAATTCTGCGACGAATTTTATTATTTATCAAAAATTCTCCAAATTAATTGAATTTCTTCAAAAAAATTTTACTATTTATGAAAATAATTGAATTCTTTTGACAAATTTTATAAAAATTGCATAAAATAATGGATTTTTTTTAAAGAATTGATTATTTATTAAAATAATTGAATTCAAGCGACGAATTTTATTACTTTTAAAAATAATTGAATTATTAAAAAGAATTACATTTAAATTTCTCAAAATAATTGAATTTCAGCAACGAATTTCATTATTAACGAAAAAATTGAAATTCAGCGACGAATTTTTCTTATTTATCAAAAATTCTCCAAATTAATTGAATTTCTTCTAAAAATTTTACTATTTATGAAAATAATTAAATTCTTGCGTAGAACTTTATTATTATTTTTGAAAATAATTTAATTTTTCCAATGAATTTTGTTATTTTAAAAATAATTGCATTTTCGCCATTAATTTTATTCATATTTTTGAAAATAATTGAATTTTTTAGAAAGAATTTTATTATTTATTACAAT
The DNA here is from genome assembly GCA_032873175.1 of Leptopilina drosophilae. Taxonomy (NCBI): domain Eukaryota; kingdom Metazoa; phylum Arthropoda; class Insecta; order Hymenoptera; family Figitidae; genus Leptopilina; species Leptopilina drosophilae. The sequence goes on along the minus strand of CM065485.1, from coordinate 42,233,574 downwards.
AATTGAATTTTAGCGTTGAATTTTATCACTTTTCTAAATATTGAAATTATTAATAAGAAATTTATGAAAATTCATCAAAATAATTGATTTTCAGCAAAGAATAAATTTTATTATTAATGTAAATAATGGAATATTTATTTGAGGAATTTAATCAAAATTATCTTAACAATAAAATTGAATTCTTATTAAGAATTGTTTCAAATTTTCGAAAAATAATTGAAACAAAAATTAATAATTTTGAAAAAGTATTTATTATTTATTGAAAAGAATCATTGATAATTTTTTTTACTTTTGGTTCCAAATTTTGTATATTCGAAAATTGAATATTATAAACTTTTTTCAGTCAAATAAAAAATACTCGTAATATTTATTTTCAGTCTTATTAATTAATCACCGAATTCAATCCACAAAAATTGTACCGAAATTCCTCTGGAAAAATTTTCCCTTCGAACAGTGACGTTGTCTCCTGTCGAGTTTCATGGAGACTTATATTTAAATCACCATAAAAGTTCGAACCATCATTTTAAAATTAGCATTCACGCCAAAAAAACCGGTTCTGGTACGTATATATTTATTCTTCTTGTTGCCATGAAGAACACTTGCGGGATACATTTTTAAAAGCCCGCGGAGGGAAAAAAGAATATTTTCACATATCGTATTACGCAAGTATAGGAAGGTACCTGAGGTTTCTATTAAAAAAAAAATAAAAGGAATTCATCCGCATGAGAAAGTATATTGTTTCTTAAATTCTTTCGGGACTGGGAAAAAATATTATCCCCTGGCTTCTATGTGAAAAATTATCTTAGTGACGAAACAATTACTACAATTTTTTTTAAGTAATATTTTCAGTGAATTTTCTTTTTTGCTCCAATCGATTTTGAGTCAAAAAAAAATTCTTCCAGAGTTCCTATCAATTTTGGATGAAAAATTAATTTTCCGTGGGGGATTTTTTTTTCATCGCAATTGATATTCAAAAAAAGAAGTAATCTGGAAAATAAAATTGGAATTTCAAAAAGAAATAAATTTACTAGCTCATTGGAACGTTCTTGATAGAAATTTAGAGACTAAAAAACCAAAAATCGTAGAAGAGACAAGTAAATTCGAAAATAGAAAAGGGGAATCTTTTTTCGAAAAAAAAGTCAAGAAGCAGATGAATATTCCTAACAAGATAAATATTCCTAACAAGATAAATATTCCCAACAAAATTAATATTTCTAACAAGATTAATATTCATAACAAGATCAATATCCACAAATTTCCTCAAAAAGAACATTTTCATATTCTCCAGGTGCAAAAAAAAAGGAAAAACGCCCCAAACAAGAAAAATGAAGAAATCCATTAAAAGTCAAGAAAAAAAGAATTCAAAAGATCGAACTGATTAGGAAAAAAAAGCAAATTTTCCATTTTTTTGAAAATGACCAGCACAACATTAACATCTGTCTTCCCCTTTTTTTTAACACATTGTGTAGTAGAAGTTTGTATTTGAATTTCAAAAGCCATTTAAAGATCGGCCGGCAGACAAGACGGGGCACGAGCACACACACACATTTTTCTTTTTAATTTAAAAAAATTCCAATTTATCGTCTCGGCGCGGTCTTGCCTTCGTCTTTCCTTCAACCCCCGAAAACGGAAGGAAGTCTAATGGTGGCAAACTGATAGCAGCTGTTCCCCTATATATACATGTCTACTCTCTATGGATACAACAATGGACGATCCTGCTCTTATAGGGGAGACACGAATACCGAATTGTAAATTTGCCAAGGGGTTGTTTCTTGCGTTCAGTCTTGCGTCAAAATTTTTTGAGGAATGAAGACTAAATTTCGCCATCGATCCAAGAGAGAAAAGAAGAAAAAAAGAGAAATAAGAAGAAGAAAAGAGAAAAAAGAAGAAGAAGAGAAAAGGGAGAAGAAAAAAGGGAAGAGGAGAGAAAAGAAGAGAGAAAAAATAGGGAAGAGGAGAAAAAAGACAGTGAGAAAAGAGAGAGAGAAGAGAAAAAAGATAGAAGAGAAAAAAGAGGGAGAGAGAAAAGAGAAGAGAGAGAGAGAAAAAAAAGAAAAGAGGGAGAAAAAAAGAGAAAAAAGAATAAATAGAAAAGGGATGAGAAGAGAGTAAAAAGGGAAAAGACAAGATAGAGAAAAAAATAGGGAAGAGAAGAAAAGAGAGAGAAAACAGAGGGCAAAGTAGAGACGAGAGGAAAAAGAAGAGAAGGAACGATTGAGAATCGAAAAAAAAGAGGAAAGACGTTCTTCACTATCATCCTGTTATTCCTTGCATTATTTTTTCCCAATCTAGACGTGGCGCTTAGAGAGAAACTTAAGAACAAGCTTGAAAGTTTCTGAGGGGTAGTTTTGACAGACGAGACACAAGACTTTGATTGCATACATCTGCTCTCCTTTATTTTCGGCGCATTCGAGGTCAGCATGGGGTGTTTTTTTTCTCCTCCTCTCTTCGTCAAGTTCAATTTTTACGTAAACTTCTTCCTCTCTCTCTCCCTTTCACTTATTTCATAAAGCTGAGTCTTAATTCTTCAAAAAATTACTCCTCTTCAAAAAAGTATACACTTCAAATTCAAATTAATTTTTCAAAAAATTTCTCCTCTTCAAAAAAGTATATACACTTCAAATTTAAATAAATTCTTCAAAAAATTTCTCCTGTTCATAAAAGTATATACACTTCAAATTCAAATTAATTTTTCAAAAAATTACTCCTCTTGAAAAAAGTATACACTTCAAATTCTTTCTCTCCTCTTCTCTAAATTATTTTTCTTCAAAAACTCCTCCTCCTTCTTTATATTATACGCTAAACTATTGAAATGTGTCACACGGTCGAAATGTTTATTCATAGAGAAGAAAAACAGCTTCTTCGTATTCTTAAGAATTCATTTTTTTCCATTCAAACGACGACTTTCATTCATCTTTATAAACTCTCCTCGAAATGAGCGTAAACTTCTGCCTTAGATTGATAACTATTTATCTGTTCCTTTGAAAGAGTGCAATATCTGAAAAAGCAGACTCGAGTGATTATTTGCCATAATTTCAAATTCAAGAGTGTGAAAAAATATAATTTACTTTTTCCTCTTTATAAAAATATGTAAATTAATTGTCATATCCGAATTTCGAACATTTTTACTGATATTTTCGGAGCAATTTAATTATTTTTCAGAATAATAAAATTCTTCCCAGAAATTAAAATTTTTAAAAAATACAATTTTAATGAAATTTCTCGAAAGAATTGTATTAATGTCATTAAGAATAAAATTTGTCGCGGAAATTCAATTATTATGAGAAATTTTGATAAAATTCTTTATAATATAATTATTTTTATAAATTCTAAAATTCTTCGTTGAAATTCAATATTTCGAATAATTTCCAAAAACTTTGTTTAATAATTCAATTATTTTAAAAAATAATCAAATTTATCGCAAGAATTCAATTATTTTGAGAAATAATAGAATTTTTCGAAAGAACTCAATTATTTTGAGAAATTTGAGTAAAATTAATTATTTTTAAAAATTTTTGTTAAAATTCTTTGCAATGATTCAATTATTTTTATAAATTCTAAAATTCTTCGTTAAAATTCATTATTTAGAATAATTTTCATAAATTTTGTTTAATAATTCAATTATTTTTCAAAATAATAAAATTCATCGGAAGAATTCAATTATTTTGAGAAATAATAGAATTTTACGAAAGAATTCAATTATTTTGAGAAATTTGAGTAAAATTCATTTTAATAATTCAATTATTTCATAAATAATTAAATTTTTTTGCTGAAATTCAATTATTTTGAGAAATTTAAGTAAAATTCATTTCAATAATTTAATTACTTTCATAAATAATAAAATTTATTTTAATAATTGAACTATTTTCATAAATAATAAAATTCTTCGCTGAAATTCAATTATTTTGAAGAATTCTCATAAAATTCGTTTTAATAAATTAATTATTTTTATAAATTATAATATTAGTCACAGGAATTCAATTACTTTTCATAAGTTAGAAAATTTGTCCCCGAAATTCAGTTGTTTTGAGAAATTTTTGTAAAATTCTTTACAAGAAATCAATTATTTTCATAAATAATGAAATTCTTTTTTGAAATTCATTTATTTTCATAATAAATCAAATTCGTTGTTAAAATTCAATTATTTTGAAAAAATGTAACAAAATTAGTTTCAATTATTCAATTTGGAAAAATTTCATGAAATATCTAGAAAAAAATCAATAAATTTGTTTTAATAATAATTTTGCAAAATATTGAATCATTTAAAAACTTTTTACATCATTATTAGTTCGAAAGTTTAATTAACTTTAAAAAATTAATTTAATTGATTTTTTAAAATTAATTTTGAAATTAAGTTTCGAAATATTTGACTATTAGTTATTTTTTGTACTATTTAAATTAAAGTAATTTGCATTTCCTACAAAAAAAGTGGTCTTTTGTTGCAATATTTGGAATAAAAAGCCGATTAACCGCATTTTTCGGAAAAAATCATCTTTTTGGAAAACTGTCGAAAAAAATTTCGGAAAATTAAGAAATTAGTTGGAAAAAGTCCACAAAATCATCTTTTTGGAAAACTGTTGAATAAAAGTTTGGAAAATTAAGAAATTAGTTGGAAAAAGTCCACAAAATTATCTTTTTGTAAAAATAGTTGGAAAAAAGTCCACAAACTCGAAGAAAATAGTTGCAAAAGGCGAAAAAGTGGAGAAAATCAAACTTCCGTGGAATTTTAGTTGAAAGCGGAAATCTAACAAGTTAAAAATTAAAATTGAAAATACCTAAATTTCCAAAAATCAGAAATTCGACTTTAGAAAAAAATTCCCATGCACTCCCTACATTTAGGGGTAAGCCTTCAATTGCCCATCATCGCCATTATCCCAATTTACTACTAAACATCGAAACTAAGTTTCCGATTATAAAATTAATTTCGTCTCCTTTTTTTTTCATTTTGCACTCCCCTATTGGCCATTCCCACGGGGGAGTGAAGGATTCACATGAAAAATATTCATCGCACTTGTCATGGGAACGAGCAAGGGTCCCCCTTTTTTTATTTTTTGATTCTCCCTTCTTGAAGAGAGCCGTCTCTCTCTCTCTCTCTTTTTCTCTCTATGTATATGTGTGAGCTGGTTTACACCATATGTCAGAAAGTATAAGGAAGCTTTAAAATATAAGGAACCTTACGTCACCCTTCTCTTTTTCTCTCTCATAGTCGTCCCTCTTCAAAAAAAAGGACACACGGTTTTGTCCCTTTGCGCATGAGCAGAAACAATTTCTCACTTGGGAAAAAAAAGAAGACCTACACTACTACTAGGTCTCTCTCTCTTTCTCTCTTTTTAAGCATTCCTATAACTTCGTGCCAGGTGGTATAAGCGGACTACATCCAAAATGAAAGTCACCAACATAAACTGCTCTGCATTAGTGTTGTATATATATATATGTGTATTATTAGGGAAGTTAGGTCCAAGGGAAGTTGGGGTAAATTTTTGTACCACGGGTCTTTCACGTCAGCATTGTTGTAATGGTTAAAGGTATATGAAAAAGAGAGGACAAGTTGCCCCAGGGGGGGACAAAAAAATGCTTCTGATACTTTGACAGTAGTGGAACAATTGACAAGTGACCGGAGAATTAAATCAAGTATACGGGAGGAGACCTAATTTTTGCCCTTTTTTTCCAAATCATTGATTTAATACTTTTCGAATATTTCAAATTACGAGGGAAATATTGTACTTTTCGATTCTAATTTTCGAGGGAAATATTCTTCTCCCGTCATTTATACAGTTTCTCTCTGTTTATACCAAAGGGATTTAATTTCCCAGCGAAATATTTTTCAGCTCTAATTTCAGAGTGAAATAATTTTAACTTTGGACAAAATATTTTGCAAATCCAATTTCAAGATGAAAGAATTTCAATTTTTGTGCAAAATATTTTTCAAAGCCCCTTTTTAGAACGAAATTTATTCCAAGATTAAATTTCCAAAAGAACTCTTTATGAATTCTCCTTCTTCTTCTTCTTCTTCTTCTTCTTCTTCTTCTTCTTCTTCTTCTTCTTCTTCTTCTTCTTCTTCTTCTTCTTCTTCTTCTTCTTCTTCTTCTTCTTCTTCTTCTTCTTCTTCTTCTTCTTCTTCTTCGTAAATATTTCTTTCAGAAATTGAAACTAATATTTCGTTCGAAATTTGAAATATTCGAAAAATTAGAGAAATTAAAATCGAAAAATATATTTCGTTTGCAAATTCAAATAATTGAAAAATATTTCGTTCAGAAATTAAAATAATCGAAAAACATTTCGTTTGGAAATTGAATAAATTCGAGTAACATTTCTTTCGAAAATTGAAATATTCGAAAAACATTTCGTTTAGAAATTGAATAAATTATGGGGCCAAAGTTTTGAACGTTCAAATGAAGGAAATTTTTTTTAATTTAAGTTTTTTTGAAAATTACTGTCGAAAAATGAAAGATAATTGACATTAAATAATATTTAGTTTGACATTAATTTGTTTTAATCTCAAAAATAATTAAATAAAATACGAATTAGAAGAAGTAAAAAAAATATTGTCGTTCAATTGAACGTTCGAAACTTTAGGAACATAATAAATTCGAGAAACATTTCTTTCAAAAATTGAAATATTCGAAAAACATTTCATTTGGAAATTGAATAAATTCGAGAAACATTTCTTTCAAAAATTGAAATATTCGAAAAAGATTTCGTTTGGAAATTGAATAAATTCGAGAAACATTTCTTTCAAAAATTGAAATATTCGAAAAACATTTCGTTTAGAAATTGAATAAATTCGAAAAACATTTCATTTAGAAATTGAATAAATTCGAGAAACATTTCTTTCAAAAATTGAAATATTCGAAAAACATTTCGTTTAGAAATTGAATAAATTCGAAAAACAAACATTTTGATCAATGATTTGGAAAAATTAACGCAAATTCGAACAAAATTCGCATTCGGAAAAGAAATAAACAAAATTCCTCCATTCGAAAGTTAGGAATTTTAGAGAAATGATTAAATAATCAAAATCAAGGAATAAAAAAGGGAAATAAAAAAGAAGGAGAAACAATACAAAAAGGGAAAGAAAAAAGAAACGAAATGAAAATAGAAAGGGAAAGAAACGTGAAAGGGAAAAAAATAAAAAGAGAAAGAAACGAGAAAGGAAAAGAAAAAAGAGAAAAAGAAAAAACGAGGAAAAATAGAAAAAGAATGAAAAAAGTTAAGGAAAAAATAGAAAAAGAATGAAAAAAGTTGAGGAAAAAAGAAAGGAAAGGGAAAGGAAATAGAAAAGGAAAAAAAATAAATAGAAAAATTACAGTAAAAAGAAAGGAAAGAACAAAACCGGGACAAACTGATACAAGTGCCATTAGCGGCAATAAGTTGAATTCGCCTTCGTGAAAAATAATGAGAGCAGTCGATAATTCGAAAGGTATGTAGGCATTTATACACAACATGAACCTGAGTTTGAGAAATTTGTGTCCACGTTTGTTCGAAGGCACAAGGCAATGGATAACGCCATGTCGCGGAAATATGAGAGCTTTCTCTCGATGTATGTGTTTAAAAGATAGGGGAAGTTGGCAGCACGAGAGAGTGTAAGGGCAAATCGAGGCAGGTGGTGACCAGATGTCGGGACTTATTCCACCCTGTGGCTATCAGATACTACATGTATCCACGTCAAGGGAGAGACTCCGTCCTAACATTTTTCTGAGTATAACAGTATTATTATTTATTCCTCGTGCTAATAGGATCTTCACAAGCCTTTTCTCTCTCTTTTTCTATCTCTCTCGCTCTCTTTCTCTATCTTTATCTCTTTCTCTATCTTTTTCTCTTTCTCTATCTCTTTCTCTTTCTGTAGACACAGAGAGAATAGAAATTCCCTTTTTCGAGTTCAATGCTCGAAAAACAATAGCGCCCTGAGAAAAATTCTCCTTCGACGACAATCGTCCAATTTTTGCGACTCCGAAATCTCCTCCTTCTTCTCTATTCACTTCCTGTTTGTCTAATCATTTCATTCTCTAGTGGATCGAAAATTACCCATTTCTTCTCCTATTTACTCTCTAATATTTCTATTAATTTGGATTTAATTTGGATTCTTCTTTCGAACTTTTTCGAAAATTGCCAAAAGGAGCAAAATTGTGAAACGTAGAAAAATTAGCTGAAAAATTAAACAGACAATTAATTTTGTTTCGTTAAATTCGAAATGAAAATTTAGAATGAAAATTCCGCCAAAAATTCGGAACAAAATTCAAGAATTTCGTCGAAATACTTTCGTTCTGAATTTTTACAGTATTTTGATTGATTAATTTTCCTTTCGATTGACAAAAGAAATTTCAACTATAGAAGAAAATTTCGGGAGAAAATTATTTAGTGCGCAGGGGAAATTAAAAATTTTTTTTTTACAAATTTTCATTCGAAAAAATAGATTTCGTCGAAATACTTTCGTTCTGAATTTTTGCAGTAGTTTGATAAATTTTCCTTTCGACTAACAAAAGGAATTTGTACTAAAATAACATTTCGGGAGCAAAAAATTATTTAGTGCAGGAAAATTTAAAATTTGGTACATACAAATTTTCGTTCGAAAAAATAGATTTCGATATTTGCTGGTAATATTTTCATCCTTTTTTAGTAATTCGCTATAATTTTTCTGCAATATTCAGTAATTCTAATAAAAATTCTCTAATTAGTAGTGATACTTCAGAAATTATTCATTAATTAAAAATTCACCACAGCGAATTTTTCATCTCTGCACCAATGTTTCCATTTCGAGTTCATTGACTCCAATTCTTTTTTTTTTTTTTTGTTTATTTACATTCCCAATAAAATCATTATCAGTATTATTGACCGATAATTCGAGAGTGTAAATAAAAACAAAGAGTCTATTTGTTTGGGGAAAAAAAACCTTGGAAAATTTGCAGACAAAACACTCGTAGCTCTATAATAATATTTACCATTTCTTTTCGATTTAAATATTTAAATTCCCTCTGCAGAAAATTGTTCATAAAAAAAGAAGCTAATAAATTAAAAATGTCATTATTAAGTGATAGTTGATTAAAAATTATTATCTCTGCAAATAAAAGTGTAAATTTATAAATGAAGTGTTAAATTTAAAGAAATTTGCAAACGAGCAATTATTTTTTCATGTACACGATAAATAATAAATGAATAAATAAATAATAAATTCTAAATGTACAATTTGCAATGGAAAAAATTTTTAGCTAGAGAACAATTAATTTCTTATTACTCCAAAAAAATATTGTCCTTATTGCATTTTTCTTCTTTAATAAAAATTAGGTTTATAATAACAAATTCTAATTTAAATTATTGTAATTAAATAAAGGCTCAAATAATAATAATAATTACAATAATTGAATTGAAAAATAAATTTAAAGCTATGAAAAAATGGGGGACTAACTCTTAATAATAATAATAATAATAATAATAATAATAATAATAATAATAATAATAATAATAATAATAATAATAATAATAATAATAATAATAATAATAATAATAATAATAATAATAATAATAATAATAATAATAATAATAATAACAACAAAAAATAATAAACTCCAAGTTTATAATTTATAGAAGAAAAATTAATTTTTTGCTACTCCAAAAGCAAATATTGTTCTTGCTGAGCTTTCCTCTTTTGTTTTAGTTATTGCATTTTTTTTGGAGTAACTCGTCTTATCTTTCAGGGAAAATTGGTCCAAAAAATATTGCAAAAAGTATGTACACACAATGCAAAAAGTAAAATTAATTACATCCACAATTGCAAGAATAGGTCAATCACCTCTTCTCGAATCTACAAGAAAATTGACATTAATTTCAAAACATCTTGAACTTTCTGCATTTTTCGCAAACTTCATAAACAAAATACTAAGTAAAAGACAAAAGAAAACAGAAAAATAGAAAACGAAACATAAAATAGAAAAAATAATGTAAAATGTAAAAATTTAGTTTAACAAAAAAAAAGGTGGAAAAAAATTGCACATCTTGAGAGAAAAATACATCGTGAAACCATTTGGCAACACTGCAAAAATAAATTCTGCTGGTACTTGCTATGCTATGACGGAACCAAGCAAAAGCAAAAGCAAAAGCAACCAAGCAAGTATAGACCTGTTTCTTCGAGTTCTCCTACCATTTCTTTTTCCCTCCCAATGACTATAAAGCTAATGGCAAAGAGAGGAAAGACAGAAAAAAAAGACTTACGCTTCAGTGGGTGGTGGCGAGTAAAACGAAGAATGGTAGGTATTGATATCCTGGATCTTAGCAGGTACGTGCATACCGCCCGGTATTAAATCCATTCTCAAAGAACTTAAAGAACGATGGTCCCTCTCTCTCTCTCTCTCTTTCTCTCGCTCTCTATTCACAGGATCTCCTCTCGTTTTTCCCAGGTTTAAATCCCGCCAAAAAAATGTGCGCAGGAAAATTCAATAGTTTCGTCCTGCCGTGAGCGGGAAAAGAGAAGAAGAAGAAGAAAAAAAGGAAAAATACTACACTATATCCATGGTTGTTGTATAGAAAATTTTTTCAGACATAAACACTTCTTCACAACAATTGGACCTCGGAATGCAGACTTTGCTCTCTACTCATCATTTTCATGGACCGATTTTCTCCAACTCCGTTTACTGTTTTCTTTCTCCTGAACAAAATATATCATTTATTGTTTATCAAAAATTCACTCTTTTTTAAAAAGACAATTATCAAAATAAAAACTTGGGAATAATTTTTCCAAAAAATTTTCTTTGGTATTGAAAAATTTTTTTCAATTAAAAAAATACGCGCATTTTTAAAAAACAGTCAACAACTTTCACTCAACACTATTTTCTTTTCCCTTTTTTTTCCGTTTTGTTTCCAACTTATTGATTCACATTTACGAGCGTAGAGCATGCGCGATTTCCCCTTTTTCTTGTTTCAACGAGAGAGCTTCCCTTTTACACACAAACACATACACACGGAAACACACACGGCGAATGCTATAAAAACACGCAAGCCAGAAAATAAATTATCAAATATAGTAAATTTCGAAAAAGTTTCCAATGTCTCGTTAAAGGAATGCGTGATGATTACGAAAAAAAAAATCTTTCGTAATAGTTCCGAGAGAATAGTGAGAAGAAAAGTGTAAAATTGAATAATATAGATCTAAACTTGAGAGTGGCTTGATTTGAACTGAAGGGCAATGAGACCGGGTGAAGCCGGGAAGGTCCGATCTTCAGTCCCACTTGATAATGGAGGGGGACAAACACCAGGACAAAGAGGGGACTGCAAGAGAAAGAGAGAGAGAGAGAGAGAAAGAATGGCTGGGGCACGAGCCAGAAACCCTCCAAAATCGAAAAGAACCGAAAAGTACCGAAAATTGTGTGTCGAGAGAGATAATAATCCCCCTTTTATGTTAAAAAACTGATCAATCTGCCCCAGTTAATTAAACATTAAATTATCATAAAAAAAATAATGAAGAAACAATTTTTTTCGTCCAAAGAAGCAAATTTTCAATTTTACGCTGTTTCTCTGTTGTCGATTTTCTCAACTTCTTTGTTTAAACAATCATACACTGCCTTTGGTTTCAATAATTTTTCTAAATTTTCTAAGATTCTAAACGTTTTCTAAACATTTAAAAATTACTCCTATTAAATGTCAATTTTTCGCAACAAAATTCTAATAAAAACAATATAATAGTAATAATAACAATAGTAATAAAAACAATAGTAATAATAACAATAGTAATAATAACAATAGTAATAATAACAATAGTAATAATGACAGTAATAATAATAGTAATAATAATAATTGCTATTATTAACATTGCAAACGAATTAATAAAGAATAATTAACATCCAGGCGCAAAACAATCATTTCGAAAAATAAAAAAACCTAACCTCTAATTATGAAGAAGGAACAGCATTGTTAAAAAGAAGAAAGCTTTATATTAAAATACAAGCAACTTTAAAAAGGTTTTTTAAACTTTAAAAATAATTACATTTCCACTTTTGGTGAAAAGGAACGAAACTCTGAAAATATCTTCCGAATGATGCGTGCGACTTGTAAAGCAATTAGATTTTCTAATTTTAGACTCATTTTGAAATAGAATTTTCACAAATGACTGCGATTAATGATATAACTAAAATTGATTTTTATCTCAAAGGAAGAATTATGTCAATCGAGAGCTTATGTAATTTTGCATTTAGGCAAACAAAACGGTTATTTTTTTTAATAGGAAAACTATTTCAAGCAGAACATTTTTTTTTATGAAAATTCGAGTTTTAAATACCCTTGATGCATTTAAAAACTGCATTCGCACATCTATATTAACCAAACAGGTCAAAAAAAAAGCGTTTCGATATCAATTTTATCAAAATGAGAAAAAAAACGGTTATAATCGTTATAGTGCAAGCGTTAGGATTCGAAACAATAGAGAGAAACAAAGCAATTTTTGCGCATGTAAAAACAAAAGCATCGAAACAATTAATCGCCATTAGGAGCATTGTTAGTTTTTTTTTTTGATAAACAATTATGACTTACTTCACAAAGTAAAACTTCATGCCACGTGTTTTTAAGTCCTCATCTCGTGGTTGAAATTTATCCAGACAATTCGATTTTTATAAAGTTGGATTTGTTATCTTCTTGGCTCTTCTTGTCGGGGGAATTCTTCTCGAAGCCGTTATTTTAACAGATGAAAATGGCATTGGTCACAAACACCTTTGATTTGAGAAAGAATTTTCTCTTATTTCAAACACGAAATTTTTGATAAATTCGAATTGATTTTGTCACATGGATTAATGGTTTAGTTACTTTACAATTAGAAATCCATTCCGGGGGGTATTAGCGAAGAAAAAAGGGAGTAGAAACCAAAATTAGACACAGTTAACTCACACCTCTTTGCGCCATTTTGTAAAATTGACTTGTGTAACGGAATTGATAAGCCGCCTTCCGATTGGTGGACAACTGGCGGCAAATTCAAATTTATTCGAACGATTTCTTTCAAACTGTCCAGTTATCAAGGTGTTTAGAAAAGTACTTTGTTTATTAATACGAATCACACTACTTTTTTTCAACTGTACTTTACAAGTACGTTCGATAAGTATTATTTAACACCTCGGTTTTATTTTTAAACAACTTTTGTTCTTCAGAGTTAGAATTAAATTGATAATTTCCATTGGAAATTCTTTTAGCCATTGTCCGACAAATTGAAAGTGTCCAATAAGATTACGCAATTCACTTGTTTATGCGCATGTGCACCCGAAGCAGTGTGAACCCACCGTAAGGATCACCACCTGAGGGCAAAGCAGTAAACGCAGTGAATAAAACATAAGGGGCGATTTATAAACCCAAAAAAAGAGTCTGGAAAAAAAACAAAAGATTGATTTGCAAGTGACATTTATAAAATTATAATTTGCTGTTATTTTTTTAATACTTAATTGAAAGTAAATTACAGTTTCAAGTGTTTACTGAGAGAACCAGAATGGATAAAATATTTCACGAGAAGGTAAAAATTGTTTAGAACGCATTTAATACGTTCAATGAATCATTTCTATTTATTTCCGTTTTTAACACGAGTAAATTGTTTTTGAAATAACAAGAGGTTCTTTTTTTCTATTAAAACCAACTAGCAAGAGGGTTATCTTTGCGCTCAACATTGTTTAAATGCACTTCTACAAGGACCGTATTTCAATGCAGTCGATCTTGCTAATTTGGCTCATCAAATGGACGAGGAGGAGAGATTGAGAATGGCAGAGTCTGGAGTCGACAGTGAAGATTATAGACAATTTTTAGAGGTAGAATTTATGAAAAAATGCCTTTTTTGAAATATTTTGTTTTGATGTTTGTTTTTGCGCATACGAAGTGGTGTATAACCTACATTTTCGGTTTGTTTCCCTTTCGGATATTTTGGTAAACTAAAATAATAAATAAATGGTAAATACGAATTATTTTTATGTAAATTCAAGTTTTAAAAAAAATGTTTGTTAATTTGATATTTTTCGTAAGTATTCTATTGTTTTGAACAATTTTGGCAACATTTCTTTCATAGACTTTAATTCATCGAAAGAATTTCATAATTGTCATAAATAATAAAATTCTTCGTTGAAATTCAATTATTTTGAAACATTTTCATAATTTTTTTTTAATAATTTAATTATATTTTTTTTAACAAGGAAATTGGTTGCAAAAATTCAATTATTTTCAAAAAGTAATCAAATTCTTTGAAGAAGATCAATTATTTTCAAAAAGTAACAAAAATTCTTTTAATAAATTAATTATTTTTATAAATTATGAAATTAGTCACGAGAACTCAATTACTTTTCATAAAAAATAAAAAAATTGTCCCCGAAATTCAGTTGTTTTGAGAAATTTCTGTAAAATTCTTTACAAGCAATCAATTATTTTCATAAAAAATAAAATTCTTTTAAAAAATTCAATTATTTTCAAAAAGTTACAAAATTCTTTGAAAAAAATTAAATTATTTTCAAAAAGTAATAAAATTTTTTAAAGAAAATCAATTATTTTCAAAAGAAATAAAATTCGTCGCAGAAATTCAATTATTTAGAAGAATTCTCACAAAATTCTTTTTAATAAATTAATTATTTTTATAAATTATACAATTAGTCACAGGAATTCAATTACTTTTCAAAAAATAACAAAATTTGTCCCCGAAATTCAGTTTTTATGAGAAATTTTTGTAAAATTCTTTACAAGCAATCAATTATTTTCATAAATAATAAAATTCTCTTTTGAAATTCATTTATTTTCATAATTAATAAAATTCATTGTTAAAATTGAAGTATTTTGAAAAAATGTAACAAAATTCATTTTAATTATTTAATTTCGAAAATTTTAATGAAATATCTAAAAAAAAGCCATAAATTTGTTTTAATAATAATTTTGCAAAATTTTGATTCATTTAAAAACTTTTTACATAATTATTTACATTGAAAGTTTAATCAGTTTTGAAAATTTTTGGCAATTAATTTTCAAATTAAGTTTCGTAATATTTGACTATTCGTCTTATTTTATACTATTTAAATTGAAGTAATTTGCATTTCCTAGGAAAAAAGTGGTCTTTTGCTGCTATATTTGGAAAAAAGTCGAACGAATTCAAATTTTTGCTAGTTTTCTTCAATTTCTTTGATATTTATTTGAATTTCTTTGAAAAATTCGGTCATTTGGGTTTATTTTCAAAAAGTAACAAAAATTCTATGAATAAATTAATTGTTTTTATAAATTATAAAATTAGTCACAAGAACTAAATTACTTCTAATAATATAATATAATAATATATAATATATAATAATAATAATAATAATAATAATAATAATAATAATAATAATAATAATAATAATTACTCAATTGGGGATTAAAATTTTTTTGTTTGATTTCTAGCAACCTTCGGGCAATGTGGACGATAGTGGATACTTTTCGGTGCAAGTTATCAACAGTGCTCTCGATTTTTGGGGTCTTGATCTTATTCCGTACAACAGTACGGAGCCAACAGCTTTGATGGCTCAAAGTGATCCGGCGTAGGTTTCAATTTTTGACAAAAATCTATTTTTGTGTCTAAAGAAGTGAAGTTTAATTTTTATTCGTTTGCAGACAAATGAAGGCGTATATCTGCAACTACAGGGATCATTGGTTCACAATTAGAAAATTAGGCACACAGTGGTTTAATTTAAATTCCCTGATGAATGGACCGCAACTCATAACAAACACATATTTAGCAATGTTCTTAGCTCAATTGATTCAAGAAGGTAAATATTTTTCTCGTCCTGTAAAGAAACATTTCTTTTCTTTTCCTTTTCCTTTTCCTTTTCCTTTTCCTTTTCCTTTTCCTTTTCCTTTTCTTTCCTTTTCTTTTCTTTTCTTTTCCTTTTCTTTTCCTTTTCCTTTTCTTGTCCTTTTCTTTTCCTTTTCTTTTCCTTTTCTTTTCCTTTTCTTATCTTTTTCCTTTTCTTTTCCTTTTCTTTTTTCTTTCTTTTTCGCATTTCTCCCTTTTTTTATTTTGCTTTCAAAAGAATATTTCCCTCTAACAAAATCTGCTTCTATTCAGGGTACTCAATTTTCATCGTGATTGGCAACTTCCCACCGTGCGAGGCAGACGAATATCTCCTGCGATATCCCGAGAAGCAGAGGCAAAACTCTGAGAATTCCAAAATAAACAAAAACCTCGAAAATAAACTCGACAACGAAGCAAAATTGCTAAAAACAGCATTGGAAGGAATCGGCGAAGTAAAAGTCCCATCATCACTGTCTCTAAACAATGCCAGTTGTTCATCATCATCATCCTCAGGTTCATCAAACAATCGAAGTTCCATCTTCACTAAAACCGAAACAGAAAAACCTTCAAAACTAGAGAGAATTATTCCTGTAATAACATTAGAGGGTTCTGAGCAAGAGGACGATGAGGATGCCGAATTACAGCGTGCACTACAATTAAGTTTGGAGGATGCAAACGACGATGTTAAAAATCCACTGGC
Source organism: Leptopilina drosophilae (assembly GCA_032873175.1). Lineage (NCBI taxonomy): Eukaryota > Metazoa > Arthropoda > Insecta > Hymenoptera > Figitidae > Leptopilina > Leptopilina drosophilae. Next base: position 42,217,111 of record CM065485.1, on the reverse strand, counting down.
ATTGCGTTTAGATTTAGCGTCAGATGAGAATGCAACACGTTTACTTGAAGAAGCTGAGAACGATGACGAGGAAGATGACGAATTGAGACGTGCATTACAATTAAGTCTCGAGGGTTTTTCATCGCCAACAACAGCAACCACCTCTGATCAAGATGAAGTTCGATGGCGTCATTTACCAATTCTCTCAATGTCTAGAACAAATACCGAATCAACTCAGAAATTAAATACATAACAATAGACTCTATTCTTGTTCATTCAGAAAAAAAACTAATGTTGTCTTTTATGATACATATATATTTATTTTCATTTTTGATTATTGTAATTAAAACTTAAAGGCTAACCTTGGGTAGCAGTGTTACTTTATATACTTTAATGAGAATATCGGATTTAATCCGGATAATAAAAAGTTCTATTTCACTTCTAATCGTGACTGAATATTTTCTTTCTTTAAAATTAAATTAATTAATTAAATCTTTTTAAAGTAAATTCGTTAATTGATAAAATCCCTTTAAAGTAAATTCATTAATTAATAAAATCCTTTTAAAGTAAATTCATTAATTAAATCCTTTTAAATTAAATTAATTAATTAAATCTTTTTAAAGTAAATTCATTAATTAATAAAATCCCTTTAAAGTAAATTCATTAATTAAATCCTTTTAAATTAAATTAATTAATTAAATCCTTTTAAATTAATTAATTAATTAAATCCTTTTAAATTAATTAATTAATTAAATCCTATTAAATTAATTAATTAAATCCTTTCAAATTAATTAATTTTTAGTTTTAAAATCTTTCCTTCAATCTAAATAGATTAATTTTTTTTAAATGAAAATTTACCCCTATTTTTCCAATAGTTAAAAAAATATATTTGTAGAAATATTATTTTCTTCCCCCGTAAACCGGTTTATAAATAAATCATCAAAATCACTTTTATTTAAAAACAAAATCGATACTATGCAATGTTACATTATGCACTTGTATAGATGAAAAACTAATAATAAACTCGTCACGTATAATCCTTGACAGGTGTGAATCATAATTCTAACTGAATCATATGATTAAAATTAATTTCCAACTTTTTGCGAGAGGAATTTTTTATTCGCTAGAAGCAATTTTTTATTCTACACTAATCGAAAATATTTTTAATAATAAAAACAGTTTTCAAATGCGAAACGTTTTATTTTTTTTTTTAATTTAAAAAAAGGGTTTTTCCGAAGGTGTTCGAAGTTGTACGAAAAGAGCCGACGACAAGTACAAACAAGACAACAAGAGAAGCAAAGCAAATAAGCAAACACGGCAAACACCCATCAAGAGCAATAGGTTATTTGTTTATTGGAGCGGCTTTGTGTTGAATTTATTTAAAAAAAAAAATGGGTTGTTGCAGTTGTGACGACGAAGAGGAACAACGTTCTGGACCTACACACATTCGAGGATGTACCGATATATTTTGGCTCGTTCTTTTCATTTTATTTTGGTCCCTAATGGTAATATAACCTAAAAATTATCAAACTTTTTTTCTCTCATAGTTTCGGATGATTTTTTATTAATAAAAATATCGTCGATTGATGGTTTTGATAAAATTGGCAAAGTATTATTATCGCTGAAAATTCGTTCTATTTCCAGTACATTTGTTTTGTTGTTTCACAAAGTTTTTTAAAGTAAACAATTAATGTCGCGTAGAGCGTTACTTTGCGACTTTCAATTGTTATTGATTATTAAAATCGTTAAAATAATAGAATAATTTCTTATATTGATTCATCAAGGGGGTATTTTAAGTATTTCTTATCCTCAATCTTGTTTTTTGCTACTTTTTTTAAAAATTATATTCGGAAGAATAGAAGTTATTTGTTATGTTTTGTCCCGCTCCGAAAAAATCAATTTTTGCACTAAAGTAAAATTACTTCTCTCAGATTCTAATCGCTGCGTTTGCCTTTGTTTATGGAAATCCAATAAGATTAATAAACGGCTATGATAGTTTCGGCAACACCTGCGGAGTGAAAAGTAATCCTAAATTTGGAAATATGGAACTATCCGGTCAGGATACGAGCGAGAAACCGTGAGTTTATTTTTTTTCCAAAACATTCTTATACTTTTTGTCCTTTTTTCGAATTTTTTTTCTTTTTGCATTTATTTTATTAAATATTTATCGTGTTTATATTTTTTACACTTTTTATACTCTTCGACAGGTATTTATTCTTCATGGACGTGAAGAATGTGAAAACATCATTGAAAATTTGCGTGAAAAAATGTCCGGACCGCAAATTGGATACAATGAATGATGTTTGTCAATTTTATCGAGAAACTGGCTCACAATTGTGTCACGATGGACCGGACAGTAATTTCAGTGCATGCAACAGTAGTAATAATAAAAATAAAACTGGCTCATGTCCGCGATTGCCGGTTTTCGACAGTATTTCCGTTTTGAATCGTTGTATTCCAAAGGCAGTTAAAGAAACGGCCGGTGCCATTGTTTCCAATTTATACGGAGTCCTCAATTCTTGGGATGTCATTGAACAAGTCTTGGGCGATTTGTACAAAACTTGGAGGGAAATTTTGGCCTTCGCATTTCTTGCTTTTGGTAATTGGGACCAAAAATTTAAACTTTATGAACTAAATTTCTGTTTATAAATTAAAATTCTATTTGCAAATTAAAATTCTATTTGCAAATTAAAATTTCTATTTATAAATTAAATTTCTATTTGCAAATTAAATCTCTAAATTAAATTTATATTTCCAAATTAAATCTCTAAATTAAATTTCTATTTCCAAATTTAATCTCTAAATTATATTTTGATTTGCAAATTAAATTTCTATTTTCAAATTCGATTTGCAAATTAAATTTCTATTTCCAAATTCGATTTGCAAATTAAATTTCTATTTCCAAATTAAATGTCTAAATTAAATTTCTATTTCCAAATTAAATCTCTAAATTATATTTCGATTTGCAAATTAAATTTCTATTTCCAAATTCGATTTGAAAATTAAATTTCTACTTCCAAATTAAATGTCTAAATTAAATTTCTATTTCCAAATTAAATCTCTAAATTAAAATTCTATTTCCAAATTAAATCTCTAAATTATATTTCGATTTGCAAATTAAATTTCTATTTCCAAATTCGATTTGAAAATTAAATTTCTACTTACAAATTAAATGTCTAAATTAAATTTCTATTTCCAAATTAAATCTCTAAATTAAATTTCTATTTCCAAATTAAATCTCTAAATTAAATTTCTATTTGCAAATTAAATTTCTATTTCCAAATTAAATCTCTAAATTAAATTTCTATTTCCAAATTAAATCTCTAGATTAAATTTATACTTAATTCGAATTAAATTTCTATTTCCAAATTAAATCTATATTTAATTCAAATGTTTCTTTTCCAGTTCGATTCTTTCGTTTTTAATTAAAAAACATTTTGTTTTTGTAATTTTCAGTTTTGTCTCTCTTGACGATTGCAATTTTCCATTTATTGGCGAGTGTCGTAACTTGGATTATAATGGTTCTTGTCAGTATTTCTTGCGTTGGTAAGTAAATCGTATTTTTATTTTTTAATTCTATTTTTTATTATGTAACTAATTTAATTTGAACTTATTTTTTAATTTCCAGCCGGCACGGGATTATTGTGGTGGACTTATTTTGATATAAAGAAGAACTTGGATAACACTGATGATTCACAGCTCCTTGAGGAATCGGTTCGAAATGAAAAGGCATTTTTGGCCTTCTCCATAATTGCCACAGTGATAACTGTAATTTTCTTTCATGATTTTCCCTTTTTTTCCTCGTTTGACAAATTAAAATTCGTTAATTTCTAAATTCTTTCCGTGATTTATTATAAATTTATTCTATTTATGTTTATTAATTTATTTTGGATTTAATTATTTTATTTCAGAGATAATTATTTCATTTCAGAGATAATTATTTTATTTTAGACGTAATTATTTTATTTTAGAGTTAATTATTTTATTTTAGACGTAATTATTTTATTTTAGAGCTAATTATTTTATTTAGAGTTAATTATTTTATTTAGAGTTAATTATTTTATTTTCAAATCATGTATTTTATTTTCAAGTCAATTATTTTATTTCAGATGTAATTATTTCATTTATAGGATTTATCAATCATTAAAGAGAAAAATTTCTAATTTCAGGTGGTGCTGTTCTTTTTGGTGATCACTCTTCGAAAGCACATTGGATTCATGACGACACTTTTCAAAGAGAGCGCCAAGTGTCTGGCTGAACTGCCCGGATTATTTTTCACACCTCTGCTGACATTTGTGGCGTTATTATTGTTCTTCGTTTACTGGGTGGCGGTCATTCTTTCTCTCGCAACTGCCAGTAATTAAAATGCTTAATTTTTTCGCAATTTAATTTTTATTTCACTGTCGATAAATGATAGTAAAATATTTTCCATTATTTTCAGATTATCCAGGAACAAAACCAGTGAAGGAATATGATAATTTTATATTCGATCCTGCATTCAATGAATCTGCAATTGCGAGGAGGAATTTCCCAGACGATCACAAAGTCCTTGAGATTGGACTCGATAATTATAAAAGTAATCTATTTCAATAATTTTTCTCTGTATTCTTTTCTAACTTTAAAATTTAGTTGAAAATTTAATATTTGGTTGAAAATTCGACTTAAAATGAATATTAATGTTTGAATTAATGATTAAAATGAATATTAATGTTTGAATTAATGCTTAAAATGAATATTAATGTTTGAATTAATGCTTAAAATGAATATTAATGTTTGAATTAATGTTCAAAAGTAATTATTTAAATAATTTCTGTTTATAAATTTCATTTGAAAGTTTTCCCTGATTGAAATGGTTTTCGTTGATTTTCAGCCTTCACATTTGTCGAATATGTCGATTCAACTTGGGTGAAGTACATGTGGTGGGTTTATATTATTGGATTGATTTGGACTTCAGAATTTATCAGCGCTTGTCAAAATATGGTAATTTCCGGAGCTGTTGCCCACTGGTACTTTAGGTAAGTGCGGGGATGGTTTTTTTCCCCTCCTTAAGTAGAGAGTAAATTTTATAATCAAATTCCAGTAAAAATTTTATTTTCAAATAATTTTCTTTATTACTCACGGAAAAAGAAATTAAAAAATTTCAGAGGCAAAGATGCGAGTCCTTCACCAGTTTGCTCAGCATTGGGAACATTATTCTGCTATCACTTGGGTTCCGTTGCCTGTGGATCATTTCTAATCACTCTCTTCAAATTGCCGCGTTTAATTCTCACCTTCTTGCATCAGAAGTAAGTTTTCATTTTGTTCAGAAGCTTTTTTTTTGGTAATTTTACTTCATACTTTTATTGCGATTATTTTTGTTAGTATTATTAACTATACAATTATTTTGTCAATATTGTTACTTTAACTATACAATTATTTTGTCAATATTGTTACTTTAACTATAAAATTATTTTGTCAATTTTGTTACTTTAACTATACAATTATTTTGTCAATATTGTTACTTTAACTTTACTTAATTTAATCCAAGTTCAATTTAATTCGATTTATTATAATTTTATGAATTATTTATTATTGTACCTTATTTTTAATATTATTAATACTATTTGCTATTTTTTCAATTTGCAGATTCGAAAAAACGAAAGAAACTTCGCCGTGCGCGCAATGTGGCCTAAAATGTTGTATTTGTTGTTTTTACTGTTTGGAGAAGTTTATTCGTTTTATGAATCACAATGCCTACACAGTGGTGGCAATTGAGGGGACGAATTTTTGTAAATCTGCGAGAGTAGTAAGTGAAACTGTTTTTGGAATTATTAAATTTGTACAGATTGTTTTTTTTATTCTGATAAAAAAATTTCTTTTTTTTAAAGGCTTTTGCAACGATTGTCAGCAATGCAGTTCAAATTGCAGTGATTAACAGCGTGGGAGACTTTATTCTCTTCTTGGGAAAATGTTTCGTGACCGCCGCTACTGGAAGTATTGGTCTACTTTTTCTAAAACACAATACTCGACTCTATTTTTATGCAGCGCCGGTATTTGTCATTTGCCTGTTTGCCTTTTTCATCGCGCATTGCGTCATTTCACTCTACGAGGTGAATTACTTTTTCAATTCTATTTCTATTTTCAATACTTTATTTTTATTTCAATTTTTTATTTTATTTCTATTTTTGATTATTAGTTTCTAATTTTTATTTTTCCCATCTAATTAGAATTTTTAAATTATAATTTTAATTTTCACCTTTTAATTTCAATTTTTACTTTATAATTTTAATTTTTTTCCTTCCAATTAAAATTTTTACTTTATAATTTTAATTTTCATCTTCTGATTTCAATTTTTACTTTATAATTTTTATTTTTTCCTTCCAATTTCAATTTTTACTTTATAATTTTTATTTTCATCTTCTAATTTCAATTTTTAATTTATAATTTTAATGTTCACTTTTTAATTTCCATTTTTATTTTATAATTTTAATTTTTATCGTCTAATTTCAATTTTTACTTTAGAATTTTAATGTTCACCTTTTAATTTCCATTTTTATTTTATAATTTTAATTTTTATCGTCTAATTTCAATTTTTACTTTAGAATTTTAAATTTTACTTTTTACGAAGTTCAACTTTAATTTACTGAAAAAATGCCAATTTTTCATTCTAGACAATCATCGACACGCTGTTCCTCTGCATTTGCGAAGACAAAAATCTAAATGGAGAAAATGGCAAATGGCGAGAATCCGGTTTGGCTCAACTTGGACAAAGTACAAATACAAATGGTCAACAATCACACGAGTTAGCTCCAATGAATCAATAAGTATTTGTTTTTTTATAAAATCCGTCTCTTATGTTGCTTCCAAGGTAAGTTTTCCAATTTCCCCAACATATCAGTTTTTTGAAACAATAATTTCTGATTTTCAGAAGAAGACAAATTTTTTCTCATTCACGCTCCTCATAAAATTAAAATCATTCATTGCACCTAAAGATCAATTAAACAGAATATTTTCGTTCTGTGAATTATAAATTTTCACAATTCTGATTTAGTAGTAGCGGATTCATTTTTTCTTTCTCGAAAATTTTCCTAAACATTTCATGATCTCATCTCAGAATTTTTTTTCATTAATTTAAAAATAGTTTTCATAATTAAGAATAATTGTAATATTTAAGAAATAACTGTTTTAATACTTAATTTTACCATATTTGCCTTATGAGAATGAAGGTTTTTTTATAATCGAATATGTATACGAAGAGTGAAATTTAAAAAGAGTCAAGTCAAGCTTGCGTCTATTTAACGTACAAAGTAATTAATAATTATAATCATACAGGCACTGAATTATTTCTTCTTCAAATTATTGCATTGTGTGAAGAACTTGAATATTTTAAAATATTTTTAAAAAAGTGAAACGAAAAAAAGTGCATTTTAATCTAAAAGAAAATATATATGGTTGTGATTGCACGAAACACTTTTCAGCACAAAAATCACAAAAAGAGGAATTCAATTTTTTCAAATTCCATCTAAAAAAAAACTATTTTTAATCAAAGTTATTTATACGTAAAGTGCGTTTATTTTTTAAATATCTATTTACAAAAAAAAATATTATTAATTTTTATACTATGTATACACATGCAAATTGTGTGTGAACACAAGCACTGAAAGCAATTTTTTTGCCTATTTACCACTTTTTAACATTGTAAGGCTATGTACTGCCGTATATTTTGCAGTTTCATCGTTCTAATTAAATTCTTTTTTTTTACTACTTGAAAATAGTTTATATATTCAAATTGTAATCGAATATATTAGATACTGTGTTTATTATTAATTTTTGTAAAACTTTGTTCGATTAATTGCAATTATTTTATGTATATTTTTAAGCAGGGTTTAAAATTCTTTTTTAGTAAAAATGCTAGTAAGAGTTGTAAGAAAATAAAGAAAAATGAATAATTTTTAATGAAAATGTTAGAAAATAGAAATTTCTAAAGAATATTTTTTCGAATTTTAAACTCTGCTTATGTTTGATTATTTTTTTGTATTGAAATTGACACTCAGATATTGTAAACTTGATTTTTTATTATAAAATAAAAAAGTGGTCTTTATATTACAAATCTTAATTCATTTACCTGGCTTTTTGGTCTTTTTGAACTTTTTTACTTTTTTTGTAATTTTCGGCGTTGTTTCGGTTTTTTCTTCGGTATTTTCCTCTTCTTCGATTTCCGTTGCCTTTGACAATATATCGCCTTTGAAAATTTCATCCGTTGGATTAAGAGCATAAGTCTTCTCCATTTTATTCGCTTTTTGAATAAGTTTTTGCTCTATTCGATTTTCGTATTTTCCTGCTGCTCGTTTCTTGAAGGCCTGACGGAACTGAAAAAATTATAAATGTAAATTAATCAAAAATTTAGTTAAAACTAAATTTAATTCAAATTTATTTATTTATAGTTTATTTTAAATTTATTTATTTATAGTTTATTTTAAATTTCTTTATTTATAGTTTATTTAAATTTTTTTTATTTATAGTTTATTTTAAATTTATTTATAGTTTATGTTAAAATTTTTTATCTTCTTTCCTACCTTCGCAGGGGAAATATAATCGGGATTATTCCAAAGTGTCTCCCCGCCGAAGCTTTCGGAGAATATTTTCACGGGATTTAAAACAAAACGTGGCCCAATTTCTGCCAAACCACCGTCTTCGGTTAAAATTTGATAATTTCTGAACCATATCCTATTATCAAGGATACTAAAAGTATAAACATGATCGAAGAACGGTTGGCTTTTCGGATGATGATTTGGCACACCGAATATTTGTGTCAATAGTTCCTTTAAAAGTGCATACTGTGGTTTTTTACTGAAATTTTCATCGAACGAAAGCAAAGGTCTCGTTCCTTTCAAACAATTTCCGGTCATTTTCAATTCGCCCATTGTGTAGACTGAAAATATTATTAAGTTTGAAAATTATTTTAAAAAATGATAAATTATTTTAAAAAATGATAAATTATTTTAAAAAATGATAAATTATTTTAAAAAATCATAAATAATTAACAAATAATTATATAAAAAGAAAGAAAATAACTAAAATTGTTTCCTTTTTGAAATAACCTACTATTTTCAACTAGAAATTTAGCGCAGGGACCATCGGGAACATTAGAGAACCACATGTACAAATCTCTCTTTTGTCGACCTTCAAAAAGAATTGTCTTATTGCAATTCTTCATCTCGCACATTTCATTAATAACTTGCAAATTTTTCGTCTTCTCCATTTTTGCCTCTGTCCGATGGTGTGGCATTAATTTTTTAATATCATCCATTAAATGTCGATGTCTAAAGCCAATTCCTCGAGAAGCGAAAACTAAAACTCGTTGTCTGTTTATCCATTTTGTCTATAAGTGGAAATTTGTGTTTGAAAATTAAACATTTTAATGGAAAATAAATTCTATTAGTAAACATTAAATTAGTAAACAAAAATTGTTACAACTATAGCTCACGTATTTTATATTTGTTTTATTTTAAACGAATTTTTATAGGTTAGAAACAAACCTTTTTCGGAGTAGGCTCATCTGACATTCGCTTTGCCGGTGGTAATTCTTCAATTTCAGCTTGCACTTCATTTTCCTCTCTTGCTTCTCGTTTTCTTTTCAACGATTTTTTAGTCATTATTATTGTAAAATTACTAAACAATCACAAAAACACGTGTTGGGAGCAAAAAAATGTCAGACGAATTTTAAATCGCAATGTGAGACATGTGAGTTCGACGTGAAGTGAGCGCGAGTGGAGAAAAAAAGTTATCAGTGTTGCCAAAACAAGTACTATGAACGTGACTTAAAGACCAATTGTCACTAAAAAAAGTTAATTATTAAATTTTTTGCAGTACAAGATTCTCCTTTTTCTTTCCCATGCGTCAAAAAAAAGAAAACTAAAAAATTAAATTTTAATTATCAGTACTAGAAAATAAAGAGTAAACACTAAACAGATCAAAAAGTTTGGCTAACCTGGAATAAACTTTTCCCCCCCTATGAACAAGGCTTTAAGAAATAGAAATTGTCCATTTAATTCATCCTTTTCAATCTGTCTATATATAAAAATTTTTGCAAAGAAAAATAACGCAAATTAATACTTAGAATACTATTCAACAATTTGATTAATAATTACAACTCTCAGTTCAAGGGGAAAAAGTGTCTAAAAGTGAGTTTACAATTTAGAAAAAATTGTAAACAAAGAAAAAGAGGAATAAGTACATGGTAATAACGATTTTTAAAAACAGTGTATATTGTTTATACATAAAAGAGCTGTTTTTCTTTTGTCCTTGAACGATTAAATATAAACAAGTGAGAGAAAGATATTGAGGGAGAGAGGGACATATATATACGTATAGAAGGAGCTCTCCTAGATTTTATGATAATTGCAAAAGTTAAACCGAAGTGTATATATACAGTGAACGTGTTGCGACTTGAATTTTATAATCTTGTGTCGTACGACAACGGCGAGACAAGAGAAGACCATACAGAGAGCTAGAGAGAGAGTGCGAGAAAGAGAGAACGCGAATCAACCGAGAAGTGGTCATATCGGAATGGAGATTTTGCACATACCGCGTGGTTTATCTCACAAATTGTGCTTAATGTGATCATTCTACAACATGCAGTATATGTTTTGATATAAACCGGATATTCTATAATAAAGGTGAGTTGAAAATGAATAAATTCCGTGTATCGTGAAAAACTCTTCGTCTAGCCCCCTTGTCATTTTTAGGTTACGAGCGCAAATTAGATTTATTACCTAATATTGGAAAAAATTGCATACTTATTGAAGTGAATTTGTTTCATAAATTTTTATTTTCTATAGAATTAGCATATGCTTCTTTTGTCCAATTTTGGTGATTGTTATGTGTTTGTGGTCCAACACCCACACAAATGTGTTGCAATTGCAACACTTGTATTTTCGTGTTTTTTTCGGTGTATTTTTTCCTTAAAAGAGAATTTTTATCGTAAAAATAAATAATTGTAATGAAAATAAATTTATTTTGTTGAATTTTTCCAAAATGCGAAGTTAAATTTGATGAAAACATGAAGATTTTCGAAACATGTGTATATTGAAAGGTCATTGGCTCTAGATTAACTTTTTCGTCATTGTTATTTTCATGGCTTCTTTCTCTACGTCAAGCGGAGTTTTAAAAATATTTCTTTTCTCAACTGTGAAAATTTGTTGGTGAATTTTTTTTTTTAATGTTTATTTTTTTTAAGTAATGGAAAATTGTTTTTTTTTAGGTACAGGGAAAAAAGATGACAGAACAAAAGCATACACCATCGGAATTTGAACGAATGTCATTGGATCAAATAATCGAAGTAGTGACGGCAGATCTGGAGAATTCTGCTGGACATTATGTTCAATTTGGAATGCCGTCACAACAATCGACGTCACACAATTGGTCGGATTATAATCCGAATAGAATACAACGTTACATGCCAGGACCAACTGCACATCCAAATACGTCAAATATCCAATCGATGAATTCAATGTCAACACCGGTTTATATGCATCCGGAAACGCAGCAATACGACAATCCGATGCCAGAACAAATCTATTTCCCCCCACAAGCAGTGAATCATTTGGGCATTAATGAAAATAACGATCTAGTTGGTACCATCGACGTCGGCGGTGGGAATTTCATCAACGTCATCTATGGCAACGCTTCGCAAATAATGGCCGAACAATGTCAAATTAATAATCTAAATTCATTCAACAATCAGACACTCATCGATCGAGAGTACGGTCTCTTTGGAAATCAACAAATGTCCCCAAATCTAACACCACAGAACTCCAATTCAAAGCAACTGATCGACAATCTCGTCGGCAATTGGGTGCCAAATCAATCGGGAACTTACAGTCCATTCGGTGGTTCACCGAACGTATTTCCCGTTCCAAAATCAACAGCCGAAGTTAAAGACACCGACGAATTGCCCCGAGCAGCGCCCGATGCCTATCAAAAGAAACCGCGTGCAATCGCCGAAGTAAAACCCATGCGACCCTCCTATTCCGACGTCCTGACAAAATCCGCACCAACACCATCGTCACCACAAACAGCGCCGCCGATAAAACCCAAACCCGAACCAACAGCAAAGAAAATTCCCAGCAATAAGAAAACAAAATCCAAACCCGCCGTATTGAAGAGGCAAAATTCATCCGGCAGTGACGATCACAATTCACCAAAGGTCCAAGGACCAAAGAAAATAATCGAAAACAAAAATTCCAATCTCTCCCGTCGTTGGGTCTCGCTTGACAATCTTGGTTCACCATCAGAGACAGAATTAAATTCATTCAATAAATCGGATAATTTCGAAAAAAAACGTCCCCTAAAGACATCAAAGAAACAGGATAAGAATGAAACTTTAAACAATTCGAAAATTCCCAATTACAATACAAAATCGAGTGTTAATTTGCAGAAGAAGCCAATACAGATAAATAATAATTTAAATACAATTAATAGTTTCAGTCAAACTGTTTCAACTGATAAGATTGAAAAAAATCAACAGGCCAATAATAAAGTTGGCAAGGATGATAAAAAGACTGTTAAGGAAAAAAATTCAAAGCGCTTCCAAGCTGAAAAAGCACAACAAATAAGAAAATGTCAACGCAGTCGAAAACGTGAAAATCGTGAATCAGCATTTAAAGATGTTTATCGTAATTTAAACAAATACGTTATACGTTGGAGTAAAATAATTCTCAAGATTTTTTACTGGCTGTTTCATTTGATTTCCGATGTTTTTAGTATGAGCGCGAACCTCGTTATTCAGCTGTGAGTATTCATTTCATTTTCTATGCAATTTTTTAAAAAACTTTTAATTTACATCTAATTTATTCTTTCATTTTTAATAGTTTATTTATTTTTATTGAGTTTTAAATTATTTTCCTTGAAATTTCAAAAATTGAAATAAACTCTTAGCAAAAATTGAAATAAACTCTTTGCAAAAATGGAAATAAGCTCTTTGCAAAAATTGGAATAAACTCTTTGCAAAAATTCAATTATTCTTTTTAAATAATGACAATTTTCGGTAGAATTCAATTGTTTTTGTATAGAATAAAAATTCTTTGCTGGAATCCAATTATTATCATAAATTTTAATCTTTTTCGCAGGAAAGCAATTATTTTGAGAAAAATTGATAAAATTCTTTACAATAATTCATCTAGTTTCATAAATAATAAAATTCATTGAAAATATTCAATTAATTTGGAGAATTTTTATAAAATTGTTTTCAATAATTCAGTTATAAAAATAACTGAAAAAAAAAAATAAATAAAAATAATAAAAATATAAAAAAATAAAAATAAAAATATTAAAACTTTTCACAGAAATTCAATTATTTTGAGAAATTTTAGTAAAATTCTTTGTAATATTCATTAAAGTTAAAATTAACATTAAATAGTACAATAATTGAATAATAAAATTCTTCATAGTAATTTTAATAGAATTTTTAATTTTTCATAGAAATTTTGGTGAAATTCTTTATAATAATTTAATTATTTAAAAATAATTAAATTATTCGCTGATATTCAATTATTTTAAAGAATTTTCATTAAAATTCTAGAATTTTCAGTATTTCTAGAATTTTTTGTAAATAATAAAATTCGACGTAGGAATGGAAATTTAATATTAATTTTTGAATTTTTAATAATGGAATTTTTATTTAACAAAATTTGGCGCTGAAATTCAATGTTTTTGAGAATGTTAAGTAAAATTGTTTTTAATAAATTAATTATTTTCATCAATTATAAAATTCATCGCAAGATTTTAATTATTTTCTAAAAATTTAATAAATTCTTCGAAATAATTCAATTATTTTTTATTCAATTTTAATAAAATTCAAATAAGCAAATTTTTAATTTTAATTATTAACGGACTTGATTATTTTAAAAATTCTTTGTTTTCTTCAATTATTTTCAAATTTTTCAATTAAAAAACTAAATTTTTTTTTTTTTTGAAAAACTATTATTTTTAAAAAAAGGGTGAGGAAATTCTTTGAAAACATTGAATTATTTACAAAAACTGGAATAAAATTGTTTAAAATAATTTAGTTTTCTATCAATAATTTTAATATTAAATAATTTTTAAATTTAATAGTAAAATTATTAATTTATTAAATAATTATTAATTAATTAAATTATCAATAAAATTGATTATATTGATAACAAATGAGAAATTTTTTGATAGAATTAAATTATTTTCAATATTTTAAAAAAATTACTTGATTGGATGAAATTATTTTCAAAACTTGAAAGAAATTCTTCATAAAATTCAATTACTTGTAAAATTTTCAATTAAAATTATTAAAAACAATTTTTATTTGAAAAAATATTCAGAGAAAATCTTGAAAGAATGTTATTTATGATTTTAAAAAATTATAACAAAATTAATCGCAAGAATTAAATTATTATTTTTATAAATAAAATAATTCTGCGAAGGAATGCAAATTATTTTCTTTGTTTTATAATTGGTGTCGAGTTCAATATTTTTATTGTAATTTATTTGAAATTTATTTTTTTTCTTATAATTTACTTCTAATTTCTTTGTCTGTTTTAAGTTTTATTTTTGAATTCTAATTTATTTTCTTTGAATTTTGATCAATTTGTTTGAATTTATTATTTTTTCTGTAATTTATTTCGAATTTAATATTTTTGTTATAATTTACTTCTAATTTAAGTTTTTTTAATTTAAAAAGTTTTAGTTTTTTTTGTTTTTGAAATCATTAGTTTTCTTTTATTTGAATTCTAATTCATTTTCGTTGAATTTTAATCACTTTTTTGAATTTCAAATTATTTTCTACGAATCTTAATTGATTTCGAATTTAATTTTTTTTAGTTCAATTTACTTCGAATTTTATTATTTTCAGTGTATATTATTTCAAATTTATTATTTTTGTTATAATTCACTTCTAAATTATTTTTATTATTCTTATTTGAATTCTAATTTATTTTCGTTCAATTTTATTCAATTTTTTTGAGTTCCAAATTATTTTCTACGAATTGATTTTGAATTTAATTTTTTTTATTTCAAATGACTTCGAATTTTGTTATTTTTATTGTAATTTATTTCAAATTTATTATTTTTGTTATAATTTACTTCTAAATTATTTTTTTTATTTTTATTTGAATTCTAATTTATTTTCGTTGAATTTTTATTCACTTTCTTTTTATTTTCAAATTATTTTCTACGAATTTTAATTGATTTCGAATTTAATTTTTTTTTATTTCAATTTACTTCGAATTTTATTATTTTTATTGTCATTTATTTCGAATTTATTATTTTTGCTATAATTTACATCTAATTTGTCTTTCATTATTTTTATTTGAATTTTAATTTATTTTCGTTGAATTTTTATTCACTTTCTTTTTATTTTCAAATTGTTTTCTACGAATCTTAATTGAGTTCGATTTTAATTTTTTTTATTTCAATTCACTTCGAATTTTATCATTTCTATTGTAATTTATTTCGAAAATTTATTATTTCTTTTATAATTTACTTCTAATTTTCTTTTTGTCATTTTTTCTTATTTTTATCTGAATTTCAATTTATCATTCTTGAATTTCAACCGTTTTTTTTAAATTGCAAATTTTATATATTATTTTCTTTGAAAGTCTTTATGAAATCGAATTATTTCTGATTTGAAAAAAATGGTTTCAGTGGAAAATGTGGATGGTTTCACACGATTCTCTATCTAAAATACTCATGGATGTACCTGGCGACGTCATTTTCGAAAATACGATTTTTAAATGCATTCGGCAAGCAAATGGACAGTTGGTTGGGTAGCAGTAAATTTGCATTTTGGCGAAAATTACGAACAAAAGGCGAGGAAGAGGAGGAGACACCGACTGGATGGATACACGGTGGTTTGGAGGCAAATATTGCCCTGCCGAGTACTGGTGAAGAGGCAATGAAACGATTGTTAGCTTGCAAGGGAAAGGATCCTTACAGTATACTTGGAGTGACGCCCACATGTTCCGATGATGATATTAAAAAGTATTATAAACGACAAGCCTTTCTCGTGCATCCCGACAAAAATAATCAGCCGGGCGCTGAGGAGGCTTTCAAAATTCTCGTCCATGCCTTCAAGTTAATTGGCGAACCGGTAAATATCGAAATTTGAATCGAGTCCGAGTTTTACTTTTAAAATCACGAAATTTTGATAATTAGAAATTTTAGTCATAGAAATAGTCATTTAGTAATTTTTCGTGGCGTTTGGACTTTTCAGGAATCAAGACAAGCGTTTGATCAAACAAGACAAGTGGAGGCTGCCTGGGGTGAATTGAGTGACTTATTGTCGCAATTGCACAGAAAAATGGAGCAAGCTGCAAATACAATTAGATGTACAAATTGTGGTTTACGACACAAGAGAATTCCAACTCAACGACCTTGTTATGCTGCTCGATTTTGTGCACAGTGCAAGATACGTCATAGTGCAAAAGAGGTAAGACAATTATTGTTTAAAATTTGAAACAAGAAAAGAAAATTTATTTCTCCTTTTTTTTTTCTTTTTCTCAGGGTGACATTTGGGCGGAATCTCGTGTAATGGGCTTTTTGTGGCACTACTATGCTTGTATGGAGGGCGCAGTTTATGATGTGACCGATTGGGCTGCATGTCAAGCTGGAAATTTAAAGCATCTTAGAGCAAATACACACAGTGTCCAGTATAGAATTGTTTTGGGACAACGACTGCCGACTCAATCTCCCTCCAGTGGTAAAAAACGACAACAAACGGAAAATAATACAAGGTAAACGGAATATTTTTCAAATTCATATTTTTTCTTGGTAATTTTTAATTTTTTAGAGTGAATTATTTTAAAAAATAACAAAAAAAGGTCAAACAGGGTTGCCACAAATCAGGGGAGTCATGGAATTCAGGGAAAAGTCAGGGATTTTTACCAAAAGTACTGGAAAAAATTAAATTTTTAAAATTCACGAGAAAACTGAATTTTTTTCTTCTTGCCTCGTAAACTATGAAATTACCACAAATTTTAATAACAAAACCTAATACAATTTTTTCTATTTCTGACAATAATTTCTTCTTAAACAACTTAAATTTTCAAAAACTTAAAAAATTTAAAAACAATTCTCGTCAAAATTACAATTATTTTTATAAATAATAAAATACTTCACTAAAATTCAATTATTTTTAAAAGTTTTAATAAAATTCTAGACAAAATTCCACAAGAATTCAATTATTCAATTTTTAATAAATTTCTTCAAAATAATTCAATTATTTTCATAAGTAGTAATAAATTTTTTCACGGAAATTCAATTCTTTAAAATACAAAATTTAATAAACTTTCTCAAAAAATATCAATTATATAACAATATTTTTATAAATAATAAAATTCTTCACCGAAATTCGATTACTTTTATAAACTTAAATTAAAATTCATTGTAAGAATTCAATTATTTATATAAACTTGAATAAAATTCATTGGAAGAATTAAATTATTTTCAAAATTAATAAAAATTCTTCGCAAAAATTCAATTATTCTCAAAAATTAAAAGAAAAAATATTTTCAAAATTTTCAATTATATTTATAAATAAAAAAATTCTTCATCTAAATTCAATTATATTTAAAAAATTTAATAAAATTCTTGGCAAAATTTTGTAGGAATTCAATTTTAATGAATTAATTCAAAATAATTCCATTATTTTCATAAGTAATAAAATTTTTACAGGAATTTAATTACTTAAAATACAAAACTTTATAAAATTTTTCGAAAAATATCGATTATATAAAAAATTCTTTACCAAAATTAAATTATTTTTATAAACTGGAATAAAAAATAAAAAAAGAAAGAAAAAAAAGAAAGAATTCAATTATTTATATAAATAATAAAATTTTTCACATAAATACAGTTATTTTTATATAAATTTGAATAAAATTCGTTGGAAGAAGTAAATTATTTTTAAAATGTAATAAAATTCTTCGCAGAAATCCAATTGTGTTCGAAAATTAAAAAAAAACCTTGTTAAAATTTCAAGTAACTTTATAAATAATAAAAATTTTCTCCAAAATTCAATTATTTTATGGAAATTTTGAGAAAATTTGAATTATTTTCATAAGTAATAAAACTCATCGCTGAATTTTAATGATTTTTTATACAATATATATTTTAATCAAATTCCTTTGAAAAGTGTCATTATTTTAAAAAATTTTATTAAAATTTGTCAAATTAAATTCATTTCTTTAAAAATTTATTGATAAAATTTTCTATTTTTAAAAATTTGATTAAAATTTGTCAAATTAAATTCATATTTTTAAAAATTTGATTAAAATTTGTCAAATTAAATTCATATATTTGAAAATTTATTGATAAAATTCTTTATGAGAATTAAATTTTAACAAAGAACATTCTATTATTCAATAAATTATTTATTTTTTAATTTTAATAATTGAATTTTTCTAGAATGTTCTAATAAAAATTGATTTAAAAATGAATTAACGGATAATCGATTTATTATTATTTATAAAAGTCATTGAATTAGTGTCACGAATTTTATTACATTTTTTAAAAATAATTTAATTTTTTTGAGAAATTTTACTGCTTGTAAAAATTATTGAATTTTTGCGAAAGGATTTTTTTGAGGATTTTTGTAAATAATTAATCTATTCTGAAAAATGTTATGGTAATTTAAATCATTACAAAACAATTTTACAATTAATGAAATTTGTAAATAAATGTATTGGAACATTTTTTTTTTGATTACCTAATAATTTTTAGAGTGAATCAGAATATTCTTTGGGGTCAGGGAGAAAGTGAAAATTTTGTCTGGAAATCAGGGAAAAATAAAATTAAATATTTGTGGCAACCCTGACAAAATTTTGTCTGGAAATCAAGGAAAAGTCAGGGACAGAAAAATTAAACGTTTTGTATTTTTTTGATGTTTAAAAAAAATTAATATCGATTCTCCTTTGCGTAGTGAGGCGGATTTTGAAGATTTCATCAATAATCTCTGCAACCACAGTAAAGCAGGTGGAGCAAATTCAGCCGAACAAAATAAAGGCGATAATCGAAAACGTAAAACTAAACGCAAGAAGTGAAAAAGTTTTACAAAATGCGTGATGTAAGATTTACTGTCATTAATGTTTCTCAAGAAAAAAAACAAAACAAAACACTAATCTAATTATATTTTTTTCTCTCTTTTTTTTAACAAAGAAAAAAAATGATGATACTCTCGTATTAAGGTCTGTCAAAATATGTACTAACTCTTTCTTTGAGTGATAAGATTAATCTTATTATAAGAGAAAGTTAATTCGTCTTTTAGAAAAAAATATTCCACGTTTGTAACGTTGGAGAACATTTTTTTTTTCGATCTATAAAAAGAGAAAGAGCTTTTCAAATTGCTTTTCCTTTCTTTTTAAAAAAAAGTCCTAAAGTTTGCATCAAATGACAACAGGCATAAATTTAAATATTAATAATTTAAGAGATATTTGTATAATCGTTTAATGTCCATTCAAGAGCAATTTATGTCGTATGCTTAATGTTAAGTCACTTTTTTTTTTGAAAAAAAAATATTATTTTTATAAAATGGTGATACAAATACTTTTGTAAATGCTATTTTTTCGGTTTAAGTTTAATTTTTTGCTTAGGCGAGTTTTATATTTTATTGCTTTATATCGATTGAAGATATAAACTATCATTATTTCTCGTGCAAGAAAATTATTTTGAAAAAAGAGAATTCTTCATTATTTTTTTAATACTGATGTGTCAATTGACGTTAAAAAGAAAATTCAGTAAGTCCTGCTCTTAAAGGTGAGAAAAACAAAATTCTCTCAATTTCTGAATTTACATGATAATTTTAGTAATTTGATTTTTAACTTACGGTTAATTTTATCATTGTGAATTTAATTATTGTAAGCAAAAAAAAGAACAGTATGTTTATACTGTTTAATAATTAATTACTTCGAGAAAGTTTCTAGATATTTTTTTTTGTGTAAAGAGCTGCTTTTTAACGGCTGCTCAAAGTTGTGGAAAAAAAAATTGACAGGCAAGGATTAAGACTGATTTTCTTTTCATTCTGTCACTCAAATAATGAGCAATGTTCATAATATTATTCTAATAAATTTTGTGCAGAGATATTGAAGAAAGAAATTTTTTTATTTTACAAGCATTTAACACTTAGAATAAAAGTAGAAAAATATAAATATGATTCATTAATATATATATACAATTCCTTACATTGCTCCCTCTAGGAAAACAAGAGAGTCTACATTGTCAATGGCACTTTGAATGTCATGTTTTTGCACTGTTTTCTTTTTTGACTGTGATGTGTATTTATAAGCTTCTCTTGCAAGTGATTCTATAAACAGCTCCTGGAGCAAAAGAAAATTGAAAAAGATATCAGAATATCGATTTTATTTTTTACTCTTCTTACTTTTTTCCCCTTTCAATTTTACTTTATTTAATTTAACAGGAAAATAGAAGAAATATCTTACTGTAGATTTAGTAATTAGAAAAATAGCCTCTTGGTTGACGAGATTGACTTCAGGATCCATTTTCACGATGTGTTTAATTCTTCCCAAAGGCAATTGAACCAATTTTTCTCGAACTTCTTCTTCAACTTGAGGCGCTGAATCATTTTCTTCGGGCAATTCGAAGGCATTTTCCTCTGAATTACTGATATTTAGGTCTTGTAATTCATTTTCACTTTCGGAATTCATACCGACTTTTTTGGCGGGTAAATTGTCGGACTATTTTTAAAGATTTCTGGGCCCTTCTTCTTTGTTTTTTCTTCTTCAAATTGATACACTTGTAAAACTAGATTCTACTCCTTCAATTAACACGGGTTTTATTTTTTACACTATTTCCAAAAATCGGAAAATTGAGAAGATAATTAGACTATACTTCTATTTGTTGTTTTTTTACAAAAAATGTCGTCTGCTATTTGACCTTTTTCCACTTCTTGACATGGAGTTAACCCTCTATTAACAATTTCTACCCGTGGCGCTAGGTGTACTTTGGCCTATTATTATTTTTACTTTTAATTTAGATTGCCTGGTTTCAAATTCAAATTTCAATTAATAATATCTGTTTTTATTCATTTTTCGTAAATTTATTTTTTTTTAATTTGATTAAATTCCGTAGCGTCGTCATTTTAAATTGCAATAATAGTCCTGTGAATAGAACTTTAATAGTCCAAGTACGGCCGACTTCCCAACCCTGGCGTGCAACACACCCCGCGCCCTAGCGACAAATCACAACATTAAAATAGTCAAAAAATTCTAATCCACATCTCATCTATGTATTTTAATTAACCGAAGGTCAATCCCAACCCGAGAAAAACAGACAAGATGGACGAATTGCGCCACTTCGTCAATTTCACGGATTTTTAGAATTCTAATTCACTTTAAACCTCCTTGTTTACCGAAAAATCATTATAATTCTCAAGTTTTTGTGATTGTCAATCGTGATGTACAGTGTTTTATGACAAATAACACGCCGCTAGTGTTGCGGCTCGAAGAAATCATTGAGTTTTTGTGGTTGCAGTGGATGAATTGTTCTACGGTCTATCTTTTCCCATTGGCAGGTGAGTTTTGTGAAAATGATATCCAATTTTCACCAAAAAGAACAAATTTTTTCTGCAATTTGTTTACATTGGATTAATGCGCATTATATGAATTTTCATATGGAAGGTAATTAAAGTTTCTAGAACGTCCGTTTAGTGCATTTTAAATTTATTGAATTCCCCCGTGATTAGAAGTAAAGCAAAAATTCGTTGCCGAGGTCATCTTTTTCGTGCATTATCTGATTGTCCAAGGTTCCCGGAAGGCATTAAACGCCGTGTGTAAAAGGTTGGGTGTGTTCCCCGCATGTTGTCATTCACCGGGCATTGACTCTCACGCTTTTGAAAAATCTTTAAAAAAAAAAAGAAAAAAATTCTTCGACACCACCATTCGACGCAATTTTTTTTTCGAAATTGCACTTTATTTTTCCCCCGTTTTTTTGTCAATTTGTTTCCAGCTTTTTGGAAAAGTTGGTTTCTTTTTTCAACGGTGTGTTTGTGGGTTCAAAATATTAATCTGTCATAAATGGAAAAAAATATTGTTACAATTACAATATCGTATATATATCTAGTTGAACTATGCAAGATTATCGATTGTCTCTTTCTAGGACAAGGAGGGCGTTGAAAAGTGGGTCACCACTTTTTTTTCACTAATTTTTCAACCCCTTTTTTTAATTGTTTGTTTATTTCGTATGTCATAGGAATTTCTTTCTCGAGGGGGGAGGGGGATTTTCCTTTTTCTAAAATAGTACATTATTTTCTCTATTTTAAATAAAATTACCTGGGAAATTGCATTTTTAAATACATAAAATGTAGAAAATGTTTTTTAAATAGCAGAAGTAGTAAATTAAAATGCACTTGACTTCTTTATAATTCTTGTCATAAGCGAAATTTAATGACTGTAAATTTTAAGAGAAAAAAGAAGGAAAAAAAAAATAAGAAGTATACTCCTTTTGAGATATAATTTCGTGGCCTTCATTCCAGAGTAGTTGGTTCAATACATACTTAATGGCAATTAATGATATAACTTGTAACTGCAATTCGTTACAATGAGTTTTTATTTAATAGTTGTGATGTAACGGTCGTTTGAAGAAAAATAAGAACTTTACCAAGCTGAATAAACAATCTTTGACTTGAAGTTATCATTTTAACTATATATCGATATGATATAAATGATATTAAAGTAAAACTTTAAAGCCTTTTAAACTATTAATGATATAATAAAAAATATGTTAATACTCCTTTGGAATATTGTTCTCGTTCTTTTTTTTTATTTCAAAATTTATTTTTTTTAAACAATCTGTACCTTTTTTCTGAATAATTTTCCCCTTTTCTTTTTACTTATGAAAGAGAAATATTTCTTTTTGGTAATATTTTATTATTTTTGTCAGCAAAAAAATTTTTTTTCGAATGTTTACCTTTGTTTTTTTTTAATTTAAAAAATGAGTTTAATTAATTTTACTCCAGATTTATTTTTTTTCAATTCGCAGTTCCGCAGTAATTTACAAAATAATTTATAGAAAATGTAATTGTAATAATAATAAGTGGAAAAATAATTAAAAAATAGTTTGTTCAAAGACAATTATAAATAATTATAATAATAATAAAAAAGTAATAGTAATAATAATAATAAAAATATAATAGTAATAATAATAAAAAAATAATAGTAATAATAATAAAAAATAATAGTAATAATAATAAAAAAATAATAATTATAATATTAATAATAATAATAATAATAAAATATTTGTTCGTTCATAGACAATTGGCATTAAAGGCAAAAGTAATATTTTTAAATCAAACGACTCAATTAATTAGATTTCTAAAAAAATATCAATATTAATTGAAATTATAAGTTCCAAAGTTTATTTCACAATCCGACTTTTATAATATTAACATAGTCATAAATTCATTTTTAAAGTAAATAAATATGTTTAACATGTTTTTTTTAAATATATGTATCACAATTCATTGAGATTAATGTAAATTTTTTTTTGTCATACATAAATTGATGGGGTTTTTTTCATTATTATTATTTTAACGTGCAATTTTATTTTTGCAATAATTTTTTTTTCAACATCTCTTTAAATGTAGAAAAATAGAAGTGATTTATTTGTTAATTAATTATTGTTGTTTTTCCCGATTTTTTCATTTGATACGAAATTAATATGATAAGAACAAAAATTTTACTGCGGAAAATATGAATTTGCTCTCTTTGTAAAATAACTGACCTGTTTATGCTTTAAAAAAAAACTTATATAATAATTAGTCTACTCTAGAATTATGAATCGTGTTTCTTTTAATTTTCGTTATTTTACAATAATGTGGAAGCTGATGATAAATAGAATTTTTTAATATTATTGGTGGAAAATTTTTCATGTTCTTCGTTTTTGCTTTTTTTATTTTTTCTGAATAATGAGGATGATAATAATAAAAATTACGATAACAATAATAATAGTAGGAACAATTATAATTTAATATAATTTATTAATAATAATTATTATATCGATAATAATTTATTTGTTCAAAAATGAAAACACGTGCTTTACAATAATTGTAAGTTTATTTTTCGTGAACAAAAATTATCTGCAAAGATTTGTTTGTTTTGAAAATTAATTTTTTGTTATGGTCAATTTTATTTTTTTAAACGTCAAATAATAATTACATTAATAATGATAGAGAATAATAAAAAAATATGGAAATAATAATAAAAAAATAATAACAAAATAAAAAAATAGTAACAAAATGCAAAAAATAATAATGAAGGAATAATAACAAAATATAAAAATAATAATGAAAAAATAAAAACAAAATAAAAAAATAATAATAACAAAATGCAAAAAATAATAATGAAGGAATAATAACAAAATATAAAAATAATAATGAAAGAATAACAAAATATAAGAATAATATTAGTAATGACATTAATAATTATTTATGTATTGGAAAATAAAAATATTAACGAAAGAAACGAAAATAGAAAAATTGTTGTAAGTAAATTAAATAAATAATATTAATGTTACTATTTAATGTTAAATAATTTTTTTTATTTTGACTTAATTTTACAAATAAAAACAGTTACGAAATTTTCAGTCAATAAAATTTATCATTAAATTATTGACAATTATTAACTATTAATTTTGATTAATATTGAAAAATTATTATATTTATTATTTAGACATTTTTTAGAATTTAGATGATTATTTCTAATGTTCTCAGGGTAAGGCAGATTCTACTTCTGATGATTTTAACTAAAATAAATTCACCACCAGGTGTCACTAAATGAATCATTTTCATTAAAAAAAAAAGTTTTTGTATTTTTTCTCTACTTTTTTGTTCTATTGTAATTATTTTTTAATTATTTTATTGAGTTTGTAAATATTTTTATTCTTTTACTTCTAATTTTGTTGAATTTGGAATTGTTATCAAGCTCTTAAAAAAATTTCCAAGTTTAAATAAAATAAATTCAATAAAAATAAAATTTAATAAAAGTTGAATTCTATTTTTTATTCTAGAAAAAATATACATTTTTCATTATTTCGAGTGTTTTTTAATAAAATTTGCATTCGATTTTTTTGAGATTTTTGAATTCTTGCGGAATATTTTCCAAATAATGAATAATTTTGTGGAGAAATTTGAAAAAAAAAATTGTGTGAATTATAAATATTTGTTGTTATTTGTTGATTCAATTATTATTGTTGTTATTGTTATTTTTATATTATTACAACAGATATTTGATAATAATAATTATTTTCTAAATTATTACTATTTTTATTATTTTTATTTTTATATTAGAATTATTACTGTCATTTATAATAATAATAATAATAATAATAATAATAATAATAATAATAATAATAATAATAATAATAATATTTAAAAAAAAACAAATAAATCAACATTTGGGCATTTTTTATTGTTATTTTTATTATTTTCATTCTTATATTTTTATTAGTCATTTAATAATTATTATTTATTCTTATTTATTATTTTTATTATTTATTTTTTTATTATTTTTATTATTTATTTTTTTTATTATTTATTTTTATTATTTATTATTTTCATTCTTACATTTTCATTAGTCATTTAATAATTATTATTTATTATTATTTATTATTTTTATTATTTATTATTTTTTTTTTTATTATTTTTATTATTTATTTTTTTATTTATTAATTTTTATTATTTATTTTTATTATTTATTATTTTTATTATTTATTTTTTTTATTTATTATTTTTATTATTTATTATTGTCATTTTATAATTAGTCTTAATCAAATTTTTTTATTTTACGAGGAAAGCGAAAAATTCGCATATTAACAATTTGCAATTACAAATAACAATTTGATGGTGAATAAAATTAGCAAATATTAATTCTAAATTATCACCTTTTTCAATAACCTTTTTTAAATTTTCTAATTAAATTAAATTTTTTTTTATTTTAATTTTTTGTCTTTTTCTTTTTTAAAAATAGTTTTCAAATATTTATAGACTCGAAATTATTACACACACTGACATATATATATATATATATATATATATATATAAATTTATATAAATCTGATTTTCTAAAATGTTTTTCTTATTCATTCTCCTCTCCCTTTCTCTTTCTTCTTCTTCTTCTTCTTTTTTTCTTGTGAATGAATCATAAAATATATAATATATACATTGCGGATTATCTAAATTTTGAACTTTGATTCTTTCTCTCTTTCTTTTCGTAATTTTAAATATATACACGTATACACAGAAAAATATAGACATATATACGTATATGTATATATATAAAAGCAGTGTCAATGACTAGACTAGAGTTCTTTGCTAAATATAACATATGCCCATTGAGTTCAATATTCTCGAATCATTCGTTCACCTACACAGGGGGTAATAAACCGTCTTGGCACTGTTCTATTTGTTTTTTTTTCTTTCACGAAAAAAAAGATAAAAAGGAAGCAGCGAAAAAGTGTCGAGTCTGTGCTCGTAATTTTTTTTTGCAACTATTATTAAATATCAAGATTGGTAGTAAATTATTAGATTAATTTGGTTTGATGTTGGCTTTTTTGTTTTCGATTTTGAATATTTATTTATTAACTTAATTGTTTATTTAATTGTTCATTTGTTTACTAATTTGTTTAATTATTTATTTACTTATTTATTTAACTGTTTTTTTACTTATTTATTTACTTATTTATTTACTTATTTATTTACTTATTTATTTACTTAATTATTTACTTAATTATTTAATTATTTATTTATTTACTTATTTACTTAATTATTTATTTAATTTAATTATTTATTTAATTATTTATTTAATTATTTATTTATTTACTTATTTACTTAATTATTTAATTAATTAATTATTTATTTTCTTATTTATTCAAATATTTAATTGACTGAAATAAAAATTGTTCGATTCAAGTAAATATTTAGTTGGCTCAGACAAAACTGATTTGATTCAAGTAAATATTTAACTGACTCAAATAAAAATTATTTGCTTTCAAGTAGCTAAATAATTGAATCAAATAATTTTTATTTGAGTCAATTATTTATCTACTTGAGTCATATAATTTTTAGTATAGATAATTCATTGACTCGGATAAAAATTAGTTGTTTCAAGTAAATATTCATTTGGCTCAAATAAAAATTATCTGCTTTCAAGTAGCTAAATAATTGAATCAAATAATTTTTATTTGAGCCAAATGAATATTTACTTGAAACAAATAATTTTTAGTAGATAATTCATTGACTCAGATAAAAATTATTTGTTTCAACTAAATATTCATTTGACTCAAATAAAAATTATTTGACTCGAAAATAAATATTCAATTGACTCAAATAAAATTTACTTGATTCGAGTAAATATTCAATTGACTCAAAATCAAATTTACTTGATTCGAGTAAATATTCAATTGACTCAAATAAAATTTATTTGATTCAAGTAAATATTCAATTTGCTCAAATAAAATTTATTTGATTCGAGTAAAAATTTAATTAACAGCAAGTAATTATTTGAATCTAAATAAAAAAATTTTTTTCTTCAATAAATAAAAATTATAATTTTATAATACTTTTTGATTTAAATACAGAACTCGTTTTTAAATCTCGATCGTTTAATATAAGAATTAAAAATATTTTTTTTTTTGCCTAAAATCTTTCATAGATCTTGTCGTCGTCCGAAACCTATTATCCTTGTCAGGCTCTTTTAGCGAATTTTTTTTTTTTTTTTGAAAGTACCTGCTTAAAAATGCGCGAATTAAAGTGAACATATAAAGCGAGGTTGTAAAAAATTAAATGTCAATGAGAGGCGAAATAAAAACGGAGAAAGATTAAGTGGGAATTTTAATCCTTTTTAAATATTTGTACGCACGTGTGTATGGATTTTTTTATATAATATTAGTTTTTAGAAATTTATAATGAATTTTGTTATGGGAAAAATATTTTTTTTGCGTTTTTTAACTGATTTTAAGAAACAAGAGAATAATAATAAAAAAATAATAATAAAATAAATAATAATAAATAATTATTTTAAACATTTATTTTTAGTAAAATTCTAACTATTTTTTAGTTTTTAGTAAAATTTTAACTATTTTTTAGTAAAAAAAAATTTTTTTTTGATAAACAAAATAGTAATTAGTATGAAAATACTAACTACTAATGTAATTAAAATTACAGAATTAAAAATTAAAAAAAAAAGTTTTACAGAAAAAAATCTAAATTATAATAATTAATTGATTAATTATTTAATTAATAAATTGCTCAATTAATAACTAATTGACGTCTTATTTTCAATGATTAAATATCGAAGAGCGTGAAAAATTATTAAATATTAATTTATTACAAAAAAAAAATTAAAATTAAAATAAAAAGAAAACAATATTTCTTAACAAAGAGAAATGGAGTTAGAATTTGAAGATTATTAATATTAATTTATTAAAAAAATAAAATAAATGAGAATTAAAAGAAAAAAAATATTTTTTAACAAAGGAAATTGAGTTAGAATTTATAGATTATTGATATTAATTTATTAAAAAAATTATTAAAAAAATAAAACAAAGAAAAATTAAAATAAAAAGGAAACAATATTTCTTAACAAAGAGAAATGGAGTTAGAATTTAAAGATTATTAATATTAATTTATTAAAAAAATAAAATAAATGAGAATTAAAAGAAAAAAAAATACTTTTTAACAAAGGAAATTGAGTTAGAATTTAAAGATTATTAATATTAATTTACTAAAAAAAAATAAAATAAAGAAAAATTAAAAAAAAAAAATATTTCTTAACAAAGAGAAATGGAGTTAAATTTTTTTTTTTTTTTTGAGAAAAAATGTTTCGTTTGGCGACATTGATCCTGGGAGTTGATTTAATTCTCAGACAACGAACTACAATATAGTTATAGCGTGTACTTGGAATTAAATAGCCTCAGATAAATGGACGGCCATGGTCGAGTCGAAATATAAGGGGAACTGCAATATATAAGCGTGTAAAATAGTTTATATACTGCGTATGCGCGTTAAAAAATTTATTAAGTGTTTTCTATTATAATGACACTTTAATATCATAACTTACTTTCCAGTTTTCGTTTCGTAACACAGACACAAACAAATATACATTTTCTTAAACTTCTTTTCTTTTTCTCGTTAAATACTTTTCTTTTGTATAAACTTGAAAATTTCCACTTTTATTTCAATTGTTGGGGAAAAAATAAACTTTGTTTAGAAAATAAAAAGCGAAAAGAACAATTTTTTTTTAAAAAAGTTTTTTTGTAGGAAAATTAATGAAGTAGTAATTTATGGTAATTATTGGCATGGAAAGTACATAATTATTTTTGTAGTTAGTTTTTTATTTTATTTCTATTTCTTTTTTTTTCTTTTTTATTTGTCATTTTTTATTTCTGTTTATTTTTATTTTTTTTTATTAAATTAAATTAAACATGAATTAATATTATTAATCTTTAGAAGCACTGTTATATTATTTTAATTACTTATTAATATTATTTTTATTTGTTATTATTTTTATTTTTATTTTTTTACTTTTTTTTATTAAAACTAAACTAAACAGGAATTAATATTATTAATCTTTAGAAACATTATTATATTATTTTAATTGATTACTCTCTAAATTTGAATTAGTTAAAATGTTTACTAATTAGAATTAGAGACTGACTTTTTGCTTTTGAATTAGTAAAATTTACTAATAAATTAGTAGAAATTAATATTTATTAGTCAATTTTACTAATTCAAAAGCAAAAAGTCTTTTCTAAAAATAAAAAAAATGAAAAATAATAATTAATTAATTAATGACATTAACTTTTGCTTTTCAATTAGTAAAATTTACTAATAAATTAATAGAAATTACTATTTATTAGTAAATTTTTCTAATTTAAAAGCAAAAAGTCAGTCACTAATTCAAATTAGTAAATTTAAATTTAGAGAGTATTAGTATTATTATTTTTCTTTTGTTATTATTATTATTAAACTTCTTTCACCTTTAATTTTATTATTATTATTATTACTATTATTTATTTATTATTAATACAAATTTTGTTATTTACTACACACCTCAAGGTTTATTAAGATTTACCGCATAAATATATTTTATTGAAAAATAAATTCATATTCTCAAAAAAAAAAAAAAAAAAACAGTAAAAGGAGGAAAAAGTTAAAGAATTAATAAATAGGTTTCTTTTTGTGCAAATTGCCTTGAATTATTATTTATCCATTTTTTTTCTTTTAATAAATGTGAAACATATTTTTTAAATTATTATTTATCCATTTTTTTTTCTTTTAATAAATATGAAACATATTTTTTAAATTATTATTTATTTATTTTTTTTGTTTATTTTCTTATTTTTATTTTCTTATTTTTATGTTTATTTTTTTATTTTTTTGTTTATTTTCTTATTTTTTTATTTTTTTGTATATTTTTTATTTTCTTATTTTTATGTTTACTTTTTTAATTTTTTTGTTTATTTTCTTATTTTTTTGTTTATTTTCTTATTTTTTTGTTTATTTTCTTATTTTTTTATTTTTTTGTTTATTTTCTTATTTTTTTATTTTTTGTTTATTTTCTTATTTTTTGTTTATTTTCTTATTTTTTTGTTTATTTTTTGTTTATTTTCTTATTTTTTTGTTTATTTTTTTTTTTAAATTTAAAATTAATTTCTCTAAATTAAAACAAAAAATTAGTGATTTAAGACATTGTTTTGTTGACGATGTTTGTGTATTTTTATATTGTAAAAGCACATGTTCACCTGTGTATTAACCGGTCTCACATATTTAATGAACATGGATGATAGTCGTGAATTAACTAGGTCAGGCAAGTGACGCGCTTATATGCTTGACCACGATAGATATATTTATTCTTAGCTTTTGTGTATTTGTGCGAGAGGGGCGCTCACGAGACAGAGAGCAAGGGTAGTGTCATTATTATGCAATGCAACCCTCTTTTTTTTTTTTTTTTTTTTTCTTATTTACAACTACAATTTATTAGAATTTCAATATAAAACTGCTTTTAAATTTATTATTATGTGAACTTTGTGTTTTTCTGTATATAAACTTTTTTTTTATCGATTTACATACGATAGTTATTAATTAAATATATTTTTATATTTACTACATTTTTTTTATTATTACAAAAAAATAATAAATAAATAAAAATATAAAAATATTTTTTAAAACATAAAAAGTAAAAATGTGTTTTTATTAATTAAATTAATTAGTTATAAAATTTATTTTTATTTTTATCACATTTATATTTTTTTATTATAAAAATAAAAAAAAGAATAAAAATATAGGAATGTTTTCTAAAACAGAAAATAAAAAAATGTTTTTTAATAATAATAATAATCATTATAACAATAATTATAATCGTCATAAATTATTATTATTATTATTATTATTATTATTATTATTACTATTTATTATTATTACTAATTATTATTATTATTATTATTTATTTATTATTATATTATTTATTTATTTTATTATTAATTTTTTATTTTTCTAATGGAAAAAATTCCTTGTTTTGAATATTCTTTTTTGTATCAAATTAAAAAGCTTTGATTTAGATCATTAACAAAATTTTAATAACTAAATTAATAATGAAATAAATAAGGTGTAACAGTAAAGCGAATTAATAATAAAAAATAAATTAAAAAAAATTAAAAATATTTTTAAATAAAAAATGTTTGAAAAATAATTTAAAAATAGTATTTAAAAATTGCGCTCAATTTTCTCGCTCTTTCTCTCGCATTTTTTCTAATCTCTCTTTTTGCAAAAATTTCTTTTCTTTTTTTGATCTTTAACCCTTATCTATATAGCACTATATCATAAATAAATGTGCAAAGTAAACATTTCAATTGTGCCGAGAAAATAATTAAATTTTACCAAATTTTCTAATTATTGTCACCGAAAAAAATAATTATTTAATTAAAAATTTTTTTTTTTAAACAAATTTCTCATGTTTTAGTAATTGGGTAATTAATTATAACTTGCAATTAAACTACATTGTGTATAAAATAAATTTAAAAAAAATTTATTATATACAATGATTGCTATTTTATTCATTATCTTATCACTGGAGGAAAATGCGCACTTTGTAACATTAACTATAATTTGTCATGTTTTTTTTCTATTGCTGCACTTCAATGTCAGGAAATTTCTACTGACTCGCTCATTATGTTTTACTGAGGAAAAACTAGTCAGTTCACTGTAGACGTATATATACGGATTTTATAACATACTCGCACATATATATGTCTTATTTTATTTCTTCTTTTTCAAAAAAAAAAAAAAAAAAAAATTTATCTACATTTAAAGTCTAGTCGAAGATTTTTCTTTTTCTATTCTTTCGCGATAAATCACGTATTTCACTATCTGGCTGAAAAAATATTATTTATAATTATTCTAATAATTATTATTATAATAAAAATAATATTCAATTTCGTCAGTGGTTGAGCGCTGCCGAAACAAAAGAAAAATAATAATTGTAATAAACTGCGTGAATTAGAATTTTTTTCTTGTTGCTGTTTTGTTAAATATTTTTAATTTTAAAAACTTATAGTATTTTTTTTTTTTTTTTTTTCTATTAAAGAAAATTATTTTAATTTGTTAAATTATTAGCGTCATTTTTTAAATATTTTTAATTTTAAAAACTTGTACTATTTTTTTTTAAATAGAAAAAAATTATTTTAATTTGTTGAATTATTATTTGTTTAAATTATTAGCGTGAGTTTTATTAAATATTTTTAATTTTAAAAACTTATACATTTTTTTTGTTGAAGAATACAGAAAATTATTTTAATTTGTTAAATTAGTATTTGTTTAAATTATTAGTGTCAGTTTTTATAAATATTTTTAATTTTAAAAATTTTTAGTATTTTTTTTTTAAATTGAGAAAATTATTTTAATTTGTTGAATTATTAGCGTCAGTTTTATTAAATATTTTTAATTTTAAAAACTTTTACTATAATTTTTTTCAATAGAGAAAATTATTTTAATTTGTTGAATTATTATTTGTTTAAATTATTAGCGTGAGTTTTATTAAATATTTTTAATTTTAAAAACTTATACATTTTTTTTGTTGAAGAATACAGAAAATTATTTTAATTTGTCGAATTATTATTTGTTTAAATTATTAGCGTCAGATTTTTTAAATATTTTTAATTTTAAAAACTTATACAATTTTTTTTTTTTTTTTTTTTTTTTTTTTTAATAGAGAAAATTATTTTAATTTGTTAAATTATTATTCGTTTAAATTATTAGCGTCAGTTGAATAAATAATTTAAAAAGTTAAATAAATTAATTTTTCTACTTTGGAAAACATGTAAACAAAATTTCGGCTTTATTTTTGTTTTGAAAGTAAAAAAAAAAGAGAAGGGAAAATTCGTTACGTCATTTGTTCTACAGGTATATTTATAATTAGATAAATATTACACATTGGTAGAGTGTGTAATATTAAAATTCGATTAGAAATGGAGTTTATAATTTTAAAAAAAGAAACTTAAGGCCAAGGCCCTCATCATATTTATATATTGAATGACTTCCTGGTTCCTTGATTCATATTCCCTTCGAATATATATGTGTGTGTGTGTGTGTGCTTCTTTTTATAAAATCTAAGTAGCGCTCTCTTGTGAAAAGTATAGATCACACGCAGCAAAATGCGTTATATATCGTCTTTACAACCGGTTTCTTCTTTTTTTTTCTTCTACTTCTTCTTCTTCTTTTCGATTACATAATTAAGTCCAAGAAGAAGTGTCCTTGAATCGGTTTCTAACTTTAAATTATGTTTGACTGAACTCTCTTGTTTTTTTCACTCTTCTCCCATCTATTTTTTTTTTTTTTTTTTTTTTGTAACTTTTAACCACAGACTGCCCATGATGAAAAAGACTATAATCACATTGCGCCGAGAATTTCGATGTATACCTTCTTTTTTTGAGGCTTCGTATTTTTTTGGAGGATGTTTTTTTCTTTATTGGTGGGGAGATTTTTTATTTGCGAAAAGTTGGTGAAAATTGTATTTTTTAAGAAGAATTTTCTTTTTTGATTAAAGAGTAATAATAAGATTTATAATTTTATAATGTATTATTATCATTTTAGAATATTTTTAATTCTCCCTTTTCTTAAAAAAATTATTTTTGTTTTGATGTATTTAGAAAAAAAAAATTTATAGTAATAGTATAATATATTATTGTAATAATAATTATAATAATTATTATAATAATAACTATAATATATATTATAATAATAATTATAATAATAATTATAATAATTATTATAATAATAACTATAATAATGATTATTGTAATAATTATAATAATAATTATAGTAATTACCTTCTGAAACTTTGTCATTAACTGTTTATTTTTTGTCTTGCAAGTTTTGAACTTCACTTTTTTTTTGAAATTCACTGCGCTTGTGAGAGAATTTTCACGCCGTCTAGGCGGCGCTTTAACAAACTTTAATGGCGCGAAATTCAAAATCGGAAAAATTGTAATTCTTTATTCTTTCCTTTTTTTATTGTAATTAATTATTAATACTATCACTCGCATTAAAATTCACCGGAAAATTTACTTAAACGTTGTTTGAAAAAAAATATTCACCGAATATTTTTATTAACATTTCGATTTTATTTTTCTTTTTTCTATTTTTCTCGTTTGTGTTGCACATTTCTAGTGAGAGAATTTTTATTTCTCTATTTGCATTATTTTTAGGAGAATTTTTATTTTTTTTTTATTTTTTTTTTGACAGAAAAATCGAAGAATGACCTCTGTGAAAATTTAAATTAGTCTGTTTGAACCTTTAAAACGTAATATAATGCTAATAAAGCAATGTTTTGATCACATTTATCGATACGATCTCATTGACCTCAAAGAGTGCGTTCCAATAAAGTTCACAGGCCTGAAGTATTTTTTTTCTGCTGTTTTTTTGGCAGTCATCGAACCTTAAAATGTACTAATTTTTTTTTTTTTTTTTTTTTTTTTTTTGAAGTATTCTTTTGCATGGTTGCTGAACATCCGATTATTCATCTCTCGTGCATGCTCATTATTCCTGCTTTGAAAAGGAAATAATTTCAAGGTGTATAGGAAACAAAGTAACTGTTTTCTTTCATGATGATTATTTTCAAAAGACGTTAAATTTTTTTTCGATTTTTTTTGCTATTTTAACCATTAGTTTTGAGTTAATTGCAGTTAAGGATAATTGTGAAGTTTTTTTTTGTTTGTTTTTATTATTTTATTCATTTATTATTTATTTATTATTTATTTATTATTTATTTATTATTTATTTATTATTTATTTATTATTTATTTATTATTTATTTATTATTTATTTATTATTTATTTATTATTTAGTTATTATTTCTTTAATATTTATTTATCATTTATTCTTTATTTCTTTATTAATTATTTATCATTTATTCTTTATTTATTTAATAATTATTAATTATTTATTTATTATTTAGTTATTATTTATTTATTATTTATTTATTAATTATTATTTATTTATTATTTAGTTATTATTTCTTTAATATTTATTTATCATTTATTCTTTATTTCTTTATTAATTATTTATCATTTATTCTTTATTTATTTAATAATTATTAATTATTTATTTATTATTTAGTTATTATTTCTTTATTATTTATTTATCATTTATTTATCATTTATTTTTTATTTCTTTATTATTTATTTATAATTTATTCTTTATTTATTTATTATTTATTTATCATTTATTATTTATTTATTATTTATTTATTTACACTAAGGATAAAATTAATAACTAAAATTGTTTAAAAGGCCCATTTGTAGAATTTTTCTTTTAATTTGGAAAATCAAAATTATTTTCTTTATTTAAACATTCAGAATTTGTTATTTTGTTTTTTTCAGTAGTTTCCTTTTTCCAATAATCTGAAGGGAAAAAAATTAATTGTACTTTGTTTTCCCATAATAAATAAGAATAATAAAATAGCTTTAAGCGTTAAACGAGAATTTTTCAATTATCAGCCAAGGTTATTTTGCCATTTTTTTATTTATGGTTGTATAAGAAATGACAAGGATATAATGTTACTTTTCCTTCTCTGATGAAAAATTCTTTAGTTTATATTTTTTTTTGTAAAACTATCACTAAAAATTCCACGAAAAATTCCAAAAATGGTTTTTAAACATGTCACTGTAGATATATTTGCTAAAGGCAATATATTCAAGTTAAGTGGAAGTAAATGATCAATTTTCACCGTTTCAATACTTGGAGAAACATTTTTCTTTTTTTTTTCTTTACTAAAATAGTTGCAATAACAACAAAGGAAAACAAAAGAATGAGTAAAGTATTTTTTTTTGTTTGTTAAAGTCACATTTTTTTATAGAGACAAATAATTTCGAGAAAAATAGTTTCTGTGTGAAAAAAATATTGTAGTATTTTCAAAAGTTTTTTTCCTATGA
Source organism: Leptopilina drosophilae (assembly GCA_032873175.1). Lineage (NCBI taxonomy): Eukaryota > Metazoa > Arthropoda > Insecta > Hymenoptera > Figitidae > Leptopilina > Leptopilina drosophilae. The sequence continues at coordinate 42,180,689 of CM065485.1, read as the reverse complement.
AAAAACTGTATATTTTATTATTTTAGAAAATATTTTGTATTTTGAAAAAATATTTTTTTGTTTTAGAAAATATTTTATAGAAAATATTTTGAAGAAAATATTTCTTTGTTTTAGAAAATATTTTATAGAAAATATTTTTCTGTTTTAGAAAATATTTTATAGAAAATATTTTGTAGAAAATATTTTATAGAAGATATTTTGTAGAAAATATTTTATAGAAAATATTTTATAGAAAATATTTTGTAGAAAATATTTTATAGAAAATATTTTGTAGAAAATATTTTATAGAAAATATTTTGTAGAAAATATTTCATTGTTTTAGAAAATATTTTATAGAAAATATTTCTTTTTTTCAGAAAATATTTTATAGAAAATATTTTTCCACTTAAGAAAATAATTTTTATTTAATAAAAAAAAATGTCTTATAGAAAACATTCGTCTATTTTAGAAAACATAATTTTTCTTTTCGCATTAAAAAAATATTCTTTTGTTTTTAAAAGAAGAAGAAGAGGAAGAAAAAAAGAAAAAATATATTTTCGCACACTTAACTATTACTTTCGTTGTTGAAAAAGTAAAATAACAATTTTTTTTTGGCCTTGAGGTTTCTTTTTATTGTTCATGCAAAAATGCGAAAAGCATACAACGCATATCAGAAAATTTTTTTCATTAAAAAGAAAAAAAAACCATCCCCCCTCCTGGATTTTTTTTTCATTTAGCACATGAGACTTTTTTTTATTTTTTATATCATCTTATGTTTGTGTGCATGTGTGTGCTCAGCAAAACGAAATGATAGCATTTTGTGTCAACGACCCATTACATCAACAAAGAACTACCTGACTTAATCTTTGAGATAATTAAATGCATCAACGTTGTTATATGCTTTAAACGCAGAAATACTTTTGAAAAAGAGAGAAAAAAAAATTATATTATTATTCCTTGAAAATATGTCAAACATATTTTATATACATACTCTTTTTTATCGAATGTGATTATAATTTTTTTTTTTGAAACTTTTCACATTTTTGAATGATAAATTATGTATTTTATTTAATTATTCGAGATGTTAATTAATTAATTTATTTTAACGCTGAATTGTAGTTTATTAAATTTATTAAATTTTCATAATACATTTGGTTTAGAATTTAGATAATAAATTGTTTGAATTGTTTGAATTAAAATTAATAATTAATTAATAATCGTAAATTCATTTGAATTTGTAATAAATTATTTTGTTAATAATGGAAATAAATATTTACATTAATTTTTAAAATTTTTTAATTAATTTTACGTTAATTTTTTTCATTATTTTACAAATAAATTTTTAATACGATCAAACAAACAAAAATTACTATTAATTTTTGTTGTTGTAAATAAATATTTTACTATTTGTCGCTGCCCTTTTTTTTGCTTTGATCGACAAATATTTTCGAGTGCTGCAAATCTATAATTATCGACAATAATAATATTTATAGCAAAATAGTTTATGAGAATAAAGAATTGTTTTCAATAAACAATAGAAAAAAATGTAATTGTTTACAAAATCCCATTTTTTTCCTTTTTGCAGATTTCTAAATATATCCGACAAAATGAAGGACGACGTGGATGAAGATGATGCTGGAGCTTCGTCATCCAGTTCCGTATCTGAATTGCAAACAGTTTACGGGTGAGTTTGAAATTTGTTTATTTAGAATTTGTTAATTTTTAAAATTAAAAATTCCATAACTTTAGAGAAGAAAAATAAGGTTCATTCGTTTCTTTTTGGGTCGAATTTAATTTCATCGAAAATACATTGAGAAAAATGTACCAGATTTTTGTTGTCACGTTTTAAAAATTGTGTAGAAAGAAATTTTTCACTAATGCTAAGAGTTTTTTTTCAAATGCTCTTTGACGACGACGATATCATTATTGGATTACGATGAAGTTATATGGATAAGATAAAAAAAAAGATGAAGTACTTTCAAAGAGGTTGCAGTTATGTTTGATGATTAATTATTATTGTTGGTCGTTGAATAAAGCGATTGGTATAACAAGCTCTAATCTCTTTGGTATACGTTTTAATTAATTTACTCGCCCGGCGTGTATTTTATTTTTTATTTTATTTTTTTTTCACTTGTAACGATCAATCTTGAGACGATTATTATCTGCGACGAAGAACAAGAGAGCGTGCGGACTGCTCCAGAAAAGAATATTCTTTTCGCCATGTCGAACCGAATCAATCACTTTTTTTCCATTAATTTTCGATCAATGAAGAATTTCGTTTCGATTCTAAAAAAAAAGACTTTTTTTTCGAAATGTAAATGAATTTTCTCATTAAAATGGAAAAAAAAGTGATTGATTTTAAGAAGGATTTAGTGCATGTAGTGTTTGTTAGCAAAGAATTAAAATTTAGAGAATCAACAATTTCGATGTTTTCTCCTAATGTTCAGACAAGATATTCTCCTTCTCTCGAAATTGTCGATCTTTAATTGACCGTCGAATGAGAATTCTTATCGTTATCAGTGCTTGCACCGAGGCTTTCGATCCGATGCGGTTACATGTTACCAAAGCATTAAAGAAAAAAAAAAAGAGGGACGGCGTTTGGTGTATCGTTTCGAGGCCAAGTAGTGGGAGAGAGTTTAGTTATACCGCTCGGTCGAAGGAAGAAACCAACAATCCCGCCAGTTCGCATTCAACCTTCGCGTCAAACGTGTTTACACTTCGTTTTTTATCCCTCCCCCTGTTCACGTTTTTCTCGCGACTCTGATTTCCATCGTGATTATTTTTCTGAAACCCCTCTTGCTATCAGATTTCAGTGGATTTCGTGTTTTGTGATTCGTCAAGTACAGTGGTACCCTAAATAGTACATTAAGTACTTCATGTGGTACGGAAAGTTGTGCTTCAAATAGTATACAAAGTGGTACAGAAAGTTGTGCTTCAGATAGTACACAAAGTGGTACAGAAGGTTGTGCTTCAAATAGTGCACAAAGTGGTACAGAATGTTGTGCTTCAAATAGTACACAAAGTGGTACAGAATTTTGTGCTTCAAATAGTGCACAAAGTGGTACATAAAGTTCTGCATTAAATAATACAAGTGGTACACAAAGTTGTACGTAAAATAATACACCAAGTGGTGCACAAAGTGTTGCATAAAATACTGCTCCTTGTGGTACATCAAATAGCACATCAAGTGGTACATTAGATAGTGCATCAACTACTACAAGTGTTACACAAAGTTTTACATCAACTAATACACCAAGTGATTCACAAAGTTGTGCATCAAATACTGTACCAAGTGGTACAATAAACAGCACACCAAGTAAATCATCAGTGAACCTAAAAGTGAACAAAGTGGTAGACAACTGCATCAAATAATACAAGTGTTACACAAAGTTTTACATCAACTAATACACCAAGTGATTCACAAAGTGTTGCATCAAATACTGTACCAAGTGGTACAATAAACAGCACACCAACTAAATCATCAGTGAACCTAAATTGACCCCAAATTGTCAAACTAAAAATCAACAACTAAACAGTTCAAACTCAGTTTCTTTTGAAACTCCCCTTTCAAAAATTTAAAGAACCACCATTTTTTCAATCGGTAGAAGGCGAAAATTCCGTTAAACATAATATTAAGACAGTGCCAAGGTCAACGCTCCCAAAAAAAAGTCCGAAAACAAATCCTCATTCCATTTCGCTTCACTTTATTCTGAATCAAGATATTGGCGGTGTCTAGAATTTCAGCGCATCGAAGAAGAAACGAAGTATTTACATCTTTGCTCGACATATACACACACGCAGACCTTCCCTTCCCTTCTTGTTTGTGTATTGAAAGAAGCAAATAGCCGTCTATTTGTGTGGTGTTCACTGATTTAAATAGATTGCACACGATGGAGACGTGTCGCGATTTCAAAGGTAACGTGAAACGATCAGACAACTCGCGGTGACGATTTTGAAAAAAAAAATAATAATACACGCAACTCACCGGAATCAACAAACAAGCCGGTTTTTTTTTTGCCGACAAACATCGGTTGGATTTTTGATCAAGAAGAAGAAGAAGTGGATATTTTAAATAACGTTGGTGATAAATTTTATTTTATCTGTCCCTGAATGTAATCAAGCGCGTCAGATTAGTTGCAAGGCTAATTTTAATGTGCAACGAAAAATCAAGATTTTCAAAATGGCAATAAGTGAATTGAGTGATGTTGTTGTTATTGGGGATTTTTTTCGTAACATTGAGCTTTTCGATTGTTCTCTAAATCGACGGGAAATTATTGTGTTTGTTGTTGATGATTATTAATCATGTGGTCGCATGAACAAAGACAAGAATTCACTTTGGATAATTCGCAACATTCTGGATTGTTTGATAATGAAAGTTCAGGTCATCAGCGTCATTCCACAAGCATGGACATTTCACCTGGGCCAAGGTCAGTTTGAATCTCCCCAACGTGTGCGAATTTTAAAAAAGTCCTCCTGTTTCCTAAAAAAAGGGGAAGGGTTTTGGTTTGTTTTGCACAATTAGGTGCATTTGGGTTGGGTTAAAAATCCACTTTGATAAAAAATTTAGATTTTGGTAATACTGAAAGTTTTGTTGACTAAGAATTATTTCGAAAAGTTTGATTTATTAAATAAAAAGTATTTTTGAGTATCACTGATGATACCATCCGTAACGGACTCTTCATAAAGTAAATAAAATCACCAAAAATAGACAGTTATCATAATCAGTAGTTTGGTATCCGTACCAAAGAAACTTTTTCGTTAAGACAACAATCGACGATTACAAATTTAGCTAAGTATTAATTAACAAACACGTACTTTAATCATCGTTAACGGTAATTAAAATCCAAAATTTAAAACCCGTTGGTTTATACGCAAAATTAAGAATTAGCGTCACTTAATAATATACTCTCGATTCACCTTTTATTTTGTCAATGAAAAATGGTGATTGATGAAAGACGGGTTTATGTATCTTGAAAACGAATGCATAATCAATCTTACTTTTTCAGTTATCGCCAGGTTCATTATATAGTTGCGAGTTTCTTATTTGGAAAAAATTTTAGCGGTCCAACTTCTTTGAGTATATATTTAGGTTTAGAGAGGAATTTCTTGGAAGGATTCGAATTGATGTTAATGGTAGGGTTGTTGTTGACCTCAAAAATTTCTCTGCTTCGTTTATAATTCTTTTCACGAATTTTCGCCCATGATTTATTAAAAAAATAAAAAGAAAAAGTTGCACAATTCGTCAACAACATTTGAAAAGTACTGTTTTGGGTAAAGTTTTTCCTTCGGGGTAATAATTAATCGAAATTTTACTGAAACATTTTAAACTTTTGGAACATTTGCATCATTTGAATCTTTTAAAACATTTGAATCATTAGAATCTTTAAAAACATTTAAAACGTTTGTAACATTTGAAACATTAAAAACATTAGAAACATTTGAAGCATTGGAAACATTTGTAACTTTTGGAACATTTGAAACGTTTGGAACATTTGAAACATTTAAAACATTAGAAACATTTGAATTTTTTGGAACATTTAAATCATTTGAATCTTTTCAATCTTTTAAAACATTTGAAACATTTGAATCTTTTGCAATATTTGTAACATTTGTAACATTTGAAACATTAGAAACGTTAGAAACATTTGAAGCATTGGAAACATTTGAAATTTTTGGAATATTTGAATCTTTTAAAACATTTAAATTTAACTTTTGGAACATTTGCATCATTTGAATCATTTGAATCTTTTGAAACATTTGAATCATTAGAATCTTTTAAAACATTCAAAATGTTTGGAACATTTGAAATATTTGAAACATTAAAAACATTAGAAACGTTTGGAACATTTTAATCATTTGAACCTTTTTAATCTTTTGAAACATTTGAATCATTAGAATCTTTTAAAACATTTGAAACGTTTGGAACATTTGAATCATTTTGAACATTTGCATCATTTGGAACATTTGAATCATTTGAATCTTTTGAATCATTTGAATTTTTTGAAACATTTGAATCTTTTAAATCTTTTAAAACATTTGTAACTTTTGGAACATTTGAAACATTTGAATCTTTTGAATCTTTCACAGAAACATTAACAACTTTGACGAAAACATTTTTTTTACGTGGTTTTTTTCCCCTGGTTGGTAATAATTATTGTCGATTGGGTGAAGAGACAAGGGCAAGAGCCTAATATCATCGTTCAAGGCCAAATTGATATAGAGAGAAACAAATAAGCTGCATCGAGACACAAATTTATTAAAGTGTCTCGCATCTTAATTATTTCAACTGAATGAAATTAATATTCGTCGCATTAGTTTTTTTCGCTTCTTGATTTTAATTCTGTTAATTTTTTTTTTCCTAGAACTTGAGAAGAACTTGTATAATTGATTTTTTTTTCTACACGTAAACAAGATATGAATTTTGGATAAATTCCAAAATGACAGAGGGAAGGGTTATTTGGAAAAAGTCATTGTACCGCCTACGAATTGATCTTGGCGAAAAACTATATATATTTTCTGCGTTTATAAAAGAACGTGTGTTCTTGATGTGTATCAGTGCGAGTACCGTCATCAACGTGAGAAAATATAATATTAAAATGATTTTCTCTTCTCTATTTTTAACAAAAATGTTCTGTTACTATTACGTGATAGAGTTTTTTTTTTGAGGAGCGTAATAAATTTTACTACACTCGAATTTCACACGTGGGCTGATATTTTAGCCTTTATTTTTGTTTCTCTTCGTTAAATTTCGAAAGGTATTTCGAGGAGTATTAAATTATTGAATAAACATTTTCCAGGAAGTTTTCGATTGATAATCAAGCTTTGTAGTTCGTATTTTTATGAGAGTATTTAAGCTTTTTTGTAACAATCTGTTGTTACAATCTGAGTTGTTTGTATTTATAGATTTTTCTCTGCAGTACGGTAGTAAAATTCTATTGTTGTTCAAAGGTGTTTTTAATACTTTGGATATCAGACTATACTTTTGTATACTTATTTTCATTCGTTGTTTGGCAAAAGTGTTTCAAAAATGTTTGTTCCTTGAAACATAAAGGGCGCTGTTCTTCTGCACTTCGAATATCAAAATTTGAATTTCGAATTTGTTTTCGAATGGTTTCACAAGTGGCTGGCTGTTGAGGAACGTTAACGATGTCTGCTTCCGTTAGGCGCTACAAATGTGTCGGTATAAATGAATGCCAATTTTATCGGTTCACTCGAAATTTGTCGATTTTCAGTTGTGATTGTACAAGACTCAAAAAAATGTTGCAATCCTATTTTTGTATTTTCTCTTTCTTCTTAGATTTAATATCTAAACACTTTCTATGGCAAATTTTACTTAATTTCTATGACAACCTTTTCCATATGACAGAAGAAAAAGATTATTTTTTGCCATAGAAAGTATTTTATGGCAAAAATAATCCTTTTGTCGTATAGAAAGTAAAGTTTAATGATTGTTTTTGTTGCTCCTTTGGAAGAAGGGATTATTTTGAGAGAAGGGATTATTGGCAACAAATTTTTCTTTTCTGAATACGGAATCCTAATCTCTTGTTGGCTAGACGTTGTTTTATAAGAGCGCATCGCGAATTTATTTTATTTTCGCGGGGAATTACAGGAATAAATATATTATTGGCTAGTTGCTAGACGGTTTGGCGACTCTCGTAATGCTCATTTGCGGTTGTCCTTGAATATAGTTTTAAACCTTGAAAAATTCACTTTAACATTATTGCGCAATCGAACAATGAAACATTGGCATTGATATAGCCGGAACCTACCCGAACGTAAAAACATGATCTAACGTTATAATTTGATATTTTGTCGCTTCAAGCACGAAAGATGCTTTGTCAGATTTTTATTACATGGCGGGGAATAAAAATTACAATTCTTGTTGATTGTTGCATTTTTTTTTTAAAAGCTTATCTGACTTTTTCTCTCTCTTTCATTTCATAGGAAAATTTATGCCTAATCATCATATTAATTAAAAGATTTAATGATTTTACAGATTTTTGTATCATCATCATTCAAAAATTATGATTGAAGAAGAAGCACTTTTTAATAATTGTTGTATGATATTGAATTTTTGGGGCAATTCTGATTTGTTAATGATTGCGGAATGCAGTAATAGAATTCGATAAGAATTACAATCTTTAATATGCTTATATTTTGGAAACAAACATAGTATTGTTATTACAAACATAGTAGAAATATTACATAGTAGAAATATTACATAGTAGAAATATTACATAGTAGAAATATTACATAGTAGAAATATTACAGAGTAGAAATATTACATAGTAGAAATATTACAAACATAGTAGAAACATTAATTACTTTCAGAAAATTGATTTCAACTTGTTTAGATGATTGAAGGGTTATTAATTTTCGAGCGGGAGTTTTTTTTAATTAAAAAAAAGAACGATTCTGCATATAATGTAGAGGATAATAATGTTTGAAAATGAAAAGTGTGAACTTGACGGACTTCATCGTGATCGGACAATTTATAATAATAATAAAATGCAACGGAAACCTGACCATTGACACATAACACGTCATCGCGTTTCAAGTGCAATCAGTTGAGTGAATACACACAGGTTACAGTCTATAGAGAGTGTCGCAGGTGATGTTCTTTGAGGGAGGTCGGGACTATTTTACTTGTGTTATATAAATACAGAATATTTATATGCAAAGTCAAAAAATTTCGTCCAACAAGAAAACAATGATTTTTTTCTTCCTTCCGGTAGTTAAAATAGAATGCTTATTTAAAACTGTTTTTGAAAATGTATTTAAAAAAGGTTTTTACAAAATGTATTTGAAAACGTTTTTAAAAATGTATTTGAAAACGTTTTTAAAAATGTATTTGAAAACGTTTTTAAAAACGTATTTTGGAAACGAATTTGAAAATGTATTTAAAAAAAGTGAATTTAAATTTTCTTCATAGAGTTTATTTTCGTTTTTAATAATCCACGTGCAATTTTATTCGTTTCGTATGGTATATATTTTGAAATTCAATTCAATTTGAAAATCCGTTTCCTCATTTTTATGCAGCTTCACGTTTGTTTTACATTTTCGATTTGTTTTTGGAATATTTGTTTACATTGTATATTTTTCGTGCGAATATTAGCAGTAATGTTGACGTGATTATTAGGGTAAATATTGCTATGAATGTTAATGTAAATGTTAATAAAAATATAGCTGTAAATGTTAATAAAAATATAGCTGTAAATGTTACTAAAAATATAGCTGTAAATGTTACTAAAAATATTGTTATAAATGTTAACGTAAATATTGCTATAAACTTTAACGTAAATATTTCTATAAATGTTAACGTAAATATTGTTCTAAATGTTAACGTAAATATTGCTATAAACTTTAACGTAAATATTTCTGTAAACTTTAACGTAAATATTTCTATAAATGTTAACGTAAATATTGTTCTAAATGTTAACGTAAATATTTCTATAAATGTTAACGTAAATATTGTTCTAAATGTTAACCTAAATATTGTTATAAATGTTAACGTAAATATTGCTCTAAATGTCAGCGTAAATATTTCTATAAAAATTAACACAAATATTATCACAAGTATTAAATAAAACAAAATTACAAAATCTAAAGAAGCTGACATCTTTTGCACTCTACATTTCGATCTCCAAATAATGCAAAACACATTTTGATCCCGTGCACAAGTTTATTTATCATCATCACCACACGCCGAGGTCAACGATTTGTGTGCGATAAATTTATATCAAAACCTTATAACAGTACATTTAGTTGGACAAAAATTGTCAAAACTTTTCATCTTTTCTTTAATTTATAAAAATTTCGTTTCTTTTTTTTCGCTTCTTTAATGTTTGTAAATATTAAAATTCAACTAATCGTAACTCATGTATTTAAATAATATAAATGTTTGCAGTTTTGTTTGGTTTAGTTCATATCACGCTGAAAGCATAACATGCCGTTGGCCTCATTTTTCTTTTTTTATTTTAAATGTACAAAAAAAATTACACGTGCGGAAGAATAAGTGCAACTTTCTGAAATTTGAGCAAATATTATTGATTAATATTCATGGCAGATGTTCTCTTTTCCTTCCAAAAGCGGCTGTAATTTTAATTCGAGATATTTTATTTTGAATTCTGCAAAATGAAATGCGGTGAATTAATTATGAAGTGGAGCTAATTCCGGTGTTGTGTGATGATGATGAGTGTATGTTTTGTGTTTTGTATATAGTCGATAGTTTATCGAGTGTGAAATTCATTGTTTATTGATTGGCGAATTTAGAAACTTTGTGTAGTGTAATTATTGTAGTTTAGTGTGAGATGAATGTGAGAATGTTGGTTGAGGAAATGGAGTTTTGAAGTGTTGTGGATATTGGGTTTTTTGTTCTGCTGTTGATGTTTGTTTTTCTTCTTCTGCCCCTTTTGGTTTGCCACAAATTTTTCCTAGTTCTGACCCAATTTGTTGTTCTGATACTGTTGCTACTTGTTCATCTTCTTTTGCACCTTTTGGATTACCATAAATTTTTCTCTGTTCTGCTTTAATTTGTTCTTCTGTTGCTGCTACTTGTTCATCTTCTGTTGCTACTTGTTCTTCTTCTGCTTCTTTTAATTTTCCTCAAATTTTTTTTTAATTCTTCTTCTACTTCTTAGTCTGGTTCTGCTACTGTAGCAGAAAATCCTTAACTACGTTTTAGTTTCAGCAAATCTTTATCATTTTTATCCACATCATCATTAGATGAAAAATTTAAAGAGAAGTTGAAAATCTTCCACAACAGTATTAAAGAATAAATACAACAGTATTAAAGAACAAATACAAAAGTATTAAAGAACAGATACAACAGTATTAAAGAACAAATACAACAGTATTAAAGAACAAATACAACAGTATTAAAGAACAGATACAACAGTATTAAAGAACAAATACAACAGTTTTAAAGAACAAATGCAGCAGTATTAAAAATTCAAAACAACAGTATTAAAAATTCAAAACAACAGCATTAAAAATCCAATACAACTGTTTTAAAAATTCAAACACAACAGTTTTAAAAATCCAACACAGCAGCATTAGATAAAAATTGTCACAACACAGTGATTGCGAGGTGCCACATAGTAGAAGCAACAGTTTATAAATTAATATGCCAAAACAGTGATGTATTTGTCGTGTGTCTATTGTTGACGATACAATAATTTGCATTCCTGCAGTGTTTCTATTTGAATGCGCTTATTGAGAGCGTGCAATAAATCCGATTTCAAATGAGGAGGGACTCTGGAAGTGATGAGAATCCGATCGAGTTATTGTGCAAGTATGCAAATCTGAATAAAAAATATAGACACACTCTCGACTCTATATCGAAAATCGTGATAGCCAACCTTTTTTTTCTTCTTTCTATATTCCTTCATCAGTTATTATAGACTAATCTGTTCTTCGTGGGGCTTGGCTGGTCACGATTCGTTTGAATAGCCTTGAACATAATTTACCGAAGCGCAAGTAAATATTTGGCGCTTTACGTCAGTTTCTATTTTAATCGCACGTCAATTTTCATGGTGCATATTTAAATTCCCTCCGCAGATAAATTATAAATAGATGATTTCTCCAAAAATATAGAATTCCTTTCGTCTCTTTTGGTTTGTTCTTGTAAAAATAGATTTTTTTTTGATCTGCGAAAAAAGGGACCTAGAGAAACTGAAAAAGGTAGAACATTGAAACTAAAAACATTTAAACTAAAAATATTTAAACTAAAAATATTTTAACTATAAAAACATTTAAAACAAAAAATATTTAAACTAAAAACATTTAAAACTAAATTTTTTTTTATGTTGGAGCGGAAATGAATGAGAGAAGTGGTTTTGAAACTGAAATTCGAACTCACGGTGTTGGATTTTGTGCTGGAAGAGCTTTCGAGCTTCTTGAGAAAGAGAGACCTGCTTTGGTGTGTCTGCAACTTTCGAGGAATGCTTGCATCGCTTATTACGCATCGTCTTATAACCCAATTGTCCTCTACCTAGGATATTGCGTTCTTTGTTGCTGCGTTCACACGAATAAACTCTGCTTCATTTGCAAATTATATTTTCGAATTTGTTGTCAACAAACGGAAATGGCAAAATAAATTCTCTTTTTTTCGTCTCTAGAGTCGCAGAGGAAACAAATTTTTAAAAAGAAAATAAAAACAAAAGTAAAAAAAAATAAAACAAAAAGTATAAAAAAGTAAAAAAAATAAAACAAAAAGTATAAAAAATTAAAAAAAATAAAACAATTAAAACAAAAAGTAAAAAATAAATTAAAAAAGTAAAAAAAATGAAACAAAATAAAACAAAAAGTAAAAAAAAATTTTAAAAAAATAAAACAAAAAGTACAAAAAAGTAAAACAAATAAAACAAAAAGTAAAAAATAAATTAAAAAAGTAAAAAAAGAAACCAAATAAAACAAAAAGTAAAAAAATAATTGCGCTGAAAACTGGTAATTTTGTGGCAAAAAAATATTTTTACAAACAAACAAGTCTCGTAATGAGAGTATATAAAACGTCTGGTGATTTTGATCTTAGCGGGAAGTCGATTCATGTGTGTATTTATATTTTTTTCTTTTGAATTGTAATTCGTTAACCCTTCTTTGTCCAGTTTTTTTGCTGTTTATTAATTTTTAAGTCGTATAATGTCGAGAGAGTTTTTCCTGTCGTTTTTTTATAGAAGAGAAGCAAAAAAAAAAAGATTTTTTATAAATTAAATTTTTTTTAACATCTTTATTTTTATTTTATTTATATTTTTCTTTTTATTTTACATTTTTAACGAAATTACTGAATTTAAATTAATATGTTTAACTGAATTATTACTTTTTTATTTCAGTTTAGTTTTAAAAATATTGAAATAGAAGAAAATAATTCGTTAATTGTCATTTATTTTCATTTTCATTTTTTTTTTATTTTTATTTTATATTTTTAACTAAATAATTGAATTCAAATTCCTATGTCTAACTAAATTTCAAGTTTTTTTTTATTTTAGTTTAGTTTAAAAATATTGAAATAGAAGAAGATGTTTCGTTAATTTTTGTTTATGTGCAAAATGTGTAAAATTTTAACTTTTAGACGAATTTTCCACGTTAATATTAATGAAACAATTTCTTTTTTGTTTCTATGTCTTCTATTAGATAAACAATTTTTAAAAAATGAATTTCGAATAGAAAAAAGTAGTGAATCGGAATTTTTTTTTTTTTTTTTTTATATATAATTAAACATTTTCGAAAACTGTATAGTGTTTTTTTTTGTAAAAATAATTCAAACTTAGAATACATTTAGTGGTGATTTATATTTTAGTAGTAGAGATAAATTTTTCCTGCCAAGACAATAATAATATTCTTTCTTCACTATATATATGTAATACATTATTAGGATGATATAAGTGGAAATTGTAGTGTTTTGTCAGACGGTACTTACAATTCAGTAGATAAAGTTGTTTGGCGAAGACGAAAACCCATATATATATATATTCCAAGTAGAAAAACTATTGTCGTCAGACGAAAATTATTATATAGAATACATATATATAGTTGTAAGTGTCGTCTCGTTTCTATTTTTCTATTTAATCTATATAAATGTTTGTTTTAAAATTATTCATTATTTAAATAGAGTTATCGATTATTGGAAATTTTGTCATATTCTATTGTTGTTTAGACTTCTACTCTATTTTTATATAAAATAAGAGAGACAATGCTTATTATATCGTTTTTTAATTTTTTTTTATTATAGTTCGTTTAATTTTTCTTGTTTCATGTTTTTTATTTTCATTTTTTTATTTTTTATTTATAATTTTTTTTATTTATTATTCTTATTTATTTTTCAATTAATTTTTTAAATTTATTTTTATTATATTTTTATTATATTTTTATTATATTTTTATTACATTTTTTTAATATTTTAATTATATTTTAATTATATTTTTATTATATTTTTATTATATTTTTATTATATTTTTATTTTCTAATTACATTTGTATTACATTCTCATCAAAAATGAAAAATTCTTGTTTTTTATTAAATTTTGATTTTTTTATTTCATTTCTATTTTTTTAGAGAAGGTATAAAAACAAATTGTTAAGTAAAAATAAAATTATTAAAATTTTTTTTTTCAATTTGCTTTTTTCATTATATTTCTTTTATTACAATATTATTATTTTCTTATTACAATTTTTATTTTTTTTAAAGAAGGTATAAATGAAACAAAAAAATTTAAGTTTAAGAGTAAGAAAATGGTTTGCTTTTAAATTTTTTTTCAATTTGCTTTTTTTATTATATTTTTTTATTATTTTTTTTTACTATTTATTTATTTATTTTCTTATTACATTTGTATTTTTTCATTACACTTTTATTTTGTTAGAGAGGGTATGAAATAAATAAACAAAAAGTCTGTGTAAAACATGAAGGAATTTTTTTTTTTAATTTTGCTTTCAATTGGCTTTTTTATTACATTTCTATTAAATTATTTCATAATTATTCTACTATTTTCGTTCAATTTGAATACATATTCAACTCGGACTTTAAAAATTACACCATATTTTTTTAATTGTGATAAAATATTTAAAATAAGAATATTTATATTTATATTTATAAAAAACTTTAAAAATTACATAATATTTTTTTAATTGTGATAAAATAATTAAAATAAGAATATTTATATTTATATTTATAAAAAACTTTAAAAATTACATAATATTTTTTTAATTGTGATAAAATAATTAAAATAAGAATATTTATATTTATATATTTATATATTTATATTTATATTTATATTTATAGTTATATTTATATTTATATTTATATTTATATTTATATTTATATTTATATTTATATTTATATTTATATTTATATATTTTCATTTAAATAATAAATTACTAGCAATTTAAATAATTAAATAAGCAAAAAGGAAAATTGAACGATTTTTAAGGTCCGAGTTGATTACATTCAAGATGTAGAAATAAAGGTTGAGTAACAAAATAAAAAATATAATATAAAATATAATATAAAATATAATAAAAAAATACATGAATAATTTTTTTAGTGCTTTATTATCATTATGATGAATATTATTTTTTTGAAACACTAGTTAGTATTAAAATATTACTAAAGTTAAATTATATTAATATATATATAAATACAGATATATAAATAATACTCGTATGCAATGCTATAATTTGCTTATCTAATTGAGGCTGAGCTCTGACTTGACAGCTGTCTATATATATTTAAAACGCACTTGTGTCCTTCGAAAAACATTATCATATATTTATTACCTAGATTTTTTTTGCAGTTCTTGGTCCGCGACCCTGAATATAGTGCCTCTACTATTAGTTAAATCAAGCAATCTTCATTTCTCCATTAACTCCTTTTTTTATCGCTCCCTCTCCCTCTCTCTTTTGATATATTCCTCCGTTCTCTTTTGCTTGTCCATTAAATTCCTCCTCGATTTCTCATGTCGATGCAATTTTTTTTTAATGGAATCTTGTTAATGAAAAGATCAAAGATTTTTCTCCAGTTTTTTTTTTTTTAATCAAATTTCGATTTAAATAGTAGGAAAAATTTTCTTATTAAAAGATATACCGTTTCATTAGAAATTTATTGGTTTTGGTTGAATGGAAAACAAAATTTTTAAATTAATTATTTAATCGATTGTAGGCTTTGAATTTGAATTAAGAAAAATTTTAATTTATCTCCATTGGTGATATTGACTTTTTGCTTTTGAATTTATTGGTAAATTTTACAATAAAGTAGAAATTACTGTATTTTTTTATTAAATTAGTAAAAATTACAAGAATATTTATTGAATTAGAAAAAAGTACAATACTGTTTATTTGAATTATTAAAAATTACTATACTATTTAAATTTAATTAGTAAAAATTACTGTACTATTTATATTGAATTACTAGAAATTACTATACTTTTTAAATTAAATTAGTAAAAATGACTGTACTAGTTACTGAATTAGTAAAAATTACAATAATATTTGTTAAATTAGTAAAATGTGCAATACTATTTATTTGAATTTGTAAAAATAACTATACTACGTATATTCAATTGGTCAAAATTACTATACATTTTAAATTAAAATAGTAAAAATTACTATACTATTTATCTTGAACTAGTAAAAATTACTGTACTATTTATATTGAATTAGTAAAAATTACAATATTATTTAAATCGAAGTAGTAAAAGTTACCATACTATTTATTGAATTAGTAAAAATTACAATACTATTCAATTAGTAATTCAATTAGTAAAAATTACAATACTATTCAATTAGTAATTCAATTTGTAAAAATTGCTATACTATTTATTCATTTAGTAAAAATTACCATTTGTTAGTAAAGTTTACCAGTTCGAAAGTGAAAGTCTAATTTTTTATCTATTTTTTTATTTCTCTGATTATGCGATAGCAATCGTTATATTTTTTTCCTTTTTTTAATTGGTATCGATTAATTTATCCAATAATAATAACAGTAATAATAAAAATAAAAATAATAATTATTATATCCAGAGAATGTGTTTCCTTGAAAACAATCATTCTTCTTTGATTCTAGATATATATGCGAGGAATGTTATCTTATATCCTTCAATTTTTAATGCAATTCCACGAAGAAATTGATTGAAAAGGATACTTTTCAGGTTTTATAGCTTTTTATTTTCTTTTTTTTTTGTTTGTTTGTTTTTTTTTTATTTGAAATGAACGGAAGTAATCATCGGAAGTTTACTTCCGTCCTTGATTTAAACCATTTCGTTTCTTTTTAATTCTGACTTTTCTTTCTTGCGAATAAAAAAAAAAAGTGCAATATCAAGTATTGTGTATAGTGAAAGTGATATGATACTGAAAAGATAATTAAAATTCCATTTATTATACAGCGAGATATTATTTATATTTATGTCAGCAGTTGTATTTTTCCTCTCGACTGGTTTGTTTATTTATTCGTTTTTTTTGACAGGGGGAGGGGGGTGCGTAAATAATATTTAAATTAAAATTAAAATGGTATAATAATTATTATTAGTCTATTAAAATTATTTTTATTCGTATTATTTTTTTTATTTTATTAATATAAATAAATTATTAATTATTCATTATTATTAATAATTAATAATTAATTATTCATTATTATTAATAATTATTAATTATTAATTATTAATATTACTGCAATTTTTATTTATTGTTAATATTATTACTACAATAATTGTTTTTATTATTAATATTATTATTATTATATTTATTATTATTGTTATTATTATCGTCGTTATTATTTTCATTATTTATATTTTTACTATTATTTATTTATTTACTTATTTAAGTTTTTTTTTTAATTAAAATATTGTTTCTTTGTTATTTATTGATTTACTTGTTTAAGTTTATTTTTTTACTGTAATATTGTTTTAATTGTTATTTTTTTATTTATTATTTCTTTATTTTTAATTCTTTTTAATTATTATTTTATTTATTATTTATTATTTACTTTTTTTATTTATTATTTACTTTTTTTATTTATTATTTACTTGTTTTATTTATTATTTATTTTTTTTATCTATGACTTATTTTTATTTATTATTTTTTTATAATTTATAATTATATTTTATTTTATATTTTTATATTTTATAATTAACATTAAATCGGATAAATTATATTTTCTGAAATCCCCACATGTCATGGAGTCCCATTCAAAAATTCTCCATTCGCAAATACACTCTTTTTAACGAGCGAGCGGTTGAAAAATTTTATTTCCTTTTCCCTTGAATTTAGACAGTTTCTTGGTTGTGTCATCATTGCACAGTTCTAAATTAAGGAGCATTTATTTATATATATTTTTTTATTTTCTAGTCGGAACTTTTGTTCTTCAACGAATTAATATGTACGTTGAGAAGGGGAAAAAAGAATTATAAATTATTTCCTATTAGAATTATATTCTTTTTTTAACGAATAAAAAAATTATTCATTGAGCTTTTTTCATTTTAAGTAATAATATCAAAGTGGGATTTTTTTTTGAAGTTATTTTTATATTAAAAAATTTTTATATTGTAAGATTTTTAAATTAAAAGATTTTTATATTAGAAGATTTTTATACCAAAAGATTTTTATACTACTTATACTTTTTTATACTTTTTTTGTGAATAAATAAATAAATAAATACTAAAAGATTTTTATACTAAAAGATTTTTATACTAAAAGATTTTTATACTAAAAAATAAGGGTAAGGGAATTTTTAATTGCAATTGTAATAAGTATATTTAGATGAATTAATTATTATTTATTTATTACAAGTTTAATTGTCTTGTAATTCCGAGAATTTTAGTAGTGCAAGGTCACCGCTAGATGGCACTTGAGTTTTTTCTTGGAATTCCTCTCGCCACCTGGCGATGACCTTGGCGTTCTCAGGTGGAGAAATTCGCTTTGTCACCTAAAAAGCTTATTTATAGTTAAAAAAAGATGAATTGAATTTTAAAAAATAGTTCTAGTAGTAAGTAAATTATAATAAAATGTCGAAGAATAAAAAATCAACCACAGTAAATAATTGTTATTGAATAATTTAAAATTAAATAATACAAACAGTACAAGAAAAAAGATATTTTTTGTATATTATTAATAATTATATTTTTATAATTAAATTGTAAATTTTCAAAATAGGTTTGAATAAAATTGGGGGGAAAATATTAGGGTTAGATTATAATAGAATCGAGTGTATGAAACTTTTTTTTTCCTCTCTTGACAAATAAAGTTGGTTTCTTGTAAAGCACCGTGCGGAATCCCACTTGCTACTCAAATTCCCCAGCGAAATTAAATTGTGATGGGAGTTCGTTGTATATAGTCAATGTGTGTACCACCCTTCTTTTCTCATCTCTGCGCTCACGACCATCTCCTTTTATCGAATATCTCTTTTTCTTTCGGAGAACTTTTCAAAGCTCTCCAGTGTTGCCAAGCATACAATATTGTTATTGTTTTTCTTTTTTTTTTAATTGCCGAGAGAAAAAAAATTTGTTTTTTTCTAGTTTGCAAATGAAGCCGAAGAGAATTTATTCTTTTTATTTTTAAATCGTTTTTTTTAATCTTTTTTTTTTAATCATTTTTTGAATCTTTTTTTGAATCATTTTTTTTTTGCTCTGCATTTTGAATCATAATAAAGTAAAAATATAGTCGTAGTAAAATTTAATTAATACGGGAAAGTTTTTTTTACTTTATTTTTTCTACAGAATAGTTTATTAGTAGAAATTAAATTTGTAGTTTTTTTTTCGTTTTGCTTTGAAAGGAAAGAAAAAATGGTGAGTTAATTAAATTCTATAGGATCTGTATATTAATAGAATAGAAAAAAATTTGAATTAAAATCTACACTAACGAATTTGTTAGTCGGTTTTGTTTGGAAAAATATTTTCAATTTAGTTTTGCAGCTTTTTTTAATAAATATTTATTTGACTTTCTAAAATGAAAAATATTTTTTAAACTAATTGGGCTTGTTTTTCTTTTTTTTTAATAAATATTTATTTGACTTTCTAAAATGAAAAATATTTTTTAAACTAATTGGGCTTGTTTTTCTTTTTTTTAAAAATAGATTTGATATTTTCAAATGCAAAATATTTTTTTAATTAAGCTCTTTTTTATTTTTTAATAAACTTGATTTGATTTTTTCAAGTTGGAAATATTTTCAAATTAATTTAGCTTCTATTTCCTTTTTTTTATTTTGCCAACAAACTGGATTTAATTTTATTTTGTTTTTTTAAGTAAATTTGATTTAGATTGAAGGTTTCGAAACGTTTCTTTTTATTTTTATAGTAAAGAAAATTATTAACTGGTTAATTAATTATTAATTAATTAATAATCACATTAATTTTATGTCCGTAGAAATAATTTATAGTATTTATAAATTTTTTTTCAATTTTCATTTACTTTTTTCAATTTTCATTTATTTATTTTTCAATTTTTATTTATTTTTTTTTCATTTTTTATTTATTTTTTTCATTTTTTATTTATTTATGATAAAAATAAATAAAAATTGAAAAAAAGTAGCGTCAGTTGAAAAAAAATTCTGTTAAGTCTGCGAAAAATAATAGTTTTTTTTTTCTTTTTGAACTTGATGAGTCAGGTTCGAGGACTTGGCAACACTGTGTGGATAACAGCCGACGGAGGTAAACTATCTGCTTTTTATGAGTCCTCAGTCCCTCTCTGTCACTCTTCTTTTTTTTGCCTCCTTTTCTAATGATTTGTCGTAGTTTTGACAAAAATTTTTCTCCAAGTAAAATGACTAGGCGAAAATGGTACTATGGCAAATAATAAAATTGTCGCGACGACAGCGACGACGATAGCGTCGTCAATTTCAAGGTCACTTTTTTTAACCCTTGCGAATTTCAAGTCGCGTCCCGTAAAATAAGTTTGTTCCCTTTTAGAAAACAGGAGAAAGCAGGAGAGTAAAGAATAAAATTTACGAGTCAGGGAACAAAAGTAGGAGGCGTATATATTATACGTACATCTCGCAGAGTTTTTTTTCCACTGACATTGGCGGAGAAATACGGGGAATTGGACGAAATGGGAAAAAAAATTTATTTTTATTTAATAAAAATTATTAACTGTGTAATATTAATATAAATTTTATCAAATGGAGAAATTAAATTCGAAGGAAGTTTTTGTGGTGAGAATTACATGCGAAAGAAAAGGAGAGAAATAGCTCGTGTCTCTTTTTCTTTCATGGAAGAAACTTTACGATTGGCGAGTTCATTCCGCGTGGGGCCAATGGAGTTAGTGTAGTTTGAATTTGGCGCGTAATTTGGACCAACGGCAGAGAACAGAGTTGGTATTTCGATATCTCGATTCGTAGTGTTTGCGTCCTCCGCTTGACGTCGCTCTGCGATTGCCATTTTGTAAGTTTTTCTACTGGTCGTTACTAGCTTTTTTAATTATTAAATAAGTTTTTTGAAAGAAAAAAAAGTTTTATTGTAACTGGGATTCTACTATTTACCAAAACGGTGTAAGATTGTTGTTGAAATGCAATCTCGATTTGTTGCGAAACTATTTTCCAAACAATGTTCAACGGAAAATGGAACGTTCGACATAACCTCTTATTTGTAGTTTCCGAAAAATTTGCCAAGACAAAAAAATTCGACTCGAATTATTTTTTTATATCTAATTAAGAATTGGTATTTTTAATTCAATTTTAAATTAGTCGAATTGTTTATTTTTCGGCTTTCGATTTTTAAAATTTAATTACAAATTGGCATTTTTAATTAAACGTTAAATTAATCGAAGTTTTATTTATTTGTCGTTTCTTTTTTAATTTGTTTTCATTTTTAGTTTGTTTTTTTAGTTTCTTTTCGTTTCTTTAGTTTGTTTTATTTATTTGTCGTTTCTTTTTTAATTTATTTGTCGTTTCTTTTTTAATTTGTTTGTCGTTTCTTTTTTAATTTGTTTTCATTTTTAGTTTGTTTTTTTAGTTTCTTTTCGTTTCTTTAGTTTGTTTTATTTATTTGTCGTTTCTTTTTTAATTTATTTGTCGTTTCTTTTTTAATTTGTTTGTCGTTTCTTTTTTAATTTGTTTTCGTTTTTTTTTCGTTTGTTGTTTTAGTGGCAAAAAACAGCAATAATTACCAAATAGTTTAGATCTTTAGGTTTTGTATTCAGAAATTCAGGGAAATTTTTCGTTTTTCGAGAAGGACATTTTAGTTTCTACGCCTCTGCGTATTTTTCTCTCTCTGTGTGTGTTTTTTTCTCTTTTTTTTGCCTTTTTTTGGTGGTGAACTGCGGTGAAGCTACTTGGGCGGTGTCGGGAGAATTGGAAGTTGAGGAACAGAAGGGTTTGGGTCTATTGACCGAGCTTTGGATTCGAAAGGCTCACGCGTTACCGTAGTGAGGCAGGACGTGAATTTCGCAGCGGTGCCCAAATTCAAAGTGGTTCCCATTTCGTCCCTTTTTCCTTCTGCATGCTTTAGATGAAAAAAAAATTTTTCTCTATTTTCTTTTACAAACGACAATAATTTTTTTTTTATTTTCCACCAAACAATTGCCTTGAATTTTCTTTATCTACTTTATTTTCTGCTTTTTGCATTTTATTTTGTTGTTTTACTGTATTTTTTTATTTTTTTCGTTTCTTTTATTTTTTTCTTTCTTTTATTTTGTTTTTTATTTCTCATTTTTTTATTTCGTCTTTCTTTATTTTATTTTTTCTTTAATTTCTCTTTTTTAATAAAATTATTCTTTTTTATTTTGTCTCTCTTTACATTATTTTTTCTTGTTCCTTTATTTTTCTTTTTAATAAAATTGTTATTTTTATTTTAGTTTTTCTTTTTTGTTTATTTTTTTTTAAATAAAATTATTCTTTTTTATTTTGTCCCACTTTACCTTGTTTCTTTATTTTTCCTTTTTTTTAATTTATTTTTCCCCTTTTACTTAACTCTTTCTCTCGTTTTTTTCTTCATTACTTTTTCAATTATTTTCCCTTTGTTTTATTTTAACAAATGATTGAAACCCCTTTCCCCCTCCCCCACTTGCAATTAAAGTCTCTTTGTCACAACTATTTTTGAACCTAAAAGAAGTTTTTTTTCCCCACCTTGATTTATGCGAAATTTTTTTTTCCTAGAGAGGGTTTCTCGCAGTGTTGTTTGAAGGAAAAAAAATTCAATATAAAGAAAGTTGTTTTACTTTCTATGCCTGCGCCTCTATTTTTTCTATTATTGTAACGATTTCTCGTGTTTGTTGAGAATAAAGTTATTATTTTTTGTTTTTGTTTCACGGAAAGGTCGTAAATAAAATTGTAGATTGAATAAAATTTATATAGAGTTTGTTGTGTATATATAGAAAGAGAAAGAGAGGAAACAATTGTTTTAAATCTATGATGAAGTTTAAGCATGTATGCGGCCGGCATTAGATGAGGTCAGGGTTTTCCTAAGCGATATAGTAAATGTATATACACTTCAAGGTAGCTGTATTTTGATATATTTTTTTTCTCTCTATATATGTGTTCAAGAAACGATATCTGCTATTTACGTTTTATCATCAGTCGCGATTAACATGCGACTGTAATATTTATATTCGGAAAGTACAATGTTCATTCGATTTATAATAAATGGCGAGGGATATATATATTTTTTTATTATTTTACTCTGCATTAGAAGCATTACGGAAATGGGTTGTAAAAAATCTATTTTTGTATAAATGTATTTTAACTGTTTTTTTTTTTTTTGTATCTAATAGTTTTATCTTCGATGGTGAATCGTCGAGGATTTTTTTCACGAATGTTTAAAAAACGGGTCTTTTTTTCACTGACAGTATGTTTTTTAATGTCCTTTAAGTTTTGATCGCTTGATTCACCCCGCTTGTGAGAGGATTTTCATGCCGTCTAGGCGGCGGTTTGACGAACTATTTTGGCGCGAAATTCAAAAGAAGGAATGATTTTTTGGTAAATGACTGAAAGAGAAAAAGTAAAAAACAATTAAATAATTTATAAATAAATTATGAATAAATAATTTATAAATAAATTATGAATAAATAATTTATAAATAAATTATGAATAAATAATTAAATAAATTATGAATAAATAATTAAATAAATTATGAATAAATAATTAAATACATTATGAATAAATAATTAAATAACTTATGAATAAATAATTAAATAAATAAATTAACAAATAAGTTATAAATAAATTGATAAATAAATTATTAAAATAAACAAAATGGATAAAAAAAAATATTTTTTTTAATAATATTATTATGAAACAGTAAATATAATGAACTTTAGTGGGAAAAGTTCAAAATTAATTCCCTTTTGGTGACAATAAAGAGAAACTAATTTGTATATAAAATATTCTATCTTGTGAGAGTGAATATACATATATAGAGAAAAATGTTTTTAATTAATAAAGTTATTTTCCCGAGTGTGTAATTAATTATAAATATAGCGTCTGCTTTATAGATGATAATGTTCGCTTAACCTTGACCTCTGATAGAGTAAAAAAGAGAATAATAATAATAAAAAAAAAGAGGGGAGAAAAAAAATTCAATGGACCTAGCCAGACTGGAGTAACGATCCAGATCCTGCTTTCGTTCCCTGTTTCGATTTTTTGTGCCTACACCCTCGCAAATATTCCCCCCTCCCCCTTCAAAAATATAGAAAGAGGGTTGTACGGATCGAAACTGTCGAGACCTTAACGACAAGAGGGCGGTTTTTTTCCTGTTTTTTGTCAAGGGGTTTGTAAAAGAAGCGCATCCGTCTCGATTTTTTTTTTGTGAAAAAAATATTCCTCACTATTATACAAATATTTTGAAAATTATTGAACTATTGTATTATTTTTTTTATGTTTACAAATATTTGGAAAAATATTACAGTATTGTGTTATTTTTTTATATTTGCAAATATTTAGCAAATTATTAAACTATAAATTTAATTTAATTGCTCTATTTAAATTCAATGGGATGCAATTCAATTATTTTAATTAATTCAATTTCATTAATTTTATTTGATTTTATTATTTCAATTTAATTAATTTAATTGGATTTTATTATTTCAATTTAATTAATTTAATTGGATTTTATTATTTCAATTTAATTAATTTAATTGGATTTTATTATTTCAATTTAATTAATTTAATTGGATGAATTCATTGAATTAATAAAATTAAATGAATTAAATTAATTCAAATTAATTAGTTTAATTTAATTGGATGAATTCATTGAATTAATAAAATTAAATTGAAATAATAAAATTAAATAAAATTGAAGGAATTGAATTGATTCAAGTTAATTAATTTAATTTAATCGATTCAATTTATTTAATTTTAGTTGATTTTATTATTTCAATTTAGTTAATTTAATTTGTCGAGTTCATTGAATTAATAAAATTAAATTGAAATAATA
Source organism: Leptopilina drosophilae (assembly GCA_032873175.1). Classification (NCBI taxonomy): domain Eukaryota; kingdom Metazoa; phylum Arthropoda; class Insecta; order Hymenoptera; family Figitidae; genus Leptopilina; species Leptopilina drosophilae. The sequence goes on along the minus strand of CM065485.1, from coordinate 42,155,863 downwards.
AAATTAAATAAAATTAAATGAATTGAATTAATTCAAATTAATTAATTGAATTTAATCAATTCAATTCATTTAATTTAATTAATTCAATTTAGTTTAACTAATTCAATTAAATTAATTTTATTTGATTTTATTATTTTAATTTAGTTAATTTAATTTTATTATTTTAATTTAATTAATTTTATTTTATTATTTCAATTTAGTCAATTTAATTTCATGAGTTCATTCAATTAATAAAATTAAATTCCCCCAAAATTTATAATTAAATAAAAAGAATTTTAATGAAATGAAAAAATTGAAATTTAAAAATTAAAAATTAAATTTTACCGAATACTAAAGACTGAAATTTATCTGCCTTATAGCGAAGATACGGGAAATTTTCCTCTACTAAAAAAACGACTAAAAATGAATTACACTAAAGTGATTGCTTTACAAACAGAGATTCAAAAAAAAAATGTAAACACAATAATTTGTTTTGCAATTAAAAAAAAAATGTTTCTCAAGATTCGAACACAATATTATCTTGCATAAAGTGCGCCATTGATTTCCCTTGGTAACCAAAAATAATAAAGAGTTATTTTTCTCGAAAAATGAAAACAACATACACACACCAATGTCAAAGGGTAAATTTCTGATAAAAAGGAATTATCATCTCGAACTTATATATTAAATCTTGATTTTGGATTTTTTTTTGTTCCTAATCAGTAATCAGAAATGACGTGTTAATGTAATTATTTTTTTAAAATGGAAAAGTAACATATTTATATATGAATATATAAGAAATGATTTATTAACAATTGTTATTAAACAAATGATAATGGTCGTTGAAAAATATTTTTTTCATCTTTTGCTGATTGGCGGCTTTAGTTACTTTTTATTAATTGTGAATTAAATTGATTTTCATGTCCCGAATATTAGGCATTGTTCCAAAAATAGTTTATCAACAATAAATTTTTTTTCAATTTAAAAAAATTTCTCGAAATTTTGTCTGTTTATCATTTTTTTTTTTTTTTTTTTAAGAAGAAGCAAAAGAAGAAGAAGAAAATTTGATATTTAAAATGAAAAATTGTTTTTTTCTCCCACCTTATAAAAATCTCTACGGAAAGAATAATTTTTTGGTTCTGAATTTTTATTTAGTGTTTGATATTTAGATGTTTAGAAAAATTTTTTATTAGGACAGAAATTTTTTTTTTTTTTTTTTTGAAGAAAATTTTTTATTTAAAATAAATTTTTTTATTCTCCCGTCTTATAAAAATCTCTACGGATGGAATAATTTTTTGGTTCTGAATTCTTATTTAGTGTTTAGTATTTGGACGTTTAGAAAAATTTTTTATTAGGGTAGAAATTTTTTTAAAAATTTTTTGGTCTCGAATTTTATAAGTTTTGACCTGGGAAATTTTGGAAAAAGCATTGAATTTTAAATTTATTATTTTATCGCAACCGTTTGTTTAAGAACCTAAAAGAAATGGTAGATAAAAAAAATTGTAAAATTTAGAAAATAAATTGTAATTAGAAGTCAAAAAATTATAATTGGAAATCAAAAAATTATAGATAAAAATAGAAAATCAGAAATAGAAAATGAAATGCAAAGATAAATTGGAAATAAATCGAGAACTGCAATTAAATGTCGTGGGGGCTTGAGAAATTATTGTTAAAATTAGGCATCGGGCCAAATTTACCGGTTCCATAAATGGGACAACAGAATGTTCAATTGTTTATTGGCGAAAAATTATTCTTTGGATCGACTCCAAAATAATTATATAAATATAAATTTTTATATATATATATATTTTTTATAATTATAAAAAGTCTCATTCTATGAATATCTCGAGCGAAAATTATTGCAAGTCAACTACTTTGTGTCCTTTAACCCTCAATCTTTAATGATCGTTATAAATAATGTGAACTCTGCGCGATGGCATGAAAAATCAAATATATCATCGAATTTTTTTTCCCTTTAGGTGAAATTCTCTTTAGATTTGAAAAAAAAACTTTTTTACTAATTTTTTTTTATTTTTTATTTGCAAAAAAGAAAAAAATGCGGCTCTTAATTTTATCTTTTAACTTTGTATCTAATTTTCTTGCTTCAATTTTTATATATACTGTGAATTGACGATAGTATAATTAATATGTATTATTATTGGCATTTGGCAAAAGATATCGCAGTGTAATTTGTTTCACATAAGCGAAATTGTTTGATATATAAATTTACGCATACTTTGAGACTCTTCCAACTTTTTTTTCTCTAGCATCATTTTTAATTTAACTAGATAAGTTAATAATTTCTTAATAATTATTTCTACGCTTCTTTAGTATTTTTTTTCGAGTTTTAATTTTATTTTCTATTTTTTATAATTAATTTGAGGATTTTGTAGTAGTTTTATCAATTTTTTTGTATTTTGTATCTTTTTATAATTAATTAGAGGATGTTTTAGTATTTTTTATAATTAATTAGAGGATTTTTTAGTACTTTTTTTAATTATTTTGTATTTTGTATTTTTTATAATTAATTAGAAGATTTTTTAGTATTTTTTTCAATTATTTTGTATTTTGTATTTTTTATAATTAATTAGAGGATTCTTTAGTATTTTTTTCAATTTTTTTTTTGTATTTTGTATTTTTTATAATTAATTGGAAGATTTTTTAATTATAATATTAATCATACTTAAGTAATTAATTATTTTAGTATATAAATATAATTATAATATTAATTATTTGATTAGGAATAAAATTATAATTTCTACTCTCTGCAAGTTTTGTTTTTTTTCCGAATTTATTTTCCTTTTTGTTTTGATTCGTATTTTCGATTTTAATTAATTAGATTTTTTTTAATGATAATTAGTTACGAATAATTTTATAATTATTTCCCTTTTTTACGTTCAGTATTTTTTTGAGTATATATTTATTTTTTTTTATTTTGTAGTTCGAATATAATTTTTATTTATTTTTTTTGGTATTTTCGATTTAAGTTAATTATAGTTTTAATTATTATTTATTTATTTAGAAAATAACTAATAATTAATTTGTTATGAATTTTTATATAATTTTGACGCTTTTTCACGTTCAGTATTTTTTTCGATTTTTATATTTTTATTTTTGAACAGTCGATTCAATAGAGAAAATAATTATTTTTATTTTTTTTTTTTTTTTAATAAACAAACGGTTCAAGAGAGAAAAGAAATATTTTTTTATTTATTAAACAAACGGTTCAAAAGAGGAAAGAAATATATTTTTTTATTTATTAAAAAAATGGTTCAGAAGAGAAAAGAAATATATTTTTTATTTATTAAACAAACGGTTCAAAAGAGGAAAGAAATATTTTTTTTTATTTATTAAAAAAACGGTTCAAAAGGGAAAAGAAATAATTTTTTTATTTATTAAAAAAACGGTTCAAAAGGGAAAAGAAATAATTTTTTTTATTTATTAAAAAACGGTTCAGAAGAGAAAAGAAATATATTTTTTTATTTATTAAACAAACGGTTCAAAAGAGAAAAGAAATATTTTTATTTTTTTTTTATTTTGTTGTATTTTTTCGCTTATGTTTTTATTTAGTTATTTATTTATTTATTAAATATTAAACGCTGGAACAGGGAAAAATTTTTTTTTATTTTTTTGCACATTATCTTTTTCCTAAATACTATTTTTAACCTTCTCAATAACTATGTATTAAAATGTTTTAATTTTTTAAATGAATAAGTTATTTGACAAATTATCAGAGAGATAAATTTGGAAAATTTTCATGAAAATTTGCATGTCACTCGCGATTTTACGAGCTCACACTCGCAGACTATATTTACTTATTTTTGTCTTTTATGTCAGTCTCGTTATACTGTACTCCTCTAAAAGTCAAAGATTGAGTCATTATGAATGTCTATATATGAGAAATGGAAAAAAATGAATTTTTATTAAAAAAATGAATTTTTATTAAAAAAAATGAATTTTTATTAAAAAAAATGAATTTTTATTTAAAAAAAAATGAATTTTTATTTAAAAAAAATGAATTTTTATTTAAAAAAAAAATGAATTTTTATTTTCAAAAAAAAAATGAGAAAAAAATTGTTTATATATCTATATACGACTATACACGCTTTAAAGAAAACATCAAGGGCGATAGAATCATTATACATAACTGCATCGGAATCAATAATATTATAAAGACGCAAAATCACAATTCACGGGAATGAAAATTTAATATTCTGTTGCGCCTCAATTTTATCATTCGATATTTTTAATTATTATTTTTTTGTATTTCTGGTTTTCTGCTTTTGAGAGAATTTTTTTTTTCATTGCAAGTTTTCTTATATTTATTTTCAGGTCTTTGAGTATTTACTATTTATATAAACTGTTTCTGAAAATAAATCCTTTCGTAATGTTTATTTATGATTTTTATTTATTACTTTTTTAATTTTTAAACTTTTTGTTTAATTTTCTTAATTTTTTTGGAGTTTTATTTTATTATTTTTTTCCAGTATTTTTATTTTATCATTTTTTCCAGTATTTTTATTTTATTATTTTTTTCCATTATTCTTATTTTCTTATTTCTTCCAGTATTTTTATTTTATTATTTTTTTCCATTATTCTTATTTTCTTATTTTTTCCAGTATTTTTATTTTATTATTCTTTTACATTATTCTTATTTTCTTATTTTTTCCAGTATTTTTATTTTATTATTCTTTCGTTTTTTTCTTTTTTTCTATTATTATTTTATTTATTTAATTATTATTCTTTTGTTTTTATTATTTTTTCTATTATTTTTATTCACTCTTTCTTATTTTAATTTTCTTCATTTTGTTTTACTATTTTTATTTTTTCCATAATTTATTTTCGTTCTTTTCTATTTTATTATTTTTATTTTATTTTCCACAATTTTTATTTTATAATTTTTTCCACACTTTTCTTATTAAAAGAATTAAAAATTAAATAATAACTAATTAATTAACTGATAATTAATTAATTAAGTAATAATTAATTAAATATCTAATAATTGATTAAATAATTAAATTCGATAACTTAATTTAATTTAATTAAGAACTAATTAGTAAAATAATTAATTTCTCATTCGAATAATAATAAGAGAATTCTAGAAAAATTGTTAAAATTTAAATTAATTTTGTTAATTATAATAATAAAAATAATAATAATAATAATAATAATAATAATTATGTAATAATAATAATGATACAATTTTAGGAAAGTTGTCAGAATTAAAATTAATTTTGTGTTTTTTCTGTTGTTTTGCAGTAATCCTCGGGCCTCGAGGAATTTGGCGGAGAAGCAACGACGAGATAACTTGAATTCAAACATCTCGACGATGGCATCTCTTTTGCCAATGGTCGCAGGAAATTCGCGAAAAACAGATAAGATCTCTATTTTGAGATTGGCTGGTGCTTATCTCAGATACACATACAGTAAGTTTCTTCGTTAATGAATTATTAATAAAATCCCTTATCTCATTTTTTTTATTAGTTAAAAGAAGGGAACAGATTCGACTGATAAAAAATCGTTTTTTTTTCATTTTTGTCCTATTTAAATTTTTTCTGCGTCATAATTTTATTTTTTAATATTTCACGTTTTATTAATTAATATTATTGTAATGTAAAAAATAATTATTCAAAAAATATTTATTATTTGTCAATTATTTATTAATTATTTGTTAATTATTTATTAATTAAAATTAAAATTCGTAAAATTGTACTTTTCGTTGAAATAAAAAGTGGAATTTTTTTTCAGCTCTCGGACAAGGAAAGATTGGTTTCCTTCCTCAAAGGTTCAACGGAATGAATCTTGAACAGTTTATTATAGACGTGAGTATTTATAGTTTGGAAAAAAAATCAATAATTTAGGGAAAATTAATTTTCGATTGTAATTTCCAATTTATATTTTCACTAAAATTTGTCAAATTTTTGATAAAAAAAAATTCTAATTCAATTTCTTTTTCTTACAGAGCATGTGTGATAACGGAGGATTCTTCATTGTAGTCACAAGTACAGGAAAAATTGTTTATATCAGTCAGCATGTTGAACAACAATTGGGACACGCCCAGGTGACAAAAACAATTTTCAATTTTTTATTAAAGACAAATTTTCCCCTGATTTTTAAAATTAATTTCGAAAAAGGAAAATTTAAGTCAAAGTCGTAGAAAATGATTTAAATCTAATATTTAATCGAATAATTATTTTCAAGACAGAAAATTATTAAGTTGTGGACAATTAGTATTAATTAAATAACAATTTCGAAAAAAGAAAATCATTGCTATTAATATTGAATTAATATTAAATAATAATAATTAGATAATAATTAAATAATAATTAGATATTAATTAAATAATAATTAGATATTAATTAAATAATAATTAGATATTAATTAATAATTTCTAATTAAATTAAATCATTAATATCGAAAATTAAAAATTTAAATTGAGTCATTAATATTGAATCGAAATGAAAAAATCTCGAATCATTAATATTGAGTAGAATTAAATTATAGAAATTGAAAGTTGAATCGTAGAATTCAAACCGCATTAAGTCTCTAATATTTGAAGCGAAATTTAATTTGAATCGATTAATTATTATTAATATATTTCCGGAAATTTGCATTCAAAGAAGTTGTTGATTTTTCTCGACAAATTAAAATTTTAATCGGATCATTTGTTGTTGGAAAAAAAAGAAAAGAATCTAATGAGCACAAGGGTAATTGAGTCATGATGTCATGAAAAATATTGTTATGTTTAACGCGTGACTATTTTGGAACTAGATAAATCATATCAAGGTTTAAAAACACTTGTTGCGGATCGTGAATAACTTAGACGTTGGAGTTTATAGATATATATATATATTTCTTAATTGCATTCTAAATTGTATCGAGAATTGGGAATTTCAATTTTTTGATTTTTAGACACATTGTGACAAAAATAATTGATGATTTAATTAAGAATTTTTTTTCTAATAAACGGGAAAAATAATTCTTATTCCGATTTCTTCCGAAATTAAAACTGAATTTTTTTTCTATTCTGTGCTAAAGAAATTAATTTTTATTCTTCTATTCATTTTTCTTATTCTATGGCAAAGAAAATAATTTTTATCCTCCGACAGTGAAATTAATTTTTATTTCTTCTATTCATTTCTTTCTCGTGAAGAAATTGCTTTTTATTCTTGTTTTGAAAACTAAAATATTGTCCTTTTGTTGTCAAGTGGAAAAATATTTTCCAATTTGTCGTTATTTCGATATTTTTCTCTCTTGAAGAATTTAATTTTTTAAATCTAAAATAGAAATGAAAGAATTTTCCACGTTTTACTTTTTTTTTGCATAATATATAGAAAAAAGAATTTTAAAAAACAATTTTCCATTTTGAAATGCAAACTAAAGGTAATATAATCTGTCAATTTTTTCTTTCTAGAAGCAACGTCAAATTGTAAATTTAAATGCGATGAATTTATTTATAGAATTTACTGGTTAATTTATTCCGTCGAAGCTAAATGCAATTTATAAAAATGAAAATCATTTTATTATAATCAAAAGTTAAACTCTAATTAACGATTTTAAATTTAGAAGAAGAAATTAAAAATCGATATTAATTTACTTTTTTTTAAATTATACAAAAATGGAATTAAAAATTTTAACACAAAATTGATTGTCTAAGGAAAAATTTGTTATCTCGACTGGAAAACTTACGAGGAAATGAATAATTTACGTATTCAATAAATTCATAAACGAGTCGTAACTCAAGTAATGTTAATGTTCGGTCATCTGAAATTATTCGAGATTCTTTAGTTATTAAAAAAAGAAAAAAAAAGAAATTAAGAATTCTGTGGAATTTTTTTTAAAAAACGAAAATTAATTTCTCGACAACGATAAAATATTTAAAAAAAAAGAAAATATTATTAAAATATTAATTTAAATATTAAAATATTAAATATTAATTGAGAATAAAAACGAAAATTCTATTTTAGGTAAAAGAAATAGAGTAAAAAATATAATATTTCAAATTTGCAAAAATTATAAATTTTAATTTTAACTAAAGGAAAAATTCGCTTTTTTAAAATTTAAATTCTTTTGGAATTTTTTGAAAATAATCGTTTTCGAAAATATTCCACTTTGGTATTTAAATAAATAAATGACTTCAAACTAGTCTTTAGTTTTTAAAGTTATTTGAAAAAGAAAAATAATAAATCGTCGTTTAATAAATGAGGTGAACAATTTTTTTAAGACACGAAATTTTTTTTTTCTAGTATTTTTTATCGTGAGTTATATTGCAAAAAATATCGAAATAATTATTTTAAGGAAAATGGTTTGGAAATATTTTTTAAACAATGTAGTGGAACTTTTATTTAAATATTATTTTCGTTTAAATTTGTTAAAGTTTTGAAAATTATTTTTTTTACAAATTTCTTTCCTTTTTGGAAAAAAAATACTTAAATCAATTTTTTTTGACGAATTCTTACCTTTGGAGTATAAAAATACTCAAAAAAAATATTGAAATCAATTTTTTGTTTCCCAATTTTTATCTTTGGAGAAAAAAATATTGAAATCAGTTTTATTTACCAATTTTTATCTTTTGGAGAAAAAAAATATTGAGATCAATTTTTCGTTTGACGATTTCTTTCGTTTGGAGAAAAAAATATGGAAATAATTTTTTTAATTGACAATTTCTTTCTTTTGGCGAAAAAATAGTTAAAATAATAGAAATAATTAATTAAATGTGAAAAATGAAATATTTCTCAAGAGAAAAGTTGAGATTTTATTTAAATATCATTTGCGTTTGAATTTACACTTATTTCTAAGTTTTGAATTTTTTTTCTGAAATTTTAGAAATTCTGCTCGAATTTTTCCGACGAGAATTTTTATACTCTAGACGTGATTTCCTTTTCTTTTTCTTTTGCAAAAATTTTCATCAAGTCTAAAGTTAGAAAATCGGTTTTTTTTTCTCTTGGTAAAAATTAGATATTGTTCTCCAGGGGAATTTTCTTGCTCAATTTCTTTTTCTTTTCTTTGCTTTTTTTTTCTTCTTCACCGCAAGTCAAATTTCAACGTTTCTTGCGTCTGATGATGTCGCCCCCGCTAAAAATTTGATCGCTCCAAATTCACGAGATAACGATCATTCATTATTCGAGTTCATAACGAGCAAACGTTGATTCGCACGAGTCTTGATATTTTTTCAGTTTTTTTTTTTTTTGGATTCACAAGAGACGGTGGTTATCAGTAAATATAGATATATTTTAAGAGTCTAGAAAATCAAGGCTTATTGTCGTCTTATGAGGGGACCACCTGATGTTTGAAAATGAATCTCATTGACAACGTGTTGCATGTACACGTTGCAAGTTTTTTTTCTCTCATTTTGCTTTATAATTTCATTCTTCTTGCGTTGTCGAATTTTTTTTTCTTTATTCACGACTGGAAATTCTGGAATAGGAATTTTTTTTATAATCTTTGTATTAAAAATGTTTAGAAATGGGAAAATGGGAAAAATATGGGAAATGGGAGAAAATATTCAAGAGGGAAAATATTTGAGAGAGGAAATTTTTGAAGAGAAGAGGAAAAATATTAAAGTAACGTTGAAAATTTGCCTGACGATTGGGAAAATATTTCGATTTTAATTTATTTATTTATTGGCTAGTAATTAATTAATTTATTTTTTTTTATTTATTTATTAGTGAATAATATTCGTAAGCAATATTCCAAAATAATAAACGAGATTGTTTCTAATTTCCATGGAATTTTTTGTGTTTTCCTTTTCAGGCGCAATTGCTTGGCGAGTCGCTGTATAATTATGTCTGTCCAGAGGATCACGAGGAGCTCACGAAGAATTTTAGTTTCAATGACACTCAACGAAACGCGACCCCAGCGCTTTTGAGCAGCGATCAGTTGGACGAGAGTTCCAATTCCTCGGACGATTTTCCATTTAAAGAAGAGCAAAGGAGAAGTTTCAGTATCCGTATTGCTCAGCGAACTGTGTCTAGACGCGAGCATATTCAATACGAATGTTTTCACGTTTCCGGCAGCCTCTGTCTCGCCAATGCCTGCAGAAATGCCGGTTTAAATGTAAACAGATTAAAGCAGCGAGGTACGCGATTCGAATTTCTCAGAAATCCCCAACAAGAAACAAAAATGAATAAGAACAAAATTGAGATCTGTATTTTTTGTATTTTTATTTTGACTAATTTTGGATTTTTTTCTGTTTCGTATTTTAATTTTGTATCATTTTTTATTTTATCATATTTAAAACATTATTTTTAGTCTTTTATTTTTCTGCTCTTTTATTCTTGTTTGTTTTTCTATTTTTTATTTTCTTTTTTTGTTCTTTTTTTGTTCTTTTTTGTTCTTTTTTGTTCTTTTTTGTTCTTTTTTGTTCTTTTTTGTTCTTTTTTGTTCTTTTTTGTTCTTTTTTTTATTTTATTACCGTTTTTTATACTTTATGAGATTTATTCACAGTTTCTAGGGGTTTTTTTAATTATAGAGACGTTTTAATTACGTTGTGGTTTGATTTTCGTTTTTCTTTTTGCAGAAAACAATGGCACGAGTAATGATATTATATTCGTGGGCATTGCTCGCATGCTGAAGAAGAGAACAATCACGGAACTCTCTCTATTGGAGGCTGATAAGGATGAATACGTTACTCGACATTTGGTGGACGGGCGCATCATTTTTTGCGATCACAGAATATCGGTGGTTGCTGGCTACATGGCCGAGGAGGTTTCCGGTAAAAGTGCCTTTGCATTCATGCACAAGGACGACTTCCGATGGACCATGATTGGTCTTAGACAAAGTAAGCGAATCGCTAGAGAAAAATAAGTAAAAACAGAAAATCAAAGAGAGAAAGAGAAAAAAGTATAGAAAATAAATTCAAAAAGATACATTTTCTTTTATTCTAACTTTGTAATTATTTTTCTTTTCAATTTTCAGTGTACAATAAAGGGGAAGGATTTGAGCATTCGTGTTACAGGCTCGTTGCAAAGAATGGGGAATTTATTTATTTAAGAACACACGGATATCTCGAGTTTGATAAAAATACACAAACTGTCGAGTCGTTTGTGTGCGTCAATACCCTTATGTCGTGAGTAACAATAGTTTTTTTTACTTCCGCATTGATAAACAAAAATTTTCCTATGAAAAAATTTAAATATACTTTTGAAAGTGTAAATATTTATTTTTTTGAAATTAGAAGGCAAGAAGAAATGTATTTTTGTTGAAGAGAGGAATTTTTATGCTTTTTTTCTAGGCGAGAGGATGGAGAGAAACTTATGAGGGACATGAAGAAGAGATTTTCGGCAACGATAAACAAGAGCATTGAGGATGGAAGTGATTTATCATTAACCTTCGTAAGTACATTTCGCTTATTTTTATTTACTAGCGAAGGGATCTGAAAATTGAAAACGTGGATAGAAATTTTAGTTGATTTTCCAACTGGCTAATTTTATTATTGACAAAAATAATCAAATTTGCAAAATAGAAATAATAACAAATGTTAAATACTCCGTTTCATGGATTAATTTTTTTATGATAAAATACAATGTTTATAAATTTGAAATAAGGGAAAAAGAATGTTTAATATTGAAAGTACCGATTGATAAATTCACTTTCTTTAATTAAGGGAGAAGTTGAGATTGAATATTATATGAAATGATTAATATAGTGAAATAAATATTTTACAGAAAGTGAAAATAATGGTAAATAATTGTTTAGGAGGAGCATTTAGAGGAGGAGGACGATCGAGGATCGAATGCAGTGGCAGGCGTTGAAGATCCGGCGCAACTCGAGGACGCAATTATTGATCTTATCAGTGATTTGCCATCGGCCGCTCTAACGAAAGAACGTCTCGCTCCATCGCCACTTCCCGATCCGCAATTTTACAAGGCGGCAATATTTTCCCAACGCTTACCACCTGCCTCCGAGCAAGTCAGTCGAATGGGCATTAAAAATATTGAACACATTTCCCGCGGTGGCAAGGGTAAAGGCTCGAGGAGTCCAAAGGCGACGACGCCCGTCAAAAAGTCCATTTATCCCGATAAAAAAATCCCCGAATTGGACTGTTCAATTCCAAGTCCAATTTTGGAAAGTCCAGCGACTACTCCCATCGCTGAAAAAAGTGAGTATTCAATTTATTTATTCGAAAAAGTAAATAAGTAAATAAGTAGACAAATAAGTAAATAAGTAGATAAATAAGTAAATAAATAAGTAAAGAAGTAAATAAATAAGTAAGTAAGTAAATAAGTAAATAAAAATGTTTGTTTTTCCTCGACAGAATTGCCAATTGGGGAGAAAATGATTCCAGAACATTCTTGCCACTCGAGCGACGAAATGGTTTCGGAATTGGACGCAGATTTAACGAATCCATACGTGCGAACGTCAGTTGTTCGTGAATTAAAACCATTTGAGGTGAAATTAGAACAAGTTGTTGATAATATTGGAGTACACGATTCTTTGCTCAATGGACAACGACAGCAGCAGCAGCAACAGCAGCAATGCTCAAGTGCGAAGGAAAATTTGGAAATTAATTTAAAGAGACGCTACAGTGAGGACATGAATTCGAATTCTGTGAATGGAAAGAATTTATTGACGGACATTGAGGGATGTTCGTCGTCGTTAATATTAAATGACAATCTCAATGCTGGAACGTCGAGAAAATTACAAATTAATAATTTAAAACGACGATTGAGCGACGATGAGGACGATGATGTTGATAAGGGAGAGAATTCAAATGTGAATTCGTGTAAAAGACTGCTCAAAGATTCTTATCCAACAATGGAGGCGATTAATATTGAGCAGACGAGTTTTGATAATGGTTGCAGTACAACGCAACAATACACCTATCTTTATAAGAATTCAACGGACATTGATGTCGCGGAAATTAGTTTGCAGGAGGCGAATGGTGAATATTCGCAAATTGATCCTTCTTTCGTTATGCAATCGTCTGATGAGCTTTTGGATTTGCAAGGCTTTCAAGATCTTCCTGGTGATATGCTCTCGAGTCCCGGTTTGGAGAGAAATTCAGGTGAGGATTCTTTTCACGTTTAAATTAGAAGTGAGGTATTTAAATAATAGTAAATATTATTATTATTTTTCTTTATTATTTACTATTTATTATTTACTATTTACTAATTTTTATCATTAACATTATTTGTATTATTATTTCTATTTCTGTAATTTTAGTTGCAATTTTTTGGTAAAGAGTACCATTTTAGTAAAATTAGTATTTCTACAATAATTATTACTTCGAGTAATTGGAATCGAAAAATAAATACTCTTAGAAAAATGTTTATTTTATTAAGTAGAAAATTTAAAAACTGGAAATATTTCAAAAAAAGTCTTTTCCTTTTTTTAAAGTTAATTTCAAATAAAAAATTTAGATACAAACTTAACTTCACGCATTGTTTTTAATTTAAATTTCTGGAAAACTGGAAATATTTCAAAAAAAAATTTTAATTTTTTAAAATTAATAAAATTTAGTTGCAAATTTAACTGCCACGCATTGTTTTTAATTTAATTTTCTGGAAATTTTTCTTTTATATTCGTTTTTTCTACACTAGATAATAATAATTGCAGACTTTGTGAAGATTAGGAAATTTTAAAAAATTGTTTTTTTTGTATTTCAAGTTTCGATGTATAAAAAAGTTTCTTCTTTTAATTATACAGTTTATGGAGATTAGAAAATATAAAAAAGTAAATTTTTGTACTTCTAGTTTCAATGTATAGGAAAAATAGTTTTAATCTTATTATTACTGCTTGGAAAGAATTATTTTAAAGTAGACTTTAAAAAAAAGAAAATTAAAATGACTCGATAAGTAAAATACTTTTTGTCATTTTTATTTAGATTGGATGAGGATAATTGACAATCTTCGACCTGTGGTTAACATTGAAAGTAAGTGCAAAAACGATTGAAATTCATTCTTGAAGATTTTTTTTCAAAGTAAAATTTGTAAAATTTGATCTAGTTGAAAATTTACATTTTTATCTTATTTTTTCGTCTAATTTAAATTTTCTTCAGACAGTGAAAAAATGTTAATAAAAATTAATAAAATAAATAAAAATTATTAAAAATTATTAAAAATTATTAAAAATTATTAAAAATTAATAAAAGTTATTAAAAATTATAAAAAATGACAAAAAACTACTTTTAAAAATTTGAAAAATGACAAATTTATTGGATTTGAAGAAAGAATTGAAATTAAATTGATTAATTTGTAATTATGATTCTTTTTTGTTGTAGATAATTTTGGTGAATCGAGTGAAGAGCAGTTTATCGTGAACGATGTGAGTATTTTATAAACTACATTTTTTCCAAACAATTTGTTTCTTAATTTTAATAAATTCTTTTTTAACTTTAGTTTTATTTGTATTAATAAAGATTAATTTTAATTTAATTTTTAATTTCAGTTGAATGTTAATTTTTAATTTTTAATTTTAACAATTTAATGCTAATTTGCAAATTTTAATTTAAAAACTTTTAATGAATAATTTTAATTTTAACAATTTAATGCTAATTTGTAAATTTCAATTTAAAAACTTCTAGTGAATATATTTTTCAGAAAAATCAATTTTAACAAAATAATTTATTTGAATCTCCGGATTTGTAATTTAGAAAAAAATTCTAGTTTTATTTTTTAATTTTATTTGTTAGTTTTAAAGTGATTAATGTTCTTTTGAATTCTGCCCCTCAGGATGTTCTCAGTGAAGAAATAGCGAGGAGACAACTTCAACTTGTTAACGGAATGGAAATGTGCGAGTCACAATTTAATGCAATACAACGTAATTTAGATAATCCCGCTCTTCAACCGCAAAGAGACAGGTTAATCCAGTTGCAGGTAAATATTTTATCAAGTTTTGCAAAAAAAAAACAGAAAAATTGTAAAATAGAGAACTTATTTTTACTTAATTTATTGAAAAACAAAAATTTCCACGAATCTATTTTTCTGAAAGATAAACGTTAGAAACATTTTGTTTCTTTAGAATTTCTTAATCAACAATTTATTTGTTCTTGTTAGTAATTTTTTATTTTAAAGTGTAGAGAAGGTAGAAAATCTAGAAAAAAGAAAACTAAGGAATAATTTTTGTTTTATTAAATTTTAAGTTTAAGTTTCAGTTTAAATTATAATTTATACTTTATTTATATATATTTTTATAGATTTATATTTATTTAGAAATAATTATTTAAAATTTAAAAAAAGGTTTTTTTTCCTTGAAATAAGAACTATTGTGAAAGTAATTTTCTAAATACCGAAAACTTAATTTCAGGCGGATCATAAGGTACAAAAGCAATTACTAAAAACATTGCAAAAAGAGCACCACAACATACAGTCAATTAGGTGGTAAAGTTTCTTGTGGCGAAAATTTCCAGTAATTAAGTTTAATTATGAAGTCCCAGTTGACCTGCAAAAAAAAAGACTATCGAAAACGATAGCGCGTTAAAAAAAAGTGCTAGGATTCCGCATAAAGAAAGAAGAAGAAGAATCTTTCAAAGAAAGCTTCGCGGAGTAGTAACGTTGTTACTTTTGTGAGTATCAAAGTTGTAAAAATTTAAAAAAAAAACACAAGTCAACAGCATAAATTAAGGAAAAACGGTGCAATGCCCTTCATTACGCCATAAGTTACACTGTGTCTAGTCGAAATAGATAAAAAAACACGTTAAACAGATACAAAAATTAAATTTTTTGTTTGACGATGACACACAACACACACATACACAAAACATCCTTAACAAAGGATGATAAAAAAATCCAATACTATGTCACAGTTGACAGTTAGATATTTTAACGAAAAAAAAACAACAATCCTGTAAATATTATTTCCTATTTTTAAAAGAAAAGAGTTTGAATTAATAACGTGTAATAAAAAAAAAAACCAATTACAAAAAAAGGGGATCTCAAGTCGTTAAATGGATCGTGAATGAAAGTGAGAGAATCAATTGATTAAAAAAAAAAAGTAGTTTATATTAATAAAGTCTTATTAAAGACTTTCTTCTTGCGGTGGATGTTTTAGAGAACAATTTTTCTCGAAATACACAAAATATCAGTCCTGGGAGTTAGTTACTTTTAAATATTTTTTTTCTTTGAAAATTAGTAACTGGTTGATTTTTTACAATAATTCTAGTTTATAATTTATTTTTATATAATTATATATATATGGTAATAATTTATAAAGAAATTTTATGAATATTATAATTTAAACGTCAGTTTAAAAAAAACCCAATGGCAATATTTCAATGTGATTGTTATTTACTTTTCGTTATTTTCAATAATGAAAGTATATTTTAAAAAGAAGATTTTATAGAGAGAATATAGCAAAAAAAGTTACGGGACAGTAACTCAAATTTTTTTTTAGAAAATTAAGTCTTAATTTTGAATTAAAGTTTAATTTTCAAAATGTTTAAATAATTTTTTTTTTCTTTTAAAGAAAAGTGAGGGGATATTTAGGAATAGTTACTTCTTTCATTGTTGTAATAATGAACTGGTTACTTTTTTTGAATACGTAACAATCCCACGACTTGATAGGAATTTAAAAAAAAAATAGAAAAAAAGAAAAACTTCATTTGCTAGACAATGGATTGTTTTTTACCACCGACTCAATTGGCTCGTCGTATTAAAGAGTACATTTAAAAAAAATTTTTGCTGTATTCAAATTCAATAGATTGTGCATAATTATTCTTCTAAAGAAAAAAGATATTTTGAAATTTACAATTTAACGTACAGTTAGCACATCAAGGCGATAAATATTTACGTTTATAACAATCTAAGACAAATTATTATTGTTATTATAAATATGCAGAGAGAAAAATTATTCGTAGGGAAAAAAGAATTTATTTTATCCAGTTAATCGATAAACTTGATAATTAATATTAAAAGTACATTAAAAATATAATATATATTTAAATATAATTTATTAATTTTGAAAGTAAAATTAAAAATATTTATTAACATTAAAAGTAAAAAAAAATTTTGAAAATCAAAATTAAAAATATGTTAATAAAATCAATTGACTAATTTAATTGAAAACAATTATTTTTCGAAACATATTTTATAGAAATGAATTTATATTCATAGCTTTCATTAAATTTGATTAGGAATTGTGATTAATTTCTATTAATAATGATTATCAGGAATTTTTATTAACATTAATTCTGATTAATTTTTATCAATAATAATTTCGATTCATTTTTATTGATAATAATTCTGATTAATTTTTATCAATTATTATTAAGTTTTATTAATAATAATTTGCTTTAGATTGTTCTAAATAATAGTGAAAATATTTCTGGTTTTGATAATTCTTACACTACAGAATTAAGGAAATATTTGTATAAAGAGCACGACTACTGCGGGATATAAAAAAAAACTCTAATTTAGTAATTTCGACTAATTCGATTATTATTATTAATAATATTTTTTTTAAACATTATTCATCATTGTTTAAAAAGCAATATAATTGACTTCTTGTGTTTATTATTTCTCATAGAAATTATTCAAGTTTTTTTTTGACATTCGACGGCAAAAAAAATTGATAGAATTTTGTGATTTCGAAATTTTTATTTTATGTTTATGTAGAGAATATATATATATTTTTTTTGTTTATTGAAAATTATATTTTGCTATATACATAGTGAAGTTTTATGTATGAAAACTATTATTTGTTATTGATATACTCGCCTCGTTAAAATAAAGAAAAAAAAATACTTTTTGATTCTTAATCCCACTCGGAAGGAAACAATCTTCGTAAATTGGGTAATTTTTCGATTTTATTAATTATCTGTAATCATTTTTATTTCTTGGAATCAATTTCAATTAATTTAAATTATTTTCAATGATTTTCAATGATTTTAAATGATTTTCAATGATTTTCAATTATTTTAATGAATTTCAAATGAATTTCAAATGATTTTAGTGAAAAAAGTTTGCAATCAACATTTACGGAGATTTTTCCTTTAAATCGTGGGATTAACGTAAAAAACATAGTTTTGCTCACATTTAAAGCTATTAAAAATTGAAATATGGCTTTATAAAATTTAGTTAATTAATGAATTATGTAAATAATATTTTGCGTACACTGCAATAACAATTAATCTTATTGTCATATTAATAGAATTCCTTCTGGGAAAGAAAAATCATTAAATTTTCTCTTCACGATAAAGAAAAATTTGTTTGAAAAAAATTCAAATTGTACAAAACGATAGAAAAAATTACAAAAAAAGAATATTTACATTATATAAGATTCTCTCTCACAACGACAGAATTAATGAAAAATATAAATTTGCGACAAAATGATTTTTGTTGCTACTTAAATTAATATCTAGAGAAATTTTTCCTATTGGAGGAAAATAAAAATTTCAATAACAATTTTTCATAGATGCAAAATTGAATTTTTTAAAACTAATTAACATGATGTAATGATTGATTGGAAGGACAAGGCCATTTTTGATAAAAATGGTAAAATAATTTTTTTTTTTTTTTAGAAAAATGAAACGAATAACAAACTTATTTGTAAGACAATTCCCAGTGGCATTGTTACAGTGTAAAAAAAAAAAAGAAAAATAATATGTAACATCCTGCAGCGATGTCGTGCAACTAAAAATATACTTGTATTTTATCTACTTTGTAAATACGTTACTTATTAGAGTAGAGATTTCGAAGTTTACAAAACTCACGATTTCTTTATTATAATATAAAGAAAAAAACAAAAATTTAATATTTTTTTTATTTTTTTTCTACAAAAATCTATTTTTTTTAAAGTGAAACGAATTTTTTTTTTCAAAATTGTTAATTATTCTCAATTAATCGTTTATCTAATTTATAAGATTTTTTTTTCTCACGCCCACAATTTCGAGATCTTTATTCTAGTTATTATATTTTATATACATCGTTAATTGTGTTCACGTGGTTTTGAATGGTTTTTTCTTATAAAATATTGAAAAAAGAAAAAATAAGAACCGAAAAACATTCGCCATGGAACCTGCATGTATCAGATGTTTGTTAAGATTTTTACAACAACAAAAAAACAAAATCCTTTCAGTCTGAATGTGAAAAAAAAATTCTTAATGTATGCGACATTCATTGTAATCCAGCGAATAGCGATTTTTCTTTGAATTCAAATTTTTCGAGTTTGTTTATTAATAATGTGTAAAAAAAAGCAAAAAAAACTCGAAAAATTCAAGTATATTACAAATTGAAGTCTTGCAAAGGGACAAAAATTTTTATTAAAAAGTTTAAAAACAGATTTTTAAAGAAGAAAACAAAACCCGGTAGAAAAGACATATACTTTCTTATTCTTCAAAATGTCAAAGTTATTTCAAATGAAAAGTTTTTCAAATTTAATTTTGAAAATTGATTTTGAAAATTGATTTTGAAAATAAAGAAAAATTGAATTTGAAAAAATTTATCCCGTTTGAAATGTTTGATTAACGGGCCTAAGTTTACCATAATTGGAAATACGTGGTTATGGTCAGTTTAAGTGTCTGTTGAAAATTTCTTTTTTTCAAAAGAGAACAAAAAATCGGTCTTTTAAAAAAGTTGCAATTAAAAAACTGCAATTTTTCTAAAACTACAAAAAGAAATAAAATTCCATTTGTTGAAATATCTTCAGTTTTCCAAAAACTAAAAAATTTGCCTTCTTTCTTTGAAAAGAAAATGAATCATAAAAAAAACAGACCCTTAAACATAATCGAAAGTATTCGACACCTTACTGATACCGCTTTCAAAGTCTATTTAATGAAAGAAATAAAAAAAAATTTTTGACTAATTGGTATTTCAACGAAAATTAAGATCGAGGAGCCTTTTCCATCTGCGTCTTTCTTAAGGGCGCGTGGCGTGCTGAAAGTATCGCAAAAAAAAAAAATTTGACAAACAATATTATATCTACGAGCGATGGTTTCATTAAAAAAAAAGCCGCTTCTTACCTCTCCTTGTAAATACTGCGAAAACTAAATAATAATTGTAAATATTTTTAAATCGATATTCTTTGCAGATTATCAATAATTAAATAATTATTTAGAATGGCTAGGACTTCGCTTGTTAATATTCGACAAAAAAAAAAGAAACGAAAAAATGTTTGTAAAAAAAAATCCTTTGAATTCATTAAGGTAAAAAATTCTTTTTTTTCTACTTTAACGAATTCTCCAGTTGAATGATTGCAAATCCTAATAATCAGTATTACAAATTTTTATTTCTATTAAAAAGCAAAAAGCAAAAAAAAAAAATACAAAAAATCATTGCTAAAAATTTTCGAAATTCTTCGTGTTCATTTTGTACGCGCATTTTTTTTCTGAATTAAAAAATTGTAAAATGCAATTTAAAAAAAAATCATGTCTGATGTAAAAGAAACTTGAAGATTTTCTATTTCTATCAAATTTAATATAAATTGATAAAAATGAACAAATTTCGGACACTGTTGGAAAACTTGTGCAATAGAGTTAAATTTTGTCAGATCCGATTTTTGTTCAATTTAGAAATGAAAAACACCAGATCACATTTTTTTCTTAAATTGCGCCCATCAAAAAACGTCATATTGACGAAAAAAAAAAATATTACAAAGCACGCCCACGCTGATTCGCAAGAGCGGAAACAGCTCCATTTATTATAGTTCTTTTATATAAAAAAAAACATAAAATACAATATTTTAAAACAGAACTTGAAAAAGAAAAAAAAGTAGCGTAAAATGTATTTACATGCATAATTTTTAATGAAATTAATTCATAATCTTAATGATGTAATATGGATTCTGCTGTAATGATCGGAGGTCTTTGACCTATATGCGTTATTAGTTATTGTGTCAAGACTGAGCTATTGAAGACTTCGTAGAGGCGGATCATTTTTGTAAATAATGCTGCTGAAAATATATATGTACAAATCACAAATTTTGTTCTTTTCTTGCCTTTGATGAAACAATTAAGTTTATACACGATTTTCTTTCCTTTTGCCTGCGGAATTGGAAATTTTAATCAAAAATTTCAATATTTGAAAAATGGACCTGAAAAGTAGTCAAAAATTTGAAGTAAGTATTGAGTATTTTTCTTAGTATTAAAAATTTAACTCTTTCTTGTCTTTTTAATCTAAAGATACGATAAATTTTTATTTAGCTCGAAGTTTAAAATTTAAAAAACCATTTTATTAGCTTTTGTTTTGTAAATAAATTTTTTTGAAGAATTTTTCTACGTTTTTTTCAAAATAATAGTTTTTTGTAGCAATTTTTATTGAAAATAATAAAAGTAATTGAATGTTACGAACAAATTATTCAAAATTTTAAAATTATTTGTTTTTGTTAATAATTGTAATTATACATTTGATTATTGAGTATTTTATTACAATTTTTCGAAAATAATTAAATTCATTTAGAGAATTAGAGAATTTTAGTAAAATTTATCGAAAATAATTAAATTCATTTAGAGAATTTTATTAAAATGTTTCGAAAATAATTAAATTCATTTAGAGAATTTTACTAAAATATTGATTTCTTTAATTTTTTGAAACAAAATCGAATTTTTTAGTAAAAAAAAACTATTCCTAAATTTTATTTAAATTGTCCATAAAGAAATAAAATTTTATTTGTTTCTTTGTAAATATCTATTAAATCCTTTTAACGATGTTTAAAAAAGTTTTTTCAAAATAATAGTTTCTTTTCAACAGTTTTCATTCAAAATAATAAAAATAATTGCATTTAATTTAAAAAGAGTTTTTTTTAATTTTTCCCTTTAAAAAAACTGATTTTTGGGAAGGACACTTTTGGAGAAACAAAAATCGGGCTTCAATAGCATATTGTGACTTTATGATTCTTCGCAGATAATATAAAAATATACAAATTTCAACCGATCCGTCGACATTAAAAGCGCGATAGGGTTTTATTTTTTCTGCATTATCGTGAATTTTTCCCTCTGCAGAATTTTAAAACCACTAACGCAAAAAATATAATCGAAAATTAATTTCTTCCTTCTCAAAAATACATAACGTAGATAAAGAAAAAGGAAAAATAGTAACAAAACTTCAACGTAGTATAAAAACTAAATAAATATAATATATAATAATTATAACGAGATATTTTTCTTGTTGTCATTGAAAATTCAATTATATAAATATAATTTTTATATGTAAAAAAAATATATAAGAATGAAATAGAAAAAGAAAAATTGCACTGTCGGTCCCTTTTTCCTTTAAAATTACAACCTTAAAATCTTATGATATATTTTTTATATATATATATATATTCACCATTTTTAAATGTTTGATTCGCGTTTAATACTTCAATATCTACAGCTGAGGGATTATTTACAAGGGGAAATATAGATAACATTTTTTTTTCTTCTTCTCGTCTCTTGAATTTTTCTTTTTATAGTCGCTACATCAGATCTAGGCTTTTTATTCAATATAGATATCCTCTATTGGGAAAGCAGTCTCAATGAATTTGGTGTAGAATCGATGAAAGGCTCGTCTGTAAATTGAGACACAATTGTGACAAATTTAATAACAAATTTTAATATCCTACTTTTGGTCAAATTAATTTTAGTAAAAGAAATTCGTTTTATTTAAATTTATTAAGTTCATTAAGTTCATTAAATTCATTAAATTCATTAAATTCATTAAATTCATTATTATTAATTTTAGTATTTTAATTTCTTCATTTCACCGAAATTCACAACTTTTCAACGTTCAAATGAACGAAATATTTTAATATAAATTACGAAATATTACGAAATATTACGAAATATTACTAACAGTATAGAACTTTAATGAAACATTTGGAATTTTTTTCGATAGTGAGTCAAAATTATTGCAATAAAAATTTTTGTTCGAAGAAAATTGAGATTTTGAACTCACCCAACAGCTTCAGCGACTGGTCGAGTGGATTCCTGACCAATGAACACGTGACAAGCGAACCTCTGCAAAGTCGGATGTTTCGTGATAAAACCGAGATAACGATGATCGTGGGGATGAAATGCACAGAAGGATACGTTTTTCAGTGAATAGAAGTAATCGTGACAAGGGCCTCGAGTTTTCTGCAAGGGAAACAAAAATCGAATTTATTCATTTGATTATTAAATTACTATATTAATTAATTAACCAATAAGTAGAATTTAATAATGAATTTATTAACTAATAAGTAGAATTTAATAATAAATTTATTAACTAATAAGTAGAATTTAATAATGAATTTATTAACTAATAAGTAGAATTTAAGAATAAATTTATTAACTAATAAGTAGAATTTAAGAATAAATTTATTAACTAATAAGTAGAATTTAAGAATAAATTTTCTAACTAATAAGTAGAATTTAAAAATAAATTTATTAACTAATAAGTAGAATTTACTAATAAATTTGTTGACTAATAAATTGAGTTTAGTAATAAATTCTCCAACCAATAAGATTTAGTAATAAATATTAAAAAGTAATTAGCAAAAAAAATCAGTTGGTTGGTTAACGAAAATATTTTTCTAATGATCAACAGCACTCACTGGAAGTTTGCTACGATCGACCATTCGAAGACCCTGATCGGAAACCTCAAGAATGCAACTTTGTGAATTAGGAGAAGATTGAGACGTATTGCCGACAATTCGTCGCACAGCCTGACAAACAACACTCGTCCCCTTGTGGGCCAATGTCTCCACGGAGCCCAAATATCCCAGGAGATAGCGTTCTCGCTTCACTTTCGGTGCCGTTGGATCAAAGTCACTGTAGTCCATGTCCACCACGTAGGCTGAGGGGAAAATTCCCTGACGTCCGGTTCTCAAATTCACACCTAAAGCAAAAATTAAAGAAAACGAATTAAGAAAATTAATTAATTAAAGGAAACGAATTAAGAAAATTAATTAATAAAAGGAAACGAATTAAGAAAATTAATTAATTAAAGGAAACAAAATTAAGAAAATTAATTCAATTATTAGAATTACTCTCGTAATTTTTTACTAAATTACTACTCTTAATTTTAATACAAATATTTATTTAGAAGTGAAACGAAAAAATACCAACCTTCGCACCAGAGATCGTCAGCTTCCTTCTGAACATAAATCGGATCGCCGATTTCAATTTCAATTTCATCGTGATGACGAGGAACGAATTTATGCAAACCCCTGTGAGTTGCCTCCAATAGTTCGAGTTGTGTGAAAGGAATACCCACACTTCCTGTTATTAAAAATAAAAAATAAATTATGATAAATAATAATTACTATTGAGTGATTCAATCATTACACAATGTAAATGTAAAGTAATGATTAATTTAGAATTCAAGTGATTGTAAATTAATTTTTCCCAATTTTCTTAAAAAAATGTATTTACATTTTTGAAATTAGAGTAATTTAAAGTAATGATTAATTTAGAATTAAAGTATTTGTAACTTAATTTTTCCCCCAATTTTCTTCAAAAAATGTATCTCCATTTTTTAAATTAAAGTAATTTAAAGTAATTATTAATTTAGAATCAAAGTATTTGTGACTTAATTTTTCCCAAATTTTCTTTAAAAAATGTATTTACATTTTCTTAAATTAAAGTAATTGTAACTTAATTTTTCCCAAATTTTCTTTAAAAAATGTATTTACATTTTTTTAAATTAAAGTGATTGTAACTTAATTTTTCCCCAATTTTCTTTAAAAAATGTATCTACATTTTTTAAATTAAAGTAATTTAAAGTAATGATTAATTTAGAATTAAAGTGACAAAGTTATAAGTAAACATAATAATTAAATTGATTTTCCAATTTTCTTTTTCGAAAAATGTTATCAAATTTTTGAAATTGGGAAACATTGATTTTTTTTTTGTTTTCCCTCACCAGGTGTACTGTCAGGCGAGACAGAGTCGATATTTTGAAGTGTACTGCAGGGAATTGGTGACACGCTTTTTGGACCATTGTCAGGTGAATGAGCAGTCGAGTGACCGCTGTCGGTTGCCATTCTTTCGCTATCAGGAGAACTGTCCTCGTGACGTAGTCGAGTGTGAGATTTTCTCAGCATCAAATGATGTCTTCCTGGCGATGAATTTGCCCCAGCAGCCGCTGCCGCCGCCGCTCCCAGTTCCTCCGCCAACGACATTTGCCCCGCATTTCCAAAAGCTGTGTGCGAAATTTTTCTTAATTATTTTCTATCTAATAATTAATCATTTTCTTACTATAAATAACCGTTATTTACTATAATAATTATCATCATGATTTTGTACGACAATTAAAATTATGTATTTACATAAATATTGTTCAAGGAAATATATACGAAAAGAATTCGAATACAATAATTTTCTTACTCTAAATAGTCATTATTTACTATAATACTTGTCATCATTTTGTACGACAATTAAAATTATGTATTTACATAAATATTGTTCAAGGAAATAGATACGAAAAGAATTCGAGTACAATTAAAAAATAAATAAATACAATGAAAAAAATACAAAAATTGAAAATTAATAGAATTAAAAAGAATACGAATAGAAAATAAATACAAATAAAAAGAATACGAATAGAAAATAAATACAATAAAAAAGAATACGAATGGAAAATAAATACAATTAAAAAGAATACGAATGGAAAATAAATACACTAAAAAAAAAAAATAAAAACAGAAAATAAATACAATTATAAAATACAAGTAGAAAATCAATAATACAATGTAGCAAAAATTACCCTTCTTGTTTTTGGGAATTTCGGGAAGTCTCCGGCGCTTTCGTTCCATTCCACCGCTGTTGGGACGATGCTCGGGAGTCGCCCAGGAACTCAATGAGGAAGATGAATCGCCAACGTCGCTGACGACACTGTCACGACCCTCGCTTCCATTCCGAAGACTGTTGGTGAGTCCTGGACCGTAGATCGATCTTCCTCGGCTGTTCAGTCCATCGAACAAGCTATTATCACCGAAGGACAATCGAAATTTACCAGCTAACTACTTGTCATGCTCTAAGGAAAGAATTTTCACACTAATATGCGGGAAATTTTCATCAGATGGTTCCAATTGTCAAATTTCTCTCTCCTTAACAAATTTTCCCTCTTACTGCCTTTTTTTGGTCTCTTAATTTTTTTTATTCCTATTTTCTTAATTTTATCCCTCTCAATTTTTTTTTCTTAATTTCTTAATTTTTTTCTCTCAATTTCTTAATTTTTCTCTCAGTTTCTTAATTTTTTCTCTCGATTTCTTAATTTTTTCTCTCTCAATTTTTTTTCTTAATTCTTAATTTTTTCTGGTTCAATTTTTATTCCCAATTTCTTAATTATTTTCTCTCTTAGTCTCATAAACGATTTATTTTTAAAACCAATTCATTTATTTACTTTATATTCTTTTGTTGATTTTCAATTAATTTTCTACTAAATTTGAAAAATTTTATTGACTTTTTTCCGAACCATCTGATTATTTTCTAAACAGGGTCTAATTTTTAATATTATTGCGCCTCTAGCATTCAAATTCCAGCAGTCAATTTTAATTTATTGTAAATAATCTATTGCGTTATAAATTTACTAGCAAAATATAATTATAGACTAAAATCAAATGAGACAATGGAAATTAATTTCTCACTCGCCGATAAATTATTTCACACTAAACTAATTGAGCAAAAATTACAGAATTTCTACTAAATAGTATATTTACTTGCAATGATTTAATTTTTCATTCATTATAAATCCAGAAAAAGAAGTATATTCAAAAATAAAAAAGGATTTTAAGAATAAAAAAAGAAAGTAAAAAAGAAAGTATGAAAGTATTAAAAAAATACAATAAAAAGTTTTTTTTGATTAAAAAGAAAAAAAGGAATTAAGAATACGAAAACAGTATAAAAATCGATACAAAACGAACAAAAAAAACTAATGCTACAAAAGAAACGGAATTTGAAGAGAAAATAAAAATTGGAATAAAAAACGAAAAAAACTACCGTAAAAAAAATTGTAGGTACTTAAATTCAAAGGGAAATGTTGAATCAATACCTAAAATCGCTGTCAGCCACTATGGAGCATCGATGTTCAAATTCAACTTCACTGTCCGGTGAACTGTGTCCACTTTGATTTTGATGCCTATGAATAACGACAACATCCTCGTCCTCAGAATCGACGACATCTCGACATGATCTACCAACATCCGCATCACTTCCCTGTGACGAAGTGGGCGAATCGTCGACCATAACATCGTGAACGAGTCTACAACAAAGCATTATTAAATGATTTTTTTGTCTCGAATTAAAAAAAAATGTTTTTTTGTCTGAAATTAAAAAAAATTTGTTTTTTTGTCTCAAAATAAAAAAAATTGTTTTTTTCCTCAAATATAGAAAAAAACTGGGGTTTTCTCTCAAATATAGAAAAAAATGGGTTTTTGTCTCAAATATAGAAAAAAATGGTTCTTTCTCTCTCCGATAAGAAAAAAAAAGAAATAAATAGTCGTGACTCGAAGAAAATCGAAGAAAAAAGGATTATAATAAGATTATAAAAAAAGTGGTGAAATTTATCGCAGTGTATTCTTTTTTTAAATCTACTTCGTCAAACCCCTTGATATTAAAAATAAAACGCGAAACAAGAAAAAAGGGACGTGATAAAAAATGTCATTTTTTAACATTATGCAAAATGACAACAACAATTTTGATACTGTTTTGTTTTTTTCGTCGTCAAATTTTTGTTTTTTCATTTTTCCAATTTTTGCTTTATTTCTTAAAATTAAAATGTTATTATTCAATACACTTTAATTTTTTCTTCTTCCGAATTAAATTTCAATTAAATTAAATTTTTTTATCTACTTTTCTAAATTTTTTGTACTTTTTCGACTTAATTTGTTAATTACAGCAATCAATAAACTCTAATTTCTTCCTTAAGTTAAATTTAAATGAAATCAAATTTTTGTTTCTATTTTTTCTTTACTTAATTTGTGACTAAAATAAAATATTATTTAATAAATTTTAATTTCTTTTTCCGTAATTAAATTTTCCCTTTACAAATTAAATTTAAAACGAAATCAAATTTTTGTTTCTATTTTTTCTTTACTTGTGACTAAAATAAAATATTATTCATTAAATTTTAATTTCCCCTTTTTCCGAAATTAAATTTCCTTTTTCAAAAGTAAATTTAATTTAAAACAAATTTTTGTTTCTTTTTTTTCGTTCCATAATTTGTGACTAAAATAAAATTATTATTCAATAAATTTTCATTTCTTTTCCCGTAATTAAATTTTCCCTTTGCAAATTAAATTTAAAACGAAATCAAATTTTTGTTTCTATTTTTTCTTTAATTAATTTGTGACTAAAATAAATTATTATTCAATAAATTTTAATTTCCCCTTTTTCCGAAATTAAATTTCCCTTTTCAAAATCAAATTTAATTGAAAACAAATTTTCGTTGCTTTTTTTCGTTTCATAATTTATGGCTAAAATAAATTATTATTCAACAAAATTGTACATCTCTTTTTTTCAAAATTCGACGTTAAATAAAATTTCCGTTTCTATTTTTCTTCTTTTTTATTCCGTTAATGAATAAAAATTATTCAATAGATTCCAATTTCTCCTTTTTTCGAAAATTAAATGTTTCCTCAAGTTGGAATCAGAATCCAAAATAAAAAAGAGAATTCAGCGTGAAAAAAGGGAATCAAAATTCCTTTGACAAAACTGATTCAATTTTCCCAACTCAGCACACCACTTGGAACATTTTCTTTTTGCCGATAAAGGGAAGATTCTTTTTTTCTTTTTTTTGAGAATACCTGTTGAATGAAAAAACAAGGAAGGATTAAATAAAGGAAAATAATATCGAAAATAATATAAAAAAGGGGGGAAAAAACGATGTGACCGCAGAGATGCAGATTGTGCTTTATGCGGCAGTCGAGCATCGATTTGTTGGCACAAGTGAAAAATAAAGAGCTGTCTCTCTGTGAATGTATATATATACAAGAAAGAGAGACTCGAATATTGTACGTATACAGGTATTCAGGGGGCAAAAAAGAACAAGCCTCCTTTACTTTTTCACTTTGCAAAGAAAAGAAAACTCTTTACATATTCGCCTTCTTATATTTCACTAGGTGAATATTATTCGTGAGAAGAAAAAAAAATAGATTATCTTTTATATCTGTGAGAGACAACTCCTTGAGATATACTTCTGCAAGCACACAGGGGGTTCAAGGAGGCTTCCTCCTTTTTCAAACTTTTACTCTTTACAAGGGTTCAAATATAAGATCTCTAAAAATACTGTTTTTATTGCCCTGTCTCCATTAATTAGGACTAAAAATATTTTCCTTTTTCTCGACACTGTCCTAAAATTGAATTAATAATGCCATTTTAATAATTAATAGTTAAAATTAATTGTTCTCAAAATTGTTTTCAAAATTGTTTTCTTAATTGTTAAAAATAGTTATTATTCGCAAAACTTGTCTTAATTGTTGAAAATAATTAACATTCGCAAAATAGAATAAGAAAATAATTAATATTCCCAATATTTCTCTTAATTGTTGAAAATAATTAATATTCGCAAAATTTATCTCAATTATTGAAAACAATTAATAATAATTAAATTTTTGTAAATAAATAATTCGATTTTTAAATTTTCACATTTTTACTCCCTTCGATATTGGAAAAAAATGAGACCAGAAATTAATTTTTCGTTCGATTTAAAATAAAAATAGGCAGAACGTTATTATTTAATATTTTTAAATTGATTTCTTGTAAAATAAAAGTGATTTTTATATTTTATGCTTCCTTCGTTATTGAAAAAAAATCAGTGCAGAAATTAAAATTTTCTCCAAGATTTAAATAAAAATAGGATCAGAAATAAAAATTGCTTTCGATAAAAAAAAAATTCGGTTCAGAAATAAAAATTCCTATCGATGAAAATAAAAATCGGAGTAGAAATTACAATTCTTTTCGATTAAAATAAAATTTCGACCAGATATTAACATTCTTTTGGATAAAAATAAAAATTGGTCCGAAATCTAAAATCGCTTTCGATTCTAATAGAAATTGGACAATAAATTAATTTTCCCTTCGATTAAAATAGAAATTGGACCATAAATTAATTTTCCCTTCGACTAAAATAGAAATTGGACCCAAAAATTAAATTCCCTTTCGATTAAAGTAAAAATTGGATCGAAAACTAAAATTCCTTTCAATTATTAAATAAATATTGGAATAAAAACTAAAATCCCTTTCGATTAAAAAAAGAAATTGGACCCGAAAATAATTTCCCCTTCGACTAAAATAGAAATTGGATCCGAAATTAAAATTCCTTTCGATTAAAATAAAAATAGGACCAGAAATTAATTTTCCCTTCGCTGAAAATAAAAATTGGCAAAAAGTTCTGAAGCAGTTTGGAAAAAATATCGAATATAAAAAAATTAAAGCATTTTTAGTTACTAATTAAAAAATCAATTATCCAAAATTAATTAACTAAAATAATAAGTTCAGAATCAATTCGATAAAAATTGAATTCACTTTAATCGAAAAAGAAAGAAAAAGTTAAAATTTCTTCTTCTTTTCTTTTTTTTCAGGAAACCGAATCGCCGACCTTATCAAATTCCCCCATCGGCAAGAACCCTTTCTCCCGAAATTGAAGGTTTTCGAATACAATTTCGCCATTCAATTCGAAAATTCTTTGAAAAAAAACCACATTTATTTTTCTAAAAGAAACGAAAAGAAATTGCCCAAAAAGCTATTGCGCGACAAATTTATCACTTATATTTATTAAAAATTCAAGTTCCTTACGTGCTCCACTTTTATGCCCTCCTTTAAAGAATTATTCGCCAATTGGGAATTTGGCCGACAATTTTTTCCCTTTTTTCCCCCGCGAATACAAAATTTACACTATCAATAAAATTGAAATTTACAGAAAGTAAAAAAGCTTACATTCGAAATAATTTTCCAACCTTGCTAAATAAGAGGGCGAGACTAATCTATACAACGGTCCATCCTCTTCTCCGCAATTTCTCCATAGGGAAAAATTGCAAACTAGAGCAAATTTTAGAAAAAACGGAAGTAAAATTAATTTTCTATCTTTTTTCTATACAATTTTTCTTTTCCGGCGAAAAAAATGTTGGCGAAAAGTAAAAGAATCTTGGAAGACGAATCATTTCTAAGGAAATGTCATTTGAGGGTAAGAATGTTTAAAGAAAGTGCAATTTTTCAACAAGAGAGAAAGAGAGTGGTGAATTTTTTTTTTGCTTTTTTCAAAAACTCACCTGTAATTAGAGACAGGGGCTTTGATGTGTTGGGGAAGTCTTTCGAAATAACGGCGAAACTCTTCGAATTCAATGTCGGCCATTCTTGCGATGACCGTCAGTCCTGGAGATGGTGGAGGTCGAAACCCAGAGGGGACCAACGTGCAATCGTCGTCGCGTCGCTGCCGTCGAGTTTTCCCCTATTGATTCTGGCGAGGATGACGCGCGCATATCACCCCACGTCAAACGCCTCCACCTTTGCCAATATATATAGGCATCGTATTCCGCAAAAGAAAAATTATTTAACATCGGCAAAGACCTGCGCCTACGTTCGACCGATTTTAATTTTTCACTCGCAGAAAGAGAGAGAAAAACACTTCTTAAGTTTCTTTTTGGAGAAATTTTCCTTCTCTTGTCCCTTTTTCGGTGCTTTTCTTGGTAATTTTTTTTGTCTTTATTCTGGTCCTTTTCTGTTCCCATTTTTCGCCCTTATTCTGGTCCTTTTTCTGTTCTCACTTTTGGCCTTTATTCTGATTTCTGTTCCTTATTTTCCTCTTTATTCTGGTCCTAATTTTGGTCCTCATCTTCAAAATGAATTTTCGCCCAACACCTGTAATTTAAAAACCAAATGAGTTTTATGAATAGAAAAACAATTATCTACAAAATAAAAGAAAAATAACGCAAAGAAAATTTAATAAGACAAAAAAAAGAGAAGTGAAACATAATTTGTAACATTAAGAAATAAACTCTATTCTTTTCTTAAAAAAGGCTGAAAAAATTAACGATTAGCGTTAATAACTGAAAAAAATCGAAGAGAAATAGAAAACAATTTGGAAGAATAATTTACCTGCTGATTAAAAATTGTAGGAGAATTTCTTTTTTTTCAATTATTCAAAAGAAAAACCGTCTGTACAATTTTTTTTCAACGCAGAAAAAAATTTTTGTATGGTTCATTTAATTTATTTGCATAGACTTTTTTATCATGCATCTCGTCCTTATTTTTCCTTCATTCGTGCCGAGAGTTCATTTCGAGAGGATCTTTATGTCAACTGACACTGAATATCCGTCTGCAGTTCAATGAAAAGCCGCATTTCAAGAACACTTGAAAAATAATTATTCTCGTCTCTCCATTGAAATCTGGACAAAATTAAATAGTTACTTCTAAATATAGAGATAATACTTCGATGAACTTGAAATTTCAACAAAAAAAAAACAATTTTTATTTTTGATTTATAAAAATATTTAAAAACTATAAAATTAGGACCTTTAATTTTAAAAAGAATAATTAAATTCAAATTATTAAATTAAAGAATAATTAAATTTAAAATTACTAAATTTAAGAATAATGAGATTAAAAATTCAGAATTGTAGAAAAAAATTATTTATAGGAAAATAATTGAATTTTAAAACTCATAAATTGGGAAATAATCGAATTGAAAATTCTAAATTAAAGAATAAGTTATTTTTAAGAAAAGAATTAAACACAAAAATTTGAAATTAGAAAATAATTCAACACTGAAATTCTCAAGTCAAAAAACATTGAAATTCACAAGATAAAAAACATTTGAATTTTAATACGATAATTAAAAATTTAAATTCTTGATGTGGAAAATAATTAAATTTAAAATACATTAGAAAATAATTGCAATTAAAATTTTCAAAAACTACAAAAATGAATTTAAAATTCTTAAAATCGAAAATAATTGAATTAAAAATTTCAAATTACAAAATAATTCACTTTTAAGAAGATTATTGAATTTAAAAACCGTAGAATTGGAAAATAATCGATTAAAAAATTGCAAATTACGATAAAATTTGGTTTTTAAAAAATAATTGAATTTTACATTAGAAAATTAGAAAATGGAATAGAAATTCTAAAATAAATTAATTTAAAGTAAATAATTGAATTAAAATTTTCAAATTACAAGGTAATTGTATTTTAAGATAATTATTTTTTAATTTTTAGAAAATAATTGAATTTAAATTGTTTGAATTAAGAAATAATTGAATTCTAAAACAATAATTTGAATTTTAAAAATACAATTAATTCTATAAGTTTCAAATTCAATTATTTTCTCATTTAAAAATTTCAAATTTAATTATTTTCTAATTTCAGGATTGAATTTTGAATTTTCAAATTAGAAAATAGTTAAAGTTTAAGACAATAATTCGAATTTTAAGAAAATGATTGAATTTAGATGGTTTGAATTAAGAAATAATTGAATTTTCAGATAATACTTTAAATATTAATAAAATAATTGAATTTTAATTGTTTGAATTCCAAAATAATAGAAGTTTAAGACAATAATTTGAATTTTAAGATAACAATTGAATTTGAATTCTTTTAATTTGGAAATAATTGAACTAAAAGTTCCAAATAATCAAAATAATTGAAGTTTAAGACAATAATTTAAATTTTAAGAAAAAAAATGAGTTTCAAAAGCTTAGATTAAAAAATAATTGAATTGTGCATTTCCAAATTAAAAAATAGTTAAAGTTTAATACAATAATTCGAATTTTAAGAAAATGATTGAATTTAAATTGTTTGAATTAAGAAGTAATTAAATTTCAAAACAATAATTTGAATTTTAAAAATATAATTGACTCCATAAGTTTTAAATTCAATTATTTTCCAATTTAAAAATTTCAATTTGAATTACTTTCTAATCTCTGGTTTAAATTAAAAATTTTCAAACTATAAAATAAATTAATATTTCCTAGAGAACAAACTATTTTCTTATTTTTTCCAATAAAATTGAATTTCCAAAAGACAAAGTTCTGAATTAAATGAAATTTTTCTCCCTCACCATCTATCTAATCATTAAAGAAAATAGTGGAAATTCGAACGTCAAGCTTTCAATTAATGCTTTTGAATCGAGTCTTTTGTTGAATGAACAGCTTCTGTAACTATCCTCAGAAATCTCTCTTGAACCAAGGAGTGCATTGTGGTGGAAAATGGAACTCATCCTTATATACAGATGGTCCCCCCAAGGGGTTTTCCTCCCCACGTGTAAAATGCTAAACGAAACGGCGATGCGGGCAACTCTAAGTAATTATATAATTCCCATTCTTGTTAAGGACACCATTCCAATCTGTAACATTTCAAAATTTAAATATTAATTATCAATTTTCAAAATTGAAACTCGAGCAGTTTCTCAACTAAGAAGCAATTTATATACAATACAAAAATTTATTTATAGACAATACAAAAATAATTAATTAATTAAAATTATTAAAATTAAATTCTATTTTCCTTTTTATTTTCTGTAATTAATAAAATAAATGCGTAATGAATGAATAGTCTAAACAAATAAATAAGTAATAAATAAATATGTAACAAATAATAAATAAATAGTAAATAAATAAATTACTGTAGTCAGTCTCTATTTAGAATTTTCTATCATAGAAAAATCGATAGCAAGTAATTAGAAATATTAAATTTCATTCGGCGCAAGGATTTTGAGAAGTGCAATGAAGTGAAAGATTCCTTTCCTTTCTTTTTGACGTAAAAGGAATAAATAGTTTATTTTTGGACAAAGGATATGTAAAAGTATTGCATTAGTCTTTCGAGGGGTGGAGGCGGTAGGAGTGGAAAAATATACAGTTGAAATCGTCTGGAAACACTTGATTCCATTAGTGTTAATAAAAAAAAAAAACCTCGTGGTTTTATTCAAGGAGGTCACTCTCGATGGTGGTGTTGGTGGTTGCGGTGTGTGATAACAGTAAGTGATGGGCCTCGGTAATGTGCTGCATCTACTTTATGCCAAAGAGAAGGAAAAACTCCCATGAGGCGAATCGAGCTTTGATTAAAGATTGTGTCTTGGTCTCTGGATTCTCACTTTTTCACTTGGAAAAAGAAAAATAATACTCTATTCTTTCAAAAAAGAAAATAAGAGATTTATTTTCCACACTTTCATAATTATTTTACTCCAAATTTCTTTCTATTTTTAATTTTTGTTTCGAACTGTTCTCATGTGTCAGGGGGAAGTTTATACATGAAACATTTATTATCAATTTTGTCACTATAATAATAATTGAAGTTTAAATTTGTAAATTGGAAAATTTGTAATTAAAGAATAAGTTAATCTTGGGATAATAATTGAAATTAAAATTCTGCAATTGGGAAATAAAATTTGAAATTGAAATTCCTAAATTAGAAAATAATTGAATTTAAAACTTATGGAGTCAATTACATTTTTAAAATTCAATTATTATGGAATTTCTAATTCAATTATTTTTTAATTCAATCAATTTTAATTCAACGTTTTCTTAAAATTCAAGTATTTCTTAATTCAAACAATTTAAATTTAATTATTTTCTAATTTGGAAATTTAAATTTGAAAAACAAAAAGAAAATATATAAATTTTTAAATTAAAAGAAAGAATGAATAGAAAATAATAAAAAATTGTAATTAAAAAGAAATAATTAATAGAAAATTGAAAAAATAGAAAATAAGTGGAAAATATAAAAAACTTCCATTTAAAAAAATAATAAATAGAAAATAGAAATAGAAAAAATAAGAAATAATACAAAATTATAATTAAAAAAATAATGAATAGCAAATATAGAAATTTTCAATTAAAACTTAGAAAGAAACGATTTTAATTTATAAATTTATAAAGAGTAATAAATAGAATAAAAATAATTAATAGAAAATATACAAATTTTCAATTAAAAATTAGAAAGAAACGATTTTAATTTATAAATTTATAAAGAGTAATAAATAGAATTAAAATAATTAATAGAAAATATACAAATTTTCAATTAAAAATCAGAAAGAAACGTTCTTTAATTTATAAATTTATAAAATGTAATAAATAGAATAGAAAAACAAATTCCGAATCTTTTCCAATAGGAATCGAAGAATATTTATATTCGCGCAGTCTTGAAAATTAGAAATTGAAGATACAAAGAAGAAAAAAAGGGGGATGGGGGTAAAAATATTGAAAGAAGAAGAGGAAGAGCAAGAAAAGATGCATTCTGCACCAATGGGAATTTTTCCACCCTGTAGTCGAGGACCAATCACGGTTTGGATTTTCATTCAAGAAAACGACCCCTGTGGAGGGGTTGAAAGCTTAAAGAGCTTGCAATCAAACGGAAACGGACACAGTTACCATTGAACAACTCTCAACAAGTGGTTTTTCACCCTTTTTGTCATTCTTGTCTCAAACAGAATTTGAAAAACAAGAATTTCCTCAAAATTTCCATTATAATCTTTTGAAAACTAAAAAAAGGACTCTTTTCCTTTTTTCTCAAGTGTGTCATTTGTGGAATTTTGTTTTATTTTTCATTTAAAAAATGAGTGGTTCCGGAAAAGGTCTTTTGGGAATGTGGTTGTACAGAAGGGGCGAAGAGTGGACTATTAAAGAAGGCAGTCCTATTCATAAACCGCGAAATGTAAGTTTTATTATTAATGAAAAAAATATTTTTTTCTTCTTTGCGATAAATTTCAATTTATTATTTTCTATTTTATTTTTTTCTCAGCGACATTGTCTTTATTAATTTTTTCCCCTGCGATAAATTGCAAAATATTGTCTTCTTTGCCATTTTTTTACGACATTTTTCTTTTCTTTTTAATTTTTCTCCCCGCAATAAATTATAAACTACTGTCTTTTTTTGTCAATTTTTTTCTCTCTGCGACATTATCTTTTTTGGTAATTTTTTTATCTCGGCGATAAATTGCAAAATCTTGTCTTCTTTCGTTAATATTTTTTCTCTGCGATACGTTTTTCCAAAATTTGTTTTTTTCTTTTGCTCCTTTTCTTTTCTTCTCAGCAATAAATCACAAAAAAAACTTCACCAAAAATATTATTTAAATTTAAAATTACGGAAATATTCATCACGCAGATTACTCACTTGGAGAAAGGAAATGAAACGAAAAATTCCGTCGTCTTCTCCCTGAAGAATCAAGTCGGCGGCTTAGCTCGTGCTTTGCAAGTGTTTCAAGTTAGTACCAATTTCTTTTTTTTCTCCAAAAACTCGAAATCTGAAATTAATACATTTTTAGTCCTCAATTCAATGGAGTATTTTTTTTTACTTTAAACTATTTTTGAAAATTTATTTCAACCACAAAATATAAATCGAATTGTACCAAGAAACATAAAACGAACTGAACCGAAAAATAAAATCGAATTGAACCGGAAAATAAAATCGAATTGAACTGGAAAATAAAATCGAATTGAAACCGAAAAATATAAATCGAACTGAACCAAATATGAAACGAATTGAACTCAAAAATATAAGACGAACTAAACCAAAAAAATATGTTTTGAACTTTAAATTCAGTTAAATTTAATTAATTTCAAGTATTTTCAATTAAATTAACTTTGGAATGACTTTGAATGACTAAAAAGACGACAATAATTTGAATAATACGAATAACTGTATAAAAAAATAAATCAATTCGAATTAATTACATTTTACGAAGATTGAACAATTTATATCAAGAGTAGAAGACAAAAAATCGTGGATAACTATTTTTTTTCTTACCTTTGACAAGGATCTTGGCGTAAATGTGGTACATATTGAATCGAGAAAATCTGCGAGACGAGGATCGGAGTATGAAATTTTGGTGGACGTTGAATGTGACTCGAGAAAAATGGAACAATTAACGAGAATGTTGAGTCGCGAGGTAGCGGCGATAAATCTTTCGCAATATGAAGAAACTGGAACCGTTCCTCATTCTCCGCACGCTCCCATGCTCTCGGCAGCTCCCAGTTTTGGTACGCTTTTCCTTGTTGAATAAGAAAAATAATTATTAAATTTAATATTTATAAAGTCTAAAAACTATTCGCTAAATAATTTATAAATTAATTTATTATTATTACTCCTACTATTATTTATAAATTAATTTATTATTATTATTACTACTACTATTATTTATAAATTAATTTATAATTTTATTTTATAAAATTGTTACAATTAAAGAAGAATTAACCAAATTTAATTCATAAGAATTCAAAATTAAAAAATAATTAAAGTAATTTATTAAAAATTAAAAGTGTTTAGAAATATTTAAAATTGCTAGAGAAATATTTTCAAAAACTGTTCTAATTCTCTTTTTAAAAATAAAATTTCTATAGATTTCAGTGAAGTGAATATGCAATGGTTCCCGAGGAAAATTGCCGATCTTGACAATGCTCAAAAAGTTCTCATGTACGGCTCTGAACTTGATGCTGATCATCCCGTGGGTCTAATTTTTGATTATTTACATTTTTTTTATTACTTTACAAAAAATAAAAAAAGTTATTATTAAATATTTATTCGATGAAACTGGTGCAGATTTTTTCACACTGTAAAAATATATTTCAGGGTTTCAAAGATCCCGTTTATCGCAAGCGACGTGAACAATTTGCTGATATTGCTAATAATTACAGGCAGTAAGTTTTCAAAAATAAAAAAAAATTCCTATCATCTCTAAGAAATAAAAAAATTTAACATTAGTCGAGAAAATTTAAATTAGTATTTAAATCGTAATCGAATTCAACTACTACATTATAACAAAACATATTTTAATTATTTGCCATTCAAGTGGAAAAAACAAAAATTATTTTAATTATTTGGCATTTGAGTGGAAGAAACCAAGATTATTTTAATTTGTATTAAAAATGTGGAATTTAATAATTAGAAGAGAAAAACTGTTTTAATTATTTGTGTGAATAATTAAACTTTCTTTACAGTGGACAACCAATTCCGAGGATTCAATACACACAAGAAGAAATAAAAACTTGGTAAATCACAAAGAATATTGTTTCGATTTTGAATTTTCTCCTGTCAAGTTTCTTCTCTATAAATTATTTATATTCTCTTGGTAATTTCTTCTTGTTTTCAATTTTTAATTACATTTTACTTGGATTTGTTTCAAACTTATATTTTGAAATCCGTTTTCATTGATTTTGAACAATTGTTTCCAATCACTTAAAGAAATTACACTATTACTGATTTTCAATTTAACAATTTAAATTGTTTTCTACTTTTCTTTTTGTTCTTAATTAACACTGAATTTTTTTCAAATTTTTTTTAATTTTTCCTAATTTTGTTTCTAATTTTTGTTTTTGATTAACTCTTAATTTTTGTTTCTAATTTTTGTTTTTGATTAACTCTTAATTTTTGTTTCTAATTTTTGTTGTTGATTAACTCTTAATTTTTGTTCCTAATTTTTGTTGTTGATTAACTCTTAATTTTTGTTCCTAATTTTTGTTGTTGATTAACTCTTAATTTTTGTTTCAAATTTTCGTTTTTGATTAACTCTAAATTTTCTTTTTCTAATTTTTGTTTCTAATTACTTCGTTCAATTCTCCAAAAAATAGTTTTCTCCTATTTTTGTTCCATCGGGAAAAAATAAACTTTAATGATTTCTTTTGATCAGCAAAGTTTCTTTTTTTTAAATAATAAGAAAGAGGAAAATAAATTGGAGGAAAAATTCAAACGTGTTTCTTCGATCACGAAGGCAATTGATCAGAGATATTTTTTTCCACTGAAGAATCTCGTTTCTTTTTTCTTTTTTCTTCATTCTTAATTCTCCTTTTTTCCCCAGTAGTTTCCTTCTCGTATTGAATCTGTAGCTTTAACGTACATCTTGAGTTTTGAGACGACAACCTTAGTGGATCGGAGAGAATTAAGGATGCTTTCTAGTATTGAATGCGTCTTAATTGCCCTGATTTGATTCATTTCGAAGCGAAGTGTTAATGCAGTTTGTTGTTTATATATCAAAACGAAGGAGTTTTTTCTTTCCTCGTAAATAAAATCCAATTTTCTCCATTTTTTTTCAAGCGATCTTTGTAAAATTGTTCCCGAACAAAATGATTTTTTAACACTTTTGGAAAATCAACATTCAGGGCAATTTTTTTTCCATCAATTTTACAAATTTCTTTTTCTCTTATTCGAAATTGTTTCCATAGAAAATGATTTTTATCGTTTCCTTTAAAATTAGTTTTAAGGACAATTTCTTTCCTCTTTTTCATTTTTTAATTCGCAAAATTTTAATTTACTTTTCATTAATTTTAATCTAAATTCAATCTAATTAATTAGTTTTAATCTAAATTCAATCTAATTAATTAGTTTTAATCTAAATTCAATCTAATTAATTAGTTTTAATCTAAATTCAATCTAATTAATTAATTAGTTTCGATATTATTTTTTTCCATCGTTATTTTTTACAGGGGAGTAATATTTCGCGAATTACATCAGTTGTATTTGAAATTCGCCTGCAAGGAATATCTCGATAATTGGCCGAAATTGGAAAAATATTGTGGTTACAGAGAAGACAATATTCCTCAACTGCAAGATGTGAGCTCTTTTCTGAAAAGTAAGTTTCAAATTTTGTTCGTTGCGAATTTTCGCACTGGAAAAAAAGAAGAAGACGAGTACGAATAATAAACAAAGAATCGTAAAGAGTGTCAATAAAATAAAAAGGAAAACTACTTACATTTTATTCTTTCTCTCAAATAGGAATGACGGGCTTTCAGTTACGACCTGTTGCTGGTTATTTATCGCCCCGAGACTTTTTATCTGGACTTGCATTTCGTGTCTTTCATTGCACTCAATATATTCGCCACTCATCTGATCCATTTTACACTCCTGAGCCGTGAGTCCCGGAAATTGTGCCTACGAAACAAATTAAATTAGAAATTTGCTAAATTAAATATCTAAAAAAATAAATCTTCGTCAAATTTGAATATGTTTATAAAAATATTATTATTAAATTAATGAAATTAATGAAATTAATAAAATTAATGAATTTAATGAAATTAATGAAATTAATGAATTTAATGAAATTAATGAATTTAATGAAATGAATAAAATAAATAAAAACGAATTTTGTTAAATATTTCAGGGATTGTTGCCACGAGCTTCTGGGTCATATGCCTTTGCTGGCGAATCCCAGTTTTGCTCAATTTTCACAAGAACTCGGTCTCGCTTCTCTTGGAGCCTCCGACGAGGACATTGATAAATTGGCCACAGTGAGTAATTTTCTTGAGTGAATTTTGCTTCCCCCTTTTTAAAATAATTTCAATAATTCAAAAATAAATTAAATTTTGACTTTCAAATTCATTTCTAAATTTCAGTTATATTTTTTCACCGTCGAATTCGGTTTGTGCAAACAAGACGGAATTCTTCGCGTCTACGGAGCTGGTCTCCTCTCATCAGTCGCCGAATTAAGACACGCGGTGACTGCGCCGGAAAAAACATTTAGATTCGATCCCGAAGTCACTTGTAAACAAGAATGTATAATAACAGCCTTTCAGAATGCCTATTACTACACGGACAGTATTGAGGAGGCAAAAGAAAAAATGAGGTAATTTTTAGCAACAAATTTCACCAAAAAAAATTTTAAAAAAAATGAAAAAGTAAATTAAACTTTACCAAAAATATTTTATTTAAAAAGAATGAAATTTGCAAAAAAAATACCTTTTTCCCCCGCAGAGAATTCGCTAATCAAATCCAACGTCCATTTGGTCTGCGCTACAATCCTTATACACAATCAGTCGACGTTTTAACGGATGCACAAAAAATAACCGCACTTGTCAGCGAATTACGCGGTGAATTCTGCATTGTCTCGAATGCACTTCGCAAAATTCAAGAACAAGACGACACTGTTGATATTGAAAGTATCACAAATTTTTTGACCCACGGAATTGATATTCCCGCAGAGAGCTCATCGGAAAGTGACGACGACAAGAGTCCCAATGAGAGAATGAAGAATAAAAATCCAGAGAACTAAATTTTAGATAATTTACCTCAATAATTTCTTGCGAGAAAACACATTTTTTCTCTAACTCTATTAGAATAAATATTAAATGAAATAAAATAGAGATATCTATTTAATTACAATAGTTATACTATTATTGTGTATATTATAATTTTAGTCATTTAAACGTTTCAAACTCTTTGCAAAAATGCAACAAGTGCATTTTTATTTTCTCTATAAAAAAATGTTACTGCAATTTAGAATTTATCCAACATCGAATTGTTTTATCTTCGATAAAAGGTTTTATCAAGTTTAAAATTAAAATGTTAAAAATTCGTCATGTTTAATTGTAAATATTTCTTGTATAACTACTTCGTGTCGTTTAAAATTTAATAAAAGTCTAACAGACGAAAATGAGGGAATTTTACATGAAAAAAACATAACCTTAACACGGATTGTTGACAAACTATTTTTGTAACGAATAATTGGCAATATTTGTTCCTTACATTTTAGCACAAAGGTTACACTGCGAACGGAATGTTTCTACTATTATTAGTTAATTATATAGTTCAACGAATTTAAAGAAAATTTTTTTCATCGGTTACTTTGACTTTGACAGAACGAAAATTCGCGCGGCTTCGAATATTAGTCGGTAACATACCGACAATGCCGATAAGTAGAATTCCTTCCTGTGTTAACATTTCGAGACGAAGCGGGAATATTTAAAAAATAAAACCTTTAAAATTGCGTTTGAAATTTTTATTTATTAATTCTCAAGATATGCTTTTGGCAATTAATTACACAATATGAATAGTTTTCACAAATGTATCATCATAATTAGTAATTGAAGCACAATCGATATTTCATTGGAATTAATATTTAAATAACGCTCATAAACAATTTGACATAAATTTTGGGACAATTTTTGTTATTAAAATTTTTACATTATATTTTTTTAACGTAACTTCTTTCTTCTAAAATAATAAAATATATGATAATTTTTTTTTCTACAGTTCTTCAGTCTATAAAATTTTCCTAAATTTTCTAAATCTTCTTTATAACAGAAAAATATAGTATTTGTTTATTTTTTTTTTTATAAAAAATTGTAAAGCCTCTATATCAGAAAATATAATTCTATATATCTCTCTAATTATTTTTTAATCTCATCGGAAAGATTATTTGTGCGTCTAAAAAAAATAATAAAAAAGAATTATTTTTTTAAAGTAATCTAAAAGTATTCATGAAAATATTTTCAAAAAAAAGTATAAATCGTAGAAAAAAAATTAGTAAATTGGTTAAAATTGATAAAAAAAAGGTTAAAAAAAGTAATTAAAAAACTAAAATTAGAAATAATGGAAACTGGCGACGATAATTCCAAATAATGGAAATGGCACGAAAATGGCAGTTTTTCTCAATAAGATCAACTTATTCCTTTGACTCCGTTTTGATTATCATTTTTGACTCGTTTAAAAAAAATGTCACACTTTTTCTTGTCTTTCACTCTCTCTCTCTTTTTCCTTCTTTCAGAAATTCTTTCTTTCTTTCAGATCTATAATTCGTCTCGACTTCTTGACTCGTTGGAAATTTCTTTTTTCAAAGAGACAATATTTGAGTCTTCAGTGTCACTAATATATCCATTTTCTCCGGTGTAATGCGTTGGATAAATAAGAAGAGGACTCGCGGAAAGTGCAACTAGATTTCTCTCCGGATATTGTTCCTTCCAAATGTCCCTGAAAAAAAATTTACATTAGATTCCAGAATTTAAACATTTCGTTAATCGTTAATTTATAAATTCTCTATTTATAAACAAATTAAAATTAATGGAAAAAGATTAAAATTATTATAATTAGATAAATGAAAAAGACTAAAAATATTATAATTAGATAAATGGAAAAAGATTAAAATTATTATAATTAGATAAATGGAAAAAGATTAAAATTATTATAATTAGATAAATCGAAAAATTTGTAATTTAACTATTGGCAAACTAATATTTGGGAAAATTAATAAATACCTCGGGTGTTTATCGAATAGAATTGGTAAATACTCATCGACAGGAACCATATTTTCGAGGGGTTTTGCTGCTAATAATTTCCTTGCTCCCTGAGCCGATAAAATGTAACCTAATGTCCAATAACTGTAACCAGCGTGAACGAGAAATTGCGTGCCCTCCACGAAAGGCTCCTCTTGTTC
This sequence comes from Leptopilina drosophilae, assembly GCA_032873175.1. NCBI lineage: Eukaryota > Metazoa > Arthropoda > Insecta > Hymenoptera > Figitidae > Leptopilina > Leptopilina drosophilae. Next base: position 42,111,920 of record CM065485.1, on the reverse strand, counting down.
CTGCATTCGTTTTCTTCCCAAGTATCTGATAATAAAAATTAACAATTAAATAATAATAATAACAATTCGTTTTTCTTCCAAGTATTTAATATTAGTAATTTATTTTTAATCAAAACAATTCGTTTTCCTTTCAAGTATTTAATATTAATAATTTATTTTTAATCAAAACAATTCCCTTCCCTTTCAAGTATTTAATATTAATAATTTATTTTTAATCAAAACAATTCCCTTCCCTTTCAAGTATTTAATATTAATAATTTATTTCTAATCAAAACGACTCGCCTTCCTTCCAAGTATTTAATATTAATAATTCATTTGTTAGTTTATTACTAAATAAACGAACAAATTTATTTATTATTTATTATTCATATTTAGATTAATTTTCAACTCTTCAAAGAGAGAATTTCCCTTTTCTTCTAAAATATTGCTTGATTGAGAAGAAAAACATTTTTAGCTAATTAAAATGAATTTATTACTCACACAAGATCCCAGTCGGTTTTTAATCTTTGGATTTCCTTCAATACGAAGTTCACCTTATTTCTGAAATAAGGTTCGAATCGAACGTCGTCTTCTAGCACCATAACACTTTCATAATTATTTTCTATCACCTGTTGATTAAATCAATTTTTTGTTTAATAATCATCTAGTAAATAATTTTACTTATAACTAAAGAGGTGAATAAAATAAATAAAATAAATAGCGAACCTTCTTCCAAATGTAATAATGACTCAAAAAACAGCCAATCTCTCCCATAGTCATTGATCTAAGGATAAAAAATAATTTTTATTATTTCTTAAATAATTTTTATTTTACGAATTTGTATTTTTGTAAGAATGAATAATTTATTTTATTTGAGAATTATACCTTTTGTGATATGGATCAGCATAGTTTGACATCAATCTAATACCCATTGAATCCAAAGTTGTACTATTCAATGTTCTGTAAATATTTGACTATTAAAAGAAACTATTTTTTTACCAATAAAAAATATTAGTTGAAATTAAATTATTTGTTGTATTTATTTAAATGCAAAAAGTTTCGTTACTTTAAACGAAAGTTAAACCCGCAGAAAAATTAAATCTTTAGCTATTTTAACTGAAAATTAAATCTCCAGTTATTTTAATAAAAATTTAGTAAAAATTTTAGCTAATTATAAAGATAATTATAAATTATTTTAAAATTTACAAAAAATTAATTAAAATAAAAGAAAAGAAGAGTAAAAATTTCCGTTAATCAAAAACTAATTTCCGAACTAATTTTAATTAAGAACAAAATTATTTATTTCATTATTGTTTATACTTGAAATGGTCCATCACTTTTTTTCCAAATTCTTACTTTCCATCAACTGCGTCCATTATTTCTGCATCGATTCCCAATTCCTCGAAACAATTTTGCATTCGTCTTCTTCTCTCTGGTCTTCGTCGTAGATTTATCATAATTACTCGCGAAACGCCAGCGGTATCTTTTTCAGGATGGCTGACAAATTTCTTCAAACTCTCACTCAATGAAAGACTTTCTTGTAAAGCTAATTTTGCAATAGAAAAAAAGAAAAGGAATAATTACTTTCAATATTCAATTTTATAAAACTTTTTCGATAATTTTTCTCCTATTTTTATAGTAGTTAATATTTTTTTTGCTGTAGGTAAAGGATTTTAGAGATTTCCCAGATTTTTATAGATAAAAAATGTTTCTAGATTAAAAAGGTTTACCTAGAATTTCTAATTTTATATTTAAAAGTTGCTTCTTATCGTGCTCGATTCCATCGTAATTTTCTAATGGCACTGTAATAAATCCGTACGATTTATCGTTACAAATATGCATTGGCACTCCTGTAATTGATAAAGTGAATTGCTCTTTAGTTTTCTTTTTGCATTAAAAATATTTTTTCGTATTAAGTAAGTTTTAATTCGTTCAATTTTAATTCAATTCAATTTAATTCAATTTGAACTCAATTCAATTAAATTCAATTCATTTTTAATTAAATTAAATTAAATTAAATTAAATTTTAATTCAATTCAACTCATTTCATTTTTAATTAAATTCAATTCAATTCAATTTTAATTCAATTCGATTAAATTTATGCTAATTGAAGTTAATTTACTTAGTTTTAATTGAACTAAATAAAATTCCGTATTAAAATCTAAATACGATTCTCTTAATTATTTGGATTTTAATAATTACCGGAGCGATTTGCAACAAGTGCAAAAGTTATAATATCGTCGACAGGTCCATCGTAGTTTTCGATACTTTTCGACGAATAAGTCAAGTAATTACTCGCTTCTTTACGTAAATCTATCAAAACTGCGCTATGCACCATAGGAACTTGAAAACATCCACTAACTTCACCCTTGAGAATCGGTTTATACTCCTCTGTTCTAATATAATAATAATCCTGTGTCATTCCAGCCCAAAAATTACTGTACATTCCATCGGATTTCAAAAGTGGCGCAGCGACAGTTAAATTTTTAGCGACCAAATTGTCCAGTGTTTTAGGATTTATCAAAAATACGTCAGCATCCAGCATCTAAAAGGGAGAATAAATTTTTTCATTTCTATTCTACATTTTTTGTCCATTAAAAAAATTAAATTTACAAAAAAATCAACTACTTCTAAAAAAAATGTTTTCAGTAAACATTTTTTCTAAAAATCTAAAATTCATTTTAGAAAAAATTTATTGCAATAAAACAATAATTGCAAAAAAATATTTCTTTAGACTTACAAAAATAAAATCGGCCCACACTTTTCGGGCATAATTAATTGCTTCCTCTCGTAATTTAATAATGTGAGAAAATCTACTCGGTGACCAATCGGCAATTCTTTTTTCATCCTCAAATCCATTTGATTCTTCATGAAACAAAAAATCCACAGAATGATAATTTTTCTTCTCCTCTTCGATCCAGACTTTCAGAATTTCAATCGAATTGTCAACATTGTTATCGCTTCGAATCCTGTAATTGAATAAAAAAATTCCTTTTAGAAATGACTTTTGGAATTTGGAACAAAAATTCCTTTTAGTATTATTTAAGAAGAAATAAAATTAAAAAAATCCTTTTTTTAAGTCTAATCTCGTTTTCTCTAAAAATTCCACAATTTTATTAGAAATATAAAATAAATACAAATCAGAAAAAAATACTTTAAAGTAGAAATTCGATTCTTGAGAATGAAAACTTTTGTGAGAAGTTTGTTACGAGAACTAAAGATCGAGTTACGATTATTGTAAGACTCAATAAAAGATTATTGAGTGTGACTCACATTGTGCGATATTTATCAAATACAATTAAATTCCATCCAATCTCGAGAAAGAATAAAAAGTAAAAAATATATTATAACAAGAGTAAAAAAGACAAAAAAAACCCTTTTTTCAACTATGCAGACAATTTTTTTTTTAAATTCTCTTATTTATCAAGAGAAATAAATTACTCTTTGTAAAGAACAATTTTCTAAAGAATTCCCAATGATTATTTTTAATCAAAAAAAAAAAATGTTAATTACTATTTTTTCAATGTTATCCATATTAGAGAATATAATCTTTTCCTAAAAATTGTATCATTCAAGTGAAAAAACAAAATAATGTCCGAAATGAAAAATGGGAAAAATATTTTTAAAAAAGGAATTCGTACAAAAAAGAGACTATAAATTCGTGTTTAATTAACAAAAAATATATTAATGAAGAAATATTAAATGAATTATTTTTTAAACTTATCAAAAGTATTATTCTTTGTCTGAGTGTATATGTTATGTACATTCAACTCCAGCAGTTTTTCAAGCAGCGGTCATTATCTCGAAAGACTTCAGTTTATCAAGACGTATATTAATTTTTAAGAAATCTTTTTGAGTCTAGAACAATAAATACAAAATAAAAAAATAAGAAAAAAACAGAAAAGGAAGAAAAAATATTGTCTCAAGTTTTGTGGAATTTTTTCGACAAGGGTGTGAAAATAAAAATCGAAAAGTAAGTAAAACGAGAGAAATTTGCAAAACAAAAAAAAACAATTTCAAACAATTTCAAAACAAAAAAAAAATAATTCGAAACTAAAATGAAAAATTTGTCGAATATAAATTATTATAATTAAAATAGAAAAAACGGAAATTATTTACAGTAAAAGTTATTTTATAGCAAAATAAAATTCTAGAGAAATTCCTCAGCAAAAACTGTAATACAAAATATTTTTAAACCAAAAAAAATTGTTTTATTTTTCCAAACTATTTATTTTATTATATATTTTTATTTTATTATTTACTATTATTTAACTAAATGGAATAAAAAATAAAATAGACAAGAATAAACAAGTTTTTAAAATGAACGTGAAAATAAAATACAATAAAAGAGAATAAAATAAAATTAGAATAAAAAGGTTCGTTAAAATATAATTATTATTCAACAAAATGACAAATACGTAAACAAATAGAAAAATTAAATTTTTCAACACTAATAAAACTAATAGAAAAAAATACACTTGTTTCTAACAATTAATCAAAAACTCCGCTTATGGGAATAAAAAACATTTGACATTCGCGCTAATAATTAAGAATAATATTAAATTATTATAATGCCAACTCACCAAAGGGATATTCTATTTTTTGGATAATCAAGATTCTCGAGAAAACTGAGGAAATACGGCAATGTGTGTGCTTTATTTCGTACCAAAATACTAATTAAGATAGTTGGTTTTTTAAAATTATCAGCAAATAATTGTGCACATTGTAAAGTGATGAAAAAACTGATGAACCACACAATATTTCCGTTATACATTTTTTCCTTTACTAGTGTCGACGTTTCGTATATAGAATAATCATCTGCATCGTGTCACTCTAAATATGTGAATATATAAATAGAAAACTTGTCTTATCTTAAATTTGGACGAACAGATAATGTAAACAAGAAGAAAATTGAGGGATCCATTTTTTTCTGCTAATTTATAAACATAACCTATGCGCATGCGTTGAATTTTTTTTCTCAACATTTTGCGCGCGTTTTTTTGAAATTATAAAAGACGAATAATTATTTATTTTACAAAATAATTATTTTATTATTATTAAAATAATTTATATAATTTATAATAATTTATATTATTATTAAAAACGATTTGAACAAAAAGGAAATATTATTTTTGTAGTGAACAATTTATTTACTATAAAAATTTACGTTAATAATAATTTTACTACAAATAAATATTAATAATCGATAAAAAAAAATTAAAAATTTATCGTGAAATTGATTTAAACAAATAAATAAAAGAAAATTGATAGCTTCTTTCACCTTTAAAGAAATATTGTAATATTAAAATATAATAATTAATAGAAATAAAATAATAAAATAAAATATAATAAATAAATAATATTTGTTTATTTTAATTCAGAGATGAATGCCGATCAACTTTCCAATATATTAAAAGAAATAACAAAAAGATTCGAGGAAGCGTTTTCTGTGAAAGCTCAACAATCACGACAGGAACAATTTGACACAAGAGCCGTCTTAAAAATGGCAATGAATTGCGTTAATAATAAAACAGACGAACTACTAGTTGACGTCGTCGAAATGATAACACTATTCCTGATAAGAGGACCGAAAATTTCCAAAATCAACGAATCCATGAAAGAAATTGGCAAGCAACGAATTGATATTCTAAAAAATAAATACAAATTAAAGGATTTCGCCAGTTCCGAAGATGTGGCAACGGGAAAAGCTCTATCATTGAGAAAAATAAATTCCGCCTTTCCCTATCAATTTCTAATAATCATGAAAAGTGAAAAATATCCACGACCACTTGGCAAGGAGACGTTAAATTTCGCCAAAGCGCCAAACTTTCCAGGTTTTCTCAAATCAACAATTTTCCTCAGCATCATTCCATTTCCCACGAAGCAAGCAAGTGAACATCGTATTTGGTCGGCAGACAAGGAGGGAATCGTGAAATTTTCAACAATCATTCACGCTGTCATTGCCTATGAATTTCTCGAATCGTTCATTGTTCACAAATGGGGCAATAACGATATTCTCCTAACGCCCTGTAAAGCATTAACAAATGCAATTAGTGTTGCGCAAAATATTCTACACTCCGATTTTATAAATCAAAAAATACGCGAAGAAAATTACGTGAGCATGTTTCAAAATGAGGTGAATCTGAATTTTCAATCGATTCAAAATTTGATCAACTACACTGAAAATAAATATAACGGCTTTAAAGATACATTGAACACTCACTTTAATTACAACATTAAGAGCATGAAATTTGACTGTCGTGCAAAAGTTTTCTGCCGACACATCGAACGCTGAAAAAAATCTACTTCTCTAAATTCGTGAAATTAGAACTTTCTTTTAAAATTAGAAAAAAAGTTTATAACAGAAATGTAAAAGTGTTAACAAATTATTCTAATTGAAAGAAAATAAATTTTTCTATACCAATATATTTTTGTTTGGATAAGAAAATTTTTACAAAACTAATCTCTTTTGTCAATAGGAACATGAAAAATCTACTTACAATATTATTTACAGATTTGACGAGTGAAAACTTGCGATAAATTGAATATTTCTGTACAAAAAAAGGTTTTTTCTTAAAGGAAAATATCACATTGACTCGGAAGTTGGTTCCTGATCCTCTTTGTTCGTGTCTTTTTGGTCATTGGTCGTTTTCGATTTTCGTTTGGAAGAATAACTTAGACTTGATTTATCGAATTCCAGCAGCATTATTCCTAAATCGCCGCTGTAGCGATTTTTCGCTATTTGTAAGTACTTCTTCCCTCGAAGACTAGTGAGTCGTTTGTCTTGAATAATTAATACATTGTCCGCCTCTTGACTAGCTTTTGCACTACCAAATATTGACGATACCGATAATTCCTCATCATTTCGCTCCTTCCTCGGATGAATCACCAGAGTTACGTGACAATTGTGCTTTGTCGCGAAAGTCCGAAACGTGCTTATTATCTTGTCCTGTCGCCAGAAACTGAAATTTGATCATTAAATAAAAATTTTAAATTATACTTCTTTTCACAAAATTGTTTTGTAACAAAAATATTTTACAAAATTGTTTTATAAGAAAAATATTTTACAAAATTGTTTTGTAACAAAAATAGTTTACAAAATTGTTTTATAAGAAAAATATTTTACAAAATTGTTTTACAAGAAAAATATTTTACAAAATTGTTTTATAAGAAAACTATTTTACAAAATTGTTTTGTAACAAAAATATTCTCAAACATTTTTTAATTTAGAAAATATTTTTAAGATTGAAATAATTTACCGATCCATGTGCTTTGATTCGTCAGACATGCCCATCATAAATTGCACATTATCAATGATAACGTGAGCGATATCGTGAACGTAAGTCGCGTGTTCAATTGCCTGGAAGTAAAAATAAAAATAAAATTGATTATTAGGATTTTTTTCCTGAATTTTAAAAAATTTTTTACCTCCATGACAACTTTGATATTCTGTTGACCGTGAAACGTCATAAAGTAAATGGGAAGTTTTTCAAAATTGTCCGCGAAGGTATTAAAATTCTGCAAATTCTCATCGAGCGGCACGCCGACCATTTGCTGAAGCATTGTCCTCGCTAGTCTCGCGTTTCTTATTTCAAAACTTCCCCAGAGTGTATTAACTCCCTGTAGAGCCAAATCCAATGAGTATTCACTGATAAACGTCGTTTTTCCGCAACCTGAAAGAGAAATAAAAAAAGTAAAAAAGAGTAGAGAAAAAATGGAGTAACAATTTAGTAGAAAAGGGAGTAAAAAATGTAAAAATAGTAAAACGAATAAAAAAGTGGAGTAAAAATTTAGTAGAAAAGGGAGTAAAAAATGTAAAAAATAGTAAAAGAAGTGAAAAATGGGAAAAATAGTAAAATAAGTGAAAAATGTAAAAAATAGTAAAAAAAAAATGAAATAACCAAAAAGAAAATAACAACCTGTCGGTCCGGTCAATATCGTAAATTCCCCTTTCCTGTGACCCTGTAAAATTCTATTCAAAGTCGGATATCGTTTCCACTTGACTCCTTGAACTTTATCAATATTTTGCAAATCACTCAAAACGTCTTGTCTTATTGTACTGAAAGTCGTGATACTTTTATGCCAAATTGGCTGTGCCTTCTGAATAATCTCCTTCAAATTCAATTTCTTCTTCAAAGCCTCCTTGGGACTCGTCTGTTGATTAATTGGCCTCACAATGTAGCATCGTTTCTCATTCAGCTTCTTGGCAAAATTCCTCGACACATCCCAACTCGTAGCATTATTACCAAACCATAAAACTAATTTATTATACTTCTCCAAACTCGGAAGAATCTCTTGCGGCAAATTTTGTAAATCGTACGGCAAACATATGATAATTGGTGCCGATTTTTCAGCAACAAGTGCAAGAAAATCATTTATCGTCGGTACAATAACGGCACTGTCCTCCGATTTTGTACTTCGTTGACTGTGAATTATCACTCCACTTGTACCCGTCGAGGGTTCAGTTTTACAATTATCATTCTTCATAGCCAACGATCTGTAGCCAACAATTCTTGTATTAAAGGCGACTAAGGGAAAATACCACACTTGCGATTTTCCATTATAGGTACAATTTAAATTCGACATTGTCTCCTGAGGTATATTCTAAAAAGAATTCGATAAAACAATTCGATAAAAAAATTAGTTAAAATAAATTTGAATAAATTAAGTTCCATTAAAATAAAAAAAGAAAAAAAGAAAAAAAAGTAAAAAAAAGAAAAAAGGAAAGAAAAAATTTGTGAACCAAAGAGAAATAATTACTGGAAAGGAAAATGTTTTTCGCAGTCTCTCGTACTCATCGACAGGAATATCGGCAACATTTTCCGAATTATTTTTCACATCATTCCACTGACAGGAACAATCCTCTTCTTTATGAATCGACTTTCGAACTTCTAACAATGCCTTAATAGCTCGACTCGTTCTTTTCTGAATTATAAACTTTTCCAGAATACTCCAAGATCCCGTATGTTGACAATTTTCACAAATAAACAAACCTGTTGCAAAAAAAGAAAAAATGAAATACATAAATATAAATTTTCTTTTATAAATTTACAATTTTTATTAATTATTAATTATCACGGAATTTATTTACAGTAAAAGTTATTTTATAGCAAAATGAAATTCTAGATAAATTTCTTAGCAAAAACAGCAAAACAAAATATTTATAATCCAAAGAAAAAAGTTAAAAATAGTTAATAAATAGTATTTTAATAAGAAAGTAAAAGTAAAAGTTACTTTATAGCAAAATAAAATTCTAGAGAAATTTCTCAGCAAAAATAGCAAAACAAAATATTTTTAATAAAAAAAAAGTTAAAAATAGTTAATAAATAGTATTTTAATAAAAAAGTAAAAGTAAAAGTTATTTTATAGCAAAATAAAATTCTAGAGAAATTTCTCAGCAAAAACTGTAAAATAAAATATTTTTAGTAAACAAAAAACAGTTAAAATAGTTAATAAGTAGTATTTCAATAAAAAAATAAAAGTTATTTTATAGCGAAATAAAATTCTAGAGAAATTTCTCAGCAAAAACAGCAAAACAAAACACTTTTAATCCAAAAAAATTTTAAATAGTTAAAAAATAGTATTTTAATAAAATACCTGTTGTCTTATTGATGTACAATTTCGATTTATTGTCACACAGAGGACAATCGGAAAGCAAACAAGTGTGCCCTTCGTAAAACGAAATATTACAAGACTTGAGAGTTTTTTTCATATCCATTAATGCAATTGTTGGCAAATCCTCAAGAGTGTCATGCAAAAATTTTCTTTGCAAGTAAAAGTACTTGAATTTCGGTTTATTGTAAATATGATGACTGGTAATTTTCATCTGTCGGCGACGAAATAAAATAAAAAGCATTGCACACTTTTTAAATGTAAACAATGAAAATATTTAAAACAATGCCTCCGAACATAACCTCACTTATTTATTCGTCCCGCAAATAAACAACAAATACGCATTTTTTCCAACCTCCTCGTATTCATATCACCGAAAAATAGACATTAAGTGTATTTTCCAACAACACATAAGCACAACAATTAAATTATCATTCAATAAATTAGATGTTTATGTTGCTTTTTCAATTATTATTATTTTGTGTACACATGTGCGGCATAGCGCATACTCGTGTACCCATTGTTAAAATTTCCCGCTCTTTGATAGATTTGAAAGAAATGTAAATATTCAGTTAGCCAATGGAAAGTGTGAACTGCATTTTAGCGTGTTTTCATTGGCCGCGATGGACTAGGCCAGCGGAAAAGAAAATGCTAATTGGTTGGCGGCCATATTCTTTCCGTTTCCGTGGTAACGGTACAAATGTCAAAATAAACTATACAGTGTTATTTGACATTTGTTCACATTTGTTATAAATATTGTTTACTTTTATTTTTTAATTGTAAATGTAGATAAATAAGAGAGAGTTGAAGTTAATAGAGAAAAAAATGAGAACCCATCCAACGTGGGTTGATAAAGTTCAAGATAAGACAGAACAATGGTAAAAACATTTGTTTTTGTGCGTGTAAACAATAAGACGATTTTTTAGTTTGTTGTATAGAAAGATTATTGTTTAGATAATAATTTAAACGGTATTAATAATATAAACTATATTAATATAAATTAATTATGTGTTGAAGTTAACGATCATTTCGAGTCAAGCCAATGGAAAAAATTTGAAACATTTTTTTTATGCTAATATAAACTATAATAATATAAACTATATTAATGTAAACTATATTAATATAAACTATATTAATATAAACTATAATAATATAAACTATATTAATATAAACTATATTAATATAAACTATATTAATATAAACTATATTAATAATATAAACTAAAATATAATTTTAACTTAAATCGAGTTTACTTTAAGTCACAATTTTGAAAACAATTTTTCTTTCCAGTATATACGATTTATGTTTCAATCCCGATGGAACACAATTAGTTGTAGCTGCAGGACAGCAAGTATTAGTTTACGAAACGAGTAAAGGAGCTTTAATTCAACCCCTTAAAGGTAAAAATTCTCTATTATCCAAATTTCCACTTTTTGGAATTCGATTTCCAATTTTTTTTTATTTCAGGTCATAAAGACACAGTGTATTGTGTTTGTTACGCGAAAGATGGGAAAAAATTCGCTTCCGGCAGTGCGGATAAATCTGTTATTATATGGACGTCGAAACTTGAGGGAATTCTCAAATATTCGTAAGAGGAAATATAGTAAAATTAATAATATAATTAATAGAAGAAAATTACAGAATTCTTTTTTTTTAGACACAATGAAGCTGTTCAATCGATGCAATTTAATCCAGTGTCTCATCAATTACTAACATGTGCACTTTCCGATATTGCCTTATGGTCAGTGGAACAAAAAGCCGTGCAAAAATATAAATCCGGAGGAAGAGTGAATTGTTGCTCCTGGACGAAGGATGGACAGTATATGGCTCTTGGTTTGGCCACTGGTTTTGTTTCCATCAGAAATAAGGTACGGGAAATGTTTCTTTTTGTAAACGAAAATTAATAGGGGAAAAATTAAATTAAAGAAAAATTAAATTAAAATTTAACGAATGAAAAATTAAATTAAACAATGTTTAACGAACGAAAAATTAAATGAAAAAAATTTAACGAAAGAAAAATTATATTAAACAAAATTTAACGAAAGAAAAATTAAAGTAAACAAAAATTAACGAAAGAAAAATTAAAGTAAACAAAAATTATCGAAAGAAAAATTAAATTAAACGAAATTTAATGTAATAAAAATTAATTGAAACAAAAGTTAACGACAGAAAAATTTAATTAAACAAAATTTAAGGAAAGAAAAATTAAATAAAAGAAAAATTAAATTAAACGAAATTTAATGAAATAAAAATTAAATTAAACAAAATTGAACGAAAGGAAAATTAAATTAAACAAAATTTAACGAAAGAAAAATTAAATAAAAGAAAAATTAAATTAAACAAAATTTAATGAAATAAAAATTAAATGAAACAAAATTTAACGAAAGGAAAATTAAATTAAACAAAATTTAACGAAAGAAAAATTAAAGTAAACAAAAATTAACGAAAGAAAAATTAAAGTAAACAAAAATTAACGAAAGAAAAATTAAAGTAAACAAAATTTAACGAAAGAAAAATTATATTAAACAAAATTTAACGAAAGAAAAATTAAAGTAAACAAAAATTAACGAAAGAAAAATTAAAGTAAACAAAAATTATCGAAAGAAAAATTAAATTAAACGAAATTTAATGTAATAAAAATTAATTGAAACAAAAGTTAACGACAGAAAAATTTAATTAAACAAAATTTAAGGAAAGAAAAATTAAATTAAACGAAATTTAATGAAATAAAAATTAAATTAAACAAAATTTAACGAAAGGAAAATTAAATTAAACAAAATTTAACGAAAGAAAAATTAAATAAAAGAAAAATTAAATTAAACAAAATTTAATGAAATAAAAATTAAATGAAACAAAATTTAACGAAAGGAAAATTAAATTAAACAAAATTTAACGAAAGAAAAATTAAAGTAAACAAAAATTAACGAAAGAAAAATTAAATTAAACGAAATTTAACGAAAGAAAAGTTAAATAAAAGAAAAATTAAAGTAAACAAAAATTATCGAATGAAAAATTAAATTAAACGAAATTTAATGAAATAAAAATTAAATTAAACAAAATTTAACGAAAGGAAAATTAAATTAAACAAAATGTAACGAAAGAAAAATTAAAGTAAACAAAAATTAACGAAAGAAAAATTAAATTAAACGAAATTTAATAAAATAAAAATTAAATAAAACAAAATTTAACGACAGAAAAATTAAATAAAAAAAAAAATTAAAGTAAACAAAAATTAACGAAAGAAAAATTAAATAAAAGAAAAATTAAAGTAAACAAAAATTATCGAAAGAAAAATTAAATTAAACGAAATTTAATGAAATAAAAATTAAATGAAACAAAATGTAACGACAGAAAAATTAAATGAAAAACAAATTAAAGAATGAAAAATTAAGTTAAACAAAATTTACCCCAGGAAAAATTAAATGAGACAAAATTTAACGAAAGAAAAATTAAATATTAACGTCTGTAAATAATAATTAGAGAAATATTGATGATATTGAAAAATATTTATTATTAAAAAAATAAATTGAATAAGAAGAGAATTACGAATTCTAGGTTGGCGAAGAAAAGGCGAAAATCGATCGTTCTGGAGGCACAGCAATCTGGAGCATCTCCTGGTGTCCCTTAAGGTTTTTTTCTCAAATTTAACAAAATCGAATTAAAAAAAACACAAATATTAGTATTCATTACGAAATTTCCTCGAAAAATGTTTTCCAAACGAATTGAAATATTCCTTGGATATAAATATTGGAAATCAATATCCATTTTCTGAATGTCGAATGTTCTAAACTTCTTTGACTAAATTGACTTTCTTTTCGTTTACATTAAGATCATTTTTTTCTCTTGATACTATTTTTTATTATCTATTTTAATTGTTAATTTTCAAATTTTCTTTTCAATTTCAGAGACGATTTAATGGACGTTTTGTGCATAGCCGAATGGGGTGGAACACTATCGTTTTACGCGATTAACGGAAAAGCAGTGAGACGAGAGAGAACACTAAATTTTACACCATTGAAGATCTGTCATTTTCCCGATGGTCAATATCTTCTTGTTTCAGGAAGCAATAAACGTTGCATGCTAATGACACACGACGGTATTCAATTGGCAACAGTTGGCAATGAATTCACATCCTGGGTTTGGAGTTGTGCCGTTCATCCCGAATCGTCACACATTGTGAGCCGAATGTTTACCATAATAACTATAATTTGTATTTATTGGTAGTAATTTTCCAAAATTAATCTACTGTTCATAGAATTAAACTTAATTTTTAATTTCATTTACAAATTTTGTTAATGTAATTAAATTCAATTTCTATTCAATTTAATTTACAAACAATTAATGTTATTAAATTCAATTTTTATTTAATTTAAGTTACAAACTCTAATTAATGTAATTAAATTTAATTTTTATTTAATTTAATTTACAAAATCTAATGATAATTTACGAACTGTAATTAATGTTATTAAATTAAATTTTTATTTAATTTAAGTTACAAACTCTAATTAATGTAATTAAATTCAATTTTTATTTAATTTAATTTACAAAATCTAATGATAATTTACAAACTGTAATTATTGTTATTAAATTCAATTTTTACCTATATAATTTAATTTACAAACTCTAATTAAGGTAATTAAATTCAATTTTTATCTATATAATTTAATTTACAAACTCTAATTAATGTAATTAAATTCAATTTTTATTTAATTTAATTTACAAAATCTAATTAAGGTAATTAAATAAAATTTTTATTTAATTTAATTTACAAAATCTAATGACTGTAAATTTAGATAAATTAATTATTTACGTAATTCCTAGGTAATAGGATGCCAGGATGGAACAATAACCTACTTGGAATTATCCTGGAACACAGTTCACGGTCTCTATGGCGAAAGATACGCGTATCGAGAAAATATGACCGACGTTATTATTCAACATCTCGTGACAAATCAAAAAGTCAGAATAAAATGCAAAGATCTCGTAAGTTCTTCGAAAACCACCCAGAAGATAATTTCAAATAATAATAATGATAATGATAATAATAATAATAATAATAATAATAATAATAATAATAATAATAATAATAATAATAATTATTATTATAATTAAAATTATTATTATTATTTTGAAAATAATTTCGAAAGAAATTAATAAAGAAAAAAACAATTATTCAGGTCTGCAGAATTGCCGTCTACAAGGACAAACTCGCCGTTCAACTTCCGGAGCGTGTGATAATTTACGAACCATCGGGCAACAATGAAGGAATGCATTACCGCATCACGGACAAATTGGCCCAGGCACTAAATTGCAATATGCTCGTGGTGACGACAAATCGTCTAATTCTCTGTCTCGATAAACGACTGCAGAGTCTCACATTCACGGGGACAATTGATCGCGAATGGATTTTGGATGGACCGATAACTTATTTGAAAATAATCGGCGGCCCCGTGGGACAGGAGTGTTTGGTGGCTGGTCTCAAGACCGGACAGGTTGTCAAAGTCTATCTCGACAATCCATTTCCAATGCATCTGGCAAAAGTCGAATCGGCCGTTCGTTGTTTGGACATTAGTTTGCTGAAGGAGAAATTGGCCGTTGTTAGCGACACGGATATTTTGTCGGTATTCGACATCAGGACCGAGCAAAAATTACAGGAGTTCCACGACGTGCGGAGCGTTGCGTTCAATAGTGCCTTCGAGGAAATTATGTGCTTCTCGGGTGTTAATTATTTGGCGATCAAGGTCGCAAATTTCAACGAGTATCGACAGAAATTCTCCGGATTTGTCGTCGGGCACAATGGATCGAGACTTTATTGTCTCAATGGTCCATCGATCGTCACAGTTGAGGTGCGAAAATGTCTTTCGTCTTCAGTTCCAAATTCTGTTGAATTAAAACAAAATTAAAAACGAAAATTGAAATTAAAATCGAAC
Organism: Leptopilina drosophilae; assembly: GCA_032873175.1. Classification (NCBI taxonomy): domain Eukaryota; kingdom Metazoa; phylum Arthropoda; class Insecta; order Hymenoptera; family Figitidae; genus Leptopilina; species Leptopilina drosophilae. Next base: position 42,096,399 of record CM065485.1, on the reverse strand, counting down.
ATTAAAATTAAAAATTCAAATTAAAGTCAAACATTAAAATTAAAAATTGGAATTAAAATCAAACATTAAGATTAAAAATTGAAATTAAAATCAAAGATTAAAATTAAAAATCAAAATCAAAATTGGAATTAAAATCAAGCATTAAGATTAAAAATTGAAATTAAAATCAAAGATTAAAATTAAAATACAGTGAGATTAAAAATTGAATTTTTCAGATGCCGTTGTCGTCAGCGATGTACCAGTACCTGGAGATTGACATGTTCAAGGAAGCTTATGCAATCGCTTGTCTAGGAGTTGCGGAAAACGATTGGTTCGCCTTGGGAGTTGCAGCTTTGGACAATTTGGAATTCAATATCGCTTATTCGGCGTTTGCGAGGATAAAAAAATTGCGCTACATTGAAATTGTCTCCGAAGTTGAGGAGAAATTGAAATCAGGCGAATGGGGGCGTGAGGCTTGCATGGCAACGGCAGCGGCTGCAATGGGCCGACTTCGTGAAGCTGCGCGACTCTATCAGAAAGCCGGACTGCAACAATACGCTGTCGATATGTATTCCGATCTTCGCATGTTTGACATTGCCCAGGAATTCATTTCGTCCGGCAATATTCAAGTGAGTCGAGAAAAGAAAAAATTGCCTTTGCTATTCTTTATTTTATTTTTTACTTTTCATTGTAGAATAATTTATTTATATTTAGAAAATAACGATTTTATCAGTAATTTAATTATTACCAATTTTTAGTAATATTTTTAATTATTATTTAAATTAATGTTTAAATTATGTTTAATTATTATTTAAATTAATGTTTAAATTATGTTTAATTATTATTTAAATTAATGTTTAAATTATGTTTAATTATTATTTAGATTAATGTTTAAATTATGTTTAATTATTAAATTAAATTTGAAGATTTCGACTAATTCCGATTTAATTATTATAAATTCAAGGATCGAACGGTGCTGCTTCGGAGGCGAGCGGAATGGGCGAAGAGTTTGGGCGAGCCGAGAGCGGCAGCGGAAATGTTCCTGTCGGCGGGCGATATTCAGCGAGCGATAAAAATAATTGCCGAGCACGGTTGGATTGATATGTTGATCAAAGTTGGCCGACAGTTGGATAAAGCGGAGCGAGAGAGTCTAACGGTGATTGGCAAGAAATTGAGACAATTGGGAGCGACGCACGGTGCGGCGGAAATATTTACCCGACTCGGCGATCATCCCGACGTGGCGGAAGTTCTCATTGAGGCGCAAGCCTGGCCCGAGGCTTTCGAGCTGGCCGAGAGGAATCCGAAATTAAAGTCAAGAATCTACGGTCCTTACGCGAGATGGCTGGCGGAAACTGGACGATTCTCCGAGGCCCAAGAAGGTGAATTTTTCTTCGATACAAAAAATAAATTGTAGATAATAATTTTCTAAGTTTTATAATTTCAAATTTTATTCTTCTTTTGTAGCCTTTCAAATGGCTGGCCAACCAGAGGAATCAATTGGAGTTCTGACGACACTAGCAAAAAATGCCGTGACAGAGAGACGATTTCGCGACGCCTCTTATTTTTACTGGCTCCTCTCGCAATTGAGTCTCGATCTTTCGAAAAACGTCGAAGAAATTAAAGTTCTCTTCAGATCTTATTCGGAGAGGGCCGACATTTATTACGTCTATCACGAAGTTCATAAATATTTGGTAATCCAATCAAATTCTAAAATTCATTTTTCGATCCTTAGGAATTATTTTTTACTTTTATTCCCTAATTTTTTAATTTTCATTTCTCAATTTTTGAATTTTCTTGAAATTACTTTTTTTTTCAGGAGGAACCGTTCACGTCCCTAATGCCAGAGGCGCTATTCAATATTTCCCGATTTCTACTCATAAAAACGCAGGACAAACAATTCGATGGCGTCTCACAGTTGACGATAACTTACGCGCTAATGAAACAAGCGCGTCTTTTGGGAGCAAATAAATTGGGAATACAGTTACTGGAGCGCTTGAGGGGAATGAAGATACCGAAAAATCTATTGGCACAAATCGAAACGTGGGCAATTGCCGCGAAGGCGTATCCGTATCGTGATCCTGAGGAATTACTTCCGTTGTGTTATCGATGCTCGACGTTTAATACACTTTTACCCACGAATAATACACCGGAAAATAGTTGCGTTCAATGTGGTCTGAAATTTCAACACTCGTTCGTGATGTTCGGTAATAAATATTTTCTACTTCGGAAAAAGTTACTTTACTGTATAATTAGAGTACAATTTAATTTTTATATTTTTACTGAATAGACAAAAAATAATTGCAATTTCGCTAATTTGGAAATATTTCTTTTACAGAGATTTTACCTCTCGTGGAATTTGAACTCGAGGAAGGAATCAGTGACGAAGAGGCGGAGAAATTGATTGAGGAACCGATTCAAAATTCCGAGGAATTGAATTTAGTGGAGGATCAATTGACGATAACGACTAAAACAGATCTTTTTACCGATCGTCTGGTTCGTTATGAAGTACGTACTTCTGCTTTTTCTTTTTTTAAATCGAAAGTTATTTTATTGATTTGAAAAATTGCAGAATAAACTGGGAGGTTCGACCGTACTCGTAAATCGTGGAATTTTGAAAAGTTTGGAACCCTCGAGTGTCTTAATCGTGAAATGGCCCAAGCCGTTCAAAACCCGGTATTTTAAGAATCTACTCACTGATCTTCAAGTCACTTCTTGTAAAACATGTCTAAAGGTATTGAAAAAATAGCCCCGTAGTTATTTTAAATCTACTTTTTAATTTAATTTAATTTAATCAAATTTCTCTAAATTACACATTTTCAGCTTTTTCATTCGGACGATTACGAATTGGCCTTACTTAGATATGGACACTGTCCATTTTGCCGAGCACCCAACAATTCAACGAATAACGTCTAAATCTATTAGGCTCTTCAATTGTAAATATCTATTTTCATTCTGTAGAAACATTATTTCGCACTCGTATTTTTTTTACAAAATGAATTTTAATGAAAATAAAAATTGTTATTGAGTTAATGGATAAAAATTGTAAAATAAATGGAAAACGTTAAAACTTTCGAATTTTCTCTTTTTTGGCAAAATAATAGAAAATGTTTTAATAACTTACTTTGTTGAGAAATTCTCTGAATTAATTGCTGACGAAATTTAATAACACTGAGGGGATGAAAAGAATAATTATGAATTTATTAAATGATTTCCAGCGTGTGACTCGACTTTCTCCTTCATAGCGTAGTACCACGTTGATAATTTTGTATTCGCTAGTGTGTCATTAAAAGCTTCTAGACCTTCGATACTGTTGAGAATTCCATAAACGGACAAATCGGACAAATCGGGATTCTGTCCACCCATAAATGGTCCACCGCGGGCTTTGATTCCTCTCAGCCAATATGTTACCTCGTCATACAATGACTGTCGCACGTCTTCCTTGAGTTGGTATTTTCTCTTCAATCGATCGCCGAGCCACCACATTGCAACGGCGCCGACATTAATCATCACCCATCGTTGCCAAAAGGGAAAATATTCCTCCCAGTTTCCAACCTTTTTGAAATTAAATATTAAAAGAAATAAAATATCAAATGAACTAAAATATTAAATGAAACATAAGATTAAATTAAAAAAAAAACTATATCGACCATAAATTAAATTTAAAAAAACGTTAAATTAAATCGATTTAATTAAATTTCAAAAAAAAAACGTTAAATTAATCAAATCAATACAAAAAAAATAAGGAAAATATTTACAAAGTTAAATTACGTAAGGGAATTAAAACTCACTTTTGAGAATTTTTCAAACGATCGATATGATTCATCTAAAGTTCTATAAGCGTTTGGCGAGAGAGTATGTACAAGGACATCATCGGCCCATTTTCTCCATTTTCGTTCTTCTCTGCAAATAAGGAAGAAATAAATTTAATAAAAATAAATTAAATAAAATCAATTTAATAGTAGAAAAAAGGTCCGATTTTCAGCATTTTTTTTTACACTTACACAATATCGTTCAATGTCATATCTTTGGGAATTGAATTTTGGTACATCAAGAAATACTTGTTGACAATTTCATTTTGAAATTTACCCTTATCATCGTGTAAGGCAATAGTTGGATAAAATTTGATGAGTTCCTCTATTTTATTCGTACTATCGTGAAAATAGGAAGCTATGAGGGAAATTATCATCGAACTGTCGTTTAACGGTTGATAACCGCCATTCACTTTTGCCAGTAAAATTGGCACTTTTTTGTAACTTGACCATTTTGCTTCCGTACGAAATACGGGATTTACTTCGACAATATCGTAGGAAACTCCGTAGTAATCCAATAAGGCTCGAACCTAAAAGGACTCGAGTTTTAAAAACCGAAACATTTTCTTAAGTTTTAAAAAAACTTAAATGAAATTTAAAAACTATTGGTTTTATAACAAAACAAAAATTACCATACAAAAAAAATTAAACAGTTAAATTCAATAGTATATTTGATAGTAGAAAAAACCAAATTTCAAACTTACCTTGCAGCAGAACGGACAAGACTGATATTGATAGAGCGTAAGGTCCAAATTGGTTGAATCGACCGGCGATATAATCTAAAATAGATTAAACACCATTAATTATCCGCTGTAATCGCTGTCAATATGTAAATACAAAAGAATTCCATGAAAAAAAAGAAAACTCAAAAAAAAAGACTTCTAGGTTATGTCAATAACAAAAAGGTTAAAATTCACAATCTGACTGACACTTCTCGAAGCGGGAATTGGAGGTTTTTCCAATAAAATTTTCCTCTCAACTTGCGTTCCTTCTAAAGCCAAATTATCTCTGGCTTTATTTATTTTTTGTGTCGAATAAATAACACCGACTGCCGTTCCCAATGCTGCACCGACAAGACTAAATTTCACAATTCCCTTAAAACGTTTTGACCTCGGCTCTTGTACAAATGTACAATATCTTCGTAAATTTGAATTTCCATTGAAGAGCACTGATTTTTTTAACGATTCACATCTGTTTGTGAATTTTAATAATTTACAAATTACTGCCATTTTTAAATAACTGATGGCGAGGAGAATAATTGACCCCCCACAACATGAAAACTGAAAAAGATGGCAGTAGGTTATTTATTGAAAATGTAAATATTTACAAATGTGGTTAAAGTCACTTTGTGAATATATTATAGATGTTAGTGAAATATATATATATAGTGGAGGGTTTTATTTTTGCACAATTAGACGCAATAACAATATGTAATATTGATTTAGTGTGACATTGTAATTATAGACGTTTCTATGGTATTTTAAATTTACCGCTCTTTTAGTTGACCACGTGATCAATTAGCAACAGCGCTCTGGCGGGTTGTTTCCGAGTTGGAAAGATCACTAACCAATTTTGCCAACTGCAAGTTTTTATTTTCAAAAAATGGAAATTTTAATTTGTTCATAATTTAATTGTTGGTTTCTTAATACTCGCAGAAGGGAATAATATCCTGAATATTGTCCTTTAGGGGCGTATTTATAAAAAAGAATTCATTACTTTTGCAGTTCGTGTAAAGTTTTCAATGTAAATTATCCTTTCAGGTGGTAATTTTTTTTTAATCGTTATTTAATGTTCTATTCTAAGGTAATAAAATTTTTTGGAGGGGAATTAAAGATTAAGAGAGTTTGCCTTTGTGAATAGAGTTTATTTATGAGAAAATAGAGACGAAATTGATGTTTCAAAAAGTTTTTGGTTGTCTAGGGACATTTTGTTGTTTAGTTGGGGATTTGGTGTTTGGGGGGCTTGTTGAAAGGCGAATGCCCAGCGAAGATCTTCATTTTTCAGGCACTATGGCGCCAAATATCAGTATCTACTTTTATGTAAATATATTATCGATTTGGAATGTTTGGAAATCAAAAAACGCGCTCACGTTATACGGTCGTGGGTGTAATTAATTGAATGACAGCCAGGAATCGTTGGAACGCTTCAGAGTGAGTACTGCTGAGATCTCTAATGAGGACATGTTGGTTATCCTGTGACAGATACGCACTTTGCGGAATAAAAGAATTTGCTTTTCCTGCATCCCGGCACGGTTTCGCGTGCACTTTTCTGTGAAATCACGTGTACATTGGCCGCGCGCGCGAAAATCTATTCCTCTAATAGATCAATAATAAGGTATTTAATGGAGGATGATTTCCGTCTGTGTGTGATTTTTGTGTGTGCGATGGTGCTGCTATCTCGATTGTCAATGTTGTCGAACATCAGGAGCAGCAGCGCAGCGTAATGGCATTTTCTCCCGTGCGAACCCAGTTTTCCTACAATTTTCGACTATTGTTCGCGTCAGTGTTTATTCGATAATATAATAATTTATCGAGTTTTAATCGTCGTGTGCTTATAGTGAATTCGCAATATCCCCAAAAACGCATACTATGGCTCTCAACTCAATGTTTACATGTTCTCTAGGATGGGAGCAACCTTCCACGATTTTTCCCGATCTTGCGATTCCTCGCCGATCCTAAACGATTTACACGTTAAATAATATTTGATATTCATCTCCTGGACGAAGCGTGTCATTGTGTTTTGTCGCGGATCACTGTTTTTTTATAACCTCTCCCCCTTCCTTTGCAACTTAGACACACATACACCAGCAGTGCAAAATTTGTCATCGGGATCACTTCCAGGATCACATTTTCACCGGCTATTATCATCCTCTGCATGGACTCCGATGACGCACGCACGTGAATTTCATCCAATGGTGATTCTTCTGCCCTATGGGGTACGATCCAACAAGTCCACGAGATCCTATCGTCAAAGTAGCCCAACCACCTCCATCTCTCATCCTTCATTATTTCGACATAAATCCTTTTTTAGCATGATTATTGTCAAGTTCTTTAGGTAACGAGCTTTATTTTCTGTTGTAAATAGTCATTTGTTATTTGTAAACATTGCATTTATCATGTCCCATTCACTGCTTTGCTAACATTCCAAATTGCTCTCGAAATCATCAAAATTTATTCCAAATTCATTATTTATTCCATTTTCTCCCTAATATTCTCCCTAATGTTTGTTACTTTCAATGTTGTTTGCAAATATTTCAGTGATTCTATTTAAAATATTTATTTTCCTCTTTCGTCTGTAATATTGATTAAATTTATCGATTGTAGTTCAAAATAAGTTAGTTTTTGATTTTTTTTAATTGTTTTGCTTAACCAACATTGCTCGCTATGTGAAAAAGTTACAAAAAAACTAAATGATGGTTTTTCAGAATTTTCCCTTGACAGATTTGTAAAAATTTGCCACTAAGAATGTAGAACCTCTAAAAATTGACAGTGGGATAATAAACTTCTTAATATTTGTTACAGTTCCGAAGGATTTTTGTGTTCCAGATAATAAATATCTAGACAGCTATGTAGTGAGTATTGTGTTTACATTTTTTTCGGGGGGTGTGTGAAAAGAGGAAGAGAAGGTGTGATGAAAATTGAATTTAATGAGATGAAAATTTTTCCATTAGGATGCGCACGGCTCTTTTGCATGTGCCGCATACCACTAGCTCAATTGGTATAGTAGAATGGCACAACGAGGCAAGAGAATTAATAGAAACGACAATGACTCGGCTTCAGGCCCGGGTGCGGTTAAGAGAAGAAAATGCAGATTGGGTCCAGCAGTTGTGGGCGCATCGCTATCGGCAAGCGCCCTTGGGCCATCCGAAGAAGAAGAGACGATGGCATCGTCCAGTCAAGGGGGAGCATCCTGGACCCCCCGACCTCTCAGTGACATTAAGATTTCCAGTATATATAATCGATCCGCTGCTGAGGCTCCGGCCGAATTATTTCGCAAGGATTTGATTAGTGCTATGAAATTGCCAGACAGTGAACCATTGAGTTCAAATGAATATTGGGTTATAACTGATCAATGGAAGCAAGAATGGGAAAGGGGTGTACAGGTGCCCGTTAATCCGGACTCACTTCCTGAACCCGTCGTCACTGTCAATCAAACTACATCTACGAACAAATCCACTGGCGAATTCAAATTGTAAGCAAACTTTGTTTTTCTACTTTTCCTTCACATACTGTTTTGCCAACATTACTGTCATTAAAAACAACATTACCATTTCTTTCTCATTTAATATTACTGTCTTTTCTTACTATTTTCTAACTAATTTTTCTTTCTCTCACTTTCCCGCAGGCCAAAAAAGTTTATAAGAATATCTCGGGACGATTATTTCAGTACCGAGGAGCATCATTTGAGTAATACACCAGCACGAGCTGAGAAAGCTTGTGCTTATGATCTCGATGATACCGACATTGCGTGGCTCGATCTTTTAAATGGAGAACGAGCACTGGTAATTTTTCCCTTATTTTTACCGCTTTTTTTCAGCAAAATTTCCACTTTTTGAACATGTCTACTTTCTTTATGCTCGTGATATTGAAATAAATTTTTTTTTTTTGAAAAAGGCTGGTCAACCTCCGGTTTCGGAACCACAACTCGAAAGAGTAATAGAGGAACTTGAAATTCGATGCTGGGAGAGGATACAAACAATAGTCAAAAATGAAGAAGGTCTTGGCATTGAATTCGATGAGAATGTCATTTGCGACGTTTGCAGATCGGTGAGTTGACAAATTCATTGTATCTAACTTATAGAATGTGTCTATGTCTAATTTATAAAATGAATCTAATTTATAGAAAAAAATAGAATGGTTCTAATTTATAAAAAAAAATAGAATGTTTCTAATTTATAGAGTGGTTCTGATTTAAAGAATGGTTCTAATTAAATTTATAGCATGAATTTGATTTACTGTGTAGAGGGAAAATGGTAATTAAACATTTTTTTTTTCGAAATGCAGCCCGACTCCGAGGAGGGAAACGAAATGGTCTTCTGCGATTTTTGTAATATTTGCGTACACCAGGCATGTTATGGAATCACTTCGATTCCCGATGGCTCCTGGTTATGTAGAACATGTTCCTTGGGACAACGTCCGGAATGTGTTTTATGTCCAAATAAGGGCGGTGCAATGAAATGTACGCGAACTGGCCAAAAATGGGCGCATGTTTCCTGTGCCCTTTGGATCCCGGAAGTTAGCATTGGTTGCGTTGAAAGAATGGAGCCAATTACTAAAATATCTAGTATTCCGGTTAGTTTTCAGCAAAGAAAAATTCCCTTTCTTTCAATTTTCTATTAGTATTTTTTTTCTCTGTGTCTTTTTTGCTTCCTCATAGAGAGGAGGTTATTGTGTTTTGATTTTATTTTTTATTGTGTACAATTTTATTGCAGCCAAGTCGATGGGGTCTCGTTTGTGTATTGTGTCGTGAACGCGTTGGCGCCTGCATTCAGTGCAGTATAAAAACGTGCAAAACTGCGTATCACGTGACTTGTGCTTTTAAACACGGTCTCGAGATGAAGGCCATCATCGAAGACGAAATGGCAGATGATGGTGTTAAGTTGAGGGTAAATTGGAGATTTTGATCCGAAATTTCCTTTTTTTCGTTGTTTGGATTCTAATAATTCAAACGTTTCTAATTTTCGTTTCTATTTTCAACAGTCGTATTGCCAAAAGCACAGCAGAACGAATACGAAAGACAAAGTTGGCGTCGGAGGAGGAGGTGGTGGAGGTGGCGGCGGTGGCGGAGGCGCAGGTGTTGGAAACAGTAGCACTAAAGGCAATTCCGATTCCGAAGATGGCGAATCAAGAAAACGAAAACGCAAAGACATGACATCTGAGGAGAAAAATCAGGCCCGCGCTGCAAAGTGAGTACATCTTCCGAAAAAATTCTTATCTTTTACAAAACTAGAAGCAATGAAAATAAAAACGAAAAACAATTTTCAGACTACAAGAAATTGAAGCCGAGTTTGATAAGCACGTGAGTTTAAAAGACGTGACATGTCAACAATTGGACGTAGATCAAGATACAGTTGTCTACATTTACAATTATTGGAAATTGAAAAGAAGAGTGAGTATTCATTTGAAAAACAAAATTTCGATAAATAAAATATTTTTCTACGTATTTTTTTTTCTGTTCTTACAGGCTGGCAATAATAAACCACTTTTGGCACTGCGATGCGGTGAACTCTCTGGCGCGGGAACACGAGCTCAAGGTCAGGCTGCAGACATAGAGAAAATGAAAACATTTGTACAGCTGCGACAAGATCTTGAACGTGTGAGAAATCTCTGTTATATGGTTAGTAGACGAGAGAAATTATGGCGATCAATGTTGAAATTACGCGAGCAGACCTTCCATAAGCAAAAAACAATTATGGAAGGTCCAGCATTACCACCAGCGACAGTTGAAGCAGTATTGTCAGCAAATCACGGTCCTTCCATTTACGATCGTCTCTATTCACATTCAGAAGTTGAAAATTATCCGCGAAACATTGAGTCACTACTTCTCAGGATATCGGGTGCAGAATCGCCCACGCCTACATCCAGTGATGAGAAGAAAGTGCAACCCGACTTTAATGGTGCATCAAATAAGAAACTTTACTTTAATGGCACCGTGAAAAGAAAGAATTTATACGGTAGTGATATGTCATCGATAAGCAGTAGTGAAACGGACATAAAGCCGCAAATAAAATCCCCCTCAAAATCACCTGGCAAATCGCCGGCAAAATTAACAACTAAAGCCACAAGCAAATCAAAACCACTGAAACTCAAACAGGAAACAGACTCGAGTACGGAAGAGGAAGCTGTCGCCTCCACCAAGTCGAAAGCTGTCAGAAGAAAGGCAAAGAAGACTGGTGCTCCGGATCGACCGAGAAAATCGATTCGCGACAAAACCACAACAAGGTCACGTACATTGCAGCACATGGAACGTGAACTCGACAGTGCGTCCGGAAGTGACAGTGACGAACTGGTTCTCCTCAGTAATGCGAATACAGCCGCGAGAGTTGGTCCAACTTCCGCTGCGGCAATATACTCTGACACTGATTCAAATTCCCAGGAGCCAACTTCGCATTCCAATGTTCTTATCACAAAAGCCGCTGTTAAAGAATTTTCAGCAGCCGATCTCTCCAAGAATTCGCAAAAGTCATTCGCCGGCAAGGAAGCACGACCGGAACCAGAGGAGGAAGGACTGAAAAATAAAGAGAATCTAAAGACTGCCAAGAAGAAGGAGTGCCTACCATCGGCCCTCATTGTTCCTCAGCGACAAGCCGCTAAGAAAGCGTCCGAAATTATGCAACGCTCGCAAAACAAGAAGGAAGCAGCGGCGGAAAATGTCGAGGCAATCAAATCGCCACCCGAGGAGAAAACACCAAAACCAATCAAGGAAAAGAAAGAGACAGTCAAGAAGCAAAAGGACATCAAGAGTCAAACTGGCAAGGACGCCAAAAACAACGACATCTACGATTTCGACAAAGAATTCGGTGACGGCTCCGAGATCCTCGCCTACGTTCCTCAACGTCAAGCGGCAAAGAAAGCCGCCGAACATATCAAGAGTGGAATGGGCTCGAAAGCCCCACCGCAAACCGAAAACGAAACACCCGAACTCAAAGCAAAGAAAGATTCACCCGATGCAAAGAAGAAGGAAATCAAGAAGGACGAGAAGGAAGTTGTTTCTCCAAAGAAAGAGGAATCGCCCAAGAAGCCGAAGAAAATTGTCCAGGAAAGTAAAGCCCTCTCGGTACACTCGAGTAACAGTAACAGCGAGAGTAGCACGAGTAGCAGTTGCAGCAGTTCCTCCGAGAGTAGCAGCGACTCCGACGACGATGGAAATTCATCATCCAAAGATCAAGCAGCCTCCACGAGCACATCGTCCGAAAGTGATTCAGGACAGCAAAAAGCTAAAACACCAGTTAAACGTCCAACGAACAAATCTCTTGATTCCTCCGATGCTGACAAGAAGGCAGCGCAGTTGGTGGGGCGGAAACTCAAAAAGCTGCCCGATAAGAAGCTTAAAACTTCCGACGGGCGGCGTGGAACCGAGTTTCAGCCGCCGCCTACTGAGAGAGAGGAATCATGCAGAACCGCATTGTTCAAAGAGCAACCAACTGGCAAAAAGCAAGCAGAACAAAGAGACGTCATCAAAAAGCCCTTTCTTGTATCAGACCAACAACAACAACAACAGCACCACCAACAACACGAAGACCAGCATCAATCTTCTCCAGCAGCATCATCATCTAACCAAAGTGTGCACAGTCGGTCTCGAGATAATGATGGGCCAAGAAATCTATCTGGGGGCAAATCTACAAAAAAGCCAACACCACCCGCCAAGCAAGTCCAGCAAACCACTCCCAGGAGTAAAGAGGAAACTCCCGGAGAAAAAGCCAAACTTGAAGCACGAAAGCGAAAATCAAGTGAAAATACCCAGAAAGAGGAGAAGAATATCAAAGAGGCGACTCTGGTCAAGAAACCTGAAAAGAGGCTGAACGATAAACACCAAAAGAAACAACTCGACGAGGACAAAGAGAAACAGCGAAGCGAAAAGGAGAAATTAATCCGAACCGAGAAGGAAAAGGCCCAAAAAGTCGACAAGGAGAAACCGGTCAAGATTGACAAGGAAAAGGAGAAACCACCCAGGGAGAAAGAAACGAGAAAAACCGATAGGGAACGTACCATCTCGGAACGGGAAAAGAGTTTGGAGAAGTTGTCCGAAAAATCAAAAGAAGACGAGGTGGAAAAAGAGAAGGAGAAAGAAAAGGAGAAAGAGAAGGAAAAGGAGAAAGAAAAGGAAAAGGAGAAAGAGAAAGAAAAAGAGAAGCAAAAGGAGAAAGAGAAAGAAAAACAGAAGGAGAAGGAAAAAGAAAAAATACTCGGTCTTCAGAAAGAAAAGGAGAAGTTGAAGGAAAAGGAAAAGTTAAAAGAAAAATCCAAGGAGAAAGCGAAAGTAGATCAAGAACCGACGAAATCGTCCAAAACCGAAACTCTCCAATCGCCGAAGGTCGACGACAAACGCAAGAAATTCGGCAGCAAGAATGCAATAAATATTCTCGAGGAGGAAATAAAGCAGAGAAAGGCCGAGAGAGACAGTCCGAAGAAATCGTCGAAGGGTCTCGAGAAGCTTCTCGAAAAACGCGAACATCTCGACATGCTGTCGAGAACCCGCGACACAACAAAACACAAAACCCTACAAGAAAGTCTCGACAAGCTTCACGAAAAGCACGAACTCGAAGTACTCGCCAAGCAGAAAGAACCCACAGAAACCGAACAGAAGCAACAAAAATCAAAACCTCTCACCAATCTCCAAGAATACAAGGACGACGAGGAACGTAAGAATAACGCCAAAAGATCCCTCTTCAACAAGGAGGAAGACTCAACCAAAGGCGAAATTCACGAGCGAAATCGTCGCCTCAGCGAAATAGTGAACATTCAACACGACACTGAAACACGACAAAAGGAAGAAGCAAAAGAAGTTCTACCCAGCGAAACACTCTTCTCCTCAAATCTCTCGAAATCAACCGAGAAATTCCCGAACGAAATCATCGAGAAGGAAACAATCAAACGTCGACGATCGATTCAACGCTCAATCTTCTCCCCCCAACACGGAAGCAAAGATCCAAGTGTCTCGGAACTATTCGACTTTGACCAGGATCTCCTCACCGACGACATGGTCAATGACGACGGCTTTGGTATCCATCGCGACGTCGAGGAACGCTCAGCACCACTCTCATTCTCCTTCCCCAGTGAATTATGGTTCAAGGAAGACTCCAAAGAGGACAGCGCGCGAGAAACACTCCATCTCGTCGAGAAACTTCGCATGGAACTCAACAAAAAATCAAACACCAATCAATCCGAAGTCGAACCACCGTCGAGCGATGATAATCTCAAAAAAGAAGATCGCCTACCCGAGACTACCAAGAATCATCTCCCAGAACCCAAAATTCAGGACGAAGCATCCAGGGTCTACGAGATCAAAACGAATGACACTCAAAGAACCGACGATCTCACCTACAAGAACCACAACTTTGAGAATAAACAAAAGTCCTGTTATGGAAGTGGTGAGCAGTACGATCCGTACACCAACGAAACACTCGAGAGTGGAAAGGTGACAGTCGCCGAGAGATCGAAATTGGATCGTGCCGAGGCTGACGAACGATGGGTACCGCCCAGTATCGAGACATTCAATCCCAATGACGTGCAACACATGAACGCTTTAATGGAGAATCAAAATCATCGCTACACTCATCAATTTCCCAATGACATTGCGGCCGTTATGTCGGAGACGAATGTCGAGAGTTTGGCCCACTCGCAACTTGGCATGAATATTCAGGAACAATATCAACTTCTTCAGCAGACGCAGGCTTTGGTGCGTGGTCAACAGCATTTGGAGAGTAGTCATGGCGATGGGAGAATGGGACAGGTGCCAATGTTGGATCAGCCGATAGCGGGACAAATGGTGGACGACATTACGCCGATGGAAATGGTGAACAGGCACTTGATTAGTTTGCCGAATGTTGTTGGCGATCAGGGCAACGAAATGGATCACAGCTTGGAGAAGGAGGACTTGGATCCTAGACAGGATTATACGCAGAATGGCTCGCCTTATAATGATGGATGTGTGACGAGGCAGGATACACGATGGGCGGAGAGTCAGGTTCTACCCTCGCGAAGGTCGACGTCTTCTTCCATTACTTCCGCATCGTCGGCCGAGGAGCACTCATCGATTCCACCGTACAAGAGTGTGCCACCCATGTCGTTCCCGCCGTGCAATATGGACGCTGGGGCTTATCATTCGTACTCGGAGTCGGGCGCTTCTTATCCTGGTGCTGTGTCACTGTTTCCGCCTCAGAACTGTCCGGGACCACTTCCTTATCCTTCGCCAGGAGGTATGTTTCGAAATTGTTTTTTTTTTTTGCTCATTTCTTGCTCATTAGACTGAACTTTGCACTCACTTATTTTCCAAATTGAATTTTAGTTACAATTTTTTTTATGTTTTAATTCCAAATTGAATTTTGGTTACAATTTTTTTTATGTTTCAATTGAAAATCGAATTTTAGTTACAATTTTTTTTATGTTTTAATTCCAAATTGAATTTTAGTTACAATTTTTTTTATGTCTTAATTCCAAATTGAATTTATTTTAGTTACAATTTTTTTTATATCTTAATTCCAAATTGAATTTTAGTTACAATTTTTTTATGTATTAATTCCAAATTCAAATTTAAGTTACAATTTTTTTTATGTTTTAATTCTAAATTGAATTTTGGTTACAATTTTTTTTTTATGTTTTAATTCCAAATTGAATTTTAGTTGTTGAATTTTAGTTGCAATTTTTTTTATGTTCGTTCAGAATTGATCATTTTTAAGAATCAAGTGAGTGCTTCAATATCATTCCAAAGTTAAATCTTGCACTTAATTATTAATTTTTGATGAAAAATTATTTGTGATAAAAATATTTTCGTGAAAAACTAATTTCGCAAAAATATTTAACGGTAAAATTGAATTTCCAAAATTAACTGAGTGATAGTTTCAGCTTCATTTCTTCTTCAGGGTTGCCACAGGTCAGAGAAGTCAGGGAGTTTGGAAAACAGTCGGAGAAAGTAGAATTGATCAGGGAAAAGTTGGGAAAATTTATTAAAAGTACTGGGAAAATTTTTATTCTTTCAATATTCAATAATTTCATTCTCAAACAGACTTATCAGAAATAAAATTAAAAATAATAGACTAATATAGAAGAATTTTAGTAAAAAAAAACCTAAAAAATTATTCAAGTTTTGAGAACGAAAAATTCAAATTCTATTTTTAATAGTTTAATTTTCAGTGTAAAACTTTTATTGTTGCGTAGAACTCTTTTAAAAATTGTTTTTCTTAATTGATTGTATTTTTTAGAAAATGTTTTGAAAATAATATTGAATTTATGCCAAGAACTTCATTAAAATTGTTAAAAATAATTGAAATCTTGACGAGAAATTTGTTTGAAATTCAAAAAGTAATTGAATTCTCCTGATGAATATTGTTATTTATGAAAATAATTGAATTCTCCTGATGAATATTGTTATTTAAGAAAATAATTGAATTCTCCTGATAAATATTGTTACTAAAGAAAATATTGAATTCTCCTGATAAATATTGTTATTTAAGAAAATAATTGAATTTTGCATCATAATTTTATTAAATAAAAATAATTGAATTACTGCGACGAAATTTATTATTTATGAAAATAATAGAAATACTAAAAAGAATTTTAATACAAATTCTGGAAAATAATTGAATATCTTGAAGAAATTGACAAATAATAGAATTTTTTAGAAATAATGGAATTGTGAAAACATTTAATTAAAATAATTATGTAAAACTAATTTTTTTCAATTTTAATTTTGTTAAAATTAGTTAAATTTTTGTATTCAATATTATTTTAAAAATTTTTAACGAAATTCTTGGAAAAAAAAATTTAATTATCTTAACGAATATCAAAATTTCTCCAAAAAATTCAATTATTTTTAGGAATTTTATAAAAATTCTTTGCAAAATTGAAATATTTAAAAAAAAACAATATTTATCACGAGAATTCAATTATTTTCAGAAGTAATAAAATTCTTCACAAGAAATTAAATTATTTTTAAAAACTTTGAATTATTTTCAACAATTTTATAAAAATTCTCTTTCAAATTTCAATTATTTTCCAATAATTTTGACAAATTTTAATTATTTTCAAAATAATTCACTAAATTTTAACTATTTTCCAAATATTTTACCGAAATTCAATTAATTTGAAAATAATTTACTAAATTTTAATTGTTTACCAAGTATTTTATCAAATTTCAATATTATTTTTAACAATATTTACCAAGTTTCAATTATTTTCCAATATTTTTACCGAATTTTAATTATTTTCAAAATATTTTATCAAATTTCAATTATTTTCAAAAATAGCAAATTATTTTAATAAAAATTCAATTTTTTGAAATATAATACAATTATTTTTTTAATTTTAATTATTTTCATAAATATTAAATATCATTGTAAAATTCAATTGTTTTGAATACAATTTTAATCAAATTTGTGGAAAAATTTAATTCTTTTCTAATTATATTTCAATACTTGAATTTTCGTACAATTTTCGTATAAATATTTATTTAAAAATGAATTTCCGTAAATTTCAGTTAAAATTTTGTGTAATAATTGAATATTCGAATTATTAGGTATTAGGATGAATTTTTGGAAATAACTAATATTTCTTAAAAAAGGAAGTTATTGACGATTTTGAATAATTTTACAGTTAAAGAAATTTGCAAGAAAAGTTATTGGAACATTTTTTCAAGTGTCTAATTATTTTTAGAGTTTATTTTTTATTTTTTAGAGTGAATCAGAATATTCTTCAATACCGGGGAAAAAGTCAGGATTTTATCTGGAAATTAGGGAAAAAGAGAATTTATTTTTTGTGGCAATCCCCTTCTGTTTCTATTTTCTCTTTTCGTCTTTTTGTCTTTTTTTCTATTGTTTCTAAATTCTATTTTAATTCCACTAATCAATCACGTTTTACTAATACACAATTATTAAATATTGTACAGAGTTTTGCTTCTCAGGAATGTTTCCTCCACCATTTGGAGCGCCATTTCCAACGGCTCCAACATTACTTCCCCATGTGCCGAAGCCTCTAGAGGACTCTCTCAATCTCCAAGCGTCACCGTGCACCGCCGCATTCACATCCTCATCTCACAATATGGCATTAACGGCAGCAATGGTTTCACCGACGAAAATTTCCACGCCACCACCGCCTTCGCATCAACTTCAAGTACCACTTCCATCGTCCGAACCCGATCAGCACGTACCACAGGATCTCGAACCTCAAGGCAGTTCACCGGCAATGCCCATTTCATTCCTCAACAACGTTCCCGACGTTCACGACTCTCGTGTGCCCAATGTTCATGTCGCCGAATCTCATCCTCAGGAACCACGGGAATTACGCGAACAACAGGAAGTACAGGGAGTACAGGGACTGCAGGAAGTACAAGGAGTGCAAGGAGTACAGGGAGTACAAGAACCGCAAGAACCTCAAGTTCCCGAACTTGTACCAGAACCCCAACTACCAGAATCGATAGTAACACCCGAAACTCGCTTATCGGAAGTTGGGGAAGAGACGGACGTCAAGGTTGGCAAGAAATCACCATCGAAACCAACGAGGACTTCGGCTAGAGTCACAAGTCTACAGGCGAAATCGCCGGGTAAATCTCCTAGACAGGAAGTCGCGAAACCACAGAGCGCATCACGAAGTCGAGGACGAAGTACGAAAAATTCCCATCAAACGAATTATCGAGGTCGTGGTCGTGGACGAGGCAGAGGTCGAGGTCGCAACAATCACACTTCCCTCGCGTCACTATCGCATCTCCACGCTGACGACGGAATTCAGAACAAACTCGTCGGCACCGTCTACGATTTCGACTCCGACGAGGACTCGCCAAGTGAGGCGAACATCGCCGACCTGCGAACAATGCGCGAGAGAAAGAAATCCACCGAAGTCAGCGAGAAGCGCGACAGCATGAGTATCGCGAGCGATGGAATACAATCGCGCCTCTCGAGTCCCGGCGTTCACAAGAAGTACGACGACAAAGTTCTCACACCGCCCTCGACGCACAGCGATTCAGCAATCACCGAATCCGAAACATCGGGACAGACGTTCACGAATGCCGTCTTTCCGGTCATGCCTGGTCCGGTGCATATGCAAACGTATTCAACATTCGATGGACAAGTGCAATCGTACACGAATCATTTGCTCGGAACGTTTGTCACTGGCTCGGCCGATCCATCGATTGGAGATATTGAAGATCTTGATAAGAGTCTGAATTCGTCGATGCAGAAGCAAATTACTGAGCTGTGCTTGAAACCGAATGTGAACAGTCCATTGGTGATCACTTCGCCGAATGCTGGCGACACGAATAAGGTTTCACTGACTGACTCGAGGAATCAGTTGAAGGTGAAAATTAAGGGACCTTTCTTGGATGCGAATTATGTGCCGACAGCCGCTGTTCCTCCTTTGGCTCAGCAGGCGCCAGTTATCATTCCACCAACGGCTACCAGTGCCTCCGTTGCGTCTGGTACTTCGAATCTGAGACGGATGCGAAAGAAGGAACTCCTCAGACAATATTGCTCGCAGGTGAATTATTTTCACGATCTTTCTCTTCATTACAAAATATTTTTAGAATTTAATTATTTTAATTTAGATTTTGCAAAAAATCAATTATTTTCTGATTTTTTTTTACCAAATTTCAATTATTTTCACAAGATTTAACTAAATTTTAATTATTTTCCAAAGATTTTAACAAATTTCATTTAGTTTCAAAGAATTAACCATTTTAAATTATTTTGAAAAGAAATTACTAAATTTTAATCGTTTTCCAAGTATTTTGTCAAATTTCAATATTATTTTGAACAATATTTATCTAATTTTAATTATATTCAAAAAGAATTTAACAAATTTCAATTATTTTCAAAAAGAATTTAACAAATTTCAATTATTTTCACAAGATTTCACTAAATTTTTAATTATTTTCCAAACATTTTACCGAATTTCAATTATTTTCAAAAATATTTAATAAATTTCAATTATTTAATAAATTTCAATTATTTTAAAGAATTTCAATTATTTTACCAAATTTCACTTATTTACAAAAAAAAATTGTCAAATTTCATTTATTTTCAAAGAATTTATCAAACTTCAATTACTTTGAAAATAATTTACTAAATTTTAATTGTTTTTCAAGTATTTTGTCAAATTTGAATTATTTTCTAAAAACATTTACCAAACCTTACTAATTTTAATTTATATTTTTCAAAAAATTCAATTATTTTCTTTTAATTTTACCAAATTTCACTTATTAACAAAGAAAAATTGTAAAATTTCATATATTTTCAAAGAATTTATCAAACTTCAATTACTTTAAAAATAATTTACTAAATTTTAATTGTTTTCCAAATATTTTATCAAATTTTAATTATATTCTAAAATCATTTACCAAATTTGTATAATTTGAATTTACATTTGTCAAAAAATTCAATTATTTTCTATCAACTTGTAAAATTTTACAAAATTAATTGAAAATAATCATTTTCACAAGATTTCACTAAATTTTAATTATTTTCCAAAGATTTTAACAAATTTAAAATATTTTCAAAAATATTTAATAAATTTCAATTATTTTCTATTAATTTTACCAAATTTCACGTATTAACAAAAAAAAAATTGTCAAATTTCATTTACTTTCAAAGTATTTATCAATATTAAATTATTTTGAAAAGAATTTTTCTAAATTTTAGTAGTTTTTAAAAGATTTTACGAAAAATTAATTATTTTTTTAAAAAAATATTTAATAAATTTCAATTATTTTCTAAATATTTTACCAAATTTAATTTATTTACCAAAAATTTATTAAATTTCATTTTTTTCAAAAGATTTTATCAATATTACATTATTTTGAAAAGAATTTACAAAAATTTTAAATGTTTTCCAAATATTTTATCAAAAATCAAGTTTTGCTTTAATGATATTCATCGAATTTTAATTATTTTCTAAAAGAATTTACCAAATTTTAATTATTTTCAAAAAATACTTAAAAAATTTAAATTATTTTACCAAATTTTAATTATTTTCAAGAATATTTAATAAATTTTGATTATTTTACCAAATTTCAATTCTTTTCCAATAATTTTACCAAATTTCAATTTTTTTCTAATAATTTTACCAAATTTTAATTATTTTCAAAAGACTTCAATAAATTTTAATTACTTTCAAAAGATTTTAGCAAATTTTAATTATTTTTCCATAATTTTTCCAAATTTCATTTATTTACAAAAAATTTTATCAAATTTCAATTACCTTAAAAAGAATTTACTAAATTTTAATTGATTTCCATGTATTTTATCAAATTTCAATATAATTGTTAACAATATTTATCAAATTTTACTTATTTTCAAAAGATTTTAACAAATTTCAATTATTTTCGAACAATTTTACCAAATTTTATTATTTTCAAAAGAATTCAGTAAATTTTTATTATTTTCAAAATATTTGATTTAAGTTCAATTATTTTCAAAAATATTTTATAAATTACAATAATTTTACAAAATTCAATTTTTTTTTTAAATATTGAATAAATTTCAATTATTTTGGCAAAATTCAATTATTTTCCTTTAATTGTACGAAATTTTAATTATTTTCAAATGTCTTTGGTAAATTTTTATTATTGTCAAAAGATTTTACCAAATCTCAATTATTTTGAAAAGAATGCAGTATATGTTAATTATTTTAAAAATAATTATTTAAATTTCAATTATTTTCAAAAGTAATTATTTAAATTTCAATTATTTTCAAAAGTATTTACCAAATTTCAATTATTTTCAAAAGTAATTATTTAAATTTCAATTATTTTCAAAAGTATTTACCAAAATTCAATTATTTTCAAAAATATTTAACAAATTTCAATTATTTTACCGAATTTCAGTTATTTTCAAAAGAATTTAGTAAATTTTAATTATTTTCAAAAGAAATTCAGTAAATTTCAATTATTTTAAAATAATTTACCAAATTTTAATTATTCTCAAAAGATTTTACCCAAATTTAATTGGAAATTTTTAATTGTAAATTCATTTATGAAACAACTTTAATAAATTAGTTTAATTTTTAACAACTTCAAAGAAATTAGTTTAATTTCTAACAAATTTGACAAATTAATGTAGTTTACCAAATTTTCTCGAATTTTGCTCCGAAATTGACTAAAATTCTTTTTCCCTTCCCCCGCAGGATATGAACATGGACGATCAGAGGAACGTGGCATCGGCGCCAATAGCAACTCCACCGGTGAGTCGAACTGGCATCACAATTCCAAAGGCAGTGACATCAATGACCAGCATTCCAACACGAGAGGACTACAAGGCCGTTGTCGACGCGAACATGGAAAAGAAACGAAGAAAAGAACGCGGCGGCTTCCTCGATCAACCGGACGACGATCCCGAGAGACGGCGAAGTTCCGTTCAATCAGGCGCCGTCGATCGTCGCCGAGGCAGACAAACGCGACCCTCAACCGCCTTCTCGCCCAACAGTGGACCACCAAAATTAAAAATCAAAATCGGCAACAGCATCATTGGTCCCGATCCAGCGAATCTTCAGGACGACAATCGCATCCGACCGCCAAAGAAACGTCTCAGCAACATTCCCAGTAAGCCAAGCATGGAGGACCTTAAACGCGAGAGCATGAAGTATCGTCGCCTAGTGAT
Source organism: Leptopilina drosophilae (assembly GCA_032873175.1). Taxonomy (NCBI): domain Eukaryota; kingdom Metazoa; phylum Arthropoda; class Insecta; order Hymenoptera; family Figitidae; genus Leptopilina; species Leptopilina drosophilae. The sequence goes on along the minus strand of CM065485.1, from coordinate 42,074,310 downwards.
GGCCGATTTTCACAGCGAGGAACAGCCAAAGGTCAAAAGTAAAAAGGACAAAAACGGCAAGCGAAAGAAGCGACAAAATAAAAAAGACTGTCGCGTACAAATTGTGGACGACGGTAGCGTTGCACCGCCAAAACTTATAATTCGCCTCGGCAAAAGTAGTAAAACAACAACAACAACAATTAATGACGAGAGCGAATTGAAACACGACGAGTTGCAAGCAAGTTGCAGCGATAATACAAGAGTCGAACCACCGCCTCCACTCGAATCAACAAACGAAGAGGCAACCTATCATCCCCCCCTGGATGCCCAATCAAACGAAAAACAATTATTATCCACGGATCCAGGCGCTGGACCCGCAACAATCGGTAACGTACGTTCAGCGAAAGTGACACCCATTAGATTAAAACTGACACGTTGTCAGGAGGGCTACGAACTAAAAGCGCCAGCGGCGAGCAGTGGCAACAAAGACACCGTGACAATTCCCTCGGAAACTGGAACAACAACAACAACAGCAACATCAACAGCAGTAGCAACAGAAACAAATTCCGAATTACCAACCACAAATGTCCAGGATACGACGGAGAAATCTTCCAAAGAGGACGATATTCCCCACGTCACTCTCACCACGTCAGGCTGTCCACCTGCACCGCTCCCGCAAGGATGCCAAGTTAGGTGATAATTAATGATACTTGTATAATAATAGTAATTAACGGTAATTAATTCTTTATTAGAATTTATCCAATATCAATATATAAATATATATATAAATATAAAAAATATAATACAAGAAGAATATATATATTTATATATATGTATATAAATATTATGAATATAGAGACGTGTTTTTATTATACATAGAAATATGTATAGTGGGTCGTTCCACCTGCACGTGTAATATATTCAAAAAAAAAAGTGTTGAGACAGAGACTCGCTAGCAAAAAAAAAAAAAGAGGAAACCGCATTGAGTGTAATATAAATTATTGAAAACTGTATATGTAAAATGATCTGAGGGTGAAGTGAATTGTCACAAAGTGCCCAAAAATTCACCGTTATTCATTCACGCATTTTCTCGTGGTGTAAATCGTATATTGGTGAATCGTAAGGTGTCTTTCGTTAACGGTACACAATGTCCTTCGTCGCAGATCTTTAGTTTTTTTTAAGTGTTTCGTTCAATTTTTTTTTTGGTTCTTTTTTTAAAAACAACCAGATGGTACTTTGCATTGGTTTTTCTTGCAATAATGGCACTTTTTTCAAACGCAAATATTCTTTTCTGAAATTCTAAAGAATGGGAAAATTAAAAAATGCATGCATTAATTTCGTATTGAAAAATATTTTGCAATTATAAATTGCGATTTCAAAAAATCCAGTTCTCTCCCCCCAAGAGGGTGAACTGATAGAAAAATATCTTCTTTTCTAAAAATCTAATTTTCAAACTATTTTCCATCTATTTTCAATATATTTTCAATCTATTTTTAATACCGAAAAAATTTTAGTACGGGAAAAATTTTTTTTTCAAACTTTGTTTCTTTTAAAATAGAAAAATCGTGTACAATGCAATTGAATCGAATTGCCATTTATTGTTACTATATAAATATTAAAAATTGTTCTATATGAAAACTTTATATATATATATATATGTAAATTACATATTTGAATTTTAGTTTTCTTTTTTAATTTAACTTATTACTTTTCGAAGCATTTTTTTAATTTATTTACCAATGTTTTTAGAAAAAAAAATTATTTATCACTCGATTTTTTAATTTATTTTTACTGAAAAATTTTATTTCTCATAGAAATTTATTATTTCTTTGTTCTCTTTCTAAAAATTGAAGAATACTCAAAAATAATCTAGATGTCTAGAGTCAAAGTTTTTATCGCGAATAGCGGATTAAAAAAAAACGTTCTTGTGAAAATCTAAACAAATTTTACAAATTTCGTACACAATTTGTACAATATCAACTGTAATTGAAATTGATTTCAATAAAATCTCAGAAAAAAAATCACCATTTTGTAGAATTGTATTAAATTACACAGAAAAATTATTTCATTTCTACATTTTTACCAACTTTTTTAAATATTACAAGGAAAATAAAAAGAAAAGTATCCACGCCGAAAGGTATCATATATATAAATGTCAATTCCAGTGCAAAGAACTCATTTATATGACTAAATTAGGAGAAAAACAAAAATAATTGTGTATTGTGTACAGACGAAAAAAATACTCTTCTCGAAACTAGTACAATTTTTGATAAACTCAAGAAAAACTGCGACAAGTGAAGAGTTACGAAAGCTGCTCAAGTTGCGATGGATACCTTAGCAGGCGCCATAGACTTGAAATTAATCTGTACAAAAAAAAAATTAATAAGAATCAAGTTAGAATTAAGCGAATTTGAAAAGCGCTGAAAAATCTAACAACAACAACAAAAAATTACTAATGAATATATTTCTAAAAACAAATTATTATAATCACTTACTGAAAAAAAAATGTCAAAAGAAAAGAAATTTTTCTTTTCGCCTGTTAATATTCAATTTGTGTGTTTTTTTCGAAAGAAGATTTCAGCCCCGATTTTTTAATTTTGAGAGAAGGGAGAAAAATTCTCCCTTTTAAATTTTTCCTTCACTGTGAAAAAAAATTCTTCTTTTGAAAAAAATAAGAATTTGGAAAAATTTTTTTTTTTTATGGAGAGGGAAAAATTTAAAAGGGAAGAAGAAGAAATAAGAGAAAGAGGAAAATTTGCAATACTAAGGACTGAATTGGTTTAAGATGTTAGTACTTTTTAAATATCAATCTATAAAAATGAGTATTAAGTAAATAATTTTATTAATTAAGTGACGAGTTTGTCGTGAGCGAAAAATCGGGGCTGACATCACAAAAAATGTTCTCGGAAGGAAATTTTCTATTTAGAAATGTGAGGAAAAATGTTTTTTTTTCGTCAGATATTCAAGTAAAACAACAATTTTCTTTTAACAATACATCATAACGTCCACTCGTTATTACGACGAGCCAGTAACAATTCTGTCAAGTCATTAAATTAAGTTTCATGTTTTGTATCAATTTTTTTTTTTAATAAATAATTGCAGCTATTTAGAAATGTTTAGTCCATTGTTGTAGTTTTTTGTAAATATTTTTCTCAACGAAAGATTTTTTTACAGAAAGTTTTCTATCAAAGAAAGATTTTCTTCCAAAAAGTTTTTTTCCAGCAAATATTTTTGTTTAGAGAAAGTCTTGTATCAAAAAAGGATTTTTTTCAAAAAATCTTCTTTTAAAGAAAAATTTTTCCAGAAAAAGCTTTTTTTCTAAAGAATCCTAGAAATTTTTATAATTTTTTTCACACTATTTTTATTCAAACGCTTTTTTTTACTGAAAAAAAATTGAAAGAAAAATTTTTTTACTTTTCTATTACCGCAATGGATTGAATATTCTTAATTTATTACAGAAAAACAAAAAATAGTTTTTACAATTTAGTCACTTTAATTACCACTCTTTTAGAAGAAAAGCAAAAAAAAAAATTTCCTTCGCGACCTCTTGCTCTCGATTCAAGTGAGTAGTTTGTATATTTATTTATGATACGAGATATTATTTATTGTGAGATGATAAAATTTTTATTGATTGCTTCGAAAAAGGAAAAGGTGTGGAGAGATTATTCGAGAGGAAAAAATAAATTCTGGGAGAGATAGAGAAAAAATGACTTGTAATCGACAAAAAATACGCGATTACAATTTTTTAAATACTCAAAAGAAAAAAAGGTTTGTGCCATTTTGTACCAGTGTTATTTGTGAATTACGGGTCAGGGGACAAAAAAAAACCTTTCTTTTTCGTAGTGACCAAATTTTACAATTTTTTTTTTTCGTTTTTTTTCTAAATCGTGAGACAAAAAGTCATGAAGTTTATTTTATTAACAGATAGACAAAAAAATACACCAAAAAATGAAGAAAAAACAATTCTCGGAATTAATAATATGCGCAAGATAAAATGAGATGTTGCTCAGGTCGTTTAGTCTTTAAACAAAAAAAAATAATAATTATAATAATATTAATGATAAATAAATAAATAATAATATTAATAATATTAATAATAATAATAATTATAATAGTAATTAATAATAATTATAGAGTATGTAATATACGCAGAGAGCGATTGCAACGTATGTGAATTTTTTCCCAAAATTAAAAAAAAAAAAAAAGAAAGGGAACAACGTCGAATCAAAAGTTTCCAGGTCCCGAAATTGTAGTGCCTAGAAATTCAATGAAAGTTAAATTATAATCTTTAAAAAGAAAAATGTGGGGAAAAACCTATTTACATTCTGATTCGGCTGTTTAAGACAATTTTATCTGCGAAAGTCTCTGACGGATTTTTTTTTAGACAAAATTTTACAATTGTAAATAATTTACCATTTTTTTTCACTTCGAACTATTATTTATTTCTTTTAAAAGTCGATAAAAATAAATTAAAACAGAATTAGTATCGAAAAACGAATAAAATGTTCAGAAACGAAAATAATGTCGAAAAAAGTAAAATCAGAAACGAAAATGATTGCAGACGAAGTAAAATTAATTTCAAACAGGAAAATAATTTCAAAAGTGGAAATATACAAAAGAAATAATAATTTCAAAAGTAAAATTAATTTCAAATGGAATAAAAATTGAGTGAAATGATTCAAATTTGAAAATTCAAACTTATTCGGATTATTATTTTTTTTCATTAAGAAACTATCGCAGATTGTCTTAATTAATTATTGTTTCTTCGACGTTTAACGATAGAAGGAGCATCTGATCTATTTTATTGTAAAAAAAGAAAATGAGAAAAAAAACTTCATCACCTTATGTCTCACGAAAAAAAATTGGTCTCGAGCGAAAGTTGAAGAAAAAAGAGGAAAAAGTTGCAAAAAAAACTAGGTTGAATATGTTGTATATAATCTTAATTTGTTGAATATTTCTTCGCTAGGCGAATTTTGTAATTGATGTACGAAGTTTATATTGTAAAGGCTGTGTAACAAATTTATACGGTCTCTTAATTCTTCCACGCACCTTTTGTTAAACTCGAAATAATTATTGTTAAACAATTCTCAGCGCTGAACGGGAGATAATTACTTCCATTGAGCTTATTTTTCTAAATATTCGTTTTTTTCCCTTTGATAGTGAAAATAAATTTTAATCCTTTTATCTCTCCGGCAAAAAGAGGTTTTTTTTTCTTGTAGAGGAAAGAAAATAATTTTTTGTGTAAAATAGTTTCTTCGTGACTACTGAAAAATATTTCTGTAGTTGATACATTGTGTGTGCAGTCTTTAAAATTTATTCTCTTTTAACTAAAAAAAAATTCTTTCTTAATTTAAAAGAGACAAATTTGTATTATTTTTGTGAAATATTTATCTGTATCGTGCACTGTAAATAATTTTTGATTTTTTTTTCGTACATTTTAAAGACTGTTCACTGTTTTTTTTTTAATATTCTTCCAGTAATGTAAAATAAGAGTTTACAAATGTTATTTCGATGTATTTTTTATTTTCTCACTTATTTTTTTTATATCACCTTTTTTTTATTTTTTTTGGGTCTTTTTCTATCTCTATCTCCTTCTCTTTTCTTCGTATAAGACAACAAATACGCATCTTTGTTTTTTATGTAAAAAAAAAAATCTTGACGAATTATTTTTATTTTTTTAAAAAAGAATAAATACTTGTGTATAAATAATTGAAAAAAAGAAGTCAAGAAGATGAACCATGTAAATTTGGTGTCAAACACGAACAAGTTGGTAGCTAATGTCACTGTTTTTCATGATCTTTACTTAGTTTATATAAACAATTAAAAACATAAAGATTGAAGAAAAATGAAAAACTACGCAATTGATAAGGAATTTTCAAACAAAAAATAAAAAAACAAACCCATATTTCATACCTTACAATGTAACTGTATATTATTATAAAACTATTATTGTCAGTGATAAGAGAAAAAAAAATGTTTTAAGAGCCTATATTGTACAGAACTCGAGTAACACAAATTTGTTTTTAATTTTTAATTGTTTCTTACGATTAACGATATACCGCTAATAATAATAACCATGAGAAATCATAGTTATTGATAATAAATTTAATATTATATAAATACATAGTTTTATTATAATGCAAATATTGAGTAATATGATTTTTAGTTATTGTAAATAGTGTACAAGAGCTGGTCTTGTAAGATAAGGTGTTTTAATGTGCACATAGCCGCGTCATTGTCAATAATCATATTATTACGATTAATAATAATTACAATTTTTTAGATCCTGTCTTTTATTTGTGTTTCCCTTTCTCTGTACATAATTTTCTAAATGCCAAAAAATGAAAAACTTTCAAAAACCAAATTAACGGAAAATTCAATTTCAAAAGTTCTTTTTCATATTTTTTTAAAATTAATCTTCTTTCCTTTTTTGTTGTTTACCTTTACAAAAACTGTTTTTTTTTAATCACTTCCTGTAATCGAAAAAAACTCCAATTAGTTTTCGAAAATGAACTCAAGTCTCAATATTCCTTTGTTAATAATTATAAATATAATTTCTTTATAGTGTATAATACAGAAAAATGTTTTGATCGTCGATGGTCAGATGTGATGTAAATAAGTCTTAAGTTTATCCACAAAGAGGATGCAAACTTTACATAATTTTTCCTCCACTTTTAAGTTTTCGAATTACATTTACAATTTGTTTTTTTTTTCAATATCAACATTTTCATTCTTACAAAAGTAATTTATTGAAGAATAGAGAGCATCGTATAAATGAATAAATAAAATTGTTCTCTAGAAAACACATTTTATTAAAAAAATAATGTTTCCTCTATTTTACACTTTCATTATTATTTATTATTTTCATAATTTAATTTATTTATTCATTTTATAATTCAATTTATTCATTTCATTTATTTATTCATTTAATTCTTTCACACAGAAAATAATTTAGACATTCAAATTTTTTTAACATAATTCCAGTCGAGAAGCAATCGAAGCTCTCCTTTCTTCTTAGTGTAATTATTATTAAACTAAAAACAATCTCAAGTGTCGAAATTTCACACATACAATAAATAATTTATTACTTAAACATAATAGTATGTAACATTAAAAATCCGTAGTAATTTCTTTTTTTTGAAGTGTTCAAAACGAATCACACTGTGTTTTTTTTCATATATATATATAATAAAACAAAAATTCAGTTTTTTCATTAGAGAAAATTGTCAAAAGCCACAAAAATCTAAATGCAATTTTTCATCATTCAAAATAGAATTTTCAAACATACAATAGCTCGAAAAATATTAAATTAAATACCCAAAAAAAGTCTAATTCGTTCATTACTTGTCTTTACAGTTACGGATTGATTTTCTGAATTGTTAGAGCAGAGATTTTCTTAAATATATATATATATTTATTTATAGAATTTGTTGATTTTCTTTAATTTTCTTTTATACAGTCAATCGAAATATGAAAAAATGTTTAACAAGAGAAAAAAATCGATTACTAACTGAAAAAATTAGAATTAGAAAAAAGTCGTATTTCAAAAAAGTATCTTTCGAAGGAATTAGATATTTTCTCCGTTGTTTAAATAGAAAAGAGTAAAGTTCTTATTTTCGCTCTAAGAAAGGAAGACGTGAAATGTCGGAGAGTGATGAGTTACGACAAAAATCTCTTTCCACAATGTGTCTGAAAATTAAATAGATTCAAAAATATATCTAAAAAAAAATTATCCTCAGTCGCAATCCGAATTGAAGTATATTTTCAACGGCTTTTCCCTTCGATGACTATAATAATTTGGAATTCCCGAACCGTACGAAAGTAATCTTTCACTCTTCATGAATTCTGCAGTCTCTTCGGGATTTAGTTTCTTTAAAGGCTCTTGCGAATTTCTGAAAGAAAAAATAGGTAATTAATTTTATAAAAAAAAATTAAAAAATAGGTAATTAATTTTAAAAAAATGATAAAAAATAGGTAATTAATTTTATAAAAAAAAAATTAAAAAATAGGTAATTAATTTTAAAAAAAATGATAAAAAATAGGTAATTAATTTTTCTCCACCTGCGCGAAGTATAGGAATTTAAATTATTAATACCTGTACAAAATAACGATTCCAACGTATAATTTAATTAAGGTCCTCTCATTCTCTTGACTCTCCGTTCTCCAATTTAGTTCGCTGTCCAAATTAAGCCAGCTTCTACAATCGCACGGAAAATCACCTTTTCCCAGCGCTATTTCGAGATTTTCCCTCGGTATATTCGACAAGGTGGCAATCTGAAAATTTATAAAATTTATAAAATGTATAAAATTGATAAAATTCATAAAATGTATAAAAATTAATATAAAGAAAGAGTAAAAAAAGAAAAGTTTTGAAGTCAGAAAAGTTCTAAAATACCTTCTCCATCATATCAGAGAGATTATTTCTTTCGAACACAATCTCTTGACACGATTGAAGTTCAAGTGTACTTCTCGACCAATATCGAACAAATAAAACCGTTTGATTGGCCGAGAAAACAGTCTCATCTTCCTGTAATTCCTGAATGACAATTTCATTCTCCTTATTGAGAAAGACACTTCCCATTTGCATGTCATTAAACAATATGTCCGACATAAATGTATTTAATTTCTCCCTGAACCTGAGTCTATTCATTGGAATATCGACATTACATTTTCGTTTCACTTGATCAATCATTATTTTCTTAACTTGAGCAACTGTCATGTCTTGAGAAGTTGTGTGAGTCATTAAATATCTGTGCGGCTCATGCGTCGACGTTAAACTTAATACATAAAATTTCAATTTTATTTCATTCTTTCGCAGTGCACTATCTAATACAATGGAAAATCTTTGGCCATTGCTGTAAAAATCAAGTTTATTATTCAAGCCAACAGCTTCGGCTTCTGAAGAATCTAAATTTTGTTGTGTACAAATATTGAACGACTCCGACGGAACACCGACAAATTTCTCCAATTTTTTCTTCAACGTCTTCATTGGTGTTCTATGGTCAGCGTATACTTTCAACACTGGAATAAAAAAAATCCATTTTATTCTCTAAGTAATAATAATTAATTACTTAAATTATTTAATTCACACTGTTTGGAAAAATTAAAGACTTACGACTATTAGTTCCCTCTGATGTGTCGAATGTACTCTTGAAATAATAATTCGGTTCATCATTCGTTTGTGAATACTTTTGACACAGTTTGTCAATATCGTAGGATGAATTATTTTTAACTGAACTGTTGTCCACTAGTGTTTTTTCACTATCGCTTAGACTACTATCTTCACTCGCACTTTCTAAACCCTGACATTTCACATTATTTTCATTTGAATTATGTATTGAACATTTTTCCTTCAGACCATCGACAACGTCTAAATTCTCAACTGGCATTACCGATTCACATTTCCCATTAGTTTGATCATTGGAATTCTTTTCACTCGACTCTGTACAATTTTCCTGCGATTGAGATAACACTTCTTTATCCACAGATTCGATCGAATCGGAATCTATTGGTTCATTCGCGACTGTTTCTTCTTTACTTTCCAAAGTGAGGGACTGCAATTCCTCCGTGTAATCTATTTTTTTAAATAAACCATTAAAATTCACGAAAAATTTTTAAAAAGAATTTAAATTTAAATGATTAAAAATTTTAATTTAAATAATTTAAAATTTAAATGATTGAATATAGTTTTCTTAATAATTATTAATAGTTTAGGAAAATTGTTTAAATTACAAACCTTTGTCAATGTCTGGTAATTGGATATGTAGCCACATTATTGTTTGAAATTTTTCGATAAGATTGAGAATTTTAAATAAACCCAATTCTTCAGATTCAACCGGAGTTATGACGAATATTTTATAAGAACCTTCTAAATTCATGTGCTGCAATATTTCCTCATCGTCGAATAAATTATAATCACTTCTCAAATGATCTCGTTTATAGACACTCATATTTTGTGGTTCGATATTTATGATTTTCGACAATTGTTGCTTAAGTTCCGCTCCACTTTGACCATGGTGACCTCTCACGCAAAATGGACCGTCAATGAAATCCTCATTAACTGAATCTATAACGCATACTTTTAACGGAGTTCCTAAAAAAAAAATAATTACTTTAATTAACTTGAATTATGTTAAAAAAATGTTAATTTAATACTTTTTGAAAAGTATTAAAATATAAAAATATTTTATTTACTTTACTAAACATACCGTATAGTTTATAAGATTCGAATTCCTGATCCTTCTCGCGAATTTCAAGGAGCAATACCTGATCTTCGGGATAGCGTTTAAAAATTTCACCAATTGACGTTCTCTCATTGCCCTTGTATGTTTTTTTAACTATATTCTCCCTTGGATCGTAGAAAACAAGTCGACACTGATCGAGATCAACGTCGCCGTAGAGGCTAAATTTTTCATAAGCTTTCTCCTTTAATTCAGCAAATGTCGCGTACTGCCCTAAACGTATCCACTTCATCATTAATTTCTTCGCTCTCGGATGATTGCAATAGACTTCAACCTTACGAAACAATTCAATGCGAACTTGACTATTTTTATCAGTGTCCTCCGATTCCTTCATTTTCTCCAATAATAATTTTATGTGCTCGGGAAAATCTTTCTCCTGCATTGGTACATCATTTTTAGTTGGATCGATTTGTCGATACATGAGCATATAGGCATTTGTACTACTTGAATATGCTTTCGTTGGACCACCGCCATAAACACGTTCAATATGACTGTCCGTTATCTGAAAAAAATCTTTATTCAGTATAATTTTCAAACAAATCGATTATTACGAAAAAATAACGAAAAAAATTAATTAATTTATTTATTTATTATTAAATTACCGTATTAACAGTTGTGTCATTGAAGCACAGCCATTGATTGGTCGTGAAATCTTTGATATACGCATAATAATGACCACCACTAGCACCACCATTGTGAATCATAATTGAAAAAAGATCATAAATATATGGACTATTGTCTTTTGGACATTTTTCAATATTCTTTACAGTTTCGTGAGAATTTGCAATGCCATTCGTCGTAGCGATTCCATTACTCATATCTATTCCTGCCGATAAGAAACAAAAAAAAATTTTCTTTAAAATTCGCGCATAATAAAATTATTTTTATAATAATTTTCATACTAAACAAAATTATTTTTATAAAAATTTTCATACTAAACAAAATTATTTTTATAATAATTTTCATACTAAACAAAATTATTTTTATAATAATTTTCATACTAAACAAAATTATTTTTATAATAATTTTCATACTAAACAAAATTATTTTCCAGAAAATTGATATTATTATTCATTTCGACTTAGGAGAATTTAAATGAAAAGAATTACAAAGAAATCAAAACTATTGAAAAAAATTAATTAATATTACTGATTAGAATTGCTAATAGAAAAATAAATGTCAAAGTGATAATTATTAATGAAGTTTACCCTCGTCATTTTCTTGATCATGCGCCACATTATTACAAGGTGGACAATCATCTTCTACAGTTCCACTGTCAGTCGTCGAAGTATCGTCAAATTTAACACTCATGCCCGCATCTTCCTCTAAACAAGGAGATTCTTTACTCACTGGCTTCTCAATAAACGAATTTAAATCAAGATAATACGGAAAAGTAACTCTGAAAGTAAAATATTTCATTAAAAACCAAAATTTAATGCGCAAAATTAAATTTTTCGTTCGAAAGAAAAAATGGTAAAACAATATTGCCAAAAAACTGAAAAATATTGACAAGAACTGAAAAATATTGAAAAGAATTGAAAAATATTGACAAGAACTGAAAAATATTGACAAAAACTGAAAAATATTGTCAAACAGTAAAAAATATTGTCAAAAGTGGAAATATAAGAAAAAAATAAAAATATTGTCAGAAAGAAAAAATATTTTCAAGATTAAACAATTGAAAACATTTAAAAATTGCAACTAATGATTAATTTCCAAAACTAAATTCCCAAAACATTTCTCACCTATCGTTAAGTTTCACTCGAAAAAGTGTTTTATAATCGAAATCAAATCTCTTTAAATGCAATGTTAATATGTAAGGAAACTTTGTGAACTTAAGACCTTTATGTGCATCGCATTTTTCATTACACTTCTCGCAATGATATTGATTGTTTCCATCTAACGTTTCATATTTTACAAAAGCATTCAGTGCTTCCTCCTGGAAAAAAATTCGAATTCAAAATTCAAAAATTCATTGTAAATAAATCCACGAAATAACAATAATATAAATTAACAATCACTTTTCAAAAAAAAAACCTTATTAACTAAAACAACAAACGAGAATTTGAGCGAAAAAAATGATTAAATAAAAATATATTATAATAAAAATATTAAATATAATTGAGACAATTTATCAAATAATAATAATAATTAGTTTGAAAAATTATTGTTCTCGTTTTCTCCTCGAAATTTATATTCCAAGCGAATATTTCTTTTGATAATTTATTCTATTATTTAAAAAAAGCAATATAAATACGAACCACGCTCTCATACGCAGTTGTACTGTCAAATGACCTCAATGGCAATGGGATGTCAAGAAAAGTGTCCTCTCTCGTCTTTTCCGTCTTACAGTTGAGACACTTTACATAGTCTATCATTTTTCCTGGAAAATTAAAGAAAAATTAGAAATATATCTTTAAAGTATTCAATTTCAAAAACATCTTCTTACTAATTAAGTTTAGTTCCTTATTATTTAATAATAATAATTTTGCTAACTTCTTTCGACTTTAATTAAATAATAATAATTTTGTTAACTTCTTTCGCCTTTAATTTAATAATAATAATTTTGCTTACTTCTTTCGCCTTTAATTTAATAATAATAATTTTGCTAACTTCTTTCGTCTTTAATTTAATAATAATAATAATTTTGCCAATATCTCACCCTCATAAAGTCGATTGATAAGATTCGAGTGTTCTGTGTTTTTGAATTTTTTTTCCAAGGCATCGAACATAACTCGACAGAGTTCTTGAATGTCGTGTTGCTGCCACGCTTCCGACGAATCCCAACCAAAACTTTTCGTTAACGATGTTGTCTCAACGGCCGGTTTCGTCGATGTCTATAATTTTTTAACAGAAAACAAAAGCAATGTTCCTTCAAAATTAATTTACAATAGGCATTAGTCATAGAAGTGAAGAATAAGAAGAGTGAAGAAGAAATTTTTTTTTCAATTTACCTGTAAACTGAGAAACAATTTTTGTAACTGATATGGTATACTGGTGGACTGATCTTTATCGGAACCATCCGAATATTCCCAATTGTATAAAGCATTTCTAAATTCCGGTGTCATGTACAATGCTTGCAGTAAACTATTTAAATAGCAAGTCATTGCTTGATTCACTAAACCGACATAGGCTGGAAAAAAAAATTTAAATAAATATATTGTCTAAATATTAATAAAATTGGAAAAATAAAGAAATGAATAAAATTTAAAAAATTAACTCACTCTTTGTTGGTTGACTGTTGACAAAATCGACTGATCGAGTACTTATACTGGGCGTTGGTTTATAACAATTCTCAAGTTCCTTTCCATTTGTGTCCTTATTAAATGCAATATATACGTCTTCCCAAAGTTTTTGTATTGTCGCTTTTGGTACATCATGTATAACTACTGTAATTTCCTCAGTCGCTTGTTTCAAACAATCAGGGAATAATTCAAGAAATGACCTATTAATATAATTATCCTTCAACAAGTTAATCTGTGTTTTTTTTTGCGAAAAAGAAAACCAATTTTCCAATTAGATTATTCACAAGAAATTAAAAAACCTTTCTCTCTTTGAGAATTTAAATCTTATTTATTTTTCATCTACCCACCTCATTGTAGTGAATTTCAAACGAAAATGGTGGACATTTACGAAGTTTTGCAATATTAAAATGGAGCCCCAACATGGACGTAGATGTTGGAAGTGTAAATGTGCACAATACAGATTTTTCGTCTCCATCGCAGACCACGCATTTGAATTTTATTTCATTTGCCACACACACCATTTTTCTGTAACAAAATAAACAAAATAAATGAAATAAATAAAATAAATGAAATACATGAAATAAATAAAATAAATGAAATAAATGAAATAAATGAAATAAATAAAATAAAAATAAAGAATGAAATGAATAAAATGAATTCCAATTAATAACATTCTAGTGGATTAGTATTCAACTCTAAAATTGAAATCAAAAGAAATTACATTCAAAAAACAAAATCTGATCGAAGTGTCTTGAAACTCAACGAACTCGCGTGAATCTCTTCGAAATCGTTCTATCTAAAGATAGCTTTTTTAAACATTATGTATTGAAGATAAGCATGTTTGTATCGTTGTCAAAAAAGACGATGGGTTTACTTTGTTTTTAAATTGACCAATCACAATCATGACTCCTGAACAATTTACACAATTTTTTTGACAAACAGAAATTTTCGAAAAAAAATCCTCATAATTAGAAAGGAAAAAAAAAATATCCCACAAACCGGAGCTGGATGCTCCTTAATACGACACGGCACTACACGAAAAGAAAGACTTGTGGTGCCTATGGTTATATTTAGACAGTCTAAACCAAGACTTGGAAAATCTCTCTCCTCACCTCTTCTCTATAATTCTTCTCCTTCGGCTTTGCGACGAAATTTCGGTGACGTAATTGGAAAAATTTCACAAGAAACTAAAAAAAAAAGAAAGAAAGCAAGAGGGAAATGAAAAGTTTTGCCTAATAAGGAATTTTACTCTTCATTTTGCATTCTGCAAGTTTTGCAGAAATGAAAACTAAATAAGTAAACAAAATAAAGTTTCTCTTTACTAGTTTTTTCAGTTCCACGCAACACTGGAAAAGTTACAACTTTAGCAGGTGCAAACGAAAGTATTTAGAAAACAAACTCCTATGAATCATTTAGAACTAAAATTAGTGACTAAACGATATAAAGAAATCCTTTCAATAATAGAACAACGAGAGATATTAATAACTCTTCTCATTCTTAATTATAAACCAGTTAAGTAATAACTATAATAATAATAATAATAATAATAAAAATAGCTTAATTAATTTGCGATATTTAATAATAATAATAATAATAATAATATTAATAATAATAATAACAATAATAATAGTAATAATAATAATAATAACAATAATTTCATTAAGAAATTAATTCTAAAAAAGAAGATAAATTCTAACTCAAAGTTTAAAAACCAAATAAATACAAATTCTAGATTCTAAGACAAAGCAAAGAGTACTTTCAAAAATACGAACCAGTAAATATATTTACTATCAATGTTTTAGTAATAAAAAAATGACTCACCAGAAATAATTCTAAATCCACTGCGAAATATTTTTAAAGGCAATTTCTTAAAGACCTGCAAAAAAAAATGTCTCATCAAACATTTGAATATTATTTAACACACCAGCAAGAAAATTATTACATAATAACAATTGTTTTCTTCGAAACATGAAAATATAAACACATTTATAAAAATATGTCCCCTCTCCTTTATATCAAAATCCAAAGTTTCACCAACATTTAATCGAAATACAAATACAAATTGTCTTCATATTTTATTCTTTACAATAATGACAAAAAAACAATAGTCAACAAAACAAGCGTTTTACAATAATGAAAACAAATAACCCACGATGCAAGAACAAAACACAAACATTTTGAATTTAAATCCCCAGTGTTTGGTTCTTGCACCAAGTAAAAATTGAGCAGCGAAAAAAAAATTCAATGTAACACGATTTTAACTTACAATTTCATGTACGGCAAAAGATTTAGAGATACAATTTTAAATGATAAGCAATCACATGAAGAGTTTTTTTTCTACTAATTCTTGTGACACATGTGTAACAACGGCTTTACGCCATGTTTTGTCTGCATTTTACACACACCAAAAAAAAAAAAAATATCACGAAATTTATGCAACAAAAGGCCTTTACACAATTAACTGGAGAAAAAAGACAAACGGTATTTTCACTTGAAACTGATTAGATATATAACACTCTGTGTATGTATAATAATTACCTCTTCTATTATTAATGATTAAAAGACATTTATTTACACCAAGAAAATAGGTATATGTATATATATTTATCTGGTTGGTTAATTGTTGAGTCTTAGGACAAGTTCATACTCTTACCGGAATTGCAACAATTAACAAAAAAATCATTTTTTTCCCTGTAAATATTAGAAATTATTATTAATAAAAAAAAGGGAACTACTTTTTAATGGTGGTAATTATTATCTTAATCAATGTTTTTACATTTAATGTTCCGTGTTTAAAATTGACAGGTAAAGGTCGATTTACAAGTTTAGGACAAAATTAAAGTTTCTAGTTTTCAACTTGAGGGAAACTGAAGGAATTTCGTAACAAGAGGACAAATTTTCCTAGTGAATTATAAATTATTATTATAAATTATATATAATAAAAAAGGAGATCTCATAAAAAAGTACGATTCTAAAATAAATTTCAAAAGTGGCGGGAAATTGAAGATTCAAATTTAGATATGTTATGGAGCACTCACAGCTCTGCCTGCCTGCGCAGGCAGTAATTGGAGTAAGAGAGAAAGTCCATTAGAGTGAAAGAGACAGTAAATTCAAATTTGTATTGCTGCCTACTAGCTGTG
This sequence comes from Leptopilina drosophilae, assembly GCA_032873175.1. Classification (NCBI taxonomy): domain Eukaryota; kingdom Metazoa; phylum Arthropoda; class Insecta; order Hymenoptera; family Figitidae; genus Leptopilina; species Leptopilina drosophilae. The sequence continues at coordinate 42,057,705 of CM065485.1, read as the reverse complement.
AGTGCGCCTTTACCTACGTTACCTACGTTACGTAGTCGCAACTCGCAACTTCCGGAAACTGAATATAAAGGCTGGTTCACACGTCAGCAGTGGCGGAATTTGACAGCTGACATTTGCTTCTCGGAACAAGATTGGTCATTAAGGACCAATCAGAAGATTTATAAATAAGGGTGTCGCGGGTGGTTGCGTAGGTAGTTCAGTAAAGTCTCGAAAGTTTTTTAATTTTTATTGTCTTACGTTAACAAAAGAAATCCCAAGGAACAATGTCTCATCAAACAGGAATCAAGGGTAAATATCAGCAACAGTGAAAATACTTCTAAATATTCCAATAAGTGACAGTAATTCATTGAGCGATTATTGTACTGGAATTCTAACCTCAAAACTAAGCTCCTAATATAGATTTTTCTGACGTTCTTTTGTTTATTTTCTCAGCGAACGATGGTTTAAAGAAAATTTTCGCCAAATGCCGAGACGGAAAAATAAGAGTATTAAAAGTTTCGATTGAAAATGGTAAGAAAAAAAAACTAATTTTTATTGACATTCAGGTCTTTTCGAAGAAAAGAAATTTTTTTTTCGGTGATTGTAAATTTGGGGGAAATTTATGGAGAATGTAAGGGAAATTTTTATAAGGGAATTTTTTTTATAGAGGAATTATCTTCTTCGTCATCATCGAAACCGGTGGGTAAATGGCAGGACGATTACGATAAAATGATAAAACCGTTAATCGAGGAGAATCAACCAGCCTATATTCTCTATCGTTTGGATACAAAGTCAGATTCCGGTTACGATTGGCTGTTTATTTCCTGGTCACCGGACACGGCGCCAATTCGACAGAAAATGCTCTACGCCTCGACGAAGGCAACGCTTAAGCAAGAATTCGGCACCGCGTCGATTAAGGAGGAATTACACGGCACTGTACCGGAAGATATTAATTTAGACGGATATCATAAGCACAAAAGAAATGACGCTGCCCCTGTACCATTAACAACGGCCGAGGAAGAATTAGCTGAATTGAAAAAAACAACAGTCCACACGGACTACAGTGTTGAAACGAGACATCAAACATTGAGCGGCGTCGCTTTCCCCGTGACAGACGAGGCAAAACAGGCAATCACCGATTTAGGAAAAGGAATTCACGATTACATTCAATTGAAAATTGACATTGACGAGGAGAAAATTCATCTCGTCACTGCTGGTGATGTTTCACTCGATAAACTACCCACTAAAGTCCCCTCGGATTCTGCGAGATATCATCTCTTTAGTTTCAAGCACACTCACGAAGGAGATTATATGGAATGCATAGGTGAGAATTTGTCAAAAAAAAAGAAAAATAGAAATCAAAAATTACACCCATAAAAAAAGCTTCTTTGTTTCAAAGAATGTTTCTTTAAATCAAAGAAATTTGTCCATTGTTATAGGGTCAAAAAAATGTTTCTTTGATTTAAAGAACTCATTTCTTTAACTGTTTTTTGTTGGCTTAAAAAAATATTTCTTTGGATTTAATAAATCTTTTTTCAAGTCAAAGAAATAAATACATCAAAGAAATAAATACTTCAAAGAAATAAATACTTCAAAGAAATAAATACTTCAAGGAAATAAATACTTCAAAGAAATAAATACTTCAAAAAAATAACTTCTTTGAATGTTACCAGCTTTTTATTTGTCTTAAAGAAACTTTTCTTTGGGTCAAAACTATCATTCAAAGAAAAAGTTTCTTTGATTCAAAAAACCTTGAAAATTGTTTTTTGTAAAAGTAAAGAAAACTTTTTTTTACTCAAACAAATTTTATCTTTGATTCAAAGAGAGAGAGCTTGAAAAAACAATTTCTTTGTTTCAAAAAGAAATCCTTTTTCTGGGTGTAGAAATAGAAATTTATTCTATTTCTTTCTTATGTAATCTCAGAATTGCCACAGATTATAGAATTCAGGAGAGACGGCAAAATTTAATTTTTCTAGCAACCCTGAATCTTTTAAATTAAAATTAAAAAATTAAAATGAAAATTAAAAAATCAAAATGAAAATTAAAAATCTGAAAAAATTGGAAATGTCAGGGAATTTTATAAAAATTGTAAAAAATACCTTGAAAAGTCAGGGAATTTTGATCGAAATCCTGGAAAATTGTTGTTTTCTAATTGTATTTATTCTTGAAATCTAATTTTACTTAAATATTTCAAAATTCAATTTTAAACGAATTATATTTACAATTTTCATAAGTTGATGAACTTTAAAAAATTTTTTTATTTTATAAATTTGTAAAATTTCAAATTTTAAATTAATTTTATTAGACATTTTAAATGCCTAGATTTTTAAAGAAACAAGAATAACTAAAATTCTTCTAAAATTATTTAAATTTCTTATATTCAATTGATAATTAAAAACAACGATTTCAGAGAAGAATTTTTGTTTAAAACTCTAAAACCAATTGAATTTTAAAGCAAATACATATTATTGAAGAAATTCAATTATTATTTTTAAAAGAATAAGTAAAATTCTTCTCAGAAATTGAATTATTTTAATTTTTATCTTTTATTATTTATTCTTTAAAGAATTAAATTATTTTCAAAAATTTTAATGAAATTCTCTTAGAACAACTCAATAGTTTTTAAAATAAATTTTATTAAAAGTCTTCGCTAAAATTTAATTGATTTCAAAGATTTTTCAAAATTCAATTTTCAATGTTTGCTATTTTCATAAAATTTCACAAAACAATTCAATTATTTAAAGCAAAAGTTTAATAAAATTGATTTTTTATCTTTTATTATTTATTCTTTAAAGAATTGAATTATTTTCCAAAATTTTAATGAATTTTTATAACAATTCAATATTTTTCAAAATAAATTTTAATAAAAATCTTCGTTAAAATTTTATTAATTTCAAAAATTTTTCAAAATTCAATTTTCAATGTTTGCTATTTACATAAAATTTCACAAAACAATTCAATTATTTAAACGAAAAGTTTAATAAAATTAGTCTGAAGATTTCAATTATTTTCACACGAAATATAATTCTTCGCAAAAATCCCCTTATGTTTGAAAATTTACAAAAATTCTTGTCAAAATTTAAATTGTCTTTAGAAATAATAAAATTTTCCCCCGAAATTCAATTATTTTCAAAAATTTTGAATAATATTCTTGGCAGAATTTCAATTATTTTTAATATACAAGATTTTCATCGTATTTCTCGAAAAGTGAAATTATTGTTAAATTTTTTTTTAATTTCTCTCTTGATAATAAATAATAATATGAAACATAATAATTAATTTTTGATAAAATTCTTTATGAAAATTCAATTTTAAGAAATATTCAAATATTCAATTACTTAATAAATTTGTTTATTTTTATATTTAAAGAACTGATTTCTTGTAGAATTTATTTAACTATTTTAAACATTTTATTCAAAAATTCAACTTTTTTTAAAAATTGAATTGTCATGAAGAACTTTATCAACAAATTTCTAACTAATAATTGAATTCTATTAAACATTTTTAATAAATTTTTTTTTAAATAATTGCATTTTTCGAGAAATTTAATGAACATTTTGTATATAAAATATAATAATTGAAATTTTGGAGAAAAATTTTGTTATTTATAAAGATTATTTAAATTTTGACGGTAATTTTTGGCAATTTTCAAAGATACTTAAATTTTTGCGAAGAATTATGTTACTTTTAAAAATAATTCAATTCTTGAGTTTTTCAATAATTTTCTAATTAATAATAAATTTAGTTTTAAAAACTTGGAAAAATTCTGTTTTTTAACCGTGGAAAACCTGGAAAAGTCAGGGAATTTGAAAAGGGTAAAAGCGTGGCAACCCTGGAATGTAATTGTTAATTATTTTTTTTTAATTTACTCAATTTGAATTTTTGTGATATTAAATTAATTTAATTTATTTAACTAGAATTTAACACTGTGACTGTAATTTCCAGTATTCATCTACAGTATGCCGGGCTATAAATGCAGTATTAAGGAGAGAATGCTCTACTCATCGTGCAAGGCTCCACTTCTCGATCTCATTCAATCTTTAGGCGTAGTCATAGCCAAAAAAGTGAGTATTCAAACGAATAATTAATTTTCCCCACCAGGCAATGCATGAAAAAAATCTGCTTCTACTCACAATTAAAATCCATTTAAAAAAAATTCTCTCAAACAAAAATCTGCTTCTAAACTAACGAATTTACTGCCCTGCATTAAAAAACAAAAATAATTGCGTCTCTGAAAAAAATTGCATGTCTAAACATTTTTTTTCTGCACCACTGATATAAATTGTCGAAAAATAATTAGTTGGAAGTTAATGGCGGAGAAGAATTAGCTGATATGTTGGAAGATCCTCCAATCATAAGGGAACCGGGTACAAATACACCAGCAACTCCTTCAACGCCGTGTAACAATTCAAATCCATTTACCGAAAACAAAAAATACAAGCAAAAGCGTTCTTGCGTATTGAGTTAACAAAATTCAATACACACAAATAATAATATTGCCGTCTTTTAAACAAAAAACTAATTTCGTGTTTCTCGATTCGTTAAATCACAAAAAAAAATTTAACATTTGTGATAGTAAAATAAGACAAATTTTATTTTTATTTTATTTTCTAATATTCTTCCCACGTTTAAAGCTTTTGAGAAAGCAGATTAAAACTCTACCTGCCAAATGAAAAGAAAAGAGATTCGAATAATAAAATTCTTTTTATTTCCATTAGCATGTAAGTTGTGACAAAGAAAAAATTGAATTCTTCCAGAAAATAGGTGAGGATTTGTCTGCTTTTGAAATGATAAAGAAAATCGATTGAAAATCGAAAGGAACTTGAATGAAAATAAAAAGAAGTTAAAAAGAAATTAAAACGAAAATAAAACAAAAATAAAACGAAAATTGACAAAAAGAAAACGAAAAAAAAGAAAATTAAAAAAAAGAAAATTAAAAAAAAGAAAACGAAAAAAAAGAAAATTAAAAAAAAGAAAACGAAAATAAAAAGAAAATTAAAAAAAAGAAAACGAAAATAAAAAGAAAATTCAAAAAAGAAAACTGAAAAAATATTCAAAGAAGGAAACATATAAAAACTTGAAAATCCAGAAACTTCTCGTTAATGTTTTAATGACAAACATAGTTTATTGTTTTGATTAAATTTTATCAAAAAAATTCTTTCATTACCGTCTGGTGACTCGGAAAGTTCTATAAATATTATCATAGCTTATTAACAAGAAGATTTTTTTTTAAAATGAAAATCCAGGATTTGCTTTCCTAGCAACTTCTTCAAGAAATATATATTTAATTAACGAAGGTGATATAAATGCTTAAATGTAGACGAACAGAATAGATTAAAAGAAAAGCAATATTTTTCTAAATTCTACGAAGTAAAATTTCCATTATAACTTTTTGAGACGATAATATCTAACAATTGTAACGCGTCTGTGGTAAAAGAAAAACAAAATAATTCCATATTTTAAGAAACTAGTAAACAATAGTAGAACAAGAGTCAGTTTTATTTTATCTTTGAGATTAAGCTCGTGAATTTTTTTTTTTAAACTATTTTTCCTCCGTGACGAATGGAAGTCGAGTCTTGAGAATTAAGTCTACTTAGATTTATTAGCCGAAACCGCTTGCATGTTAATAAATAGAAATTATTAATTATTAATTATAATTATCAATTATAATGATTAATTATAATTTATAATTATCAATTATAATGATTAATTATTAATTATAATGATTAATTATTAATTATAATTATTAATAATTAATAATTCATTATTAATTACATTTCATTATTATTAATTATAATTATTAATAATTAATAATTCATTATTAATTACTTGATATTAATTAAACATTCGAATTTAATAATTAGTGATCAATTAATTACTATCAAACGTTTATTATAAATAATTAATTAATTATTAAACAATTAATAAACACAATTATTTTTCTATTAATGAATTTAATTACTATTTGTTAATTAACAAATTAATTAATTAATTAAATTACTATTTATTAGTTAATAAACTGAATCACTATTTATTAGTTAATACACTCAATTATTATTCACTAATAAATAAACTCAATGATAATTTATTAATTAATAAATACCCAATTAATTATTAATTAACATTTTTAATTAACATTAACAACAATTTTTTAGTCAATTTTCCCCCATCGTTTTTTTAATGATGACGACGATTATAATAATAATTACCAATAGATTATTAAACGCCTACAATAGAGATTGAATTTCATTGTGAAACGCACAAATAAATGAAGTGCAGACTGATAAATCAGTGATTTTATATTTTAAAAAAATATTTGCTCAATTAATTAAATCGAGTCTTGCTTTATTGCATCTGAAATTAGTTCCTAGTCTTGAGAAAGTGATATATACTATAATATAAGTTTATCGTTTATATAATTTTTTTTTCGTTAAAAGACTCGACTTCCAGAAAAAAAAAATTCGTAAAATCGGATATTTAACTTTATAAATAATATTATAGAAGTAAACTTCGTAATAATTAATTTTTGAATGCTGTATAGAAAAAAAAGTGATTTTATCTCTGAAAGAAAACTAAACTTTGGCAGTTAAGATGTCATTTATGTGATTAGAAGAGAGTTGGGTAAAATTCCAAGTTTAGATAAATTTAAAAGTAAAGAAAAAAAAAGAATGAAAAAGAAATAATCGCCTAACTTCTCTGTACATTTTTATCAACGATATTGTATTAGCCAGAGGATCTGATATATATATAATAATTATATATTATATATTTAAATATATGTGAAAAATGTTCTTGCCCTCATGTTGGATGTAGACAAATATATATATATATATATAAAAAAATATATTTATAGTCGGTACGTGATCGCGTTTAGTGATAATATACATATTATAATGTTATCAACGCATATTAGTTTAACAATATATTCTCTATACTCTTGTAAAAAAACAAAAACAAAAACAAAATTGATCTTCACAAAAATACAAGTAATTTGTAAGACTGATTGTGCGAGTCCCATTTGCCCGAAACGATTTTTTCCCCCTTTTTTTCAATTTCATTAGAAAACAAAATTTGGAAATTAATTAAAAAATGGTTTTCTGATTAATTTCCCGATTTTATTTGTTTTGCTATATTTTTTCGAACGGGAAAAAATAAATCGAATGACGATTCAATATTTAAATTGTCACTCTATTTATTTTTCGAGAGAAAAACTTATTTTTGTTTTCATTATTCGACAAAATATTTTCCAAAATAAATTTTCGATACATTTCTGTATTGAAATTCGTGTTTCAATTTTTTTTCTCAACAAAAAGAACCAACTAGAATTAAACTTCGCTATTTTCGTTTTGGACAATCGCACAAAATTGAATTCGAATTGTTTAAGTATTAAAATGACTTAAATTAATTTTAATTTAATTATGAATTCAATTTCAAATTAAATTTATTGATGAATTCAAATTCAAATTTAATTTCAAATTTAATTTGTTAATGAATTTAATTTTAAATTTAATTTGTTAATGAATTTAATTTCAAATTTAATTTATTAATGAATCTAATTTCAAATTTATTTCCAATAATTAATGAAAATAATTTCTTTTCCTGTAAAATTATAAAAGAATAAAAGAAAAAAAAAGAAAAATTATAAAAGAAAATAAATAAAAATAAATTCAGCGATAATTAATATTTTTCTGACAATGGAAGATAAGCCAGCGACCAATAAAAATATATTTTGATATAGAAACAATTTTCCGGCAAATGGGACTGTGAGAAATGAAAAATTCCAGAAGTGTTCTATTTTTTGTGATGCATATTTTTTTAAAGCCAATTTGCGGCGTGACATAATGACGCAATCCTCAAATATTTTTTTAAATCTAACGTAGCTTTTTATATTAAAAAAAAAGAAGAAGAATGAAAAGGAAAGAAAACAAAATAAACGAATCTCAAAATTTGCGTCAGTCAAAATTTTTACCTCTTGATTCAAATTAAAACGATCAAGAATAATAATCAAAAGAAAAAAGGCGAAAGAAAAAATAAAAAGGTGAAAGAGAAAAGAAAAAAAAACGAAAAAAAGCAAAAGAAAAAATGAGAAAAGAAAAAAAAAGAAAAAAAAGTAGTTTAAAATTAGGAGAGCATGCAAAAATATATATTCCGCTCTACGATAATAAATCGATGATTTTAATTTGCACTTAATCATTTAATCATTTTTAAGTATACTTGTTATTTTTATTACAAAAAAAAATCGTTTGTGATTAAGAAAATATCAACTGAGACTATAAAATTCGTATTTCTTCCAATTTTTTTTAAAAAAGTATTTTAAATGAAATTTTTACCGCCTTAGTTTTAAAATACTCGGAAAGAAAGAATAACTACGCACATATAATTGTGAGCCTGGATAAAAATTTTTTTTTTCTGTTTTTTGTTTTCGAAATAGCACTAACGCCACCAGGCCTATTCTGTAATTTGTGAATTTGTCCATTTTATTTCGTACATCAAGTAGTACTTTAATCGATCTTAAAAAATGTATATCTTGCCGAATATTTACTATATTAGAAAACAATAAACAATTTAATGCGTTAAACCAAATTTATTTGTTTACTTATTTTCGTGAGCAATATTTCTCGCCCGAAACAAAAAAGTAAATTTTCAATTAGGTCCCTATAAGCGAAGAAAAGGATCAAGCTGACATCAAAACTGGTATGTAAATAACTAGTTAAGATTTAGAAAGAGCAATAATTTACAGAATAGGCCTAAGAAAATCAATTTTTTTCCTAAAAAATAAAAAAAAATGGAAAAAAATTTTAAAAAATAAAAAATAAAAAAAAACAAATAAAAACAAAAAAGCAAAAAAGAAAAAACAAAAAAGAAAAATTACAAAAATCGAAATAATATCGTAATGCAATTTTTGATTATTTAGCTTGAAATAGAGGACGGAAAGGAACTGACCGAAGAATTTTTGCAAGAGGAATTACATCCTAAAGTCAATTTACATCGACCAAAGTTTGCCAAACCGAAAGGTCCACCGAATCGAGGCGCAAAACGGATAACTAAGGTTCAAGAATTAGGACCTTCGGAACAAGAAGTTTAATTAACTTTTTAATAGACGTAATTAATTCTACTGCCTCCCCCCCTTTTTTTCTAATTCTATTCTAAATAGTGGGATTGAGTGTAGAAAATAGTTGCGCAGGGGTTTTTTTTTGTCTCAATCAATTACAAATCACTTTTTTTTCCCTATAAAATAAAATAGTAATTAAATATAAAATAAAAAAAGGGGAGATAATGAAAAACTTAGGTAAAAAGTGTGAAACCCAATATTTTTATTATTGCGAAATGTGATTACGCTACTTTCAAATTTTATATCTTCTACAATTTATTTATCATTCTAGAAAATATTATAACGTTATAATACGTATATTTTTCGATTTCCATGTTAAATTTTGTCAATGTTTATACAAAAACAGTGAAAATGCAGCTTTACAAAGAAAAACAAAAAGAAAAAAAAAGTACAATGAATCGTGACAAAAAAAAATTGCTATTTTGTAACATCAGGCCTATTCTGTAAAATGCCCACTGGTTTTTATATTCGGTGGAATTATTTCGAAAAATCTGTTTCTATTCACAATTTCTCGATTTTTTACTTTGAAAAATTGTCTATTCTTTTTATTTTTGTTATTCTTTTTTAGAATTTTTTTCGATATTTTTAGAATTATTCTTACAATAATTGTTTTAGAATTATTCTCACAATAATTGTTTTAGAATTATTCTCACAATAATTATTTTTAGAATTATTCTCACAATAATTGTTTTAGAATTATTCTCACAACAATTGTTTTAGAATTATTCTCACAATAATTGTTTTAGAATTTTTTTCATACGATTTTTTTTTCTTTAAAATAATTAATTCTTAATTAACGATTAATTGTGACACAGATTATTTGAAATCTTTCTGCTCTTAGTATTTCAGAAAAGAAAAAAAATTATTTCCTTCGTGACTGTCATTCATGTCAATTTGTATTTGTTTACAACTAATTTACTTTATCGATCATTGTAAAATTTACAGGTGAAATTTTGTCCACTCATAAATTTACAGTGTTCTTTTTTAAATACCGAAACAATATTATTTCCTACGATTTCGATTTTTTGCAAAATTCGGAGCCGTTTGTTAAATTTTTACCAAAGTAGAACAATTTCATTTTAAAGAAGTTTGGAAAAAGTTTGTAAAAAGAGAAAACTTATAGAGAATCATCTTTCATTTTACAAAAAGAGGACAATTCAATTAAGGCCAGAAGTTACCTAATTATTGAGATTGTATTTTAAAAGTATTTACGACATAAACTCTTTTTTTTTAATCACTATTCTATGTTTATCGCAAATTGATATCTTTATGTATTTCATCAAAAAACGCATAATAAATTTTGTGCACACGGATTGTTTATTTTGTAAGACATTTTTTAAATTTATTGATTTGATTTTAAATCTTGATTTGGTTTTAAATCTATTGATTTGGATTGAAATCTATTCATTTGGTTTGAAATCTATTGATTTGGTTTGAAATCTATTGATTTCGTTTGAAATCTATTGATTTGAAATCCAACGTTTTGATTTTAAATCCATTGTATTTAATGATAACAAAGATTGTATTTTAAAAATTGTATTTAAAAATAGAATTAATTCCATATTGATTTATTTGTTATACCCGGGTTTTGGATAGAAAAAACAAATTGTGATTACAATCAATAAAATTGTGATTAATTATAATCTACTGTGGTTTTATTTTTTCTTTGTACAATTAGATATATTAAATATTTATTTACCAATATTACCTCATCTCTTTGCCAGTGAAATCCTTCAGTGTTTTCATTATTTCCTTCTCCTCAGTCTCCAATCGGTGTTTCCTATGAATGTTGTTAAGGTTTCTGAAATTTTTCAATACAAAACCGTAAAATAGCAATTTAATGAACTTTAAACTAATTTCAAGACGAAGGGAAACTTTTTCTTGAAATTACAAAATAATTGTCAAATTACAAAATAATTGTGAAATTTCAAAATGATTTCAAAATTATTCGAGATTAATTTAGAGAAATAAAAATAAAATTACTCCTCTCTATTCTTTCTCCAATCAACAGCGTAGAATTTAATGTCCTCCATTGTTTTTCCAGAGAGAGTTAAAATTATGAAACACATGGTTCCACAAATTGTTCCTAAAACGGCGCCTAATCCTCCGCCAACGATAACTCCTCGAATTCCATTTTTCATATTATAAATTGCTCCTGCCACAAGGCCACCGTCTGTATGTTCGATAATGCCGGATTTTCCACGAACAACTGCCACGGACGATGAAGTAATTCTGAAAATTGTAATTACGAAAATATAAAAATTTCTTCTCAAGAGAAAATAAAAATGAATAAAATAAATAAAAAGAATGAAATTTTTATGGTGGCTGACGAAGATGTAAAACTGAAATGTAGCATCAATGGAAATAAATTTTAATTCTAAAAAGAATAAAATTCAATAAATAAATGAATAATAGAAATAATAAAATTACTGGATTAAAAAATAATAAAAGAGAATTTCCCTTTCCCCCCCTTGAGTTTTTACCCATAAAGCGAAGTAAATAAAGCAGTTCTCCAGCCCCATCGAATCGCTCCTTTAAAGATATTATACGACATAATATCCTGGAGTCTTCGTTTTGCATCCAAATGATTGTGAAACATTGTCGCTTGATTGTTGTCGATAAATTTGAAAAAAGCCGTTCGTCCAGAAATTAAACCACCATAGAAGCCTCCCACAAAAAGTCCCATTGTTGATAAATGTAAACAATACTGAAGTTCCGGCGAAAGATTTCCAAACTCACTGCAAATCAAATTTTTCAAATTCATAAATTAAAAAAAGATAATTATGAATTAAAATATAACGAATTAAAATATAATGGATATAAAGAATCAAAATATAATAAATTAATCTTTACATAATCGATAAATTCAAAAAAAATAATTACTAACAAAAAAATCTAGTCTTTTTCTAAACAAACTTCATGAAATCCACATTAAGACTTTTCCCTAAGTTTTTTTTCCGACTTTTCAAACCAAAAGTTTCAAATTATCAAAGGCAAATTTACCGTAAAACAAGTCTTTGTTTCTAAAAAAGAATGTAAAAGTAAAAAAACTCACTCTTGGTAAAATATATTTTGAAATCTCTCCATTTTAGTCGTTGGTTTTGGTTTTTCTACATAAGTCGAGTCAGTTGGAATATCGTGTGCATTGCTTGAACTATAAAATGGCAAAAAAGCCAATGCATACGGAGAAGTTCTTCTCAATATGAATGTCATTTTTAAATAAATATAATATTTAATAAATTCTATTCATAATAAATCAACAGGATTGAAAGATATATTCACTTGTCACTATTTTAAGGTTAGGTTTCTTGTCCACATTGTCGAGGACACATTTTCTTTTCTAAATAATAGAATAATGGGAATAATAAAACACGAACAATGGCTCTAATTATATTTCACAATAATTAACACTTTAGAGTAATGAACACTTTCTAATAAGATAGTTATTAAATATATAAACGTTTATATAAAAAAGATGAAAAATATTAAGACATTTTTAAAATCGTAATCTACTTTACCGATCGATGATACTTTGACCGTTTGACGCGGGCGGGAAATTTAAATCGCTTTTCGTTCGTTTGAAAAAAAGTTCAATTAACATTGGAAAAGTCTTGAAACTTCCGTTATATTTTGGTTATTTTTCTCTTCCTGTTCGATTAAAAATTAGTTTCGAATTATAAATACGTTTGAAAATTGAAGAAAATTGAAAAAGAAAATTAGAAAAATAAAAAAGAGAAAATAGAAAAGAAGGCGAATAGGAAAAATATTATCCACGAGGTGTCTCTGTAAGTCAGGTTCCAGTGTAGACCGAAATACACTCTACTCTCTGTTACTTGGAAATTCAGATTTCCGCTTCCGCCTCAGAAATAGTTTGACATTTTTTAATAAACACAAGAATAGTCTTCATGAATAAACACTCGAAATTCTTTTTTTGTTACAATTACAGTAGGGAATCGTTCTGACAGTTGTCAGTGTCTAAAGTCATTTAAAAAGAAGAAGAACTGCAGTAAGAAAAAAAACATACAATTAGGTTAAGTCTCTCAATAATTCGACTGTATTTCGCCTTTCAATTTTTTTCTCTCCCTCGTCTTCTTTTCAACAAGTATATAAGAAAATACAATTCGAGAGGAAAATTATCGAGTGATTTGAGGGGTTATTTGATAAGATTTCGTGTGATCAATTGGCGACAAATTTTCGTCCACATATATAAATAATTCTCGAATAAAGCACGAGTCTAGACCACATTTCCAGTGGAAAAGCGCCGTCGTGTACGTTGCTTTTCTGACGTAACTTTTGCGATTACGTCTTCCACACAGGATATACGCTACACGCAAAAAAGAGGGGAGAGGAATTTCACGCGTGGGTGTATTAGAGTGAAAATAGAGAAGGGGTGCAACTGTGAAGCTTGCACGTCAATAGGAGAGTCCTTTTGGCAAAAGAGTGGGGGGAATGACTGCCAGTGAGGAAAGTATAATAGTGCACGGGAAAAGAGGGGCACAATTCGTTTCTGTTAATACTTGTATGTATGGGGAATTTTGAGGGGTGAGGGTGGTGAAATTTCTCCCTCAAGCAAAGCTTGTTTCAATGTGGTGGGTCTGCATTGCCCTTTTACGAGAGGGGAATGATACCATTTTCAGGGGCGTAACAAGATTTTTCAGAAATTAACTAAATTTATCAAAATTTTTTTTAAATAAACAATTTTTTGTCTGTTATCGAATAATTATAAAATTAAAAAAATAAAATAAATGAAGTGTGTAAATAAATCGAATAAAAAGGAATATAAGTAAATAAAGTTTCTAAATAAATGTAATAAAAATGAATAAAACAAGTGAAGTATTCAGATAAATTAAATAAAAATGAGTAAAATATATGAAGTAAATAGAGTAAATAAAAATAAATCGGATAACTAAAGTAAATAAGAATAAATAAAATAAATAAAGTAAATAAAAATAATAAACATTAAAAATGTCAATTACAATTCGTAAAAAATATTTTTTTAAATGAATATATTTATAAATAAATATATTTATATAGAAATATATTTATATATAAATAAATAAAATTCCAAATAAAAATTCGTAAAAAATATATTTGTAATTTATATAATTTGTATAATTTAATTAAAATGCAATAATTAAACATAACATTTTGTAAAATTAATTTAAAGGAAAATTAAATATTTTTTTAACTTCATTTTGGAGTAATTTACTCCGTTATGTATATATGTACGGTTCATGAATAAAAATTGATGAATCAGTGATCAAAGGGGGAAAGGTTTATTAACCAATTTCTGACCAAAAATCTATAAACGTACGAATTGACGAAAAAAAATTAAATTTTAGTTAATTTTCTTTTTCTCTTAAAGACACACAAAACACAGAGTAGGAATCTTGATTTTTTTGCAAGTTATCCACGCAATGTATAAGCACGTGTCGCATAACTCATAACTTTAAATTTATTCATGGGAAATCTTATATATATAGTTTTAGCCCTCGGCTTTCGGTTCCCATATAATCTTTCTAAATAAAAGATCAGCATTTTTTTATTTTCCTTTTTCGATTTCAAGAGTGAAAATCATCCTCTGCATGTAAAGCACGTACTTTCTTATTATTATTATTGGAACTTTTCTATACACCTATACGAAAAACTTTTTCCTGCCTTTATAATAAAAAAAAGGAGGACGCATATTAAAGAAGAGGGGTGAAAAAAAGAGAAAGTTTCAACGGTAGAAAATTAGGGATATAATAACTAACCCCTAAAAGTGCGTGTTATTATTTGACACGCTCTCTCTGCTTTTTTTCCGTCGCTTTTCACAATCGTTGCGATCATTACACGCGGTGAGATTGGCTCTATATATACTCTAATTAATATTAACGCTCGCAATTAAAAATTCTACTGACTCCAAACGGAATGATAATATTAAGGCATAAGATTCTCTTTTTTACTTTCAAGAGAAAACGAAGTTCTACATTTTGCTAATATTTGCAACTTATTTTTTATACCGGAAATTATTGTAGCACAGGTGCAAAAGATAGGTAAAAACGTCAGCTTCCCATTGGAACGAACCAGAATATCATATCTTGAAAATAAAAAAAGTTATTGCCATTAAGGTTCAAAAAACCGGTTTTTGAAAAAGCGTTTGTCCGTTTTCAAACTTGGATAACTTTCTGTATTTTTGTCGGAAATTTTTGTATCACAGGTAGTAATGATTGGTGAAAACGTCTGCTTTCCATTGGTATAAACCAGAATATCATATCTTGAAAATAAAAAAAGTTATTGCCATTAAGGTTCAAAAAACCGGTTTTTGAAAAAGCGTTTGTCCGTTTTCAAACTTGGATAACTTTCTGTATTTTTATCGGAAATTATTGTATCACAGGTGGTAATGATTGGTGAAAACGTCTACTTTCCATTGGTACAAACCAGAATATCATATCTTGAAAATAAAAAAAGTTATTGCCATTAAGGTTCAAAAAACCGGTTTTTGAAAAAGCGTTTGTCCGTTTTCAAACTTGGATAACTTCCTGTATTTTTATCGAAAATTATTGTAACGCAGGTGGTAATGATTGGTGAAAACGTCTACTTTCCATTGGTACAAACCAGAATATCATATCTTGAAAATAAAAAAAGTTATTGCCATTAAGGTTCAAAAAACCGGTTTTTGAAAAAGCGTTTGTCCGTTTTCAAACTTGGATAACTTTCTGTATTTTTATCGGAAATTATTCTAGCGCAGGAGATAAAGATAGGCAAAAACGTCAGCTTCCCATTGGAACGAACCAGAATATCATATCTTGAAAATAAAAAAAGTTATTGCCATTAAGGTTCAAAAAACCGGTTTTTGAAAAAGCGTTTGTTCGTTTTCATACTTGGATAACTTTCTGTATTTTTATCGAAAATTATTGTAACGCAGGTGGTAATAATTGGTGAAAACGTCAGCTTCCCATTGGAACGAACCAGAATATCATATCTTGAAAATAAAAAAAGTTATTGCCATTAAGGTTCAAAAAACCGGTTTTTGAAAAAGCGTTTGTTCGTTTTCAAACATGGATAACTTCCTGTATTTTTATCGGAAATTATTCTAGCGCAGGTGATAAAGATAGGTAAAAACGTCAGCTTCCCATTGGAACAAACCAGAATATCATATCTTGAAAATAAAAAAAGTTATTGCCATTAAGGTTCAAAAAACCGGTTTTTGAAAAAGCGTTTGTCCGTTTTCAAACTTGGATAACTTCCTGTATTTTTATCGAAAATTATTGTATCACAGGTGGTAATGATTGGTGAAAACGTCTGTTTTCCATTGGTACAAACCAGAATATCATATCTTGAAAATAAAAAAAGTTATTGCCATTAAGGTTCAAAAAACCGGTTTTTGAAAAAGCGTTTGTCCGTTTTCAAACTTGGATAACTTCCTGTATTTTTATCGAAAATTATTGTAACGCAGGTGGTAATGATTGGTGAAAACGTCAGCTTCCCATTGGAACGAACCAGAATATCATATCTTGAAAATAAAAAAAGTTATTGCCATTAAGGTTCAAAAAACCGGTTTTTGAAAAAGCGTTTGTCCGTTTTCAAACTTGGATAACTTCCTGTATTTTTATCGAAAATTATTGTAACGCAGGTGGTAATGATTGGTGAAAACGTCTACTTTCCATTGGTACAAACCAGAATATCATATCTTGAAAATAAAAAAAGTTATTGCCATTAAGGTTCAAAAAACCGGTTTTTGAAAAAGCGTTTGTCCGTTTTCAAACTTGGATAACTTCCTGTATTTTTATCGGAAATTATTCTAGCGCAGGTGATAAAGATAGGTAAAAACGTCAGCTTCCCATTGGAACAAACCAGAATATCATATCTTGAAAATAAAAAAAGTTATTGCCATTAAGGTTCAAAAGACCGGTTTTTGAAAAAGCGTTTGTTCGTTTTCAAACATGGATAACTTCCTGTATTTTTATCGGAAATTATTCTAGCGCAGGTGATAAAGATAGGTAAAAACGTCAGCTTTCCATTGGTACAAACCAGAATATCATATCTTGAAAATAAAAAAAGTTATTGCCATTAAGGTTCAAAAAACCGGTTTTTGCAAAAAGCGTTTGTTTGTTTTCAAACATGGATAACTTCCTGTATTTTTATCAGAAATTATTGTAGCGCAGATGGTAATGATTGGTGAAAACGTCTGCTTTCCATTGGTACAAACCAGAATATCATATCTTGAAAATAAAAAAAGTTATTGCCATTAAGGTTCAAAAAACCGGTTTTTGAAAAAGCGTTTGTTCGTTTTCAAACATGGATAACTTCCTGTATTTTTATCAGAAATTATTGTAGCGCAGATTGTAATGATTGGTGAAAACGTCTGCTTTCCATTGGTACAAACCAGAATATCATATCTTGAAAATAAAAAAAGTTATTGCCATTAAGGTTCAAAAAACCGGTTTTTGCAAAAAGCGTTTGTTTGTTTTCAAACATGGATAACTTCCTGTATTTTTATCAGAAATTATTGTAGCGCAGATGGTAATGATTGGTGAAAACGTCTGCTTTCCATTGGTATAAACCAGAATATCATATCTTGAAAATAAAAAAAGTTTATGCCATTAAAGTTCAAAAAACCGGTTTTTGAAAAAGCGTTTGTTCGTTTTCAAACATGGATATCTTCCTGTATTTTTATCAGAAATTATTGTAGCGCAGATTGTAATGATTGGTGAAAACGTCTGCTTTCCATTGGTACAAACCAGAATATCATATCTTGAAAATAAAAAAAGTTATTGCCATTAAGGTTCAAAAAACCGGTTTTTGAAAAAGCGTTTGTCCGTTTTCAAACATGGATAACTTCCTGTATTTTTATCGAAAATTATTGTAACGCAGGTGGTAATAATTGGTGAAAACGTCAGCTTCCCATTGGAACGAACCAGAATATCATATCTTGAAAATAAAAAAAGTTATTGCCATTAAGGTTCAAAAAACCGGTTTTTGAAAAAGCGTTTGTTCGTTTTCAAACATGGATAACTTCCTGTATTTTTATCGAAAATTATTGTAACGCAGGTGGTAATGATTGATGAAAACGTCTACTTTCCATTGGTACAAACCAGAATATCATATCTTGAAAATAAAAAAAGTTATTGCCATTAAGGTTCAAAAAACCGGTTTTTGAAAAAGCGTTTGTCCGTTTTCAAACTTGGATAACTTCCTGTATTTTTATCGAAAATTATTGTAACGCAGGTGGTAATGATTGGTGAAAACGTCAGCTTCCCATTGGAACAAACCAGAATATCATATCTTGAAAATAAAAAAAGTTATTGCCATTAAGGTTCAAAAAACCGGTTTTTGCAAAAAGCGTTTGTTTGTTTTCAAACATGGATAACTTCCTGTATTTTTATCAGAAATTATTGTAGCGCAGATGGTAATGATTGGTGAAAACGTCTGCTTTCCATTGGTACAAACCAGAATATCATATCTTGAAAATAAAAAAAGTTATTGCCATTAAAGTTCAAAAAACCGGTTTTTGAAAAAGCGTTTGTTCGTTTTCAAACATGGATAACTTCCTGTATTTTTATCAGAAATTATTGTAGCGCAGGTGGTAATGATTGGTGAAAACGTCTGCTTTCCAATGGTACAAACCAGAATATCATATCTTGAAAATAAAAAAAGTTATTGCCATTAAAGTTCAAAAAACCGGTTTTTGAAAAAGCGTTTGTCCGTTTTCAAACTTGGATAACTTGCAGCATTTTTATCAGAAATTATTGTAGCGCAGGTGGTAATGATTGGTGAAAACGTCTGCTTTCCAATGGTACAAACCAGAATATCATATCTTGAAAATAAAAAAAGTTATTGCCATTAAAGTTCAAAAAACCGGTTTTTGCAAAAAGCGTTTGTTTGTTTTCAAACATGGATAACTTCCTGTATTTTTATCAGAAATTATTGTAGCGCAGGTGGTAATGATTGGTGAAAACGTCTGCTTTCCATTGGTACAAACCAGAATATCATATCTTGAAAATAAAAAAAGTTATTGCCATTAAGGTTCAAAAAACCGGTTTTTGAAAAAGCGTTTGTCCGTTTTCAAACTTCGATAACTTCACGAATTTTTGTCGGAAATTTTTGTATCACAGGTGATAAAGATAGGTAAAAACGTCAGCTTACCGTTGGAACAAACCAGAATGTCATACCTGGAAACCAAAAAAAGTTATGGGCATTTAATGTAAAAAACTGGATTTTGTAAAAATTATTTTTATTATTATCGGATATTATTTTTATTGGAAATTTTTCGAGCACAGGTGATATAGCTAGATAAAAACGTCAGACATCAATTGGCTCTAACCAAAAAATTTTATCTTGAATACAAAAAACGTTATTATGCAAAAAGTACATATGGCCATTTGAATAAAAAAACTCAAATTTTTTAAAAAACGTTTTTTGTTTTTCAAACTTTCGTAACTTTACGAAATTTTCTACGCTCCTGAAGCGTAGTTGAAATGAAATTTGTACGCAAGTCGGGGAGTGTGACTCGGGAGATAAGAGGAAGGGATGCTGGAGGAGTGAGAGAGAAGGCAAGAGAGGGGATAACCCTTAGTGTTAGCACGATAGGGGTGGTGTAAGCGCGGATAAGAACGAACGACTCTGCCCTAAAGCGCACTGGACACCCGTGTCGCAACTAAAATGTGACTCGAGGGTAGAAAACGGGGAACGTGTACCGTGCCGAAATTTTCATTAGTTTAGTATAACACATTTTGTGGTGCATGATGATGGTACACACACTTCCATTCGGTCAATACAAATTTTAATTACAAAAAAAGAAGAAAACAAAACAAAAAAGTAATAATAATCGAAATCGAATTCGCGCCAAGTGAAAAAAGAATTATTTTCGAAAGTATAACCAAAAAATACATATCATTTTATCGTAGTTGAAGAAAAAAGAAAGGAAAACAATTTCTTTTATTTGCAAAAAAAAGTTACTCGCGTGCTTCATAAGTGTGGATTAAATGAAATCACGATGCAAACACCAATTATTAAATGCAGTCGACAAATATAGTTAATCGATTTTCAGTTTTTTGGTGTCAAAATATAATCTTCTGTTGATAATCATTGTGATTTGTGAATCTTTTTTTTCTTCCTTTGTGTGTCTCTTTTTCTTTTTGAAGCGCCAAAAAAGAGAAAGTAAAAAATAAAAGGTAGAAGAAAAGGGTGCAAAAAGAAAAGAAAAGAGTTTTGAAGAAGCAAAAACGAAATTAAGGTAAGTTTAGCTAGAGACGCAATTATTCTAAAGTGTATACGAGTGTATAATGAAGTAGTTTATGACATTTTTTATACTTGCTTTCTTAGAATTAAATTATGCTTTTCACCGAAGTAAAAAAGTGCATCTCCTGGCATTTTTAAAAATACTTTCGCCAAGATCATTATTATACAATTTTTCCCCCAAAAAAAAGAAAAGAAAAGAAGAATTACGAAACTGTTTAATGCAATACCTCTAATGAAGTTGAAATAAAAATCCAAGTTTTGAGTTTGTTCACCTACACTTTTTGGTAAAAAAAATAAAAATATTTAAAAAAATTAATAATAATAATAATTAAAATGAAATTAATGGTACATTTAATTATGTTAATTAAGAGTAATCATTACACGATCAATCGATAATTAACTTGATTTTCTACACGTTTAAATTTGTAACTATTTCTTGCTTTTGCCAGCATTGTGAAGTAATCTTTTGTGTATTAAAAATTGTTTTTTATTTTCCCCTATTCGTTTACAAACGAAAATAATATTTTTTAATAAACTAATTTTTTGTGTAAATATTTTAGTTTTAGAAATACTTTCAGTTTTCTAAAAAAACAAATTTCTAAAAAAACAAATTTTCCGAATAAATATTTTGAATGAATAAACACTACGAATAAAAAACAAATGGTTCGAGTAAATATTTTTTAAGCAAACAAAAGTTTAGAATAAAAAACAAGTATTTCGAATAAAAAAGAAAATGTTTCGAGTACATATTTTTCAAAAAAGAAAATTTGAATAATTAAATATTTCGAGTAAATATTGTTTAAGGAAACAAATGTTTCGAATAAAAAACAAAAGTATTTCGAATAAATATTTTGTGTAAACAAATATTCCGAACAGAAAACAAATGTTTCGAATAAATTTTTTATAGAAACATGTTTAAATAATTAAATGTTTCGAGTAAATATTTTAAACAAACAAAAATTATGTTTCGAATTAAAAAGAAAATTTTCGAAAGAAAAACCAAAAGGTTCGAATAAATTATTAAATTTAAGAAGAAAATTTTTTATAAATTTACTATTTCTTATAATTTGTTACAAAATAATTCTGTTCTTTTTTTTAAATAATAATTTCCATCATTTTTATAGAAAAATTTCCAAAATTAAGTTATTTAAAAAATTTTTTTTATATTTAAAAAAAAGTCTTTTCTCACATTTCAATCAATTGTATTATTAAAAAAAATGTACTTTTCTAGTTTAAATAAATTTTTCATTAAGAATAACTCTGTTAAAAACTCTGAGAAAAGATTTGTTTTGAATTGAAATAATTTGTTTGACATTTTTTTAATTTTTAATATTTTTTAGACGAAATATTTATTTACTGAAAATATTTATTTATTCAAAGATTTATATTAATAGCAATTGTTTCATTAAAAAAATCTACTTTCCAACATTAAATAAATTTTCCACAAAAAACTCTTTTTTTAATCAAATTCCCGATTAAAAAAACTCGATTTTTCACTTTTCAAGCAAATTTTCCTTTATAATGAAACTTCCTTACCCAAGATTTAATATATTAAATACGAAACACGATCAATGACAATTTCCCTTAAATTTTCATCGCTCTGACACTTATCGCTTTTTTTCTGCCCTTGTGCACACGTATCTTTATAAACTATATATATATTTATCAAACAATGAACACCGTCTTTTGCGATAAAAAAAAGAAAGAAAAAAAAAAGAAAAAACAACACTTTATTCGCATTCTGAGGGCGTCAAAAATGTGAAATTCATCTCTGTCGTTATTTCCGCTCCATTCACAGTTCATCATGCTCCCTCTAAGCTTTGGATACTCTTTCAAGCTCTCGTATACAGTAAATGTGTATATATATTTTTTTTCTTCTATTTTTTTATCAGACGATTTAAGATACGACTTTTCTTTTTATATGAAATACAATAATACAATGAGTGCAAAGGAAGAAAATAAAAGAGAAAAAAGTATAACCATCAGAAAGTTCATTTTTCTTTTTCCAGATGGTGTGGAAAGTTTAGGAAAATAATTACGTTGTGACACTAAATAGAATGTTTTGTTTCTTATTATGTTGTTTTCAATATTTATTATTAATGTTTGCTATTAATATTTACTATTAATGTTTACTACTAATATTTACTATTAATATTTACTATCAATATTTATAACTAATATTTACTATTAATATTTTTTACTAATATTTACTATTAATATTTTTTACTAATATTTACTATTAATATTTACTACTAATATTTACTACTAATATTTACTATCAATATTTACTATCAATATTTATAACTAATATTTACTATTAATATTTACTATCAATATTCATAACTAATATTACTATTAATATTTACTATCAATATTTATAATTATTATTTACTATTAATATTTGTAACTAATATTTACTATTAACATTTTTAACTAATATTTACTGTTAATATTTACTATTGATATTTATAATTAATATTTACTTTTAATGTTTATAACTAATATTTACTATTAATATTTATAACTAACATTTAATAAACACTAAATAAAATGTTTTGTTTCTTATTATGTTGTTTTCAATATTTATTATTAATGTTTGCTATTAATATTTACTATTAATGTTTACTACTAATATTTACTATTAATATTTACTATCAATATTTATAACTAATATTTACTCCTAATATTTACTATTAATATTTGTAACTAATATTTACTATTAACATTTTTAACTAATATTTACTATTAATATTTGCTATTAATATTTATAATTAATATTTATAACTAATATTTACTATTAATATTTATAATTAATATTTATAATTAATATTTATAACTAATATTTACTATTAATATTTAGAATTAATAGTCATAACTAATATTTACTATTAATATTTAGAATTAATAGTCATAACTAATATTTACTATTAAAATACTTTATTTTACTTAAATTATTTATTATTTCAATTTACTATAATTTTTAATCAATTAAAATACTAAATTTAAGTTTTAATTAAAAATATATATTACTAATTAATTATTTACTAATTAGTTTGTAAATTACTTTTACAAAATTTACAATTCTCTCTCCGTGTGAATATTTATTTTGAATCAAATATTCTTTCCGATTAAAATATAAATCATTAATATATTAATTTTAAATAATATTTATAAAGAAAAATAATAATATACTATTATTAATAACAGAAGTTTAATATTAATTATTAAAATTCACCGAATGCAGAAAAGTTGTCGACTTGCTTATTATTAATGCTAATAAATTTTTCTTTCCTAACCAAAATTTTCTCAAAAAAAAAAAAAAAATTTTATTTTTAATTACACTGAATGTGAAAAAAAGACAGAAATTTAACGCTTGTTAATAGTCTCCAGAGCTGACACTTGAGACCATTTTCTCTTTATTAGAGAAGGTGGTGAAGGATTTGTGTTTTCCCTTTGTCCCCAAAAAGTGAACACACTATTTAAAAGTCACTGTCCCGAGTGGATAATTAAATTTCAAAAACAACAAAAATCACCGTTTTAGGATATTTTATTTAAAAAAAACAAAATTTAATCCAACGAATAAAATTTTTCCATTATTTTTTTTGGTCAAGATTTTTTTAATTTAATTTAAATTTTCAATTTGATTCTATTTTTAAATTTAAATTTAATTCATTTTTTAAGTTTAATTCTCTTTTTAAATTTGAATTTAGTTCTTTTTTAAATTTAATTCTATTTTTAAATTTAAATTTAGTTCTTTTTTAAATTTAATTCTATTTTTCAATTTGAATTTAGTTCTTTTTTAAATTTAATTCTATTTTTAAATTTAAATTTAGTTCTTTTTTAAATTTAATTCTATTTTTCAATTTGAATTTAGTTCTTTTTTAAATTTAATTCTATTCTTAAATTTGAATTTAGTTCTATTTTTAAATTTAAATTTAGTTCTTTTCTTAAATTTAAATTTAATTCTATTTTTAAAATTGTATTTAGTTCTATTTTTAAATTTAAATTTAGTTCTTTTTTTAAATTTAAATTTAATCCTATTTTTAAGTTTGAATTTAGTTCTTTTTTTAAATTTAATTCCATTTTTAAATTTGAATTTAGTTCTTTTTTAAATTTAATTCTATTTTTAAATTTGAATTTAGTTCTATATTTTAATTTGAATTTAGTTATTTTTTTAAATTTAAATTTAATTCATTTTTTAAATTTAATTCCATTTTTAAATTTAAATTTAGTTCTTTTTTTTAATTTAATTCTATTTTTAAATTTAAATTTAATTCTATTTTTAAATTTGAATTTTGTTCTATTTTTAACTTTGAATTTAGTTCTTTTCTTAAATTTAAATGTAATTCTATTTTTAAATTTGAATTTAGTTCTGTTTTTAAATTTGAATTTAGTTCTTTTCTTAAATTTAAATTTAAAAAATTTAAATTAAATTAAATTTAAATTAAATTTAAATTAAATTTAAATTAAATTTAAATTAAATTTAAATTAAAAATTAAAATTTTAATTTTAAATCTGAATTTAGTTCTATTTTTAAATTTGAATTTAGTTCTTTTCTTAAATTTTAATTTAATTCTATTTTTAAATTTAAATTTACTTCTATTTTAAAAATTTTAATTTAACTCTATTTTCATTAGCAAGTTTTGGAAAATATTAACTTGAGAAGAGGTGAAAATAAAAATATCTTGAGATTCGTGTGTGAAATACAAGAGTTTAAGTGGATAATGTCAATTAGAAAACCCAGAAGACCTGTCTGACTAAATACTGTCTAATCTACTTCAAAGTGAAGTACACAGAGCGAGAGAGTAGTGGGAAGGCACACCAGATAATGGCAGAGCAAATGACTTAAAAATTCCTTTTCGTTTGCCCGCACATTTCAGCGGAAACAATAATTTTTAAAATTCAAAAAGAAAATTCCGAATTTTTCCTTTACTGACATTATTTTTAATCTTAGTTCAAAACACAAGGAAATAATTATTATAGTTTTTTTTATTATTATTTTTATCTCAATTTTTTTTAAGTTTTTAAAGAATAATTTAACAGAAAATTATTTTTATCTTAATTTTTGTTTAGTTTTTAAAGAATAATTTAACAAAAAAATATTTTTATCTTAAGTTTTGTTTAGATTTTAAAGAACACTTTAACAAAAAATTATTTTTATCTTAATTTTCTTTTTAATTTTTAAAGAATAATAATTTAACAAAAAATTATTTTTAACTTAATTTTCATTTAGTTTTTAAAGAACAATTTTACAAAAAATTATTTATATCTTAATTTTGTTTTTAGTTTTCAAAGAATAATTTAACAAAAAAAAAAATTGTATTGAAACAAAAAAAACAAAGACGGTAAAAAACAAAATGACAAAAATATGAATAAAAAAAATGTTAAATATGAATAAAAAATAAAACAAAATTAACCAAATGTAGTATTTTTATTTTCGAATTTAATTTTGTTGAAGTAAATTATTAATAATAATAGCAAGACGGAAAGAAAATTAAAAAAAAGTGAAAATGAAAAAAAAATCGCGAAATTTATGTTAATGCAAATCTCACTATTAACATTTAAAAAATTTTTTTTTTCATTCTGTTTATTACAGAAAATCAAAGAGAACAAAATCGAAAATCTCGTGTTGAGGATTAAAAAAATTTTTGTTCAAATGAATTAAAATTTATTAAAACAATTTTTATTATTTCATTCGTTTTTCATTTATTATTCTTCTGTTTATTACAGAAAATGAAGGAGAATAAAATTGAAAATCTCGTGTCAAGGATTAAAAATAAAAAATATGATTTTTAAATGAATTTTTGTGCAAATTGTATTTTTTTTGTGCAACAAGAAAATAAAAACTAAATTAAAAATTATATTACAAATTTTCTCCGTCTCTTTCTCACTCACTTTCACCGAGAACAGTTTTTTTATATACGTGCACGAAAATAAAGAGAAAATTCTACATCTACGAAAATTAGCAAAATAAAAGGAAAAAAAAAGAAAAAATAAATTTCCAACAATTTTCCCTTCATTCGTATAAAACAACTTTTCTACACAAAAAAATTTATTAATTCAAGCCTTGTCTTACATATACATCTTGTTACATTCTTTTTATTCTTCAAGAAAAAAGAAGAAAATTTATTTTTTTTAAAAATTAAAAAATGTAAAAAAGTTTTAAAAAATATTCCAAAAAATAAAAAAGTACAAGATTTGGCATTATTATAATTATTAATATCATTATTATTATTAATATTATTATTCATTATTAATATTATTATTCATTATTATTATTATTATTATTTTTTTAAATATCATTATTATTATTATTATTATAATTATTATTATTTATATTATTATTATTATTATTATTATTATTATTATTATTTATATTATTATTATTATTATTATTATTATTATTATTATTATTATTATCAATTTCTCCAACAAAAAATTAATAAATAATCTAAAGGGAAAATTTTCCCCAAAATCCTCGATTAATCAATTTTGTAATAATTTTATTTTTGCTTTTTAAAAATACGAATTTTGCAAGAGTCTTTTTTTTGTTTTTTTTTTTGGGGGGGGGGGGATGTGTCACAACCATGTTTTTTCGTTTCAACCGAAAAACACTGTGGGTTTTACGTTTTACGGCAGATGACATCGGGAACAGTAATTTTTGTGAGCTCGCTTTGTCAACGAGTTGAACAAAAGCGAAAATAGAAGCAGGAGAAAAAATACGGGATATAAATAATCAAAAAACTTTAATTTCGATTCTCTCTGTGTGATAGCTGCACGACAGTAATTTTCTTTTATTTATTTTTTTTTTGTTATCATAAAAGCGGTTTTAATTTATCTCCCATATATCGCCGCGAAAATAACACCCAAAACTTGTAATAATTTTAATTAAAATAAATATTTCATAGTTTTGCGAAATTATGAACTATTATGAAATAATTAACAAATATTGTCAAAAATATATATAAATATAAATAAATAAATAAATATATTTATATATATTTATATATATATATATATATATATATATATATATATATATATATATACATATATATATTTATTTATATTTATATTATTAAATGGTATCGAATATTATTTAAATATTACCAAACGTTAACAAATATTGTTATATTGTAATTAAATATTAAATATTATCAAACATTTTTAAAAAATATTCGAAATTCAATTGAATTTTCAAGTGTTTTTAAAAAATTTTGCAAAAAAAATCCAATTATATGAAAAAAAACCAAAAAATCTAAGCTAGAATTCAATTATTTTCATAAATAATAAAAATCTTCGAAGAATATCAAATTATTTTTAATACTATTTTAAAATTAATTAATCGAAAAATTCAATTATTTTTACAAATAGAATTTTCGACAAGAATTCAGTAATTTAAAATAAATTTTTTTTATCAATATTAAGTACAGTTCGTATATACAAAATTAATTATTTAAAACAATGTTTATAAAATAATCCTGAAGAATTCAATAAATTTTTTAAAAATAACAAATTTTTCCACTGAAATTCAGTTCTTTTTGAATATAATTTGAAAATAATTTTTGGCAATAATTCAATTATTTTTTCATAAATACAGAAATTCTTCTCTGGAATTTAATAATTTTTTTAATTTTAATAAAATCGGAACCTTATTTTCCAAAAAAATTCTAAAATTCAATTACTTTCAGAAATAGTAAAATTCATAGCGGGATTTCAATTATTTTTAACACATAATTTCATTAGAATTGCTAAAACAAAAGGAAATATTTTTAAAAATTAAAAATTGAAATTTTAATTTCAATTCCTCGAAAAAATCAATTATTAAAATAAAATATTCTTTATTCCTTTTTGAGAAAAAATGAACAATGTATAATCTCTAAAATTAAATTTGTAAATTAAATTAAATTTGTAAATTAAATTTTAACTGTAATAATATTTTATTAAAATGCCGATGAGCCAAAATAATTGAATTTTTGGGAATAATTTTGTTATTTATTTTTTAATAATTGAATTCTTTTGAAAAAATTATTAAAATTATTATTATTATATTATTATTATTATTATTATTATTATTATTATTATATTATTATTATTATTATTATTATTATTATTATTAAAATTCTAAAATTAAATTATTTTCAGAAATAGTAAAATTCATAGCGGGATTTCAATTATTTTTAACACATAATTTCACTAGAATTGCTAAAACAAAAGGAAATATTTTTAAAAATTAAAAATTGAAATTTTAATTTCAATTCCTCGAAAAAATCAATTATTAAAAAAAAATATTCTTTATTCCTTTTTGAGAAAAAAATTTTTAAAAAAATTATATTTAGGAAAATATATTAAAATATTATTATTATTTATAATATAATAATAAATATTTTATTTTTTTTTTTTTAATTTTTCATTTTCACTTTTTTTACAATTTTCTTTCCGTCTTGCTATTATTGTTATTAATAATTTACTTCAAAAAATTGAAGTAGAAAATAAAAATACTACATTTGGTTAAAAAATTGAAGTAGAAAATAAAAATACTACATTTGGTTAATTTTGTTAATTTGGTTAATTTTATTCTTTATTCTTTAGAAGAATTCAATTATTTACATATAAATAATTTTTTCAAAAGAATTCAATTATTAAAAAATAAATAACAAAATTATTCCCGAAAATTCAATTATTTTGGCTCATCGGCATTTTAATAAAATATTATTACAGTTAAAATTTAATTTACAAATTTAATTTAATTTACAAATTTAATTTTAGAGATTATACATTGTTCATTTTTTCTCAAAAAGGGAAAATAAATATCTCGCTTGTATTTAAACAAAAATATTTACTTATCAAAAAAAAAAAGTTTCTTTTTTGGCTTCACTGGTTTTTTTATTTTCGACAGGTATAAAAAAAATGTTTTTGTTAATTAAAAAGATATATTTAAAAATTTCACTTGCTTTATGTTTTTTTTTCACACGAATATAATTCTCTTTTGTAAAATATCATTTATGACTGAAAGGGAATTTTTTTTTGGTTTCAAAATTGTAGCGTGTTTTTTTAATTACAAAAAAAATTGCAGTTCTTTGTAAAAATTTTTAATTGTTCAATTTTTTAATTTTCAACATTGTAGAGAAAATTGTAAAGTTTACGAATGTTTGATTTTTAATATAATGGAGCAGTTAATCAATAAAATTTTCACGATTAATAATAGAAGGAAATTAAAATTTCATTCCGAGTGAGAGTTTAAAAGGAGAGAATTTCTTTTTGTTCAGAAAAATTGCTTTTTTTAATGTAGTTATATATATATATTTTTAATTATTACATTACCAGGGTTGCTACGCTTTTATCCTTTTCAAATTCCCTGACTTTTCCAGGTTTTCCAGGTTAAAAAAAGGAATTTTTCCAGGTTTTTAA
Source organism: Leptopilina drosophilae (assembly GCA_032873175.1). Lineage (NCBI taxonomy): Eukaryota > Metazoa > Arthropoda > Insecta > Hymenoptera > Figitidae > Leptopilina > Leptopilina drosophilae. The sequence goes on along the minus strand of CM065485.1, from coordinate 42,027,980 downwards.
AACTACGTTTATTATTAATAAGAAAATTATTGGAAAGCTCAAAAATTCGATTATTTTCAAAAGTAACATATTTCTTAACAAAAATCCAATTATGTTTCAAAATTGTCAAAAATCCCGTCAAAATTTAAATAATCTTTATAAATAATAAAATTTTTCTTCGCAATTTAATTATTTTCAAAAATTTTACTAAAATTCTCATCAGAATTTCAATAGTTTTTAATATACAAGATTTTTTCAAATTTTTCGAAAAATGCAATTACTTAAAAGAATGTTATTAAAAAGTTTTAAAGAATTCAATTATTATTTGTAAATTTGTTGATTCTTCATGAAAATTCAATTTTAAACAAAGTTCAATTATTTAAAAAAAATTATTATTTTTAGAGTCAAATATATGAATTCTCGAAGAATTTTCAAATAAATAAATATTTTTGAATGTGATATTCAATTACAATCCAACATTTTTACTGAAATTTATTTTTAAATCAACATTTATAAGAAAATTCTATAAGAAATAAATTATTTAACTATAAAAATAAATAATTTATTAAATAATTGAATGTTTTTTAACATTGAATTTTTAAAACAAATTTTATCAGAATTTAATTATTATTATTTATTGTCATGAGACAAATTAAGAAAATAATTTAACAATTATTTCATTTTTCGAGAAATTCGATGAAAATTTTGTATATTTCAAATAATTGAAATTCTGCCAAGAATATTATTAATATTTGACAAAAATAATTGAATTTCGGAAAAAATTTTTATTATTTATAAAGACAATTTAAAGTTTGACAAGAATTTTTGTAAATTTTCAAACATAATTGGATTTTTGCGAAGAATTATATATTACGTTTGAAAACAATTGAAATAATTGAAATTTTATTCAAATAGCAAACTTTGAAAATAATTCAAATATTAAAAATTTTTGAAAACAATTAAATTTCTACGAAGAGTTTTATTAAAATTATTTTGAAAAAAATTAAATTGTCACAAAAGAATTAGATTTAAATTTTTGAAAATAATTTAATTCTTTGAAGAATAAATAATAAAAGATAAAAAAAATAATTGATTTTCGGAGAATTTTTTTTTTCTAAAAACAATTGAATTCCTCCAATAATATGTATTTGCTTCAAAATTCAATTTTATTTTAGTGTTTTAACTAAAATTCTTTACTAAATCCGTTATTTTTAAATAATCAAATATATATTAAAATTTCTTAATAATTTTAGAAAAGTATTAGTTATTAGGGTTTTTTAAAATCTATGTTTTTAAATTTTTCAATGAAATTCATTTAAAATTGAAGTTTTACAAAATTTTAAATGAAAATATTTTCAAGTGCATCTACTTATAAAAATTGTAATTGCAACTCTTTTAAAATTGAATTAATTTTGAAATACTTAAGTAAAATTAAATTTGAAAAATATATTTTCCAGGATTTCGATCAAAATTCCCTGACTTTTCCAGGTTTTTTCAATTTTTATAAAATTCCCTGACATTTCCAGGTTTTCCAGGTTTCCAGGTTGCGTGGCAACCCTGATTACGAAATATAATTACTTGTGGTTTATAATATTAAGAAATTTTAACTTTCAATGTAATGGTAAAGTTAATTAATGAATTTTCAGTTTTATTAATAGTGGAAAATTAAAACTTTTCTCTAAGAGTGATAACGCAGTTGAAAAAGAGATTTATTTTTAATTCAAAAAAATATATATATTATTAAATAAAATATAATATATATAATAAAAATAAATATAATAAATATAATAAATATAATATATATATTATAATTATTATTAGGAATTATTATTATTATAGTAATATATTATTATTATATATTATTATTATTATTATTATTATTATTATTATTTTATTTTTTTAAATTGAATTAAATTAAATAAATAAATAAATAAAAAATTTTTTTTTCAATAATTTTTTAAATTTGAAATTATAATAGTGGAATTTGATGCTTCGCAAGATATGAGGCCATTAAATTGTTGCTAACCAAGTAATTGATCTCTAGTTATTAATTATTATCATTATCATCATTATTATTATCGTCATGATTTAGACGTTCACTCTCTCGGTATGTAGAAACCATAGAAGATCGTCTTTTATGGATGAAGTTACTTTATTACATGAAAGAGAAATTTCGCTTGAGGAAGCACTTTGAGGTTGAGCAAGATTATTTGATCAGTTTGATCTCGTTTTTGAGTTTAAAACTCTACACACATACACACAGATAGAATATTTAAAATATAAGTTTAAAAAAAAAATTACTATTTTATAGGAATATTTTTTCTCCTTAAAATGTTTTTTTACGATATTTTATACATATTTTATACACTTTATACACTTTATACACTTTATACACTTTATACACATTTCCAGCATGTTCCTCGTGATAAAATATTTGCAATTTTATCGATATTATATTAAAATCAAAATTATGGAATGAGGGAGTAAAATATGTATTTTTACATTCGCGGGGCTTTTGGAGAAAATTTTAAATATTTATTCTCTGGTATTCGGGAGTAAATTAATGTATAAAATAGAGTCTAATAATGAAATTTATTAAATTTTGGGTTATTAATTTTAATGAATGTTTCAGTTAACTTGTAATTAAATTTTTAAATGTAAATATTTAAATATTGAAAAAATATTTCTCTCTACTTAAATTAGAATTGGTAGCAAAGTTTATTATCTATTTTAAATTAGAGACTGAAAACAAATATTTCTTTAATTATTATTATTTTTATTGTCATTAATATTATTAATATTATTATTAATAACATTATTATTAATATTATTATTAATAACATTATTATTAATATTATTATTAAGAACATTATTATTAATATTATTATTAATAACATTATTATTAATATTATTATTAATAATATTATCATTATAATTATTACAACTTTTATTATTATTTATTTTAAATTATTATAAATTAAATTTTACTAAAATATTAAATTTTGTGATATAAATTTAAATAAATGTTTCAGCTAACTTATAATTAAATTTTTAATTTCAAATTACTCCTCAAATTACTCTCCAAGTTTGAATTGGTAACAATGTTTACAAATTAAATAAAAAAAATTAAATTTAAATTAAATTAAAGACAGAAAAAAATTTGTTTAAAATTATTTTTATTATTATTATTTATTATATATATATATATATATATATATATATATATATTATATTTAATTTTTTAAAATATTTACATTTGTTTTAGCAATTCTAATGAAATTGTGTGTTAAAAATAATTGAAATCCCGCTATGAATTTTACTATTTCCGAAAATAATTTAATTTTATAATTTTTTAAAAAATAAGGTTCCGATTTTATAAAAATTAAAAAAAAAATTAAATTCCAGAGAAGAATTTCTGTATTTATGAAAAAATAATTGAATTATTGCCAAAAATTATTTTCAAATTATATTCAAAAAGAACTGAATTTCAGTGAAAAAATTTGTTATTTTTCAAAACTTATTGAATTCTTCAGAATAATTTTATAAACATTGTTTTAAATAATTAATTTTGTATATACGAACTGTACTTAATATTGATAAAAAAAATTTATTTTAAATTACTGAATTCTTGTCGAAAATTCTATTTGTAAAAATAATTTAATTTTTCGATTAATTAATTTTAAAATAGTATTAAAAATAATTTGAAATTCTTCGATGATTATTATTATTTATGAAAATAATTGAATTCTTGCTTAGAATTTTATCGAATTTTTTTTTAAATAATTGGATTTTTTTTGCAAAATTTTTTAATTTACTTTAATTCAATTTCTAATATTTTTTAAAAATGTTTGATAATATTTAATAATATTTAATAATATTTAATATTTAATTACAATATAACAATATTTGATAACGTTTGGTAATATTTAAATAATATTTGATACCATTTAATAATATATATGTGACGCGCTCCGAAGAAAGGTACCTAAGAAGCAAAAAATTTGAGGTTATGTTTTTAATTTTTCAGGTCAAAATACAGAAAGAAAATGAATTAATTATTAAAAATTATTGATTTTCAAGTCTTCATTGTATCCAAAATTTTCAATAAAACTTAGTTTCAAATTCAAATATTCAAAAATAAACTTTTAATCAAGAGAAATCTAACACGACTCTAACCTATAATTCGTTTGCTTCTTAGGTACCTTTCTTCGGAGCGCGTCACATGTATGATATATTTTGAAAATTTAATTCTAATTAGTTTTTCAGTTTTGTGTCATAATAAGTATTTCTTTAAAAATTACTTAAATTAAAATGATTTGAAATTGTTTACAATAAACATTGCAGCACAACATTCCCGCGCACTTGCGCGCGGATAACTTTGCTAGTAGTAAAATAATTAATAATAATAATAATAATAATAATAATAATAATAATAATAATAATAATTTAATAGCAATAGTGACAGTAATGTCAGTAGTAACAATAGTAAAATAATTAATATTAATAATTATAATAATAATAATAATAATAATAATAATTCAGCGCCAAAGAAGAGTTCTTAATTGGTGCGCACCGTCTTTGCTCTCTCGCATTTATAGGAAGAGAGAGAATGTATATATTCACTTATAGAACGTGAAACTACGGTTAACCGCCTGTATGCAACAATTTCTCCTTAATTAATAGATGACGCGTGTTTATGTGTACAAATACAAACACAAATTTGTACTTATATAAGGCACACGTTTGCTGGTAAATGTTGTACATTAATTCACTCGAAATGGATCGCACTTGCGGTATTAACATTCCTACATATCGTAACAATTTCTGTCTATGAATTGACAATATTAGATTATTATAATCATTATACAAAATTACAAACACATATATACACATAGAGGAGAATGATTAAAATTCGATAATGATTGAGATTCTATATATTAATAGGTGCTCTCTCTCTCACTCACTCTCTTCGATGATGGATATAAGTATTATCGACATTATATTATGTTTCAAAGACAGAGGGGTCTTTAAGCGATTCACTATATCTGATATATTAAGAGTTTGCTATATATAATCGTGACGCGACTGGGTGACGGCAAATGCAACAGGCAGACTTTTTGCCTCAATTTTTCTTTCAAGGATCATTTTTTATTTTGAAATAGAAAAAAAATTATTCTTGCTGTGAGAGGGAAATTTGAAAAAAAAATTTTATAGAAAGGCTTTCTCTTGATTAAAAGGGTTTTTTTTCTCTATTTTACAAAACCTTAAAATAATTTATTAATTTTGTAAAAAAAACCCCTTTTTGATAAGACCAATTACCGAAATTATTCGTAATTCAATTATTTTGTTTTAGAATAAATTTATTATTAATAATTATTATTTAATAATAGAGTTGAAATTATCGATCACTCCGAGTCAGGTTGAAAAAAAAATTATTTATGTTCATTAATAAATAATAACAATAGAAAATAGTATAATAATATAATATTAATATATTATATATATATATATTAATGTTTTTTGAAACAATGTAAAAATGTAATTTATTAATAAGTTTATTTATTTAAATTTTTGTAAATTAAATTTTACTAAAATATTAAATTTTGTGATAACTATACTTAATGTTAATAAAAAAAAATTATTTTAAATAATTGAATTCTGGTGGAAAATTATATTTGTGAAGATAATTGAACTTTTCGATTAATTAATTTAAAAATAGTTTAAAAAATAATTAAAATTCTTCAATGAAGTTTTATAATTTATGAAAATAATTGAATTCTTGTTTAGAATTTTATCGAATTTTTTTTCAAATAATTGGATTTTTTTGCAAAATTCCATGAAATGACTTGAAAATTCAATTCAATTTCTAATATTTTTTGAAAATAGTTTAATCGTTTTTTAGAATTTCATCATAATTTTTTTAAGCAATGGCTCTAAATTAATTAATTAATTATTCATTAACAATGATTGAAATCCTGAGAGGAATTTTATTATTTTTTCAAATTAATTTAATAGTTGCTTAGAATTTTATCGAAAATTTTCCAAAATAATAATTGAATTCCAGAGAGGAAGTATTTCGTTTTTAAATAATTAAATAGTTGCTTGGAATTTTATCAGAAATTTTCAAAAGTAATTGAATACCTGAGAAGAATTTTATTGTTTATGAAAAATAATTGAATTCCTGTGAAAATTTTATTCCTTAAATAATTGAATTGTTAAATTTTCTTTAAAAATAGTTGAATGGTTTTAAGAATTTGATTGTAATTTTCAAATTTGTAAAATAATTTTCCAATATATTTATTAATTTTTAGTTTTTGAAATTTTAAAAAGTATGTTTAAAATTTTTTCAATACTAAAAATAAAAAAAAATTTAAATTTTGAAGTATGTTTGAATTTTTTTTTAATACTAAAAATAAAAAAAAAATAATTTAGATTTTGAAAATTTAAATGATGTTTAAAAGTTTCTAATACTAAAAATCAAAAAAATTTTAGATTTCGTAAATTTAAAGTATGTTTAAAATTTTTTTAGTACTTAAAATTAAAAAATATATTGAAAAATTAAAAAAAATAGAAAAAAATAGAAAAAAATCAGAAATAGTAGCTTTTAGTGGCTAAAATCCAAAAAGGACCCAAATAAGTAGCATAACGTAAATAAATAAATATTTTAACATAATAGTAATTTTTATTATGTTAATTAGTAATTTTCTGTAATAACTAATTGAAATCCAGAGAGTGCTTGCTGTTTATTGACAAATACACCATATTATTTATTTATGCTCTACATATTTTACATAAACATACAGAGTAAAATTATGATTTACGTTCAAAGCCGAAAGGTATAATAAACTGTGTGTATAATAAATAACAGTAAAATTATTATTACATTGTAAAAAAAGTGGGAATTAAATTTTAACCCCCTGGGGGATTGTATATAAAAGTCGCGCCCTTTTGTTATTATAGACGGAAAAGAGACTCAATTTTCTTCTTGATCATTAACTAATTTTTTTCCTTCCTCACAAGAAAGCTTGCGGTAATTACAATTTTAAAAATTTTCGAGTTTAATTATTTCTTGAAAGTAGTTAACCGGAAATAATAAATTGTTCTTATAAAAAAGTAACTTTAAAGAAAGAAAGTAAAATAATACAAAAAAATTTTCTTTTCATAATTTTATCTAATAATTATAATATTGTCTCTTTATTTTTAAAAATAAAATTTCTTCGTAATAATTCAATTATTTTCACAGGAATTCAATTATTTTTCATAAACAAAATTTAACAGTAATTTAATTATTTTTAAAATTAATAAACAATTTTTAGTGATTCAATTATTTTTAAAACTAATAAACAAATTTTACAGTGATTCAATTATTATTTTCAAAATTAATAAACAAGTTTTACAGTGATTCAATTATTTTCAAAATTAATAAACAAATTTCACAGTGATTTTTTCAATTATTTTCAATATTTATAAAATTTTTCCAAGTGTTTAATTATTTTTCATAAAATAATAAAATTCTTTTTTAGAAATTCAATTATTTTTCATAAAACAATAAAATTCTTTTTTAGAAATTCAATTATTTTTCATAAAATAATAAAATTCTTTTTTAGAAATTCAATTATTTTCAAAATTAATAAATAAATTTCACAGTGATTAAATTATTTTCAATATTAATAAAATTTTTCCAAGGGTTCATTTATTTTCACAACAATAATAATAATATTTTAATTATAATATAATATTTTCAAAATTAATAAACAAATTTCACAGTGATTCAATTATTTTCAATATTTATAAAATTTTTCCAAGTGTTTAATTATTTTTCATAAAATAATAAAATTCTTTTTTAGAAATTCAATTATTTTTCATAAAATAATAAAATTCTTTTTTAGAAATTCAATTATTTTTCATAAAATAATAAAATTCTTTTTTAGAAATTCAATTATTTTTCATAAAATAATAAAATTCATAGTAGAATTGCAATTATTTTTAATATTATAATTTTTTTCGAATTCTTAATTAAGAGTAAGTAATTAATTTGTTTTTTTTTCTTTTTTAATTAATTTGTTTTATTCTTAAAAAATTTTATGAAAATTCGTCAATAGAATTCAATTTCTAGAAATTTTTTGATAATTTATTTAGCGATACATTATTGATGCTGTAAAAATAATTGTTCTTATAAAAAACAATTTTAAGAAATAAAAAAATAATACAAAAAATTTTCATTTTGCAATTTTATCTAATAATTAAATTTTTATCTTTTATGTACAAAGTACAAGATGTTAAAGCATTCAAATATTTGTAGGTATATAAATTTATACCGTAATTAATTATTGAACCGGCTTTCGATAAAGGTATACAGACAAATATTTAGACGAAATATAGTATTTTCCATAAATTATATAATCTTGTTGATTTTACAGGAGGAGAAACAAAAAGAAATTTACTCTCTCTCTCTCTCTCTAATATCTCTACTGTTTATATTATAATTTTAATAAATCTAAAATGAAACAGGGTGGAGGATATAATATTGAAAAATAAAATTTACTAATCATTTTTGCACGAAAAATAAATTTTTTGTTTTTTTAAACCTTGAAAACACATAATAATAATAATAAATACACGCAGTTTCGGGTGGGGGTAAATATATAGGTCATTTGATTAGCATTTAAATTACTTCATTTAAAATTTATCTTTATTTTATAAACGACGACGACGATTAACTTTTCACTTCATTATATGACGCATTCTTAAACCTTCGTATATTGTTGTAAAGTTAAATTTAATCTTTTATACAAGACATTAATGCCTGTTATTATAACGTGAGATTAAATACAATATAACATCGTGGATGGCAATAAAAAATTTAAGTTTGCAATAATAGTCTCGTTTTATTTATATATATATATGTATTAGAAATTAATTTTTCCTTGTAAATAAAACTCCAAATTTGTTTTTTATTTTTGTATTTTTTCTCTTGTTTCTACTTTTTTTATTCTTCTTCTTATATTATTGGGGGAAAAAAAATTTGATTTAAATAACCGATTAATTGACTATTATCAATTAAATTTTTACTTGAATCAAATAATATTTAATTGACTCTAGTAAATATTTATTTGATTCAAATAATATTTAATTGACTCTAATAAATATTGTTTGATTCAAGTAAATATTTAATTCACAATAGTCAATTAATTAGTTATTTGAATCAATTTATTTTTTTTAGTGTATTATTAATATTATTAGTTTTATTATTAATTTTATTATTATTATTATTATTATTATTTATTATTTATTAATTATTTATTATTATTACATTACTTATTTATTTTCTTTAATTATTATTAATTATTATTACATTACTTATTTTTTTAATTATTATTATTATAAATTATTATTACATTACTTATTCATTTTATTATTATTATTATTATTATTTATTATTTATTATTATTATTACATTACTTATTTATTTTTTTTAATTATTATTAATTATTATTACATTACTTATTTTTTTAATTATTATTATAAATTATTATTACATTACTTATTCATTTTATTATTATTATTATTATTATTTATTATTACATTACTTATTCATTTTATTATTATTATTATTATTATTATTATTATTATTATTATTACTGTTATTAGTACTATACTTTTATTATCACTATTTACTTTTTTTATTTTATTTTTCTCGTGTACACCTTTTTGGCTTTTTACAATTCTTAAACTTTTCTTTTTTTTCTTTTTAACTTTTCTTTTTTTTCTTTTCAACTTTTCTTTTTTTTCTTTTCAACTTTTCTTTTATCACTTATTGAATATTATTAAAATCTCGATTAAAATAAATTTTTCCCAAACTTGTTACGGTAATTATTAATTTCTCGACACCATAATAAATAATAAATAAATAATAATAAATACGAGTCATTAACGTTCAGAAATAAATAATAGTATTCTACAGGAATTTATTATTATATAAAATATAATTGTGAAACGGAGGTGAAATTTTACTTGAGTTTGCTGACACTATATATATACGAATATTCCTGTGAGAAATAATATATTGTTGTAAAATTGAAAGAAGATACAGTTGAGTTTAATTTTAAGGTTTGCACAACGTGCACATGTTTAAATGCGAGCATTAAACTTATGCTGCAAAAGGACTATATATATATACACACACACACATATATATTCTACAGACCTGAAGTTGCATCTCAACCTTTTGCCGTCCTCTAATTACACTCATTTACATATATACCTTGTTAAGAATTTTAATCATTAATTAGTGACACAGTGTTTCTTCTTCTTTCTTTTTTCTTTTATTTGATTTAACGATTTTGTTCAAACAGTATTATTTCGAATTCAAATTTTTCAAAATTTCAAAATTTTATAACACTATCTTTTGTATCTATTGTATTTTTTTGTATTCTTTTCATCGTAAACGTTAATACAAAAATTATTATTATTATTAATAATTATAAACGCAACTCTTTCAGAAATTAATTATTTAACTATCGTTTAATCGTTAAATAATTATAATACTTTTTAATCAAAAAAAAATTTTTCTGTAAAAAATATTGTAAAAACACATTTATTTTTTAAAGAAACAGAACTGAAAATTCGTAAAATAATTTTTTTAGAATATTAAATAAAACTTTACAAAAAAAAGAAGTTCACCATCGAAACGAGAATTTTTCGCTGAGTATGTTTTTGTTTAGCTGGACTAAAATTCTGTTTGCCAAAAGAAGAAAGAAAAACCTTTTACCATTATGATAAAAAAAATTTTTTATTGTCTACCCAGCGAGGAGAATTCATGGATTATTATATTCTTTTCGCATATATAAAAATAATAAGAAAATAATAATAATAATAATAATAATAATAATAATAATAATAATAATAATAATAAAATAATAATAAAAATAATAAGAAAATAATAATAATAATAATAATACTAGTAATAATAATAAAGATGATAACAAAGAAAATAATAATGATCATAAATTGAATACATAAAACAAATAATAATTATAGAAAGCATAATTACGATTTTTCATAAATTGGTGAACTTCAAAAGGTTTTATACTTTCAATTTTTAGAAAAATGCATGTTTTACTAAAATTTATTAGAAATTATAAAAAAAATTGTTAATAATTCCAATTCTTCTGAAATTAGAAATTAAAAATTAGAAACTAATTGCAGAAATACAATTATTTTTAAAAAGAAGAAAATTCTTCACTCAATTCAATGATTTTCAAAAAAATTTTTGCTAAAATTCTACTCAAATATTCAATTCTTTGCATAAAAAATAATTAAAATTGTTTCCAGCATTTAATTATTTACTAAATTTTTGATAATTTTCTTCGTAATAATTCAATTATTTTCAAAATTAATAAACAAATTTTACAGTGATTCAATTATTTTCAAAATTAATAAACAAATTTTACAGTGATTCAATTATTTTCAAAATTAATAAACAAATTTTACAGTAGTGATTCAATTATTTACAAAATATTAATAAAATTTTTCCATTCAATTATTTTCACAATTATAAAAAAAATAATTCTTTTCAGAAATTCAATTTTTCTTTTTTTAAATAATAAAACTCTTCGTAGAATTTCAATTGCTGTTAATATAACAATTTTTATAAAATTCAACAAAAAATGTTCGAAAATATTATTTTTTTCTTAAATAAACAATATTTCTTCTTATTCTTAAGAAAATTTTACGAAAATTTGTCGAAAGAATTCAATATTATTTAAAAATTCATCGATAATATTCTTTATGAATTTAAAATTTTTTGAGAAACATTTGATTATTCATAGAATTATTTACTTTTCGGATTTAAATTAAAATAAAAGTTTAATATTATTCTTAAAAAAATTAATCCACTTTTTTTTCGAATTCTTAATTAAGAGTAAGTAATTAATTTGTTTTTTTTTCTTTTTTAATTAATTTGTTTTATTCTTAAAAAATTTTATGAAAATTCGTCAATAGAATTCAATTTAATATTTAGTAAAATTTTATTAAAAATTTGACATAATAAAATTGCCATTGACAAATTGTGTCATTTTTAAAATTTTAAAGAAAATAATTTAATATTTTACAAGAATTTTCTCTTCAAAATTTTGGAAAACAATTAAAGTTTTGAGATTAAACCGCACTTTTTGACTTATATTTTTCAAAGAATTGAAAGTTTGCAAAGACTTTGCTTAAAATTTGAATATTTTTTCATTGCGGATTTATGCAATTTTCAGAAAATAATAATTGAAAATTTAAAGTATTTTATATAGGGTAAATTTATTTCAAAAAAAAATTCTCACTTTTTCATTTTTTAAATGGTTTTAAATTAAAAGCTATGAAAATTGAATTTTTTAATGGTTTTAAATTAAAATCTATGAAAATTGAATTTTTTAATGGTTTTAAATTAAAATCTATGAAAATTGAATTTTTTAATGGTTTTAAATTAAAATCTATGAAAATTGAATTTTTTAAATGGTTTTAAATTAAAATCTATGAAAATTGAATTTTTTAATGGTTTTAAATTAAAAGCTATGAAAATGGAATTTTTAAATGGTTTTAAATTAAAATCTATGAAAATTGAATTTTTTAATGGTTTTAAATTAAAATCTAATAAAATTGAATTTTTCATAGTTTCATAAAACAGGTTTTTTTTGCCCTCAAGTTTAATTTTTCCATAGCTACCCTTTTACTAGGTACTTTTTTTAGTTTGAAAGCCCTTATTTGCTACTTGGAAAGCTTCTATTTTCTACTTTGACAGCTCCTATTTGTTACTTTGAAAATTAATCATCGAGTGCGAGGTAAAAAAAATGAAATTAAAATTTTTAAAAAAATTAAATTTTATAAGAATAATATTAACACTGCTAATAATAACAATGATAATAAGAATAATTTCTATTTTTCTCTTCGCCACCGTTAAAAACACAAAAAAAAAAATAATAATAATAATAATAGTGATTTTTGTTTGTTTGACCGTAAATAGGCCTTTTCATTATCTTACAAATGAATAATGATAATAAACTGAAAAAAAAATTTATTGGATTCAAATAACCGATTATTTGTCTATAATCAAATAAATATTTACTTGAATCAAATAATTTTTATTTGAATCAATTAATTAGTATTTGAATCAATTAATTTGTATTTGCTTCAAATACTGAAATATTTGATTCAAATACAATTTATTTGATTCAAATAAAAATTATTTGATTCAAATACAATTTATTTGATTCAAATAAAAATTATTTGTATCATGTAAATATTTATTTGATTATAGACAAATAATCGGTTATTTGAATCAAATAAATTTTATTTCCAGTGTAATAATAATAATAATAATAAAAGTAATACTAATAAAAAAAAATAATAATAATAATAATTCGGAGTTCTATTTACAAAAACGGATCATTACGTAAACACAATGTTTATCAAAAACAAATCTTCCGTTGAGAGTCTGTTACTTCTGTTTGGAGACAGTTGGATAAAATGGGAAGCCAAATCTCCTTGATAAGATAAATATATGCATACATATATACTATATATATGTTTAAAGTGATGCGCGCCAGTTGACAGAGTTACACGTAGAATTTACTTGTTTCAATGTGTACAACATAGAATATCACAGAAATGCAAACGAAAGTACTTAACAATAGCTGAAACGAGTTTTCGAACCTAGCAACATATCAACACTGCAAAGGAAGGCTTTGTTGCATATATATATTCAATACTGTTTCAAAGCAAACCAGATATTCCGAATTATATACACTATATACATACACACATATATATATATATATATATATATAAAACGACTAAAATAGAAAGAATTCAAAAATAAAAATCCATTTCCATCAGAACATACACAAATATATGTGTATGTCAATGTCGCAGCAATTTACGGAATCGTGCGGATAAACTGTATGGAAAATTTTATACTATTTCTCGATAACTGCGTTTTAGTCTCGACTTTAGTGAAAATTATACGTATTTTATAAAATTGGACATATTTTAAATTTTATAAACATCGAATTGTATGTACTTCGAATTGTACATACTTCGAATTGTACATACTTCGAATTGTATACATACTTCGAATTGTATACATACTTCGAAACGAAGTTGAAGTCCGCAACGTTTTTAAAAACGAAAAATAAAAAAAGAGTTTTTTTTTAAAAATAAAATTCATCTCTAATTTTCATGTGCCTTAATTTTTAAGAAATAAGTTGTTACTAAGGATTCAATTATCAAAAATTAACATTATTTACAATCAAAAATAAAATTATCATCCCATTATTTTTTTGTTTTCGTTTTTAAAAACGTCGTGGACTTTAGCCTCATTACTTCGAATGTGTAGTGCAAAATTTACTATTCCGGAAAAAAAAGGAACAAAAGGCCAAAAAGAACCTAGAAATAGGCTCCAAAGAGGTTCGATTTTGATCCAAAATTTGTTCGTATTTCGTTGTCTTAGAATCGATAATTTGCGGTTAGGTATTTAATTTCATCCTCCTGCAGTCGAGGCATAATTAATTTAGGTTAATTTAATAATAATATGTAATAAATTAATAATAATATACAATAAATTAATAATAATATACAATAAATTAATAATAATACATAATAATTAATCAAGATAGTTATTTATTTAACCGCATACAGTGATACAGTTGAATAATTAACCACATTAATTAATTAACAGCAGATATTATTGATTCTAACCGTACAACTATAACTGACACAATTAACACTCTCCCTAGATTTGAATTAGTAATTTTTTATGCCAATAAACAGAAACAGTAAAACAAAAATCACAAAAATACTAAGAGCTTTTCTAAGAATATTAAATTGAGACAAAAAAAATTTATCAAAATAGTTGCGAATCGACGTTTCCTAAAGATGTCAAATTGGGGACAATTTATCAAAATAGTTGCGAATCGACGTTTCCCAAGGATGTCAAATTGGGCCAAAAATGTATCAAAATAGTTGCCAAGCAAAAATTTCCGAAGGATGTAAAATCGAGTTAAAGATTTGTCAAAATAGTTGCGAAGTAAAAAATAGTAGTAAAAATACTTCCTGTGAATGAAGAAGCAATAGTAGTAAAAATACTTCCTCTGTATGAAGAAGCAATAGTAGTAAAAATACTAAAAAGTAATAGTGAAAATAGTAAAAAGTAGTAGTAAAAATAGTAAAAAGTAGTAGTAAAAATAGCAAAAACTAGTAATAAAAATAGTAAAAAGCAGTAGTAAAAAATAGTAACCTATATACCCTAATTACACTAAAGTGTACCAACTAATCAAAAAGTCACTCGCCGATTCGAATTATTAAACATTTATATATACCAATTAAATAATTGAAGAGGAAAATTTACATAAATTTATCCACTACAATTATTTAATTATAACTACGAGATTGGAAATTTACGAACATTATTAAAGTTGTAATATTGTACAAGTGTGTTATTACAATACTGTTCTCTCTCTTCAAAAGTAAATATAATTTCAAACAAAATTGTTAGATAAATAGTATTCGCTAAACACTATACTACAAGTCGTACTCGATACTATATTCACAAATAGTGATTACAATCCGTAAATTAATGTAGTAAATTGCGTTTAGAAACAATGCCAATTTTAATCGATAATAAACCGCAACAATATTAATTACAAACGATAACATTTGTTAATATTGATAATAGTCACACTCTCTCACATGATACTCAGAATGTAGATAATTGTAAATTTTAGGTGAATCATTGTAATTGGAAATTCTTTGCAATATTGATATTAATTAATTATATAAACAATTTAGGAATAATTCAAATCGGAGCTGTTGTACTCATGATAATTTGTTTATTGCAAATTTCACCGCTATTATTAATATTATATTGATATTATTATATTGATTAATTAATATTAATTTTAGTTATGATAAATTATGATAGAATAAAAAAATAATAAATATTAATTAAAATAAACAATAAAATAAATTTCACCGCTACTATTAATATTATATTGATATTATTATATTGATTAATTAAAATAAGTTTTAGTTATAATAAATTATGATAGAATAAAAAAATAATAAATATTAATTAAAATAAACAATAAAATAAATTTCACCGCTACTATTAATATTATATTGATATTATTATATTGATTAATTAAAATAAGTTTTAGTTATAATAAATTTTGATAGAATAAAAAAATAATAAATATTAATTAAAATAAACAATAAAATAAATTTCACCGCTACTATTAATATTATATTGGTATTATTATTATATTGATTAATTAATATTAATTTTAGTTATGATAAATTATGATAGAATAAAAAAATAATAAATATTAATTAAAATAAACAATAAAATAAAAAAAATAATAAATATTAATTAAAATAATATAAATATAGCCAATTGTTCAGAAAAAAACTGCAAAATTTATGTTTTTCTAAAATTACGATCTTCTTTTTTTGTCTTCGAACTTCTTTATGAAATATCCAATATTCTTGTTGAACATATATAAAGAGAAAAACAAACTTTAATCTGACGTAACGGTAATAGATTTTTCTAAAGAATTTATATAGAGAGAATTTTGCGTCAACTTTATATATATATAGTTATATGTTGAGACATTTTATTTATTATATACAAAAAAAAATAAAAAATACAGAAAGTATCACCCGAGAATTTAAAAGAAAATTTAAAAAACTAAATTTATCTGAAACATATACATCAAAATGCAAAATTAAATTTAAAAGGAAAATGTCGTACAACAATTTTCTTAAGAATATTTCCCATATGTTGTGAACTTTCTATTAAAAGTTAAAAAGCAATTTAAAAATTAATTGAAAAATTCTTAAATTTAAAAATTAATTAAAAAATTCTCAAATTTAAAAATTAATTAAAAGTTTCTTAAATTTAAAAATTAATTTAAAAATATTTTTAATTTAAAAACTGATTAAAAATTTCTTAAATTGAAAAACTAATTAAAAATTTCTTAAATATAAAAATTAATTTAAAAATATTTTAACTTTAAAAACTATTAAAAAATTTGTTAAATTTAAAAATTAATTTAAAAATGTTTTAAAAATATTTTATATTTAAAAATTAATGTAACTTTTTTAAATTTAAAAAACTTATTTAAAAATTAACTTTTCATTATTTAGAAAATTTTAAAATTTTGACAATAAGAAATTAAACGTTTAAATTTTTTCACATTCAAAATTTTGTAAATACTATAAGTACTGATAAAAGAAATTGTGTAGAAGTTGGAATAAAATTTTGTAATTAATTTTCTGTGTAGATAAAATTTTTTTTTTTTTTGCGAGAAGTTTATAAATTTTTGCAATTTAACAATTTTACGAGCTCGTATAATATTGTATACGTATTCTATTATAAATTATATAATTACTTTACATTCGTGGTAGCATGTTCGGTAAGTAATTAGAGCAGCTTTTAAAATAGTTGTTCAACCTCCATGCGCGGCTTATTATTAACAGTAAGCTTTCTCCTTAAGAAGACACAGCATAATGGAAAAATTACCTCACGAGTAAATTATTTAAACAATTAGTCGCGAAATTGAAGAAAACTTCTGCGAAAAGTAATAGTTACTATTAATATTATTCTTACTAATTATAATAATATTATTATTTTTATTATTTTATTATTATTATTTTATTACTTTATTTTTATTTTATTATTATTTTATTATTTTACTATTTTATTGTTATTTTTTCATTATTATTTAATTTTTTTACCACTATTTTCAATTTAAAGAATAAAAAATATATTTATTACACTATTTACTATTCTTTACATTAGAAAAAGTAAAATAATAATTTTTTTTAATAACAATAATTTTTTTTACCACTATTTTTAAATTAAAGAATAAAAAATATATTTAATACACTATTTAATACTCTTTATATAATAAAAAGTAAAATAATAATTATTTTTATTAATAATAACAATTTACTTTTTTTACCACGATTTTCAAATTGAAGAATAAAAAATATATTAATTACACTATTTTCCACTCTTTATATTATAAAAAGTAAAATAATAATAGAAATTAGTAAAACAATGCTAATGATAATAGCTGTGCTAATAATTATGACAATAATTAAGCCAACTGAGATAAGGACGATTATAAAACGATTGTGATAAGAATTTTCAGATGTCTGAAATCATTGAGATAACTAGGTCATAAAACAAGATTTTAGGATGCTGCAGTTCACAACTAATGAATTTAAGAATAATACAACTATATTTCTATTCTATTTTCCTGCTAATAATTTATTTAGAATACTGAATTTTAACAAAAGATTTAATTTACGTAGGAAATTGTACAAAATATAATTATACAATAACAAAAATAAATAATTTTTTATTAATGAAAGAATATAAAATTTCATAATAATAATTATAAAAAAATTAATTTTATAATAATAATAGAATGTAGAATTATTTAATAATTGAAAACATAACTTTATAACAATAAAAGAATATAAAATTACATAATAATGAAAAAATATAAAATTATACAACAATATAATAATATAGAATTATTTACTATCGAAAACTTAATTTTATATCAATAAAAGAATATAAAATTATATAATAATGAAAAAATATAAAATTACATACCAATGAAAAAAATATAAAATTATATAACAATGAAAAAAATACATTTTTTAACAATAAAAAAATATAAAATTACATAACAATAAAAAATAATAAAATTAAATAATAATGTAAAAATACAAAAATTTATAAATAAAATAAGTGTAAAAAATTCAATAAAAGTTATTTATAAAAAAAAGTGTTGCCAACTCGAAAAGAAAATAAACTAGATAGAAAAAAAAACAGAAGAAAAAGTTTTGCATTCAAAACATCAAAAAAAAAAAAAAAAGGAAAAAAAATTGTTTTGAGTAAATAGGCATTGTGCATTTTATTTATATTTTTCCCAACATGTGCATGACGGGTAACGGAAATACTATAGATTTATCGTCGTTATAAATCTCGCTTCCTATATGATTTAGCTCTGTCTGACTGCACCGGCATTTCTGTCAAGATAATTAATTCAATGAAATCGTTCACTAATGCGTAATTTGACCGATATATTAATAATTGTTCTCATTAAAATTATCTGCGTGAAAAAGAAAAATCCACAATCGAATAGAAAAAAAAATGTTATTTTAATTACTGGTTCAAAAAAAATTTCGTTTTCTCAAATTGGAAGAAATTTATTGTTACAATTATTATTTACTCGATTTTAAATTATTATTTACTTTCTTATTTATTATTTACTTCATTTTTTATTATTTACTTTAATTTTAATTATTTACTTCATTTTTTATTCTTTACTTCATTTTTTACAATTTACTTCATTTGTTTTTTACTATTTACATCAATTATTTTCTTCTTCTATCATTTATTCCAATAAAGGCCGTCAAGTTCCTTTCCTAATTGGTTAATTAAATTTACATTCGCAATTATTGTTATGTCGTTACTTGAAAAACACTCGCGTTTTTTTTCTACACGACAATATAATGGAAAATGGTATAAATATATTTTTGCAAAGAACCAAAAGGTCGTGTTGTACACATCAGTGAATGAAAAAGTGGGAGAGAGAAAATATTGTAATTGCAGAAAAGCTTCTTTTGTATTTCCAATTACGGATGACTAGGAATTGATGAACGATTCGTAGAAATCTATATATATACAATTTGAACGTCAATTTATTGGTTTTCATTTCTCACGAGGGGGATGTTGCGCTTTTTTTCGATCAACTTACGATCTGTATTCGAAAAGGTAAAAAAAATGTAGAAAAAAAGGAAAAAAAAATTTTATAAAGGGGAAAAAAGGGGAAAGAAGGGGAAGAAAGTAAAAAAAAAGTAAAAAAAGAAAAAAAAGAGAAAAAGAGAGCTGTACACGGGGAAAATTTTGTCCCTAACACTCGACCAGTGATTCAGCAATATTTTCACATTTACGACATTAGTTTTCTGATGCTGCAGATTTTCAATGAGAGACCGAAACACAGATGAGGAAAATTCACTAATTCAAACCAGTAGTGTAAAATCATACTTTCAATTTAGCTCATGAATTTTCTACTTCAAACACACGGGGATGAAAAAAGGAAATCTATATGTATGAGGGAGAAAAATTAATTACACATCTTTGACGATAATTTAAAAAGGAGCCGACAAAAAAGACTTTTCCGAAATATTAAAAGAAATATAAAGTAAATAAAAATGAAAATAAATACGAAACTGAATACGAAAATGAATACGAAAGTAAATACGAAAATGAATTCGAAAATGAATACGAAAGTAAATACAAAAATGAATTCGAAAATGAATACGAAAGTAAATAAGAAAAAGAATTCGAAAATGAATACGAAAGTAAATACGAAAATGAATACGAAAATGAATTCGAAAATGAATACGAAAGTAAATACGAAAATGAATTCGAAAATGAATACGAAAATGAATCTGAAAATACAGGCTACGAGTAAATATAACAAACGACTAAACTGTAAATACTCGTTTTAAAAACAAGTTTCATTTTTATTCTTCTTCGCTTTTTTTTGTTCTATAAGGATTTATGGGATAATGATGTGAAAAATTTATACCCCGAGTATAAATGTAACACGATAAAACTGGAACGTTATTGATACGCGAGTGGCTTTTGTGAGAAGGTATCATCAAGCTTTTCTAGAATATTGTTCGGATTATTTCATTGGTTACACAGTATTGTACGGTCAATGTTTGTGCACATATTCACACAAATATCGAAAAAGTTCATTTCCCCTTAATACCCGGCAAATTAATTTATTAATTAAAATTAATTAATCCAAATAATCAATAACAATATTTCTACCATTTTCAATTTGCAGACAAGCTGAATTATAAAAATATTTTTGTAAAACAATATTTTCCAATTTACTGCCACTTTTGATATTAAATTCAAAATACACTTCATTTTTATTCTATTGATCATAAAACCCAATTTTATCCTTGTGAAAGAAGTAATTTTTTTGAAAATCTATTTCAAAGAAAATAATTACTCGTTTACTTTTGATTTTTCTTCTACTGATCATAAATAATTTTTTTACTTCTGAAAGAAACGTACATGTTAAAAAATAAACGTTATTTCCAAAAAAAACAAAGAAAAAAGTGCCACAAAGAATACGATTTTTTCGAAAATTATTTCAAAAAAAATAATTACTCGTTTACTTTTGATTTTTCTTCTACTGATCATAAATAATTTTTTTACTTCTGAAAGAAACGTACATGTTAAAAAATAAACGTTATTTCCAAAAAGAACAAAGAAAAAAGTGCCACAAAGAATACGATTTTTTCGAAAATTATTTCAAAGAAAATAATTACTCGTTTACTTTTGATTTTTCTTCTACTGATCATAAATAATTTTTTTACTTCTGAAAGAAACATACATGTTAAAAAATAGACATTATTTCCAAAAATAGCAAAGAAAAAGTGCCACAAAGAATACGATTCCATTTCCGAAGAGGAGAAAATTGATATTTCAATAAGAACCAGAAAGAAGGTAAATTGCTCTAATAAGGTCGTACATGAAAAATGACTTTAAATCAGAAATAAAATGAGCATCGATTTTAGTTTAAGAGTTTGTCTGTAAGGTTGGCAATGAGCCAGGTGTGACGAAGCTCCCTCTCTCTTTCTCTCTTTCCGGTTCGAATAAATTCAAAGAAGTGTATCACTATTTGCAAGAACGAGAGGCACAGAGTTGTACAAAAAACGGAAACAAGGTTGTATATATAGTTGAGAATAAAAAAAAACCCTCGCCGAGAATGAAGTAGAGCTTAAAGTCTTATCCCTGTACAAGTCTTTTGTTTTTCAAAAAAAAAAATGAAAGAGGGTGAAAAATTTCGGACTATATTCAACAATATCGCACACAGTTTGAACAAAAGGTGAACAGCAAAAAAAATGTTCTTTCGAAAAAATAAACCAAAATACTATTCGAAAAAAGGTACCCTAAAGGTACTAGAAACGATAAAGTTTATCCAAACGATGAATTTTTTAGATTTTAATTTTTCATCCGAATAGTAAACATAAATACTTGAATTAATTGTTATCCATATGCGGGATGCCGATCATTTTGCAACACCAATCATTAATATGTCAAGTGTTCATGGTAAAGTCACAAGGAGCTAAGCCCACCAAAAGGTTTCTATATAATCTGCTAAATTTACTGAATTAATTTGTCTACAAAGTGGTTTCAGAAATTATATACAGTGAAGCTATATGGAAACTGTTGGAGAGAGAGATCACATTTCATGACAGATACAGATGCTTTCGAGGGTGATAATCTATTTTACCGAAAGTCTGTCTCATGATTAGCCTCTAATTAGACGATGTATATATTTCAGACAATAATTAGCGTCAATAGAAACTTTAAAACGAATAAAAATACCAATTTACAGCATTCCTTAAACAGTATCACTAACCATAATCAAAAAAATTGAATTCTTCAGTTAAAAAATTAATCTTCCATTTTTTGTTTATTCTATAGAAATTATTACTAGTTTCTATTTTCTCCTATAAGCTTTTCTATGTTGTGCTTCGATTGTCAGTTACAGAAATAGTAGAAAGTATTTATCGTTACTACCATTCTTCAAAACGAGCTTTCATTTATCTTCTTGTTTTGCCATTTTTAAAAACTACGTTGAAAAATATTACCGAACCACGTAATAATTCCATACGGATTGAAATAATAACAGATACAAACAAAAAAATCTATCCAGGGAAATTTTTATTTCTCTTCACGATTTTCTATACATTTGAAAGACCTATCAATTGCAAACTTTATAAAAACACATCTTTGTAGGAACTAAAAGGTTTTAAAGTATATATATAAAGTTTCAAGAACCACGAGGAGAGTCTTTTGAAATCAATTTTATTGGAAAAGAAGAAAACTTGAAATATTCATATCCATAGACATTTCTAAGTTTATGGACATACTTTTTCGCAAAGAACATTTTCAAATTGCTGTTGAAAAATAAATTATTCGATACAAGAGTTTGATCCAATATATTATAATCGTCGGTTGAAAATTAAATCTCTTCTCTAAATGTCCCACCAAATCAGAATTAGTAAAATTTGTTGTCGATTTCAAGCTGAAAATTGTTGCTGATTCGATCCTAAAAATTGCCGTTTTTTCGATCCTAAAAATTTTTAACGCTTCTATTTAAAAGGTAGGGAAATTTCAACTTTTGCGATAAACATTTTATGCCGCTTTTTCGATGTTCCGTAACATAGAATGACAATAATTTTCTATAAAATACGATGACGGTAATTTTCTACAAAATAGGGCAACAATAGTTTTCTCTAAAATAGAACAACAATAATTTTCTCCAAAACAGAATGACACTAATTTTCTCTAAAATAGAATAACAAACAATAATTTTTCCCAAATGTCACTAATTTTCAATAGAAATTTCCAAATGGCATACGAATAAAAAGTGCTTAAAAGAAATCAACATATTTATAAGTTCGAAATGCTTCACGAATAATATTCGAATAATGCACAAACGGAAAACAAGCTCTTGGACCTTTTGATTGATTTTCTCCTACGAGCGATTTTATCCAAATATAAAAAGAAAAAAAATACCCCCCGGGAAAAATAACCAGAGAATATTATATTGAAAAGTTTCCTTCAAGGGGTCTGTATATGTGAAAATGTATATACGAATGGAATTTTCACAAACAAAAATGTGTGTGTGTATGTGTGTGAATAGTTTGTTATCCGAGCGAGCGAGTAAAAGAGGGTTCATTGATAAATTAGGTTTATGGAAGTGTTACAAACTCCCTCCTAAACTACGAATCGACAGGGAAGGGTCGAAAAAGGAAAAATCCCCAACACACATATGGTGTTGTTAAAAGATAACTAATGTGTGCTTTTCTTTTTTAGAAAAAAAAAACAGAACCAACGGGACTTAAGATCTCATTTTGAAACACGAGAGTTTTTTTCCTCACAAGCAAAGAAATTCCTATGCGTTTTTTCTTTTCCTCCTTTTTTTATATAACATATTTTTCATCTACTTATACAATACAGTATACATGCTTATACATCCTTATGCATCTTCGTAATACGCTATGAAAAAAAGCTACGGAAAAAAATTTCAAAAGCTTTATAATTCCTCCTTTTTGCATACATGAGAAGACAAAAACAAAAATATCCGATTTGTTGAAAAATCCTTTCGCTTTGACGAGGTAAAATATAACAAAAATTAAAAAATACGTTCGTAATTCTAAGTATGAATGTTTAAAAAAATGTCTCTCTTGAATAGCTTTTAGAAAATTAGAAAACGTCAATAATTTGCAAGAATATCGAGAATCAACCATCGAGTCAAACTTTCAGTACATGATCTAATCAATGACTAATTATTGTACAAGTATCATAATAACTAAAGATACAAAAAGGAAAGAACAAATTACTAATTACTGATTATGGAATATTCAAATTTACTGCAAATTTTGATATTAAATTAAAATACAGTTTATTTTTCTTCTAGTGATCATAAAACCCAGTTTTATCCCTATGTGAACGAAGTATTTTTAAAAATTATTTCAAAAAAATTACTCGTTCACTTTTCATTGTAAACAAATTTTGATATTTCTTCTACTGATCATAAATAATTTTTTTACTTCTGAAAGAAACACACATGTTAAAAAATAGACATTACTCTAAACAATAATAAAAAATGGAAATTTTTTAAAAATGAATCCCTATGTGAACGAAGTATTTTTGAAAATTATTTCAAAAAAATTACTCGTTTACATTGAATTGTAAACAAATTTTGATATTTCTTCTACTGATCATAAATAATTTTTTTTACTTCTGAAAGAAACACACATGTTAAAAAGTAATCATTTCTCTAAACAATAATAAAAAATAGAAACTTTTAAAAAAATTAATCCCTATGTGAACGAAGTATTTTTAAAAATTATTTCAAAAAAATTACTCGTTTACTTTTGATTGTAAACAAATTTTGATATTTCTTCTACTGATCATAAATAATTTTTTTACTTCTGAAAAAAACACAGATGTAAAAGTAGACATTACTCTAAACAATAATAAAAAATGGAAACTTTTTTTAAAAATTAATTATCGAATACGAAGTCCACACTTTTGAATATAATTATTAAATTATTAAATACTTGTTGTTATTGTACAAAATGTACGATATTTAAAAGAAAATCAAAGTTTTGCCCTGGGACACATTTTTTTTTCTAACAAAAGAAAACAGCAAAGTTTGCACTTAAAATATGCTGAGAGTGGCAAGATAATTGAAATTGGATGGGCGCGGCAGTAAATTATGTGATATTGAATAAAGAAGTTGATTATTTAGAGAAATGTTCCCCCGAGATCGAATGTCGAGGACATTTTAAAGGAAGAAAACGCTGATTGCCTCTCACCGATATTGAAAAAGCGGTTTCGATTGCCTGCTTTCCTAACTATACACCCTTTCCTTCCACCCCCCTTCGCCACATCTATTCAAAGAAAACGTTCCATCCAAGAATATCGCCGAGATTTTCGATTTCATAAGATGAATAGTAAAGGAGGACGATAGAAAAAAGAAGTTTTCAAAGAACAAATATATAGATATATATATTTTTTTATACACCCGAGGCGCGAAACTAATTCCCTATGCGTCAAGAAGAAAAATCGAGATATTCTCTTTATAATATATAATATTTATATAATATTTTTTATTATATATATATATATAATAATATATAATATTTATATATATATATATATATATATATATATATATATATAATTGTATCTTACATAAACTATTTTAAAAAATAATATTAATAACAATTAATATAATAATATTCGTGCAAAATAATAAACTACAAATAAATAAAAATTAAAATAAAATAAAAGAGGAGAAAAACTATAGGAGAAGAAGCACCAGTGGTGGTACAAATAAAGAATAAATTTCAAGTACTTTAGTTTCTAATTAATTTGAATGTGTTCGTTAGCTGTCATTCGTGTGAATGATTTAAATTTATTGGTCTCTTTTGCCCTCTCGAGGATTTTCCACTAATTTTCTACTTCAAGATGTGCGCAATGTGAATTATTAATCTCCACGGATTTATATATGTTTGCTCACGACATTATTATATCATGGCGCGCAATTTTCGGCATTTGCAACAATTTTAGGTTAAATTATAATTTTCCCTTTTCGAAAAATGTTTCAACTGACTGATTATTAGAGAAACTTTATTTTAATTTCATACTTGAACATTTTTCTTCTCATGATCATAAATAATTTTTTTTCCAAAATAAAAATAAATTTGAAATAGCATATTAATAAAAAATTTCGAATGAAATCAATTATTTAACAACATTTATATAAACTTCTTTGCAATAATTAGTAAATGGGCAATTCTCTGAAACCCTTAACCTTTCAGTGTCTCATATTTATTATGTAATTACTCAATATACATAAAATATTTTTTAAAAATAATTATTGTTCCATGTAAAGAATGTTTTATAATAATATAATATATTCGTTTCAAAATTATTAAATTTTATTTAGTAATTTTTATATATTTTTTAATGTTGAAAAGCAAGCAAATCAGAGAGTCCCTTAAGGCACTTTCGGAAACATAGATAAATTTTATAAGTTGTCACATTAAAATAGAATTAAAAGACAAATACATAAAAGTAAATGAATATCTAAGGATTATTTTAAGAGTAATTTGAAAATAATAAGCATTTAGAAAACAAATTTTTTGAATTTCAAAAGTTTTCCCTTAGTTTCGTGTCAGAACCGTAAATACAAACGTACTTGCAAATATTACAAGAGTGCCTTCCTAAAATTATTTCATCAATATATAGAATGAAAGCTTAAAACTTACTGAAACTGTGACCAGTTGAAATTTTTATGTGCAATACTATATATTGAAATTATTAAATATTATTGTTCTTAAATTCGGAAGAGAATACGATTATGTCAGGACCGTAAATGACTTGACACAACTAAAGGAAGCTTTAAAATGTTATCAAATTTGTATGCACATTTGCACAATTATTTTCTTTAACTATGTGTAAAAGCACGCCTTAAAATTTTCAGATATTATCGAAATATACGGAAGTACTCATGAAACTGTCAGGACCGAAATTGTCAGGACCGTAAATGAGACGCAATGAATGAGGATTTCAAGGTTGTCAGTCTGGAAAATTGACAACTTCACTTTTAACTTTGAAAGTTCTTGAATGTTTTGTTCAGAAATTTCAATTTCTTTTACTTACTTTTTTATTCAAAGTTAATCATTTTTCTGCTTCTTTATTTCTAAAATGTAAAATCTGAAGAATAATAAAAAAAGAATATTAAAAAATAATTAATATTATTCATTTTAAATGCAAAAAAATAAATGCAACCTAAATATTCAAATCCAAAACAATCAACAATAAAGGAAATAATTCATCTTAACCATCAAAAAATCGTCTAATTAGAAATGAATAAAAATATATGAGACCTTCAAAATATTACATTTTTAACTACAAAATTAAATTCTAGATATTAATCTTAATTTATATACAAATTTTTATTAATGTGCTAGTAATTTTTTTTCTTTCACTCAAAAGTTAAAGATTGCAGAGAATTCCCCAAATACATTAAATTTTATAGTTTACTGTATTTTTTTATTTAATAAAAATTATAATTTTTTATTCAAATTAAATTTTTTAACAAAATTTTCCTTAAAATTCTAAGCAAGAAAGAAATTATTTTCATAAATAATAAAACTCATCGAAGAATTTCAATTTTTTTAAATACTATATTTTAAAGTAATAATAATCAAACATTCGATTATTATTTAAACTATTTTAAATTATTTAATTGAACAATTAAATTATTTTCAGGAATAACGTCATCCGTAAGAATTCAATTGTTTGAAATAAAATTTTTATCATATTTAGTAAATGTTTCGAAAAAATTAATTCTTCAAAACAATGTTTGTAAAATTCTTCTGAGAAGTTTAATTAATTTTCAAAAATAACAAATTTTTTCCCAGAAATTCAATTCATTTTAAACAATTTAGTAAAATTTTTCGCAATAATTTAATTACTTTTATAAATAAAAGTTCTACTCAGAAATTAAATTTTTTTTTGAAAGTTTTAATAAAATTCTTAGCAACTATTCAAATATTTTCATAAATAATAAAATTCATCGAAGGCTATCAATTATTTTTAATACAATTCTCCAGGAAATGCTCCAAAAATGTAACTATTAAAAATTTAATTTCGATTTCTTCAAAAAATTAATTATTTTAAATACAATTTTAAGTAAATTTTTTTTTGAAATTATTTCAATTATTCTTTTAGATTTTAATAATATTCCCGAATTTCATTATTTACATAAATAATTCTTTGAAAATTCAATTATTTTGAGGCATTTTAATAAAATCCCTTGTAAAATTCAATACTTTCATTTTTTTTTCTAGTTTTGCTTCTTTATTTTTGGGTTTTTAAAAACCACTTAACTTTTTTAATTATCTACATGCTTTACTAAAAAAACTAATTTTATAAAAAATTTAAAAAACCGAAATTCTTAAAATTCATCTGTTTCTACTTGTTTTTCTAGTTTTGCTTCTTTATTTTTGGGTTTTTGAAAACCACTTTACTTTTTTAATTATCTACATGCTTTGCTAAAAAAACTAATTTTATAAAAAATTTAAAAAACCGAAATTCTTAAAATTCATCTATTTCTACTTGTTTTTCTAGTTTTGCTTCTTTATTTTTGGGTTTTTGAGAACCACTTTACTTTTTTAATTATCTACATGCTTTGCTAAAAAAAACTAATTTTATAAAAATTTTAAAAATCGAAATTCTTAAAATTCATCTGTTTCTACTTGTTTTTCTAGTTTTGCTTCTTTATTTTTGGGTTTTTGAGAACCACTTTACTTTTTTAATTATCTACATGCTTTGCTAAAAAAAACTAATTTTAGAAAAAAATTTTAAAAACCAAAATTCTTAAAATTCATCTGTTTCTACTTGTTTTTCTAGTTTTGCTTCTTTATTTTTGGGTTTTTGAAAACCACTTAACTTTTTTAATTATCTACATGCTTTACTAAAAAAACTAATTTTATAAAAATTTTAAAAATCGAAATTCTTAAAATTCATCTGTTTCTACTTGTTTTTCTAGTTTTGCTTCTTTATTTTTGGGTTTTTGAAAACCACTTTACTTTTTTAATTATCTACATGCTTTACTAAAAAAACTAATTTTATAAAAATTTTAAAAATCGAAATTCTTAAAATTCATCTGTTTCTACTTGTTTTTTCTAGATTTGCTTCTTTATTTTTGGGTTTTTGAAAACCACTTTACTTTTTTAATTATCTACATGCTTTACTAAAAAAACTAATTTTATAAAAAATTTAAAAAACCGAAATTCTTAAAATTCATCTGTTTCTACTTGTTTTTCTAGTTTTGCTTCTTTATTTTTGGGTTTTTGAAAACCACTTTACTTTTTTAATTATCTACATGCTTTGCTAAAAAAACTAATTTTATAAAAAATTTAAAAAACCGAAATTCTTAAAATTCACCTGTTTCTACTTGTTTTTCTAGTTTTGCTTCTTTATTTTTGGGTTTTTGAGATCCACTTTACTTTTTTAATTATCTACATGCTTTGCTAAAAAAACTAATTTTATAAAAAATTTAAAAAACCGAAATTCTTAAAATTCATCTATTTCTACTTGTTTTTCTAGTTTTGCTTCTTTATTTTTGGGTTTTTGAGAACCACTTTACTTTTTTAATTATCTACATGCTTTGCTAAAAAAAACTAATTTTAGAAAAAAATTTTAAAAATCGAAATTCTTAAAGTCATCTGTTTCTACTTGTTTTTCTAGTTTTGCTTCTTTATTTTTGGGTTTTTGAAAACCACTTAACTTTTTTAATTATCTACATGCTTTACTAAAAAAAACTAATTTTATAAAAATTTTAAAAATCGAAATTCTTAAAATTCATCTGTTTCTACTTGTTTTTTCTAGATTTGCTTCTTTATTTTTGGGTTTTTGAAAACCACTTTACTTTTTTAATTATCTACATGCTTTACTAAAAAAACTAATTTTATAAAAAATTTAAAAAACCGAAATTCTTAAAATTCATCTGTTTCTACTTGTTTTTCTAGTTTTGCTTCTTTATTTTTGGGTTTTTGAAAACCACTTTACTTTTTTAATTATCTACATGCTTTGCTAAAAAAACTAATTTTATAAAAAATTTAAAAAACCGAAATTCTTAAAATTCACCTGTTTCTACTTGTTTTTCTAGTTTTGCTTCTTTATTTTTGGGTTTTTGAAAACCACTTTACGTTTTTAATTATCTACATGCTTTGCTAAAAAAACTAATTATAAAATAGATATTATTCTAAAAAGTAATAAAAAAATGAAAACATTTTTAAAAATTAATTATCGAATACAAAATCTGCACTACTGAAGATAATTATAAAATTAATAAAAACACTTGTTGTTATTGTACAAAATGTACGATATTTAAAAGAAAATCAAAGTTTCAAGGTTTAATTACTCAGTAATAGTTCCCTAAACCAAAACCAAATGAAAGCATATGTAAATAGGAGTAGTCGAAAGTAAAGAAGAGTGTTATTAGTCTGAAGCAAATATTCCGGTCTAGAACATAGAGAAAACAAATTACAATACTGGTTCAAAAAAAAATAACGAACATGAAAGAGAAAAAGAGAAAGAAAGAAAGAAAGAAACAGTTAGAAATCGTACTTTCTTTATATCAGTTTTTAGCGTGTCTTTGATCCCAGGAGAAGCATTTCCCGGACGTTCAACATCGTTAAATACAGTGGCGCGCAAGGCGAAAAAGACAAAAAATATATATAGAAAAGTAGATAGTGCATTAAAAAACAGGGGAGCCAATGAAACACCGAACAGCAAAAAGGGATGCACATCCAAGCCAAAAGCGTCAAGTTTACATGAATAAAATTTTCATAGCATTTCACCTTCTCTTAACCGACATTTCACTATATTTTACGCTTCACTGTCAAGTGCACTTTAAATATTTTTAAGTTATAAACCCAGAGAGGGTGAAATTTCCCCATAATATCATAATAATAATACTGTAATTATTCATTTAGAAAAAAATTTCCAAGCTTAAAAATAACTAATAAAACGTACTCTCAAATAAAAAGCAAAAAACAAAAGCAAATAAAAAGCAAAAAAAGCGAATAAAAAGGAAAAAAACAATCCATTATAATAAAAATAGCAGTAAATAAAATACCAAGGTAGTAAAGAAACGAATAATAAATATTTTCCCCACCCCACGTTTTTGACATAGAAAAAATTATTTTTACAAAAAGTTTTTAATCATTATTTGTATTCATTTCCTTTCGTTAAAAAATTTGATAATTTCTTTAAATTTTCCACTCAATGCAATTGCAAAAAATTGAAAAAAAATGTTTGGTAAAAGTTTTCTTCTTATTTACCCCGGTAAACTGGAAGTTTTTAATAAAGCCTAAATTGAGAAATAATCAAGTTTTCTATACTTGGTTTCATATAACATGAGAAAAAAAAAGTTTATGCCAAGTTTGACTAGATTTTCACCTTTTGAAATAGTTTGCAAGACTTCATTTTTTTTTGCAAACGTTTTGTGAAAGTGTTAAAAAGTTTAATGAACTGTGAAATAAGAATCCCATCAAGAATAATTGATTTTGAATTCATAATTCTTATTGACTATAACAGTTTATGTTTTTCTATCGAGAAGGAATTAAATTTGAAATAATTTAAATTAAATTTAAAATAATTTAAATTAAATTTAAAATCGTTTAAATAATTTAAATTAAATTTAAAATAATTTAAATAATTTAAATTAAATTTAAAATCGTTTAAATAATTTAAATTAAATTTAAAATAATTTAAATAATTTAAATTAAATTGAAAATCGTTTAAATAATTTAAATTAAATTTAAAATAATTTAAATTACATTTAAAATCGTTTAAATAATTTAAATTAAATTTAAAATAATTTAAATAATTTAAGTTAAATTTTCTAACTTTTTTTTCTTTCATACAGTTTTTTAATTTCAAAAATTAATTTTAAAAGAATTTTCAAGTTTGACCATTTGCATACCTATGTGAATTAGTTAGCTATGAGACGTATTTCATTGGCTATTATCTGTTACATTTCAGCAATATGTATTATACACACAGAAACACGATTTATGAGCTTTTCAAACTATTCTCTGCATTCACCTATATTATGAGGTTCCCCAAATGCATTATAGGTATTTTGCCCCAATTAATGCCCCCGGTTACAACTTTCCAATGTCAGATTTCATATTTACAGGCGAATTGATTAAAAAATAATTTTAAAACATTTTTCTTTTTTGTAAAAGAATTTAAAAAAGAATATTTTATTTGTAAACGAATTTTAAAAAAATATTTCTTTTGTAAAAGAATTTTTAAAACATATTTTTTTAAGAACCATTTTAAGACCAACTTTAATTATTTTAAAAAAATATTTCTTTTGTAAAAGAATTTTTAAAACATATTTTTTTAAGAACCATTTTAAGACCAACTTTAATTATTTTTAAAAAATATTTCTTTTGTAAAAGAATTTTTAAAACATATTTTTTTAAGAACCATTTTAAAACCAACTTTAATTATTTTAAAAAAATATTTCTTTTGTAAAAGAATTTTTAAAACATATTTTTTTAAGAACAATTTTAAGACCAACTTTAATTATTTTTAAAACATATTTCTTTTGTGGAAGAATTGTTAAAAAATATTTTTTAATGAAAACAATTTAAACAGCAACTTTAATTATTTTTAAAAAATATTTTTTATTGAAAAACATTTTAAACACCAACTTTAATTATTATTAAAAAATATTTCTTTTGTAAAACAATTTTTAAAAAATAGTTCTTTTGTAAAAGAATGTTTAAAAAATATTTCTTTTGCATAAGAATTGTTAAAATTATTTCTTTTGTAGAAGAATTTTAAGAGCAACTTTAATTATTTTTAAAAAATAATTCTTTTGTAAAACAATTTTTAGATAATAGTTCTTTTATAGAAGTATGTTTAAAAAATACTTCTTTTGTAAAAGAATTGTTAAAAATTATTTCTTTTGTAAAAGAATTGTTAAAAAATATTTTTTATTGAAAAACAATTAAAGTTACTACTTTAATTATTTTTAAAACCTATTTCTTTTGTAAAAGAATTGTTAAAAAATATTTTTTATTGAAAAACAATTTAAACAGCAACTTTAATTTTCTTTCGTACTCATTGAGGAGTGAAAACAATACTTAAAACTTTACAAAAATTATTAATTATAACTTTCAAATTAATATTTTCTAAAGTTCGAAAAAAAAATTATTCTTCGAAAATAAAAAATAAAGTCCAGATTCACCTGCGCGAAAAATGTACATTCAAAGCGAACGGGATAAAACTTTATCTCTTATTCTGGTTTAGCAATTTTTCCAAAGTTTCTGTTTTCAACTACATCTTATCACTCTTATCAAAGCAATTGTATTAACATAAGCATTACTCGAGTCCCACTTGACTTCACTTTTTCCATATCTTTCTCTATCTTTTTATTATTCGCATCTATTTACATTTTTACATTGCTAGAATGCACAACAACAACAATAACAACAACAACAACACTCTCTTGCGTAAACAGTTACTTTAGAATCGAGAAAGAAAACATTTTCAAAAAAAAGAAAAAAAAATAGGCTAATTAACATTTTAGGATAATTAACATTTTTATAGTAAAAAAAGACAATTTTGTAGAGAAAATTTAAATCATTTTTAATATATTTTCTCGCTAATATAAATTATATATGCAAAATTATGACAATTATGTTAATTATGTTTATAATTTATAAAATATATAGAGGTGATAAAGTAAATTACGAACTATAATGTAAAAGCGTTAATAAAACTCATTATTATAAATCTGTGTGTGAGTGTGTTAATAAAAACACTTATGCTTCGAAAAGTTATTTAAATAATGGCAGATTAATCCAATAAAATACGATATTCATAAATGGAAAAGCTTTTATTATCAAACTTGATTGAGAAAACTAATGAGCGCGAGTCAATTAATGAATGTTTACCTCAATATTTGACTATCATAATTTTTTTCACATTTGAAAATAATTTTCTCACAAATAAAATTAAAAAATAAAGATAAAAATAAAAAAATAGATATTTATTCATTTTTTATTAGAAAATAAAGTAATTGTTACTTTATATTTATTTGCAATAAATAAATAAATAATAAATAAATATTAAATTAAAAATAATAAATAATAAATAAATATTAAATGAAAAATAATAAATTATAAATAAATGTTAAATTAATAATGAAATTTCATTCCTTCACGATTCAAAATTCGAATTCCGAGTAAATGAAAAATAATTCGCTACATTTTTTTTTAAAAAGCATGAAATATTTGAAAGAGTTCTTAAATTTTCCAGTTGAGTGCAAATAAAGTGCATTTCACACACATTTTTCATATATAAAACTAGACCATAAGTTTCGTATTTTCTTCATAAAAAGTAATTGAATTTATTCTTTCATAAAATTTTTGATATAGTGAAAAATATTTTGTTACTTAATGTTTAACTTGAGATATGAATTTTTCAATAATTTCAAGATTTAAACTTAAAAAAATTCAATTCTTAACTAATTATTATTATTTTTATTATTGTTATTATTACATTCTTATTATATTATTATTATTATTATTATTATTATTATTATTATTAATTAATCAATTATCCTTGTTTATTAATTTCAAAAATTTGAATAAAATTCTTCACAACAATTCAATTATTATCTTCATAAATAATAACATTCTTCGTGAGAGTTCAATATTATTTTTAAACAAAATTTCAATAAATTCTTTCAAAGAATTCAATTATTTTCAAAAAAATTTTTATAAAATTTCAAGAAAGAATTGAATTTAAAACAAATTTTTAATATTTTTCTAAAAAAATTCAAATATTTTCTAAAATTTTAATAAATTCTTCGAAACAATTTAATTATATTTATAAATGGAAAAATTCTTTGCATAAATTCAATTATTTTTAATGAAATTTTATTTTAAAAATACCATTTTTTTAATTTTTGGAAACAATTTCATTATTTTTAAACAAATTACACGAAATAATTCAATTTTTTCTTAATTCAGTATAAAAAATTTCCAATAGAATTCAATTATTTCCCAAAATTTCAATAAATTCTTTGAAACAATTCAATTACTTTCAGTACAATTTTAGTAAAATTTCATGAAAGAATTTAATTTTTAAACATATTTTTCGAAAAAATTCAAATGTTTTCTAAAATTTTAACAAATCTTTCGAAACAATTTAATTACTTTCGTTAATAGTAAAATTCAATTATTTTTAATACAATTTTAGTGAAATTTCATAAAGAAACCCATTTTTTTTTAATTTTTCGAAACAATTTAATTATTTTAAAAAAAATTTCACGAAATAATTCAATTTTATCATAATTCAGAATAAAAAATTTCCAATACAATTCAATTATTTTCCAAGATTTCAATAAATTCTTCGAAATAATTTAACTATATTTCTAAATAGTAAAATTCATTACAAAAATTCAATTATTTTGAAGAAAAAACAAATTTCACAAAAGAATTCAATTATTTTTTTTTAATTCACCATAAAATTTTTCAAAATAAGTCAATTATTTTCTAAAATTTCAATAAATAAAAACAACACATTCGAAACAATATAAATATATTTATAAATAATAAAATTTATTGCAAAAATTTAGTTATTTAATTAATTTATTATTTTAATATTTTGAAAAAACAAATTTCACGAAAGAATTCAATTTTTTCTTCATTCACTATAAAAATTTTTCAACAGAATTGAATTATTTTCTAAAATTTTAATAAAATTCTTAATAATTAAATTTCAAATTTCAAATTATTAACAAACGAAATTATTTTAGAAACTTGAAAGAACTTGTTCATAAAATTCAATTATTTTCGAAATTTTTAATTAAAATTAAAATATAATATGAACAATAATAATAATAATAATATTGAGATAATAATAATAATAATAATAATAATAATGATAACTAATTTTTTTAATTTTAATTCTGTTGCAGCAAAATGAAGCTTGATGTGGATAGAGACAAGGCTCTAGAATTATTCGGAAAATTCATTAGAACAAAAAATGTTAGCAGTTTGCAGGGCGAACAAAAAACTAGGACCGGACAAGTTTGTCCTCCAGAATCTAAGCAGAAACTACAGGTAAATATAATTCTTCTTTTTATATTTCAATTTTTTTTAAAATCGTAATTAAAACAAAAAAATCCGAATACCCGGATATTTCATTTTCTTCTATAGTGCGATCGTAAAATCTATTTTCAATCTTTAATAATTAAAGTCGTGAAAATATATTTCTTCTTCTTTCAATTATGAAAGCTCATCATGTTCCTTCTTTAATATAATGGAAGTAGAATTTTTTTCGTCAACATTATTATGACAATATTAATTTAAAATGCTATGATGATAATGATAGTGGCTAATAATAATTATGATAATAAAAATAGAAATAGGAACGAAATAAATGTAATAATAATAATAATAATAAAAATAGTTAGAAAAAAATAAAAATAGTAACGAAAATAATGATAAAAATAAAAATACTAATGATGATGATGATAATAATAATAAAAATATTAACATAATAATAATAAAAATATTAACAAAAAAAATAAAAATAGTAACGAAAATAATGATAAAAGTAAAAATACTAATAATAATGATGATAATAATAATAAAAACAATAATAATAATAATAAAAATATTAACAAAAAAAAATAAAAATAGTAACGAAAATAAGTCATAATAATAAAAAAAATGGTAATAATAATACCGATGACGACAATAATAGTAATAATTTAAAAAAAATAATTATTATAATTATAATTTAAAATGTCATCCTCGAAATTAAATAACATAATCGAAAAGCGGATTTACAATAGTTGCATTAGATATATCGGCTTTCCACGAAGCATTTGCAAATATTCTTCAACAAAATTCACACAACTGTGGTCAATTTCCGACGCATGCATCAGAATTTCCGTCTGATGTTGATTATAGAGAGAAAATTAATTACAAGGTCGCGTTTGAATGTATATGTCAATTTTGTGACAAGTTATAATTATCTCGTTACACTTCCCCATTCAGAATAAGATTTTATTATCATTAATGAAACAATACCCTCTAAATTTGAAATATAATCACTTTTCAACTAATCCAACTGCACTGTGATTCGTTTATCACTATAATTCACTTTGAGGCAAATTAAAAAAAAAAGAACACACACCCTACAACTAAAACTTTTTCCAATTATTTCCTAAATACATAATGAGAAAAGAATTTTTATATTCTACAATTTTTCCAATTATTTCCTCGATAAAAAACGAGAACGAATTTTTATATTCTAAAATTTTTCCAATTAGCTCCTCAATATTTAATGAGAAAGAATTTTTACATTCTAAAATTTTTCCAATTTCCAAATTAATAACAAAAA
The DNA here is from genome assembly GCA_032873175.1 of Leptopilina drosophilae. Lineage (NCBI taxonomy): Eukaryota > Metazoa > Arthropoda > Insecta > Hymenoptera > Figitidae > Leptopilina > Leptopilina drosophilae. The sequence goes on along the minus strand of CM065485.1, from coordinate 41,990,383 downwards.
AAAAAAAAAAAAAAAATCGCTAATTTCTATAAAGAAACAGTTCTCTATAAAGAGGAAATTGAATTTTCTGTAGATAAAGAGGATTCCATGTTTCTATGAATTAAAGAAAATTTATAATTTGAAACAATTTTTTTAATTAAAACAATTTTATAAATTAAAACAATTTCATAAGTTAAAAAATTTTATAAGTTAAAAAATTTTATAAGTTAAAAAATTTTATGAATTAAACAAATTTTTTAAATAAAGAGAAAATTTTAGAAATCAGAAGAAATGTTAATTTTTTAAATTAAAAAAATTTTATAAATTAAAACAATTTTATAAGTTAAAAGATTTTATGAATTAAACAAATTTTTTAAATAAAGAGAAAATTTTAGAAATCAGAAGAAATGTTAATTTTTTAAATTAAAAAAATTTTATAAATTAAAACAATTTTATAAGTTAAAAGATTTTATGAATTAAACAAATTTTTTAAATAAAGAGAAAATTTTAGAAATCAGAAGAAATGTTAATTTTTTAAATTAAAAAAATTTTATAAATTAAAACAATTTTATAAGTTAAAAAAATTGTATAAGTTAAAAAATTTTATGAATTAAACAAATTTTTTAAAGAAATATAAAATTTTAGAAACCAAAAGAAATGTTAATTTCTAAAAAATAAAATTTAATCTCTGCAAAGTAATTACGAAAAGAAGGTAATAAGAAACTTTTGAAGGACCCGAAGGAAAATGTGAAAAACAGATTCATTAAAGAGTTCATGGAATGCGTCTTTTTGTATTAACAACTAAAAAATTATACCGCAAGCATTATTTGATCAAAAAGAGAAAAGGAACTTAGTCGTTTGAAACAAACGAACAATTCTTGTTACGTTTCGTTTAGGAGTTTGAAACTAGTTCACAATCGGTTACCAGACGTGAAACAAAGTTTGCGCCAATAGCAGATCTTTTAGCGCCGCACTGACTATATATTCTTGATATATTCTAAACTTTATACCATTTGAGCAAAAAAAAAAAAAAAAAGAATTCTCATTTTACTTTTTTCTATACTCAAGCAAAAGAAAAAAAAATCATTTTTCTTTTCTTAAGAACGGAAAGGCCTCTTTTCTCTCACAGGCAATTGGTTTGAGAAAGGAAATTTTATCCGGTTTAAGAGAATGAGAGAAATCCATTTGAATAAAAGAAAATAAATTAAGTTTAAAGAATTCAAGATAAGTGAAGATCTCAACTGAATGAAAATGGAGCTTATCAATAGAAATTGTGTATATTTTCATTTTCCAATTCTCTCTCGATATATATATCGTGTGTTGTTAATTGAAATTGAAGACTAGGATATATACACGTTGGAGAAATATTGGAAAATAACACTAAACTTCTATATATGTTTAGCACAATTTGTTTCTCACTTTCGTTGAACATTTTAAACCTGCCAATGGGAATAGCGGCAATAAAGAAAATTTATTCTAAACGATGAAAAGCTAAAAAAAACAAGTAGAAGATAAAAAAACTAAGCACCACTTAACTCCATTTATTATTAATTAGAAACTTATTCCAAAACATCAATAACTTCATCTTTAAATGAATATTTAATAATTATTATTTTTTGATATAGAAATTAATTTTCAAACATTCAATTTTTTTTATATATTCTTCAAAGAATTAAATTATTTTCAAACATTCAATTTTTTTTTATTTATTCTTCAAAGAATTAAATTATTTTCAAAGAATTTTAATTTTTTTCATTATATTTTCAAAATAATTTAGCAAAATTCAATTATTTTCAATGTCTACTATTTCAAAAAAAAAAAAAAAAAATTGAATTCGTTTGTTAAAGTTAACAAACGAATTCAATTATTTAAAAAGAAATTTTAATAAAAATTCGTCTCATGAATTCCGTTATTTTCAAAAGTAATAAATTCTTTGCAAAAAATCCAATTATGTTAACAAATTTACAAAAAATTCTCGTCAATTTTCAATTACTTTAAATAATAAATAATACTAATAATAAATCATAATTTAAATTTACAATATAATAAAATTTTCCTCCAACATTTAAAAATTTGTACAGAAATTAAAAAAAAATTGTATAGTGTAAAAATTTTTATAGAATTCTTGGCAGAAGTTCAATTATTTTTAATATATGTACAATTTTTATCAAATTGCTCAAAAAATTAAATTATTAAAAAAAATTATTCCTAAAATTTTTATTAAAATTTGTCAAGAGAATTTAATTATTTAAAAATTTGTTAAAATTCTTCATGAAAAATTCCATTTTTGAAAAACATTTAACTATTTAATAAAATATTTATATTAAAAGTATGAACAATTCAAATTTTCAAAGATTTTAATTAAAAACCTTTTGAAAATTTGAATTATTTCTAAAAGTTTAAAGAATAATTGAATTCTCTTCACAAATTTTTCCATAAAATCTTTAAGAATAATTTCAGTTTTCAAGAAATTTGATGAAATGAATTTTATAAAATATAAATAATTTAAATTCTGCCAGGAATTTCATTGAAATTTCTCTAAATAATTGAATTTTGAAGAAAAATTGTTTTATTTATAAAGATAATTGAAGTTTTGACTAAAATTTTTGTAAATTAATAAAAATTTCTACGAAGAATTTTATTTAAAGTATTTTGAAAAAAATTGAATAGTTACAAAACAAAATTTTATCAAAATTTTTAAAAATAATTTAATTTTTTGAAGAATGAAGAAGAAAATAAATAAAATAATTGAATTTCAGAGAAGAATTTTACTATTTACTATTAATTGCAAAAAAGTTTTTAAAAATAATTAAATTTTACAAAGAATTCAATTCAAATTCTTGACAATAAATTTTGAAAAGACTCAAAATAATTTAATTTAATAAATAAATAAATAAATAAATAAATAAATAAATTATTTAATTTAAATTTAATTTTAATTAATTATAATTAATTTTCTCGAATAAAGTTGTTATTTATTGTCGATATAATTGAAGCCTTTTGAAGAATTATTTATGCAAATAATTTAATACTTGGGATGAATTTTATTAAAATCAAAAATATAGTTAATTTTTTTTTGTAAAAATTAAATTAAAATTGTATTTAAATTAATTTCTTTCAAACAATTTTATAAAAATTTTCAAAAATAATTGATTTTCTGAGAAGAGATTTTTTATTTATAGAAAAAAATAATGTCTTTCGACAAAATTTTTATTATTTATATAAAAATAATTTCTCTCGACAACATTTTTTTAAAAACATTCAAATAGAATTGAATTTCATTGAAATTTTTTTATTTTTGAAAATACTTGAGTTCTTCATAAGAATAAAAAAAAATTGTTTTAAATAATTCATTTTTTCGAAATATAAGAAATATTACGAATATTTTATTTTAAACAACTGAATTCTTCTGGAAATCTTTATTTGGGAAAATAATTGAATTTTTCGATTAATTAATTTAAAATAGTATTAAAAATAATTGAAATTCTTCGACGAGTTTTATTATTCATGAAAATAATTGAATTCTTGCCTAGAATTTTGTGAAATTTTTTTTTTTAATTGAATTTCTGCGAAAATATGATTATTTATGAAAATAATTAAATTTTGAATTTATTTTATCAATTTTATTTATAAAAAATATAATTATAAATTTCTTTTCAAAATTTTATCAGTTCAAAGGTTTATTTAAAATTGAAATTTTACAAAATATTTTCAATTTTGGAAAAAATTAAATTAAAAAAAATTGTCTAAAAAAATAATTATCTTAAATACAATTTTAATTCAATTTGTGAAAAATAATTTAACTATTTTTTTAGATTTTAATGAATTTCTTCCCAAGAATTCAATAATTTACATAAATAATTCATCAAAAGAATTCAATTGAGGAGCAAGTTTTCAAAATCTGATAAATCCAAATTTTGTCATTTCGAGAAATTTAAACAAATGACAATTCTCACATAACCATTAAAAATAATTTTAATGTAGAAAGAATGTAATAAATTATTTATTTTTCTATTTAAAAACCTTTGTTTGTCATTAAAATTTATTGTAATAAAGGAATTCAATAAAAAAGATTTGTTCATTTGAACGTTCAAAAATAAATAAATTTAAAAAAATTATCAAGGTTAGGCAAAAATATATTTTAAATTGAAAATTCTTTGGTAACAAATTTTTTTTCTTAAATTGAACAGTGATCAATCTATTTCTAAGGATTTTAAAATTCTAAATATGTGTTTATCTCAATTTTTTTGAAAAATGGATTTATCAACTTTTGAAAAATTGCTCCTCAATTATTATATCGATAAATAGCAATATTATTTCAGAAAATTTAATTATTTTGAGTCTTTTTAAAATTTATTGTCAAGAATTTGAATCGAATTCATTGTAAAATTCAATTATTATTAAAAACTTTTTTGTAAAACTTTTTTTCACTTAATTTTACTAACAATTGTAAATGCAACTATTTTAAAATTGAATTAATTTAAAAATATTTAGGTGAAATAAGATTTTGAAGAATTTTCCCGTTTTTCGATCAAAAAAATTCCCTGAAATTTCCAGGTTTTTTCAAATACTTATAAAATTTTCCGAAACTTCCAGGTTTTCCAGAAAAAAAAATATAAAAGTTTCTTTTCCCTTCAATCGAGAATGGTAAACAAAAAACCCAATCTAATAAATTCAGAATTCTAATTGGAATGTACAATAAGTAATTACTTCATTATAATGTGTATAGAGTTTAGCGCGATATTTATCCGTTTTGTATAGGGTACTTCCTAAAGATTAGAGAAGCTCCAGTTTCATTCTTTATTTAGCATCGTTCCAAGCACACCTGGGTTATCTTTTGCGATTACAACGTTCCTTCACATGTCTGCCTATCGTGTAACAATGCCCTATCACTGAACTAATAGCTATTGAGTGTTTAGTTATTCTTACAAGAGATCAATATAATGTGAAAAACATAAAACGCTTTTTTTTCCCATCCTTTCAGGTCAATTACGTCTATCATAATTAAAAAAAAAAAAAGTATAAATATAGTTCCACTGTTACTGTCTAGACGATTATAGCCTATAACTGCATTTTACATGAGTACTTATATTTCCCCTTTAAACCAAAATCAATAAATTCTTTACACCACCGTCAATTCTGAACATTGACAACAAGACTGAAATAAATTAATGCCTTACTAAACAACAACTTCCGAAAACTGTTAGGTGCTTAAGAAATAAAAATTGTTACACGGTTTTAGGTGCTTAAAAAATAAAAATTGTTACACGGTTTTAGGTGCTTAAGAAATAAAAAATGTTACACGGTTTTAAGTGATTTACAAATAAAAATTGTTAGACGGTTTAAGAACCTTAACAAACAAAAACTGTTACACGGTTTTAAGTGCTTAACAAATAAAAATTATTAGTCGGTTTTAGGTGCTTAAGAAATAAAAATTGTTAGACGGCTCAAAGTGCTTAGCAAATAAAAATTGTTAGAAAGTTTTAGGTGCTTAAGAAATAAAAATTGTTAGACGGTTTAAGGTGCTTAACAAATAAAAATTGTTACACGGTTTTAAGTGATTTACAAATAAAAATTGTTAGACGGTTTTAGGTGCTTAACAAATTATTTCCCAATGTTATTAATTATCTTCTTAAACGTTCGTTAATTTAGTGATCATAAAATTAATTCCAATGTTCTGTTCCTCTACTGTTTGTTTCCCTACTGTTTTTAAAAATCGAGGCCTCTTTAAAATACCGGCAATTTTTTTTCTATACTCCCATACAATTCTTTTCCTTCAAAAATCCACTTTTAATCTTTAACCCCTGGCTTCTCAAACTATATATGTATATTTTTTTTACGAATATTTCCATTTCCATGTTGAATTTTCATTCTGAAAACAGAGAATTTCAAATGAACCTTTGTCCTCTCAATAAACAGAATCTCTTATTGAAACTTGTACTTTAGCAATATTATAGTGAAGCCTGCATTAGTCTGCACCGAACTTTCCAAGGAACGTCGAAAAAGTTTTCAGAATTAAATTTTCAAACTAATATCCAATATTGATAGAAAGTATAATCTGAAACATTACTTCAATACGAAGATGCTGATATACTATTATAATAGTCGCAACGATTGAAAGAAAAAAATTACTCTTCTACTGAAAAATTTTTTAAAAACAAAAAATATTTGTTGTTCACAAATTCTTTTTTTAAAAATGATTATTTAAAAAAATTGATCGTACTATTTTCATTCGAAACATTTAGAAAAATTTTCATAAAGAAACATTTTTTTTTCTAAAATCGTTGATAATAAACGTTGTGAACTTAAAAGTTCAAAACTATACAATTCTAATATGTTCTCAACGTTCAAATTCGAGTTCAAATGCAAAAGAAATTTCATTCTACTTTAAATTCAACTTTTTATTTTAAAATATTAAGTCTCTGATTCTGAAATAAATTCAGACTTTATTCAGACTTCGTATATTCGATGATTAATTCAAACAAAAAAAAAAAATTTTATCAAAAAGAAGCTTTCAAACTAAAATAAAAAGAAGAGTAAAAAAGGACATTAATCGAAAAATTAAATTTGATGACAAAAAAAGACGCCTTATAGACACTTTACAAAACTGACAAAAAATTTCATTCTATGTTTTATTTCTGTAACTTTTTCCCAATATCCATTCTTCTATAAAAATTTTAATTTAATTTCTAATAGAAATAATTAGTTTCTGCATTAAAAAAATATTCACTTCTTTCTTATACCGCTAGAAAATCGAATTTCCGCAACGAATTTTAATATTCAGGAAAGAATTTAAATATTTATAAAAATAATTTAATTCTTGCGAAGAATTTTGTGACGATTTTTAAATAATTAATTTCTATCGACTAGTTTTAGGTAATTTTTAATTTAAAAAACCGCTGCCAAGTTATATATTTTTGTTATAATTTTGGTGATCATTTCATGAACACTTTGCTTCCTCATAAAGATGTTAATAATAAAAAAAAATAAATTTTTAAACAATTATTGCCCAATGGCTGAAATGATTTTTTCTCTTTATTAGATTAAAAAATCAACTTACACATTAAAAACATTTTTTTTAAGTTTCCATCAAAATTTCCGTTTTTTAAAATATGAAAAAATTGGATCTTTTTCCGATCAAAAAAATATTTAAAATTGGATGAATAAAATTTTTAAATTTTATTTCAAACATCTGCTGAGTGGCCGAAAGTGTCAAAAAATTATAAAAAATAAAATAAAATATCCTATTCTTTAAGATTGTCTAAGACTCAGTCCCTTCTTAAAGTCAGACGATTTTTCCGATGAAAAAAATGCCAAAAATTGGAAGAAACAAATTTTTCAAAATTTTTTCAAATGGCAGCTGAGTGGCTGATGGTGTCAAAAAATTTTAAAAAATGAAATAAAATGTTCTATTCTTTAAGATTGTCTAAGACTCAGTCCCTTCTTAAAGTCAGACGATTTTTCCGATGAAAAAAATGCCAAAAATTGGAAGAAACAAATTTTTCAAAATTTTTTCAAATGGCAGCTGAGTGGCTGATGGTGTCAAAAAATTTTAAAAATTGAAATAAAATGTTCTATTCTAAAAGATTGTCTAAGAATCAGTCTCTGCTTAAAGTCAGACGATTTTTCCGATGAAAAAAATGCCAAAAATTGGAAGAAACAAATTTTTCAAAATTTTTTCAAATGGCAGCTGAGTGGCTGATGGTGTCAAAAAATTATAAAAAATGAAATAAAATGTTCTATTCTTTAAGATTATCTAAGACTCAGTCCCTTCTTAAAGTCAGACGATTTTTTAATAAAAAAAATACCAAAAATTGGAAGAAACAAATTTTTCAAAATTTTTTCAAATGGCAGCTGAGTGGCTGATGGTGTCAAAAAATTATAAAAAATGAAATAAAATGTTCTATTCTTTAAGATTGTCTAAGACTCATTCCCTTCTTAAAGTCAGACGATTTTTTAATAAAAAAAATACCAAAAATTGGAAGAAACAAATTTTTCAAAATTTTTTCAAATGGCAGCTGAGTGGCTGATGGTGTCAAAAAATTATAAAAAATGAAATAAAATGTTCTATTCTTTAAGATTATCTAAGACTCAGTCCCTTCTTAAAGTCAGACGATTTTTTAATAAAAAAAATATTAAAAATTGGAAGAAACAAATTTTTCAAAATTTTTTCAAATGGCAGCTGAGTGGCTGATGGTGTCAAAAAATTATAAAAAATGAAATAAAATGTTCTATTCTTTAAGATTATCTAAGACTCAGTCCCTTCTTAAAGTCAGACGATTTTTTAATAAAAAAAATATTAAAAATTGGAAGAAACAAATTTTTCAAAATTTTTTCAAATGGCAGCTGAGTGGCTGATGGTGTCAAAAAATTATAAAAAATGAAATAAAATGTTCTATTCTTTAAGATTGTCTAAGACTCAGTCCCTTCTTAAAGTCAGACGATTTTTTGATGAAAAAAATATTAAAAATTGGAAGAAACAAATTTTTCAAAATTTTTTCAAATGGCAGCTGAGTGGCTGATGGTGTCAAAAAATTTTAAAAATTGAAATAAAATGTACTATTCTTTAAGATTGTCTAAGACTCAGTACCTACTTATAGTCAGACGATTTTTTGATGAAAAAAATATTAAAAATTGGAAAAACAAATTTTTCAAAATTTTTTTAAATGGCAGCTGAGTGGCTGATGGTGTCAAAAAATTATAAAAAATGAAATGAAATGTTCTATTCTTTAAGATTGTCTAAGACTCAGTTTCTTATTAAAGTCAGACGATTTTTTAATAAAAAAAATACCAAAAATTGGAAAAAACAAATTTTTCAAAATTTTTTCAAATGGCAGCTGAGTGGCTGATGGTGTCAAAAAATTATAAAAAATGAAATAAAATGTTCTATTCTTTAAGATTATCTAAGACTCAGTCCCTTCTTAAAGTCAGACGATTTTTTAATAAAAAAAATATTAAAAATTGGAAGAAACAAATTTTTCAAAATTTTTTCAAATGGCAGCTGAGTGGCTGATGGTGTCAAAAAATTATAAAAAATGAAATAAAATGTTCTATTCTTTAAGATTATCTAAGACTCAGTCCCTTCTTAAAGTCAGACGATTTTTTAATAAAAAAAATATTAAAAATTGGAAGAAACAAATTTTTCAAAATTTTTTCAAATGGCAGCTGAGTGGCTGATGGTGTCAAAAAATTTTAAAAAATGAAATAAAATGTTCTATTCTTTAAGATTGTCTAAGACTCAGTCCCTTCTTAAAGTCAGACGATTTTTTGATGAAAAAAATACCAAAAATTGGAAGAAACAAATTTTTCAAAATTTTTTCAAATGGCAGCTGAGTGGCTGATGGTGTCAAAAAATTTTAAAAATTGAAATAAAATGTTCTATTCTTAAAGATTGTCTAAGAATCAGTCTCTGCTTAAAGTCAGACGATTTTTCCGATGAAAAAAATGCCAAAAATTGGAAGAAACAAATTTTTCAAAATTTTTTCAAATGGCAGCTGAGTGGCTGATGGTGTCAAAAAATTATAAAAAATGAAATAAAATGTTCTATTCTTTAAGATTGTCTAAGACTCATTCCCTTCTTAAAGTCAGACGATTTTTTAATAAAAAAAATACCAAAAATTGGAAAAAACAAATTTTTCAAAATTTTTTCAAATGGCAGCTGAGTGGCTGATGGTGTCAAAAAATTATAAAAAATGAAATAAAATGTTCTATTCTTTAAGATTATCTAAGACTCAGTCCCTTCTTAAAGTCAGACGATTTTTTAATAAAAAAAATATTAAAAATTGGAAGAAACAAATTTTTCAAAATTTTTTCAAATGGCAGCTGAGTGGCTGATGGTGTCAAAAAATTATAAAAAATGAAATAAAATGTTCTATTCTTTAAGATTGTCTAAGACTCAGTCCCTTCTTAAAGTCAGACGATTTTTTGATGAAAAAAATACCAAAAATTGGAAGAAACAAATTTTTCAAAATTTTTTCAAATGGCAGCTGAGTGGCTGATGGTGTCAAAAAATTTTAAAAATTGAAATAAAATGTTCTATTCTTAAAGATTGTCTAAGAATCAGTCTCTGCTTAAAGTCAGACGATTTTTCCGATGAAAAAAATGCCTAAAATTGGAAGAAACAAATTTTTCAAAATTTTTTCAAATGGCAGCTGAGTGGCTGATGGTGTCAAAAAATTTATAAAATTGAAATAAAATTTTCTATTCTTTAAGAATGTCTCAGACTAAGTCCCTTCTAAAAGTCAGAAGATTTTTTGATGAAAAAAATACCAAAAATTGGAAGAAACAAATTTTTCAAAATTTTTTCAAATGGCAGCTGAGTGGCTGATGGTGTCAAAAAATTAAAAAAAAGGAAATAAAATGTTCTATTCTTTAAGATTGTCTAAGAATCAGTCTCTGCTTAAAGTCAGACGATTTTTCCGATGAAAAAAATGCCAAAAATTGGAAGAAACAAATTTTTCAAAATTTTTTCAAATGGCAGCTGAGTGGCTGATGGTGTCAAAAAATTATAAAAAATGAAATAAAATGTTCTATTCTTTAAGATTGTCTAAGACTCATTCCCTTCTTAAAGTCAGACGATTTTTTAATAAAAAAAATACCAAAAATTGGAAAAAACAAATTTTTCAAAATTTTTTCAAATGGCAGCTGAGTGGCTGATGGTGTCAAAAAATTATAAAAAATGAAATAAAATGTTCTATTCTTTAAGATTATCTAAGACTCAGTCCCTTCTTAAAGTCAGACGATTTTTTAATAAAAAAAATATTAAAAATTGGAAGAAACAAATTTTTCAAAATTTTTTCAAATGGCAGCTGAGTGGCTGATGGTGTCAAAAAATTATAAAAAATGAAATAAAATGTTCTATTCTTTAAGATTGTCTAAGACTCAGTCCCTTCTTAAAGTCAGACGATTTTTTAATAAAAAAAATATTAAAAATTGGAAGAAACAAATTTTTCAAAATTTTTTCAAATGGCAGCTGAGTGGCTGATGGTGTCAAAAAATTTTAAAAAATGAAATAAAATGTTCTATTCTTTAAGATTGTCTAAGACTCAGTCCCTTCTTAAAGTCAGACGATTTTTTGATGAAAAAAATACCAAAAATTGGAAGAAACAAATTTTTCAAAATTTTTTTCAAATGGCAGCTGAGTGGCTAATGGTGTCAAAAAATTTTAAAAATTGAAATAAAATTTTCTATTCTTAAATATTGTCTAAGAATCATTCTCTGCTTAAAGTCAGACGATTTTTCCGATGAAAAAAATGCCAAAAATTGGAAGAAACAAATTTTTCAAAATTTTTTCAAATGGCAGCTGAGTGGCTGATGGTGTCAAAAAATTATAAAAAATGAAATAAAATGTTCTATTCTTTAAGATTGTCTAAGACTCATTCCCTTCTTAAAGTCAGACGATTTTTTAATAAAAAAAATACCAAAAATTGGAAAAAACAAATTTTTCAAAATTTTTTCAAATGGCAGCTGAGTGGCTGATGGTGTCAAAAAATTATAAAAAATGAAATAAAATGTTCTATTCTTTAAGATTATCTAAGACTCAGTCCCTTCTTAAAGTCAGACGATTTTTTAATAAAAAAAATATTAAAAATTGGAAGAAACAAATTTTTCAAAATTTTTTCAAATGGCAGCTGAGTGGCTGATGGTGTCAAAAAATTATAAAAAACGAAAGAAAATGTTCTATTCTTTAAGACTGTCTCAGACTTAGTCCCTTCTTAAAGTTAGATGATTTTTCCGATGAAAAAAATACCAAAAATTGGAAGAAACAAATTTTTCAAAATTTTTTCAAATGGCAGCTGAGTGGCTGATGGTGTCAAAAAATTTTTAAAATTGAAATAAAATGTTCTATTCTTTAAGATTGTCTAAGGCTCAGTCCCTTCTTATAGTCAGACGATTTTTTGATGAAAAAAATATTAAAAATTGGAAGAAACAAATTTTTTTAAATTTTTTCAAATGGCAGCTGAGTCTCTGATAGTGTCAAAAAATTTTTAAAAATAAAAGAAAATGTTCTATTCTTCAAGATTGTTTAAGGCTTAGTCTTTTCTTGAAGTCAGACGATTATTTGATGAAAAAAATATTAAAAATTGGAAGAAACAAATTTTTCAAAATTTTTTCAAATGGCAGCTGAGTGGCTGATAGTGTCAACAAATTTTGAAATTTGAAATTAAATGTTCTATTCTTAAAGATTGTCTAAGAATCAGTCTCTGCTTAAAGTCAGACGATTTTTCCGATGAAAAAAATGCCAAAAATTGGAAGAAACAAATTTTTCAAAATTTTTTCAAATGGCAGCTGAGTGGCTGATGGTGTCAAAAAATTATAAAAAATGAAATAAAATGTTCTATTCTTTAAGATTGTCTAAGACTCATTCCCTTCTTAAAGTCAGACGATTTTTTAATAAAAAAAATACCAAAAATTGGAAAAAACAAATTTTTCAAAATTTTTTCAAATGGCAGCTGAGTGGCTGATGGTGTCAAAAAATTATAAAAAATGAAATAAAATGTTCTATTCTTTAAGATTATCTAAGACTCAGTCCCTTCTTAAAGTCAGACGATTTTTTAATAAAAAAAATATTAAAAATTGGAAGAAACAAATTTTTCAAAATTTTTTCAAATGGCAGCTGAGTGGCTGATGGTGTCAAAAAATTATAAAAAATGAAATAAAATGTTCTATTCTTTAAGATTGTCTAAGACTCAGTCCCTTCTTAAAGTCAGACGATTTTTTGATGAAAAAAATACCAAAAATTGGAAGAAACAAATTTTTCAAAATTTTTTCAAATGGCAGCTGAGTGGCTGATGGTGTCAAAAAATTATAAAAAATAAAATAAAATGTTCTATTCTTTAAGATTGTCTAAGACTCAGTCCCTGCCTAAAGGCAGACGATTTTTCCGATAAAAATAATACCAAAAATTGGGAGAAACAAATTTTTCAAAATTTTTTCAAATGGCAGCTGAGTGGCTGATGGTGTCAAAAAATTAAAAAAAAGGAAATAAAATGTTCTATTCTTTAAGATTGTCTAAGACTAAGTCCCTTCTTAAAGTCAGATGATTTTTCCGATGAAAAAAATACCAAAAATTGGAAGAAACAAATTTTTCAAAATTTTTTCAAATGGCAGCTGAGTGGCTGATGGTGTCAAAAAATTATAAAAAATGAAATAAAATGTTCTATTCTTTAAGATTATCTAAGACTCAGTCCCTTCTTAAAGTCAGACGATTTTTTAATAAAAAAAATATAAAAAATTGGAAGAAACAAATTTTTCAAAATTTTTTCAAATGGCAGCTGAGTGGCTGATGGTGTCAAAAAATTATAAAAAATGAAATAAAATGTTCTATTCTTTAAGATTGTCTAAGACTCAGTCCCTTCTTAAAGTCAGACGATTTTTTAATAAAAAAAATACCAAAAATTGGAAGAAACAAATTTTTCAAAATTTTTTCAAATGGCAGCTGAGTGGCTGATGGTGTCAAAAAATTATAAAAAATGAAATAAAATGTTCTATTCTTTAAGATTGTCTAAGACTCAGTCCCTTCTTAAAGTCAGACGATTTTTTAATAAAAAAAATACCAAAAATTGGAAGAAAAATATTTTTGAAATTTTTTCAAATGGCAGCTGAGTGGCTGATGGTGTCAAAAAATTATAAAAAATGAAATAAAATGTTCTATTCTTTAAGATTGTCTAAGACTCATTCCCTTCTTAAAGTCAGACGATTTTTTAATAAAAAAAATACCAAAAATTGGAAGAAACAAATTTTTCAAAATTTTTTCAAATGGCAGCTGAGTGGCTGATGGTGTCAAAAAATTATAAAAAATGAAATAAAATGTTCTATTCTTTAAGATTATCTAAGACTCAGTCCCTTCTTAAAGTCAGACGATTTTTTAATAAAAAAAATATTAAAAATTGGAAGAAACAAATTTTTCAAAATTTTTTCAAATGGCAGCTGAGTGGCTGATGGTGTCAAAAAATTATAAAAAATGAAATAAAATGTTCTATTCTTTAAGATTATCTAAGACTCAGTCCCTTCTTAAAGTCAGACGATTTTCTTATGAAAAAATATTAAAAATTGGAAGAAACAAATTTTTAATTTTTTTTCAAATGGCAGCTGAGTGGCTGATGGTGTCAAAAAATTATAAAAAATGAAATAAAATGTTCTATTCTTTAAGATTGTCTAAGACTCAGTCCCTTCTTAAAGTCAGACGATTTTTTGATGAAAAAAATACCAAAAATTGGAAGAAACAAATTTTTCAAAATTTTTTCAAATGGCAGCTGAGTGGCTGATGGTGTCAAAAAATTTTAAAAATTGAAATAAAATGTTCTATTCTTAAAGATTGTCTAAGAATCAGTCTCTGCTTAAAGTCAGACGATTTTTTCCGATGTAAAATATGCCAAAAATTGGAAGAAACAAATTTTTCAAAATTTTTTCAAATGGCAGCTGAGTGGCTGATGGTGTCAAAAAATTATAAAAAATGAAATAAAATGTTCTATTCTTTAAGATTGTCTAAGACTCATTCCCTTCTTAAAGTCAGACGATTTTTTAATAAAAAAAATACCAAAAATTGGAAAAAACAAATTTTTCAAAATTTTTTCAAATGGCAGCTGAGTGGCTGATGGTGTCAAAAAATTATAAAAAATGAAATAAAATGTTCTATTCTTTAAGATTATCTAAGACTCAGTCCCTTCTTAAAGTCAGACGATTTTTTAATAAAAAAAATATTAAAAATTGGAAGAAACAAATTTTTCAAAATTTTTTCAAATGGCAGCTGAGTGGCTGATGGTGTCAAAAAATTATAAAAAATGAAATAAAATGTTCTATTCTTTAAGATTGTCTAAGACTCAGTCCCTTCTTAAAGTCAGACGATTTTTTGATGAAAAAAATACCAAAAATTGGAAGAAACAAATTTTTCAAAATTTTTTCAAATGGCAGCTGAGTGGCTGATGGTGTCAAAAAATTTTAAAAATTGAAATAAAATGTTCTATTCTTAAAGATTGTCTAAGAATCAGTCTCTGCTTAAAGTCAGACGATTTTTCCGATGAAAAAAATGCCTAAAATTGGAAGAAACAAATTTTTCAAAATTTTTTCAAATGGCAGCTGAGTGGCTGATGGTGTCAAAAAATTTTAAAAAATGAAATAAAATGTTCTATTCTTTAAGATTGTCTAAGACTCAGTCCCTTCTTAAAGTCAGACGATTTTTTGATGAAAAAAATACCAAAAATTGGAAGAAACAAATTTTTCAAAATTTTTTCAAATGGCAGCTGAGTGGCTGATGGTGTCAAAAAATTATAAAAAATGAAATAAAATGTTCTATTCTTTAAGATTGTCTAAGACTCAGTTTCTTATTAAAGTCAGACGATTTTTCCGATGAAAAAAATACCAAAAATTGGAAGAAACAAATTTTTCAAAATTTTTTCAAATGGCAGCTGAGTGGCTGATGGTGTCAAAAAATTATAAAAAATGAAATAAAATGTTCTATTCTTTAAGATTGTCTAAGACTCATTCCCTTCTTAAAGTCAGACGATTTTTTAATAAAAAAAATACCAAAAATTGGAAAAAACAAATTTTTCAAAATTTTTTCAAATGGCAGCTGAGTGGCTGATGGTGTCAAAAAATTATAAAAAATGAAATAAAATGTTCTATTCTTTAAGATTGTCTAAGACTCAGTCCCTTCTTAAAGTCAGACGATTTTTTAATAAAAAAAATAGTAAAAATTAGAAGAAACAAATTTTTCAAAATTTTTTCAAATGGCAGCTGAGTGGCTGATGGTGTCAAAAAATTATAAAAAATGAAATAAAATGTTCTATTCTTTAAGATTGTCTAAGACTCAGTCCCTTCTTAAAGTCAGACGATTTTTTGATGAAAAAAATATTAAAAATTGGAAGAAACAAATTTTTCAAAATTTTTTCAAATGGCAGCTGAGTGGCTGATGGTGTCAAAAATTTTTAAAAATTAAAATAAAATGTTCTATTCTTTAAGATTATCTAAGGCTCTGTCCCTTCTTATAGTCAGATGATTTTTCCGATGAAAAAAATACCAAAAATTAGAAGAAACAAATTTTACAAAATTTTTTCAAATGGCAGCTGAGTGGCTGATAGTGTCAAAAAATCTTGAAAATTGAAATTAAATGTTCTATTCTTTAAGATTGTCTAAGACTCATTCCCTTCTTAAAGTCAGACGATTTTTTAATAAAAAAAATACCAAAAATTGGAAAAAACAAATTTTTCAAAATTTTTTCAAATGGCAGCTGAGTGGCTGATGGTGTCAAAAAATTATAAAAAATGAAATAAAATGTTCTATTCTTTAAGATTATCTAAGACTCAGTCCCTTCTTAAAGTCAGACGATTTTTTAATAAAAAAAATATTAAAAATTGGAAGAAACAAATTTTTCAAAATTTTTTCAAATGGCAGCTGAGTGGCTGATGGTGTCAAAAAATTATAAAAAATGAAATAAAATGTTCTATTCTTTAAGATTGTCTAAGACTCATTCCCTTCTTAAAGTCAGACGATTTTTTAATAAAAAAAATACCAAAAATTGGAAGAAACAAATTTTTCAAAATTTTTTCAAATGGCAGCTGAGTGGCTGATGGTGTCAAAAAATTATAAAAAATGAAATAAAATGTTCTATTCTTTAAGATTGTCTAAGACTCATTCCCTTCTTAAAGTCAGACGATTTTTTAATAAAAAAAATACCAAAAATTGGAAGAAACAAATTTTTCAAAATTTTTTCAAATGGCAGCTGAGTGGCTGATGGTGTCAAAAAATTATAAAAAATGAAATAAAATGTTCTATTCTTTAAGATTGTCTAAGACTCATTCCCTTCTTAAAGTCAGACGATTTTTTAATAAAAAAAATACCAAAATTGGAAGAAACAAATTTTTCAAAATTTTTTCAAATGGCAGCTGAGTGGCTGATGGTGTCAAAAAATTATAAAAAATGAAATAAAATGTTCCATTCTTTAAGACTGTCTAAGACTTAGTCCCTTCATAAAGTCAGACGATTTTTTGATGAAAAAAATATTAAAAATTGGAAAAAACAAATTTTTCAAAATTTTTTTAAATGGCAGCTGAGTGGCTGATGGTGTCAAAAAATTATAAAAAATGAAATGAAATGTTCTATTCTTTAAGATTGTCTAAGACTCAGTTTCTTATTAAAGTCAGACGATTTTTCCGATGAAAAAAATACCAAAATTGGAAGAAACAAATTTTTCAAAATTTTTTCAAATGGCAGCTGAGTGGCTGATGGTTTGAAAAAATTTAAAAAATTGAAATAACATGTTCTATTCTTTAAGATTGTCTAAGACTCAGTCCCTTCATAAAGTCAGACGATTTTTTGATGAAAAAAATATTAAAAATTGGAAAAAACAAATTTTTCAAAATTTTTTTAAATGGCAGCTGAGTGGCGGATGGTGTCAAAAAATTATAAAAAATGAAATAAAATGTTTTATTCTTTAAGACTGTCTAAGACTTAGTTCCTGCTTAAAGTCAGACGATTTTTTGATGAAAAAAATATTAAAAATTGGAAGAAACAAATTTTTCAAAATTTTTTTAAATGGCAGCTGAGTGGCTGATGGTGTCAAAAAATTATAAAAAATGAAATAAAATGTTCTATTCTTTAAGATTGTCTAAGACTCATTCCCTTCTTAAAGTCAGACGATTTTTTAATAAAAAAAATACCAAAAATTGGAAAAAACAAATTTTTCAAAATTTTTTCAAATGGCAGCTGAGTGGCTGATGGTGTCAAAAAATTATAAAAAATGAAATAAAATGTTCTATTCTTTAAGATTATCTAAGACTCAGTCCCTTCTTAAAGTCAGACGATTTTTTAATAAAAAAAATATTAAAAATTGGAAGAAACAAATTTTTCAAAATTTTTTCAAATGGCAGCTGAGTGGCTGATGGTGTCAAAAAATTATAAAAAATGAAATAAAATGTTCTATTCTTTAAGATTGTCTAAGACTCAGTCCCTTCTTAAAGTCAGACGATTTTTTGATGAAAAAAATACCAAAAATTGGAAGAAACAAATTTTTCAAAATTTTTTCAAATGGCAGCTGAGTGGCTGATGGTGTCAAAAAATTTTAAAAATTGAAATAAAATGTTCTATTCTTAAAGATTGTCTAAGAATCAGTCTCTGCTTAAAGTCAGACGATTTTTCCGATGAAAAAAATGCCTAAAATTGGAAGAAACAAATTTTTCAAAATTTTTTCAAATGGCAGCTGAGTGGCTGATGGTGTCAAAAAATTATAAAAAATGAAATAAAATGTTCTATTCTTTAAGATTGTCTAAGACTCAGTCCCTTCTTAAAGTCAGACGATTTTTTGATGAAAAAAATACCAAAAATTGGAAGAAACAAATTTTTCAAAATTTTTTCAAATGGCAGCTGAGTGGCTGATGGTGTCAAAAAATTATAAAAAATGAAATAAAATGTTCTATTCTTTAAGTTTTTCTTAGTCTCAGTCCCTTCATAAAGTCAGACGATTTTTTGATGAAAAAAATACCAAAAATTGGAAGAAACAAATTTTTCAAAATTTTTTCAAATGGCAGCTGAGTGGCTGATGGTGTCAAAAAATTATAAAAAATGAAATAAAATGTTCTATTCTTTAAGATTGTCTAAGACTCAGTCCCTTCTTAAAGTCAGACGATTTTTTGATGAAAAAAATACCAAAAATTGGAAGAAACAAATTTTTCAAAATTTTTTTAAATGGCAGCTGAGTGGCTGATGGTGTCAAAAAATTATAAAAAATGAAATGAAATGTTCTATTCTTTAAGATTGTCTAAGACTCAGTTTCTTATTAAAGTCAGACGATTTTTCCGATGAAAAAAATACCAAAATTGGAAGAAACAAATTTTTCAAAATTTTTTCAAATGGCAGCTGAGTGGCTGATGGTGTCAAAAAATTATAAAAAATGAAATAAAATGTTCTATTCTTTAAGATTGTCTAAGACTCAGTCCCTTCTTAAAGTCAGACGATTTTTTAATAAAAAAAATACCAAAAATTGGAAAAAACAAATTTTTCAAAATTTTTTCAAATGGCAGCTGAGTGGCTGATGGTGTCAAAAAATTATAAAAAATGAAATAAAATGTTCCATTCTTTAAGACTGTCTAAGACTTAGTCCCTTCATAAAGTCAGACGATTTTTTGATGAAAAAAATATTAAAAATTGGAAAAACAAATTTTTCAAAATTTTTTTAAATGGCAGCTGAGTGGCTGATGGTGTCAAAAAATTATAAAAAATGAAATAAAATGTTCTATTCTTTAAGATTGTCTAAGACTCAGTCCCTTCTTAAAGTCAGACGATTTTTTGATGAAAAAAATACCAAAAATTGGAAGAAACAAATTTTTCAAATTTTTTTCAAATGGCAGCTGAGTGGCAGATGGTGTCAAAAAATTATAAAAAATGAAATAAAATGTTCTATTCTTTAAGATTATCTAAGACTCAGTCCCTTCTTAAAGTCAGACGATTTTTTAATAAAAAAAATATTAAAAATTGGAAGAAACAAATTTTTCAAAATTTTTTCAAATGGCAGCTGAGTGGCTGATGGTGTCAAAAAATTATAAAAAATGAAATAAAATGTTCTATTCTTTAAGATTATCTAAGACTCAGTCCCTTCTTAAAGTCAGACGATTTTTTAATAAAAAAAATATTAAAAATTGGAAGAAACAAATTTTTCAAAATTTTTTCAAATGGCAGCTGAGTGGCTGATGGTGTCAAAAAATTTTAAAAAATGAAATAAAATGTTCTATTCTTTAAGATTGTCTAAGACTCAGTCCCTTCTTAAAGTCAGACGATTTTTTGATGAAAAAAATACCAAAAATTGGAAGAAACAAATTTTTCAAAATTTTTTCAAATGGCAGCTGAGTGGCTGATGGTGTCAAAAAATTTTAAAAATTGAAATAAAATGTTCTATTCTTTAAGATTGTCTAAGGCTCAGTCCCTTCTTAAAGTCAGACGATTTTTTGATGAAAAAAATACCAAAAATTGGAAGAAACAAATTTTTCAAAATTTTTTCAAATGGCAGCTGAGTGGCTGATGGTGTCAAAAAATTATAAAAAATGAAATAAAATGTTCTATTCTTTAAGATTGTCTAAGACTCATTCCCTTCTTAAAGTCAGACGATTTTTTAATAAAAAAAATACCAAAAATTGGAAAAAACAAATTTTTCAAAATTTTTTCAAATGGCAGCTGAGTGGCTGATGGTGTCAAAAAATTATAAAAAATGAAATAAAATGTTCTATTCTTTAAGATTATCTAAGACTCAGTCCCTTCTTAAAGTCAGACGATTTTTTAATAAAAAAAATATTAAAAATTGGAAGAAACAAATTTTTCAAAATTTTTTCAAATGGCAGCTGAGTGGCTGATGGTGTCAAAAAATTATAAAAAATGAAATAAAATGTTCTATTCTTTAAGATTGTCTAAGACTCATTCCCTTCTTAAAGTCAGACGATTTTTTAATAAAAAAAATACCAAAAATTGGAAGAAACAAATTTTTCAAAATTTTTTCAAATGGCTGCTGAGTGGCTGATGGTGTCAAAAAATTATAAAAAATGAAATAAAATGTTCTATTCTTTAAGATTGTCTAAGACTCATTCCCTTCTTAAAGTCAGACGATTTTTTAATAAAAAAAATACCAAAAATTGGAAGAAACAAATTTTTCAAAATTTTTTCAAATGGCAGCTGAGTGGCTGATGGTGTCAAAAAATTATAAAAAATGAAATAAAATGTTCTATTCTTTAAGATTGTCTAATACTCATTCCCTTCTTAAAGTCAGACGATTTTTTAATAAAAAAAATACCAAAAATTGGAAGAAACAAATTTTTCAAAATTTTTTCAAATGGCAGCTGAGTGGCTGATGGTGTCAAAAAATTATAAAAAATGAAATAAAATGTTCTATTCTTTAAGATTATCTAAGACTCAGTCCCTTCTTAAAGTCAGACGATTTTTTAATAAAAAAAATATTAAAAATTGGAAGAAACAAATTTTTCAAAATTTTTTCAAATGGCAGCTGAGTGGCTGATGGTGTCAAAAAATTATAAAAAATGAAATAAAATGTTCTATTCTTTAAGATTATCTAAGACTCAGTCCCTTCTTAAAGTCAGACGATTTTTTGATGAAAAAAATATTAAAAATTGGAAGAAACAAATTTTTCAAAATTTTTTCAAATGGCAGCTGAGTGGCTGATGGTGTCAAAAAATTATAAAAAATGAAATAAAATGTTCTATTCTTTAAGATTGTCTAAGACTCAGTCCCTTCTTAAAGTCAGACGATTTTTTGATGAAAAAAATATTAAAAATTGGAAGAAACAAATTTTTCAAAATTTTTTCAAATGGCAGCTGAGTGGCTGATGGTTTGAAAAAATTTAAAAAATTGAAATAACATGTTCTATTCTTTAAGATTGTCTAAGACTCAGTCCCTTCTTAAAGTCAGACGATTTTTCCGATGAAAAAAATGCCAAAAATTGGAAGAAACAAATTTTTCAAAATTTTTTCAAATGGCAGCTGAGTGGCTGATGGTGTCAAAAAATTATAAAAAATGAAATAAAATGTTCTATTCTTTAAGATTGTCTAAGACTCATTCCCTTCTTAAAGTCAGACGATTTTTTAATAAAAAAAATACCAAAAATTGGAAAAAACAAATTTTTCAAAATTTTTTCAAATGGCAGCTGAGTGGCTGATGGTGTCAAAAAATTATAAAAAATTGAAATAACATTTTCTATTCTTTAAGATTGTCTAAGACTCAGTCCCTTCATAAAGTCAGACGATTTTTTGATGAAAAAAATATTAAAAATTGGAAAAAACAAATTTTTCAAAATTTTTTTAAATGGCAGCTGAGTGGCGGATGGTGTCAAAAAATTATAAAAAATGAAATAAAATGTTCTATTCTTTAAGATTGTCTAAGACTTAGTGCCAGCTTAAAGTCAGACGATTTTTTGATGAAAAAAATACCAAAATTGGAAGAAACAAATTTTTCAAAATTTTTTCAAATGGCAGCTGAGTGGCTGATGGTTTGAAAAAATTTAAAAAATTGAAATAACATGTTCTATTCTTTAAGATTGTCTAAGACTCAGTTTCTTATTAAAGTCAGACGATTTTTCCGATGAAAAAAATACCAAAATTGGAAGAAACAAATTTTTCAAAATTTTTTCAAATGGCAGCTGAGTGGCTGATGGTGTCAAAAAATTATAAAAAATGAAATAAAATGTTCCATTCTTTAAGACTGTCTAAGACTTAGTCCCTTCATAAAGTCAGACGATTTTTTGATGAAAAAAATATTAAAAATTGGAAAAAACAAATTTTTCAAAATTTTTTTAAATGGCAGCTGAGTGGCTGATGGTGTCAAAAAATTATAAAAAATGAAATAAAATGTTCTATTCTTTAAGATTGTCTAAGACTCAGTCCCTTCTTAAAGTCAGACGATTTTTTGATGAAAAAAATATTAAAAATTGGAAGAAACAAATTTTTCAAAATTTTTTCAAATGGCAGCTGAGTGGCTGATGGTGTCAAAAAATTATAAAAAATGAAATAAAATGTTCTATTCTTTAAGATTATCTAAGACTCAGTCCCTTCTTAAAGTCAGACGATTTTTTAATAAAAAAAATATAAAAAATTGGAAGAAACAAATTTTTCAAAATTTTTTCAAATGGCAGCTGAGTGGCTGATGGTGTCAAAAAATTATAAAAAATGAAATAAAATGTTCTATTCTTTAAGATTATCTAAGACTCAGTCCCTTCTTAAAGTCAGACGATTTTTTAATAAAAAAAATATTAAAAATTGGAAGAAACAAATTTTTCAAAATTTTTTCAAATGGCAGCTGAGTGGCTGATGGTGTCAAAAAATTATAAAAAATGAAATAAAATGTTCTATTCTTTAAGATTGTCTAAGACTCAGTCCCTTCTTAAAGTCAGACGATTTTTTGATGAAAAAAATACCAAAAATTGGAAGAAACAAATTTTTCAAAATTTTTTCAAATGGCAGCTGAGTGGCTGATGGTGTCAAAAAATTTTAAAAAATTGAAATAAAATGTTCTATTCTTTAAAGATTGTCTAAGACTCAGTTTCTTATTAAAGTCAGACGATTTTTCCGATGAAAAAAATACCAAAATTGGAAGAAACAAATTTTTCAAAATTTTTTCAAATGGCAGCTGAGTGGCTGATGGTGTCAAAAAATTATAAAAAATGAAATAAAATGTTCTATTCTTTAAGATTGTCTAAGACTCAGTCCCTTCTTAAAGTCAGACGATTTTTTAATAAAAAAAATACCAAAAATTGGAAAAAACAAATTTTTCAAAATTTTTTCAAATGGCAGCTGAGTGGCTGATGGTGTCAAAAAATTATAAAAAATGAAATAAAATGTTCTATTCTTTAAGATTATCTAAGACTCAGTCCCTTCTTAAAGTCAGACGATTTTTTAATAAAAAAAATATTAAAAATTGGAAGAAACAAATTTTTCAAAATTTTTTCAAATGGCAGCTGAGTGGCTGATGGTGTCAAAAAATTATAAAAAATGAAATAAAATGTTCTATTCTTTAAGATTGTCTAAGACTCATTCCCTTCTTAAAGTCAGACGATTTTTTAATAAAAAAAATACCAAAAATTGGAAGAAACAAATTTTTCAAAATTTTTTCAAATGGCAGCTGAGTGGCTGATGGTGTCAAAAAATTATAAAAAATGAAATAAAATGTTCTATTCTTTAAGATTGTCTAAGACTCAGTCCCTTCTTAAAGTCAGACGATTTTTTAATAAAAAAAATACCAAAAATTGGAAGAAACAAATTTTTCAAAATTTTTTCAAATGGCAGCTGAGTGGCTGATGGTGTCAAAAAATTATAAAAAATGAAATAAAATGTTCTATTCTTTAAGATTGTCTAAGACTCAGTCCCTTCTTAAAGTCAGACGATTTTTTAATAAAAAAAATACCAAAAATTGGAAGAAACAAATTTTTCAAAATTTTTTCAAATGGCAGCTGAGTGGCTGATGGTGTCAAAAAATTATAAAAAATGAAATAAAATGTTCTATTCTTTAAGATTATCTAAGACTCAGTCCCTTCTTAAAGTCAGACGATTTTTTAATAAAAAAAATATTAAAAATTGGAAGAAACAAATTTTTCAAAATTTTTTCAAATGGCAGCTGAGTGGCTGATGGTGTCAAAAAATTATAAAAAATGAAATAAAATGTTCTATTCTTTAAGATTGTCTAAGAATCAGTCTCTGCTTAAAGTCAGACGATTTTTCCGATGAAAAAAATGCCTAAAATTGGAAGAAACAAATTTTTCAAAATTTTTTCAAATGGCAGCTGAGTGGCTGATGGTTTGAAAAAATTTAAAAAATTGAAATAAAATGTTCTATTCTTTAAGATTGTCTAAGACTCAGTCCCTTCATAAAGTCAGACGATTTTTTGATGAAAAAAATACCAAAAATTGGAAGAAACAAATTTTTCAAAATTTTTTCAAATGGCAGCTGAGTGGCTGATGGTGTCAAAAAATTATAAAAAGTGAAATAAAATGTTCTATTCTTTAAGATTGTCTAAGACTCAGTCCCTTCTTAAAGTCAGACGATTTTTCCGATGAAAAAAATGCCAAAAATTGGAAGAAACAAATTTTTCAAAATTTTTTCAAATGGCAGCTGAGTGGCTGATGGTGTCAAAAAATTATAAAAAATGAAATAAAATGTTCTATTCTTTAAGATTGTCTAAGACTCAGTCCCTTCTTAAAGTCAGACGATTTTTTAATAAAAAAAATACCAAAAATTGGAAAAAACAAATTTTTCAAAATTTTTTCAAATGGCAGCTGAGTGGCTGATGGTGTCAAAAAATTATAAAAAATGAAATAAAATGTTCTATTCTTTAAGATTATCTAAGACTCAGTCCCTTCTTAAAGTCAGACGATTTTTTAATAAAAAAAATATAAAAAATTGGAAGAAACAAATTTTTCAAAATTTTTTCAAATGGCAGCTGAGTGGCTGATGGTGTCAAAAAATTATAAAAAATGAAATAAAATGTTCTATTCTTTAAGATTGTCTAAGACTCAGTCCCTTCTTAAAGTCAGACGATTTTTTGATGAAAAAAATACCAAAAATTGGAAGAAACAAATTTTTCAAAATTTTTTCAAATGGCAGCTGAGTGGCTGATGGTGTCAAAAAATTATAAAAAATGAAATAAAATGTTCTATTCTTTAAGATTGTCTAATACTCATTCCCTTCTTAAAGTCAGACGATTTTTTAATAAAAAAAATACCAAAAATTGGAAGAAACAAATTTTTCAAAATTTTTTCAAATGGCAGCTGAGTGGCTGATGGTGTCAAAAAATTATAAAAAATGAAATAAAATGTTCTATTCTTTAAGATTGTCTAAGACTCAGTCCCTTCTTAAAGTCAGACGATTTTTTAATAAAAAAAATAGTAAAAATTAGAAGAAACAAATTTTTCAAAATTTTTTCAAATGGCAGCTGAGTGGCTGATGGTGTCAAAAAATTATAAAAAATGAAATAAAATGTTCTATTCTTTAAGATTATCTAAGACTCAGTCCCTTCTTAAAGTCAGACGATTTTTTAATAAAAAAAATATTAAAAATTGGAAGAAACAAATTTTTCAAAATTTTTTCAAATGGCAGCTGAGTGGCTGATGGTGTCAAAAAATTATAAAAAATGAAATAAAATGTTCTATTCTTTAAGATTATCTAAGACTCAGTCCCTTCTTAAAGTCAGACGATTTTTTAATAAAAAAAATATTAAAAATTGGAAGAAACAAATTTTTCAAAATTTTTTCAAATGGCAGCTGAGTGGCTGATGGTGTCAAAAAATTATAAAAAATGAAATAAAATGTTCTATTCTTTAAGATTGTCTAAGACTCAGTCCCTTCTTAAAGTCAGACGATTTTTTGATGAAAAAAATACCAAAAATTGGAAGAAACAAATTTTTCAAAATTTTTTCAAATGGCAGCTGAGTGGCTGATGGTGTCAAAAAATTTTAAAAATTGAAATAAAATGTTCTATTCTTAAAGATTGTCTAAGAATCAGTCTCTGCTTAAAGTCAGACGATTTTTCCGCTAAAAAAAATACCAAAAATTGGAAGAAACAAATTCTTCAAAATTTTTTCAAATGGCAGCTGAGTGGCTGATGGTGTCAAAAAATTATAAAAAATGAAATAAAATGTTCTATTCTTTAAGATTGTCCAAGACTCATTCTTTTCTTAAAATCAGACGATTTATCCAATGAAAAAAATACCAAAAATTGGAAAAAACAAATTTTTCAAAATTTTTTCAAATGGCAGCTGAGTGGCTGATGGTGTCAAAAAATTATAAAAAATGAAATAAAATGTTCTATTCTTTAAGATTGTCTAAGACTCAGTCCCTTCTTAAAGTCAGACGATTTTTTGATGAAAAAAATATTAAAAATTGGAAGAAACAAATTTTTCAAAATTTTTTCAAATGGCAGCTGAGTGGCTGATGGTGTCAAAAAATTATAAAAAATGAAATAAAATGTTCTATTCTTTAAGATTGTCTAAGACTCAGTCCCTTCTTAAAGTCAGACGATTTTTTGATGAAAAAAATACCAAAAATTGGAAGAAACAAATTTTTCAAAATTTTTTCAAATGGCAGCTGAGTGGCTGATGGTGTCAAAAAATTTTAAAAATTGAAATAAAATGTTCTATTCTTAAAGATTGTCTAAGAATCAGTCTCTGCTTAAAGTCAGACGATTTTTCCGATGAAAAAAATGCCTAAAATTGGAAGAAACAAATTTTTCAAAATTTTTTCAAATGGCAGCTGAGTGGCTGATGGTGTCAAAAAATTATAAAAAATGAAATAAAATGTTCTATTCTTTAAGATCGTCTAAGACTCATTCCCTTCTTAAAGTCAGATGATTTTTCCGCTAAAAAAAATACCAAAAATTGGAAGAAACAAATTTTTCAAAATTTTTTCAAATGGCAGCTGAGTGGCTGATGGTGTCAAAAAATTATAAAAAATGAAATAAAATGTTCTATTCTTTAAGATTGTCTAAGACTCAGTCCCTTCTTAAAGTCAGACGATTTTTTAATAAAAAAAATATTAAAAATTGGAAGAAACAAATTTTTCAAAATTTTTTTAAATGGCAGCTGAGTGGCTGATGGTGTCAAAAAATTATAAAAAATGAAATGAAATGTTCTATTCTTTAAGATTGTCTAAGACTCAGTCCCTTCTTAAAGTCAGACGATTTATCCGATGAAAAAAATATTAAAAATTGGAAAAAACAAATTTTTCAAAATTTTTTTAAATGGCAGCTGAGTGGCTGATGGTGTCAAAAAATTATAAAAAATGAAATGAAATGTTCTATTCTTTAAGATTGTCTAAGACTCAGTTTCTTATTAAAGTCAGACGATTTTTCCGATGAAAAAAATACCAAAATTGGAAGAAACAAATTTTTCAAAATTTTTTCAAATGGCAGCTGAGTGGCTGATGGTTTGAAAAAATTTAAAAAATTGAAATAACATGTTCTATTCTTTAAGATTGTCTAAGACTCAGTTTCTTATTAAAGACAGACGATTTTTCCGATGAAAAAAATACCAAAATTGGAAAAAACAAATTTTTCAAAATTTTTTTAAATGGCAGCTGAGTGGCGGATGGTGTCAAAAAATTATAAAAAATGAAATAAAATGTTTTATTCTTTAAGACTGTCTAAGACTTAGTTCCTGCTTAAAGTCAGACGATTTTTTGATGAAAAAAATATTAAAAATTGGAAAAACAAATTTTTCAAAATTTTTTTAAATGGCAGCTGAGTGGCTGATGGTGTCAAAAAATTATAAAAAATGAAATAAAATGTTCTATTCTTTAAGATTGTCTAAGACTCAGTCCCTTCTTAAAGTCAGACGATTTTTTGATGAAAAAAATACCAAAAATTGGAAGAAACAAATTTTTCAAAATTTTTTCAAATGGCAGCTGAGTGGCTGATGGTGTCAAAAAATTATAAAAAATGAAATAAAATGTTCTATTCTTTAAGATTGTCTAAGACTCAGTTTCTTATTAAAGTCAGACGATTTTTCCGATGAAAAAAATACCAAAATTGGAAGAAACAAATTTTTCAAAATTTTTTCAAATGGCAGCTGAGTGGCTGATGGTGTCAAAAAATTATAAAAAATGAAATAAAATGTTCTATTCTTTAAGATTGTCTAAGACTCAGTCCCTTCTTAAAGTCAGACGATTTTTTGATGAAAAAAATACCAAAAATTGGAAGAAACAAATTTTTCAAAATTTTTTCAAATGGCAGCTGAGTGGCTGATGGTGTCAAAAAATTTTAAAAATTGAAATAAAATGTTCTATTCTTAAAGATTGTCTAAGAATCAGTCTCTGCTTAAAGTCAGACGATTTTTCCGATGAAAAAAATGCCAAAAATTGGAAGAAACAAATTTTTCAAAATTTTTTCAAATGGCAGCTGAGTGGCTGATGGTGTCAAAAAATTATAAAAAATGAAATAAAATGTTCTATTCTTTAAGATTGTCTAAGACTCATTCCCTTTTAACTGTCCGTGTCACATATGAATAACTTCTTTATTTTTAATCGAATTAGCTTCAAAAATAGGTCAATTGAAGCGTTTTTAATGCTCTACAAGATGATAATGATAGTTTTAATGTTATTTCTACATTTTTTAACAAAATTTTTAAAAAAGTCTTATTTTCCAAAATTTTCGATTTTTAAAAGTTTAATATCTCTGGTGAATATGGACGAAAAATGTTCATTGAGGGCTTAAAAGATGCGTCTCAAAGAACTCTACAAAATTACAGAAAAACATTCATAGGATTATAATCACAAGTATAATTACAAATTACAATAACTATTTTTACCCCAATAGTATGTAGACAAAGAAATATTTTTTACCCTAATTAGAGATTTCCTTTTAATTAATAAAGAGAGAGAGAGAATCGGGATTTAATATCAGCAATGAATTTTCTTTGGTTTTGCAGAAGTGCCTGACAACACTGGACCTGACATCCCTTGGAGTGGGATCTTGTGTAGGAACAGGAATGTATTTGGTCGCGGGAATGGTAGCACGTACTGTGGCTGGGCCCGGGGTTGTGATTTCGTTTGTCATTGCGGCGGTGGCCTCAATTTTTTCCGGTATTTTCATCACTTAAATTACATTAAAATTGATTTTTTTTTCATTCAACATATACATTTGTTCCCCTTTTATAATTGGTTAACTGTAGAATTATCTAATTTCAATTGCAAACTCGATTGAATTTGCCCCTTATACATAGCTACAGAATCTCTAATTTGTCTTTAATTCGTAAAATTTTAAAAATTTACATACGATTTTTGTATCGTAAAATATAAAAAATTTACAATTCTCCCTATTAGCATGTACGACATAAGAACAAAAGTTGAGAAAATATAAAAAACTTATAATATTTTTAAATATGCTGCCGCATTTTAAATATGCTACAGAAAAGAAGTGAATATAAAGTCAAGAGAGAGGATAAATAGAAAATAAGTGAGGGTTTTTGTATTAAAAATTAAAATGAACAATTTCGAAAAAGTAATTATTGATTAGTGTTTGTATGGCAATAAAATGTTTTGTGTGTGAGTTGGAAAATTTATAATTCACCTCATTTCCTGATAGTAAAGGATATATTTTTTCTTTTTTTTCTAGTTCAATTATTTAAGATGATCCCGTTAGCGATAAAACTTAAATGTTTGGAAGAGATTTTAGAATAAGACACATATTCCCTGGGGGTTTTGAGATTTTGCTATACGCTCGCGTAACTGTGTAGAATAAATTCCCTTTCGTACGTTTTCAAAAAAAAGGGTTCGGAAGTGAAATCTTTTCTTTTACTCTGTGGAAGTTAATTTTTTTTTGTCATTTTCAATGCTGTATTTCTTGTATGTTTTAAAAAAATGTTCAATTTAGAATACAATTGGTCTTATGGAAGGTTTTTTTATTTTATTTAATCGTAAGTTTAAAATTTAAATAATTGTTAGTTTAAATGTTAAATAATTGTTACTTGAATATTTAAATAATTGTTACTTAAATATTTCAATTCTTCCTTAAATATTTAAATTGTTACTTAAATATTTAGATTGTTACTCAAATATTTAAACAATTGTAACTTAAATATTTAAACAATTGTTACTTGAATATTTAAACAATTGTAACTTAAATATTTAAATTGTTAATTAAATATTTAAATAATTCCTATTTAAATATTTCAATAATTGTTACTTAAAGATTATATTTTTACTTAAATATTTAAACAATTGTTTTTTTTAATCAACACCATTGTTATTGCTTCAAAACAAAAACTATATTTTTTGTCCCAAGCACTATTAATCATAACAGCCAGTTTTGAATGGAGTGATAATTTACGACTACTTTTAAAAAAAATGTTAATCCATCCTGCAACAATTTAACCACAATTTTTCAAGCAACCGTGAAGAAAGTTTCGAGAAATTATGACATGGCTATAATTTTTAAAACTTCCTTAATATCGCGCACCAAAAACACAACATTTTTCTTCTTTACTTAAAAAAAAAACTTTTTATTTATTTTTTTTTGTAATTAACTAACAAATCTTTCTTTTACAACAAAAGATTATCAGGGTTGCCACAAAAATTACATTACATTTTTCCCGGACCCTAAAAAATATTCTGATTAACTCTAAAAATTATCAAAAACTAAAAACAATTTTTTATTACATTTTTTTACAAACTTCAATAATTAAAAAATTATTCGAAAACATCAACAATGTCTTTTTTAAAAAAAATTGTATTTTATTTTTTTTTAAATTATACAAAAGTAAATAATTTATTGAATAATTGAATGTTTCTTAAAATTGAATTCTGATAAAGAATTTCATCAAGTCTGCGATGAGTTTTATTATTTATAAAAATAATTAAATTGACAAGAAGTTTATAAAAAATTTGTTAATAACTGAATTGCTGTAAAATTTTTATTATTTATGAAAATAATTAAATGTTTCAGTCGAATAATATAGAAAATTATTTTAAGAAATGAAATTTTTTTGGAAAATTTCATTAAAATAGTAGATAAATATTGAAATTCATTGAACAAAAAAAATTTTTTTTTTAATATTTAGAATTTTTTATAGATTTTTATTAAAATTTGTGAAAATAATTGAAATTTTGCCAATTTTAACATTTTTTTGAAAATAATTGAATTTTTACAAAGAAATTTATTATTTGTGAAAATAATTTTTTTAGTTTTGAAAATTATTGAGTTATTGCGAAAAAGTTTATCAAAATAAACATTTGAAAATAATTGAATTCTTGTGAAATTTTTATTATTTATGAAAATAATTAAATGTTTCAGTAGAAGTATATCGAACATTATTTTAAGTAATTAAATTGTTCTAGAAAATTTCATTAAAATAGTGGATAAGTATTAACAATTTATTAAATAGAGAAATTTTTTTAAAAATAATTGAAATTTTTGGCAGATTTTTATTAAAATTTGTGAAAATAATTGATTTTGGAAAAAAAATTTATTATTTAAAAAGATAATTGAAATTTTGACGAAAATTTAAAAAATTTATGGAAATAATTGAATTTTTAAAAGAATTTTATTACTTTTGAAAATAATTGAAATTTTACTAAGAATTTTGTTTAAATTTTTCAAAACAATTAGTTTTTGAAAATGAATTTTTATTAATTATATAAACATAATTAAAATTTCAACGATAATTTAAAGAATCTTGGAAAATAATTGAATTTCGACAAAGAAATTAATTATCTTTGATAAAAATTGAATTACTACCAAAAAATTTATTGTTTTTGATAAAAATTGAATTACTACCAAGAATTTTATTATTTTTGAAAGTAAAAAAATTTTTACCAAGATTTCATTTACTTATAAAATATGAATTTTTGAAAATTATATTATCGAAATTTTCAAAACTAATTCAATTTGTTCAATGAATTTGATTATTTTTTAAAGTAACAAAATTTTTACCAAGGCTTCCAAGATTTCAAAGAATTTGATTATTTTTGAAAAAAATAGAACCGTAATGTAAATTTAAAATTCTACAAAGATAATTTAATTTTTTGCATTATTTTTTAAAAATAAAAATCCATCTATTCCCTGACCTGTGACAACTCTGATTAATATTTACCTCGCATTTAGTGCATAAATCTAAATTGCAAATTTGTTCATAATTACAGAATAATTTTCAAAAAATATAAATTATAAAGTTATAACAACAATGAAAAAAAAAACAATTTTTTTAATATCAAATGAATAAGAATTTTTTGCAAATAAATAAAAACCTTCTTTTGCTAAATATTACAGATTTTAGTGACCCTAATACTGCGCTCCTATTACGGAGGAAAAAATTGAAAATTCCTGCTCGTTAAATTAAAAAAAAATCAATTTCAAACCGTTATAAAAGATTTTAATTATGATCATCATTAGGTAACGATGAACGTTCATATTAATCACTCATAAATGACAAACCTTCCACAATTTCGTGTAAATGTAAACTATCCATCGCACCTCTATAATCGCTTATCGTTCCTGTAATGGGATGTCACAGCTTGATTCGATGGCTAACGTTATTTGCTATTTGTTTCTAATATTGATTTCATGTATAAAACCATTTTCATACTGGGAATAATTAGCTACTATTCTATTTTTATCCTTTTTTTACACTTTCGAGACAAAATTATTTCATTAAAACGATTTCTTTGTTAATTAAATAAATAAATTTTATTTACAACTTTGTTTTATAAATAAATAAATTTATATTAGTTATAAATTAAATTCAGTAATTTAATTTAATTTAAATTTAGTCTATTTAGTTATAAATTAAATTTAATAATTTAATAAAAAAAAATTTAATTAATAAATTTAAATTTAGTAATTTAATTTAATTTAAATTTAGCCTGTTTAGTTATAAATTAAATTTAGTAATTTAATTTAATTTAAATCTAGTCTATTTAGTTGTAAATTAATAAACAGTTGTGACCATTAAACAAGAAATAAAGATTTTTTTTTTTTTTTTTTTTTTTTTTTTTTTTAATATTGAATAAAAAATAATTTTGGAAATTAATGAATAGTGAATGAAACCAGTGGTGTTCGTACTATACCAATAGAGTGGTATAAACATGAAATATGCAGACTCAGTGCTAGTAGTCAATTTTACGTCAGACACGTTCCTTCCTTTCTCTTCGTTTTTCCCCTCGAAAAAAACAACAAAAGATAAACTATTTTTACACTTCTTTCTATTTACGGTTACAAAAGTCTATTAATTATTTATAAAGAAAATTCCAACTTTTACGTCCGTGCAGGTGCGCGGTTCCCCCCCCCTCACCCTTGTATCAAAATGAATGTTTCCAAACTTACACATTGGATGGGATTTCGTGACACATTCTTTTTATTTATTTAGAGATCCACGATATATGTACTACTGTTAAAAGACTGTCAGGTATTCTCGAGGCTTTCACACAGTGAAAGAAAAAGAAAAAAAATAAAAAAAAAAATAAAAAAAAAATTAAAAAAAATAAAAAAACAGAAGAAAAAGAAAAAACGAAAAGAAAAAAAAAGAAAAAGAGAAAAAAAAGAAAGAAAGTAAGGAGGAAAGAAAAAAAAGAAAGAAAAAAAGAAAGAAAGAAAGAAAGAAAGAGAAGGAGAGTGAACTCAAAAGTTACCAACAAAAGTGAACTTATACTCAAAGAGATATTCTCCATCTCCTTCTTCTTCTTTTTTTCGCCATCATCTTTCTCTACATAGTAGCATCAATTAAAGTCCGAATCAAAATTGTTATAAATTGCTCTCCTATGTATAATTCTAAAAAGTAGGTTACCTCCAACAATCGTAAAACTGAACGAGACTAATAAATTCATCCTTCTATATTGACAAATGGAATTATTTTGTCCATAATTAAATTTATGGCGAAATTAATGAGAATGCAATTTGCACAAGTTCAACTAATGATAGAGTGGAAAAGGCTAAAGGGAAAATAATAGACTACTTCAAGGAGTTGATGAAAAGTTTCTCTATAAATTGTTGCACTATGCGAATTGTTACTAAACTGACAATATTGTGACTGACAAACACCCAAATGATCCACAGCGAAAAATATTCTTTCCTTTCTTATTTATTTTAGAAAAATAACGGTATTTTAACAAGTTTTTTGAGAAAAAATAATGGTACTTTAATTATAGAACAAGTTTTTTGAAAAAAAATAATGGTACTTGACTTAAAGAACAAGTTTTTTAAAGAAAAAATAATGGTACTTTAATTGTAGAACTAGTTTTTTGAGAAAAAAATTAATTATTCAACGATTGTAGGAAAAAAATAATGGTCCTTTAATTATTAAAAAAGGTTAAAGTAAGAAAAAATAATAGTCCCTTAATTAATAAACAAGGCTTGTAAGAAAAAATAATGGAACTTTAATTATTAAACAAGGTTTGTAAGAAAAAATAATTGTCCCTTCATTATTAAACAAGTTCTGTATGTAGTTTTTTAAGTTTTTTAAGAAAAAAATTAATTATTTAACGATTGTAGGAAAAAATAGTGGTCCTTTAATTATTAAAAAAGGTTTGTAAGAAAAAATAATGGTCCCTTAATTATGAAACAAGGTTTGTAAGAAAAAATAATGGTCCCTTCATTATTAAACAAGGTTTGTAAGAAAAAATAATGGTCCCTTAATTAATACACAAGTTTTGTATGTAAAAAATGGTACTTTGATTATTGAGTACTGTATTGAAGGAAAAAATAATGGTTCATTAATTATTAAACAGGGTTTCTAAGAAAAACTAATGGTCCCTTAATTATTAAACAAGGTTTGTAAGAAAAAATAATGGTCCCTTAATTATTAAACAAGATTCGTATGTAAAAAATGGTACTTTGATTATTGAGTACTGTATTGAAGGAAAAAATAATGGTTCTTTAATTATTGTATTGTAATTAAAAAATAATGATAGTACTTTGATGATTGTACAAGTATTTAGACAACTAATTTCTCTCTCTAGGAGCCTGTTACGCCGAATTTGGTGTCAGAGTGCCTCACACAACTGGCAGCGCTTATATGTACAGCTACGTGACAGTAGGAGAATTAATAGCGTTCATTATTGGATGGAACATGGTGCTTGAGTACCTTATAGGTACGAGTGCGTGTGCCTGTGCGCTTAGCGCTTGTTTGGATGCCTTGGCGAATGGCGCCGTTTCAGGAGCCATAAGCAACAGCGTTGGTACCATTTTCGGTAAGTCTATATCGACAATCTCATAAAATTTATCGCCGTCTGATAACCTTTGAATTTTACTCCAACACAAACCAGTGTTACAATCAGGAACTTTATGCTCTCAATCAAATCCATTTCCACCATCAAAAAAAAAACTTTCCTTTCTATTTCCTTTTTTTAAATTACTTTTTTTTAATTCTAGCCTCACTTGTTCTTCTGGAATAAAGAAACCAAGGTTCAAAGTATTAGAACTAACAATTAAAGGGAAATAGAAAAAATAATGTTCAAGGTATTAGAACTAACAATTGAAGAGAATAGAGAAAATAAGGTTGAAAGTATTAGAACTAACAATTAAAGAGAATTTTCGCCGGAATTCATCTCTTAGTGAAAATTTTCTCTTTAAAACAAACAATTTAAATGATCATTCAAAGACCATAAATCTACCTCTCAAGTACAATAAAATGCATTATTCATGGAATGGACAAATAAAAAAAGAAAAAGAGGGGAAAAAAGTTAACAGTTCGTTTTTAAAGCGTCAACAGTAAACACGCACAAGATATGTTAGAAGAAAAATTCTCCACATACAATGTGAAATCGATATTTACTGTCAACGTTATTTGCTGAAATGACTTTCCCTCCTCTGATTGAATGACAATTAATTCGAATTACTTCCCACCTAACGTTTCTTAAAACAAACATTTTCTCATAACCGATTCTGATATCCTTTTATATCCTTTATACCTTTTATAACCCTTTATACCCTTTTATAACCCTTTATACCCTTTTATAATCCTTTATACCCTTTATACCCTTTTATAACCCTTTATACACTTTTATATAATTTTAACCCTTATACCTCAATTTAGAATCCCTTAAAAACTTTTCAACCTGAAATTTCGTTTTTCATTCTATACAGTAAGCATCAATTTAATTACAAATATAATAAAATAACTTTCAGGTAGTATATACATATATTTCGCTAGTCAATTAATTAAAATGAAAATGATTTGATAAACTAAATATAAATATAGAACCATTAACGAAACACACCGATTCAACGTATCAATTATCAATTAATTTAATTAAAACTTTCCTGTTACAAAAGGAGTATTCATTCGAAATAAAAATTAATGAATTGAAAAGTATACTATATAAATTACATGCCCCGGTGTTTATTGCACCCGTTTTGCTTCTATTACACGAATAAATCTATTTATAAACAAAGTAGAAACACGAAGGGGGAAAAAAATGTATCAGGAAAAAATTAGTCATTTTGAACGACAACTCTCGTACACTCAACTATCTAATGGCTTTGAAGGGTCTCTGAACTAAAATAGGAGTATTGTGTGCATTGTGTCGAAAAGAGGAGACTTCATCAAATCTACACACATTATACAACTCTTCAGACAATAAACCGTAAACATGTTTACGTTTCACTCGACTCCGTTGAACTTTGCACATTTAACTGTATAGCCATACGCCAGTTCATAACATAAATTTCAGACATCATTCACTAAATTTCCTTATCAATTAAAACTTAAAAATATTCAAACAAGCAGTGGTCAGAAAAAGTTATTTTGCTCCTGGAATATGAGAAATAATTTTGATTTTTTATCAAGCACTGACTATTAGAAGACAAAGAAGTGTTAAGAGAAGCAAAAAAAGAAGATATGAAAAGAAAGCAAAAGGAAAAGCTACCAGATGAGACACATTTTGCCTTCATTTCATGAAAAAGAGAACTTGAAACGTTCTTGATACTATTGGTTGATTTCTCCTGGGTAACTTTTAGAGGAGATAAAAAGAGTCTTCTCGGCATTTACGATCGGTCGCTTCATTTCTTTCCACTTTTGCAAACGACAAATTTCCCTTTCGACCTCATCAATAATGTTTGGATTTCCAAAATTAAATCGTATTCAAAAAATACCATTTATAATTCCAGATAAAACGAATACTATTTTTATCAATCGGTAATTTTCACCAATAGACAATTTTTCCAGAACCATAAGCCTTCTCGTAAATAGGCGTTAAATATATTCCTTAATCTGTCATAAAAAGCATGAAAGCTTTCAACAATAAAGCCTAGAGAGAGAGATAGAGTTTTAGAGCCTAACAAAAGCTGCGATAATCCTATATTGCTGTTATGAACTCTTCTCTTCAACGGATTTGGATTTCAGAATATTTTCTGTTTTCCCCATTTCAAATATTTAAAAAATAGAAATCTTGGATATTTGTCTTGAAAATCGTCTGTCTATCACGGGGAACTAGGTCGATTGACGGAAAAATAAATCGATCGCAAGAATAGTGAGTGTGAAATGTACACTTTTCGCATCGACGACAAACGTGAGAATGTTGCAATCAACATAGTGACTTTTATTCCAACGGTAGGAATATCTTTTAAATACTTGATGGTTTTCCAATAAACCTCCATCATTCTTGAAGAGATTTTATGACAATTTTCCAAGAGAGGAAAGGAAACAATGAAAACCGAGAGATGATCATTCGATTTATCCCAAGCTGGCATTTCCTATTCCAATTGTCTATTTCTATTCTTAATCGACAGTAAAATATGTTTAATTTCCAGAACACTATGCAAACAAAAATCAAGATGAAAGTAGTACATGTTAGGGATTCAGAAAAATTTTTCAGAAAAAATATTTTTAATGTTTCTACATTTTCATTCTTTTTTTTCGTGGTTTCACGTGTCAGAGGTGAGTCTGCGTGTTGAGGGTTTTCAAGGAACACAGAGTGCAAGTGTACTTAAACAGAGAAGAATAGTATAAAGGACGCTTGCGCAAATGGTTCTTGGTCTGGCACCTGTGGACCCCATCGATCCGATCTGAACCACGTATAGTATACACTCTGACACATCAACTTGCTCAACTGCACCTACCACCTTGAACCTTCTTTTTCTTCCTCCTATTCTTAGTACTCCGAGCCAAAAAAAATAAAAGAATCCTGCCTCTTCAATTATAAATGATAATCACTGGAATCTTTAGCGGAAACCAGGAATAAAAATGCTTCCTACATTTCTTTTTTTTGAAACTTTAATCGACTTTTTTTCATCTCGACAGTAGATGAGGAAGTCCATCAATAAGATAATAATTTCTCTAAATCGAGACAACTGAAACCTAAACTACACAATCAGATATGAATCAATATGTCTGAACCGATACTATTTTTCTGATATAATAAATTTATATTTCGTCTTTGAAGGAAAATAACTTCCTTTACACTAAAGAGCATTTCTATATTTGCAAATTTAAAAAATAAAAATACTTTCTAGAGAGCGGACTTTGAAAAACGAGCCGAAAGGTGCGCCAGAGGGATGTTTGCAAATTAATGGACAAGTGTAACATTCAGCAGTTTGACAAATATTTTTAAAAAACCCCGACAATAATTTTGAATCCGATTTTCCTCTCAATAAAAGAATTTACGGAGAATTTTTCTCTATCCACTTGGAGTAATTTCTTCTTTAAATAAACTGATTACTTTCAAAACATAACCAGACTTGCTAGCAGTTAGGAAATTTAGAAAATAGTCAGGAATTTTTGTCCTACGATTTTTAAATACGATATTTTTAAAAAAATGATATTATTCGAAATAAAGAATACAAAAATGAAAAAGAATCTATAATCTACAATCGTTATTTCTGCTCTTTCCTCTACTCGATCTTATTTAATTAATAAATCCCTATTTACAACATAAGGATTAAACGACCATAAAACGATTCTCCTAAATAACAATATTTACTCTGTCTCTGCGGTTATTGGATTGCATTTTTCTCAATATCACAGTTCCATTACAGTTGGAACGCATCCAAAAGGAAAAAGTTAAAATTTTTTTTTTGCAACCATACAAGAAGCATTAGAATCACAGCAAATACAAAAGAATTATAAAAGTGAATTAAACCCTACAAATGGCAGTTCCACACCAAAAGAAATAAAATCGACATGTATAGAACAATTCTATAGAATACAGTATCTCAAAATGTATATATAAGAGAAAAATATTCACTCAACAGCGAGAAAAGAAGAAGGGAACCTTACGTAAATCCTGATAAAAGAAAGCTTTATTTTCAAATATATACGTATGCACAGTGTATTGTGCGAAGAAAATTGACGTATTTTACGACAATTGAAAATATTTTTATGCTTCTTACTGTTATAATGCGAGGCGAGTATAAATATTCCCAAGAATATACATATATACAAAGATGTGAAAAAAAATTCCTATAAAATTTGTTTCATAAAAAGTAAACGTGTTCTTCATTTAATAAAAAATTTTTTCATTAAAACATAATTCCGAAAAAAAGAATATATTCCTTCGATCATATGGGTTTTATTTATGTTAATAAGATTGAAAAGAAATGGAATTTATTTTAAGGCCATGTAAGGGGTACACTAGAAATTCCTCAAGAGAGATGCCTCGCGTTAAGCTTTATTCACATACCATTACGTTTCAAATTGATTGATTAGATTCGAAAACGCAACAATTCGAATTTTTTCCCTTCTATATTATTTAACTACTGTTAACTTCCCAGCAAAGAACTATTTAAAAAAAATTTTTATCGCGTTTGTCTTCTTTCCTAACATACAAAATTTATTATTTTAATAAAATAAAAAAAGTCCTAACGTCCTCCGTTTTCCCTTAGATTCGAAGTTGCATTTAGAAAATAAAAAATTCCCTTCTAAAAACTGAGAAATTATCCAGAAAAGTGTAATTGCAAATATTTTTCTTTAATTTTCCCTC
The DNA here is from genome assembly GCA_032873175.1 of Leptopilina drosophilae. Lineage (NCBI taxonomy): Eukaryota > Metazoa > Arthropoda > Insecta > Hymenoptera > Figitidae > Leptopilina > Leptopilina drosophilae. The sequence goes on along the minus strand of CM065485.1, from coordinate 41,950,521 downwards.
TTGAGTCAATTTTCAAAAGTCATTTTTACATGAATGTTTGTGTAATGTAAAAAAATGTACACACACAACTATAGCTGAGTGTAGTTAACGATTCATGGAAAAATTGCAAAAACATGGCAGTTTGTATCACGCAATATTTTCTCTAACATGGAAACGATAAAATCAGCAACTTCTAGTCGCATACCCTCACACTTAATTCAAAATTATTTATTAATGTTTATTTATCCAGCCACGACGATGAAAAATAGAAGCAGCGTAACATATTTTTAAGCAAATGAAAAAAAGGAAAAAGGGAAAAAAGAAAAAAAGAATAAAAGGAAAAAAGAAAAAAAAAGAAACAGCAGAAATACGATGAAGAAATTAATAGCCAAAATTCGAAAAAACCGATTAAAAACTACTAAAAGAGAGAAATATTTAACGATTAAAATCAAGTAGAATAAAAATAAAATTCCACACGCAGATTGATATCACTATTTGTTATTATTATTTTCCTCCCTTCTTTAGTAAAATCAACGACGAATAATTAGCGTAACCGATATTAATCAAAATTCCATTGTTCAACTAAAGAGAAATTCAAAGAAACTCGAACCAAACATACACACACATATATACATATAGAAGAAAATTATGATCAAAGAGTGAAAGCTTTGTCGTCAAGCTATATCTTTGTCTTCAAAGATTGCCTATTCATTCTCAAAGTCTAGTGATTTATCTTCGTTCCATGTCATGAATCACCTAATTTAATTCTACCCCTAGTATATAGGAAATTGCTTTCAGAATACAGACGACTTTTTCTTCATACACATATACATAGTGTCCCAAATCAAAATGAACATACATTGCATATGTATATATTTTTCATAAATTGAAATTCTTCTTTCCATATATTTAGAAATTTTCTTTTCTCGCATTATTCAAATTCAAATTTGCAAAGCATTAATAATAATCGCGGGAGAAATTTTTTTCCCATTGAAATAAATCATATCGCCAGGAGGGGAAAATTTTATTCGAATTGTACTTACAATTTGTACAATACAGTCATCGGAGAAATAAAATGTTTTATTTGAAACAAAGTATAAGATAAAATTTGTAACAAATAAATTTGTTCCCAATTGTTTGAGCAGAAAAGAAGGAAAAACTTTAGTTTAATTTAATTTAATTTTAATCTTTTTAAAAAATAGATTTTGGTGACAGCGGTGGGATTTGAGAAAAAGCGAAGAAAAATTTCAGTTTATTTCAATTTTTTATTTTAATTATATTTTTAAAAAATAGATTTTGGTGACAGCGGTGGGATTTGAGAAAAAGCGAAGAAAAATGTCAGTTTATTTGAATTTTATTTTAATTATATTTAAAAATAATATACTTTGGTGACAGCGGTGGGATTTGAGAAAAGAAAGAATAATTTCAGTTTACTTTAATTTTATTTTAATTCTATTTAAAAAAATAGATTTTTGTGACAGCGGTGGGACTTGAGAAGAAGCGAAGAAAAACTTTAGTTTATTTTAATTTTATTTTAATTCTATTGAAAAAATAGATTTTGGTGACAGCAATGGGACTTGAGAAGAAGCGAAGAAAAACTTTAGTTTATGTTAATTTTACCTTAACTATATTAAAAAAAACAAATTTTGATGTTTTGAGAAGAAGGAAAGATTTGAGAAGAACAAAGAAACGAATCTGGACCACTTAGGGGAATGGCAAAACAAATGATGTCTGTCTGGTGCAAAAAACAATAGAATCCAACTTTGATTTCGAAATTTTCACTATACAATTAATTTGGAACTGACAAACTTTTAATTGGAATCGATAGCAAATTGATGGACACTAAGCAGACAAGGAACGTTTATCCCCTTGTCATTTTAGGGAATTATTTCACTCTCTACTTTTTTTCGAAGGGGAATACACGTTTTCTTAAGCGGGAAAAAAAATTATCAGTCTTCCTGATAACGCAGCAAACCAATTTCCTAATTACTGTTATAGTTGATGGCTATTTGGTAAACGAACATCCCTCTACCCTTATAAATTTATCGCACAAATGAAGAATTACTATCACGTGAGAAAGTATTATCGGCAAATAATGTCGAAACCCTACTCAACAGAATTTTTTTTTCCCTTCTTCAAGAGAAAAAATTAAGGTCAATTTTGTTTTTCTAGAATCGAAGAAGAAGAAAGAAAAATTTGGATGAATTTTTATCTCTATTTTGGGGTTTTTCAATCTTTTTTTTGCTATTTAAATTTTTTATTAGGATTGTTTAATGGTAAAAATACTAAAATAAATCTGTATGGCTAAAATTTTGTTAGTTTTTGATAATTTAAAAAAAATGTTTCTAATTTATAATGCACATTTTTTTCTCCAGCGAAAAATTATAGAAAAAAAAATGAGATTAATATTTCTTTTTTGCAGGACGACCGCCGGATTTTTTAGCGTTCGTTATCACGTTGTTAATGATGCTGTTGATGGCGGCAGGAGTTAAAAAATCTCTCATGTTTAACAATGTGTTGAATACTATAAATTTGGCCATTTGGGTCTTCATTATGACTGCGGGTCTATTTTACGTCGACTCCAGCAATTGGACAGAGCACAAGGGCTTCCTCCCTTACGGCTGGAGCGGGGTAAATATTTCTATTCATTAAAAAAAATATTTAAACTACTATTTAAATTACTATTCAATATACTATTTAAATTACTATTCAAAATACTATTTAAATTACTATTCAAAATACTATGTAAATTACTATTCAAAATACTATTTAAATTACTATTCAAAATACAATTCCAAATACTACTCATCCAATTACTATGTTTTTAAATAAATAGAATCGCGAAAAAAGAAAAACAATTGGACACAATTTTTTTTCCAAGCGTCCATTAAAATTAAATCATAAATTTCTATTCTAAAAACACTTCCAACCGAACTCTTTTTATCATCAACATTTTAATTTATAGAATTTCAGCTTCTAGTATTTAAAATCTCTTCTTTTTCACACGAATTCATATTTATAATCTCTCCGGTCTTATGTTTATAATCCAAGTTAATAACTATCCAGGAAAAGTGTGTTTTAATAGAGAATACGCGATTAGGGGTATAACAAAAAAAGAAAGAATGTTTGGCATCGAATTAATTTTTTAAATGGCGCAAACAAAATGTGTGCGACCAAAACAAAAAAAAATTCGGATAGAAAAGTAAATAAAAATTCACCAGAAACTGTTATATTATAAAATATTGCATAATTTCGCAATATAAAGCTTCTTGTTGGATATACCAAGAAAATTTTATTGCTATATATATAAATGTGTGGGTGTAGTTTTTACTCAGTTTTAAGCCAATCGCAATGCTAGAAAACTAGGACAAACTGCAACAGCCTGCATCGTTGTGGATATGAAGAATTCTCCACACGATTTGTTTTCTGAACGCAATGAGCGTATCATCTGGTCATTATTATAAGATTTTTCTTTTCCTCTCTCCTACATGTACACAACTACTTTTTTGTATTTGACAATTATAAAGTTTCTGCCACGAAAAAAAGGAAAAAAATTTCCCCTTTGTAAACTTCTTTTTTAATATGAAAAATTAATGCTTTGAGGGATGCTTTTAAAATTTTGTAGAGAAATATTTAATTTATTAAAAAGTTGTTCCAAAAACATTTAACACTTTTAGGTACAGCAAGTATTTTATATTTTTATCTAACTTGTTTTATGTAACTTCGGAATTTATATAATTTATATATTGAAATAATCTATTTTATACAATTCATACATTCATACGAGCATTTATGTATACGATTTATATACAAATACAAAGAAAGAGTTACATATACATAAAAAGTGTTTAAAAAGAGAAAAATTTGCAATCACAGACTGTTGCTAGAAGAAATATTCTTTTTAAGATTAAAAAAAAAGAAAAAGGCCAGAGGCGAGTTCAAAAAAGAAATACAAAGGCACTATCTTTTCTTCGCACGACTTTTTTATGATACACAATCCCCTTATGGTCCTCTATTCACCCCTTTTCAACCTTCTTAACCCACCACTTTATGGTTAACCCAAACTAGCAGAATATCGGATACTTTTTCACGAATTCAAAGTTTTCCGCAAACGTGACTTGTAAATGGTCGAAAGATTTTCAGTCCACACTTTATTTCACGAGAACAATGGCAAACTTGTTGCGCAAGGTTCGGTCTATTAAAACCTTGTTTGAGAAAAATAAAAACATAGGGTTTATTGTACACAGATATATACCAAAAAGGATCTACTCGAGAAACTGAGTTGAAGCAAAAACAAAATTGCCAAGACAAAATTATTAACATTTTCTAAATTGCCTGAAGTGGAGATAAGGAAAATGAAGAAATATAGAAAAATCGATAGCTCTGTGACAATATGGGGTAGATGTAGAAGAATCTCTTTCTATTACGTTAAAAAATTATTCTCTTTTTCCTTCTTAAAGAGAGGGATGAAAAGTGCAATATACTTTTCTTTTTGAATTAATAAATTCACTTAAAACTGGAGAAAAGTTTTAATATAATTTTATCATGTCTGAATGAAAGGGAAAAAATCAACTTTTCTTCTTTCATGTTTATTGGAAAATATTTAAAACCCATATTTTCAAAAAGCCTTAAAAAAGACTCGATATCACTAAAAATACCCTCCTATCATGCTAATACAAATACATTTTATTATAAAATCAATATTCAAGAGAATCACTGCAAAAAAATTAGTCTCGTCAAAATTACTCTTTGATATTTTCAACTTAAAATTTTAAAAAAAAACTAAAAAGTTAAACATTATTTTTCGATCCACGATTTTTAAAGGATTTTTTTCCGTATAGAAAACATACGTTTACAAATTTTTCTGAATAAAAACCGAAAATTACTTATTGAGATGCTTCTAAATTGAATAGCAATTTCTTTTTTTTAAGCGTACACGTAGAAAATCTCTATTTACATAATATCTATTTGAATTTTCAATATATCAGAATTTAACGGTATTGAGAGTTTACCTTCTCGTAACATCAAAAAGAAAAAAACGTATAGTAGTATTTTCAATATTAGGTCAACCGTGATTGACCTACAAAAATAAAGACCGCAAAAGTAATTTTGGATCATATGAAAAGAAACATCTAAAAATAATTACAATTCCAGACTGATAAAAATATAATATCAAAATTCAATCAACAAGTAGTAGTAGTAGTAGTAATTATCCACTCGACATTATAATAAAACCTTTTTCAATCAATAGGTCAAACTTGATTAAATACATTTTTCAATAAACTGCGCAAAAAACTAAGAAGGAAAATTCCACTTTAATTTCCTTACTTTACATTTTTCAAGAAACACTTTCATTGATCGTAAAAAAATTTTACGATATACCGAAAAAAAAGTTTCGAGAAAACATTTTTTTTTGTATTGAAATATGTAACTTTAGAAAGTATAATAAAGATTGACCTTCGGCAAAAAGAATGTTTTTTTTCATTCGTGAAAGATAGGAAAAAAAGAGAGCTACATTTGACCTTTAAATGATAGAAGGGTGGGCGTGTAATTTGGATGACAATTTGAAACTTGAATAAAAGCGGACAATACAAACAAGGATTGGGGAAGGCTTTCGTTATATGGGTTTTTTCAAGAATACTCTTTTCACTCGCTTTTAAAGGCTCAGGAACATCCGTTATTTAATTCTATACACTACTCCATGAAAAATAGGGGAAAAAAGCAAAGAAAGAGAAGATATACAGAAATGGAACAAACCTACACAATTTTGCAAAACACTATGGCTGATGAACTTTGATGACTAAATATTCTAACCTAGAAGCACAGACTAGTCAAAAAACAAATTTGCTACTTTTACGAATTAGGAAGAATTGGGAAGAATTACGAACTAAGAAATAAATTATTTCTTTTAGGTATTTACTGGCGCAGCCACTTGTTTTTACGCCTTTATTGGATTCGACATAATAGCCACAACCGGAGAAGAAGCAACGAATCCAAAAAGAAGCATTCCTCTAGCTATAGTATCATCATTGCTCATCATACTCATCGCATACGTCACCAGTAGTATGATTTTAACATTGATTGGTAAGTCATTTGTAATTAACTACTCCAAACTATTTTCAAAGAATCAGAAACTATTTTTGACTAATCTGATAATTCTCCTTCAAAATTGTTTCCAGTACCTTATGAAGAGGTGGATCAAGATTCGGCATTGGTGGAAATGTTTGGCCACGTTGGTGCTAATAAATGCAAATACATTGTTGCTGTTGGCGCTCTTGCCGGATTAACAGTTTCCATGTTTGGAAGCATGTTTCCAATGCCTAGAATAGTATACGCTATGGCTCAAGATGGACTGATTTTTCGGTAAGAATGAACCTTTCGAACATAAATTAATTATGAAATTTTCAAACTACTTGATTCTTTGATCGAATTTTCCGTAAATATTAATTAATTGCACAGATCCTTGAGCCAAGTGTGGCCCGTGACAGGGACTCCTGCCTTAGCCACTCTTACTTCGGGAGTATGTGCTGCTTTTGCAGCACTGTTAATTAAATTGGAAATTCTGGTGGAAATGATGTCGATTGGTAAGTACTTTTTAGTTTTCGAATAGAAGAAGAATAAACAGCGTAATGATAATTAAGCAGATGAATCCATTTGAATTTGAATCTATTTATTTTCTAAATAATTGAATCTATTTATTTTCTAAATAATTGAATCTATTTATTTTCTAAATAATTGAATCTATTTAAATTCTTTTGATTTGTTACTGACCCTACTAGAGTCGATTCTAACTAACAAAGAAGGTAATCAAGAACACTAAGGAAAAATGGTTCTGCTAATTTCTTGATTCGAGTTAAAAGAATGTATTTTCTACAACTGATTCTAATTATTCCGGAAAAGAAAGGGTGGTCTAAACTCTTTTACAAAATAGTTTTTAACTATTTTTTTTACTATTTTCTTATTAATAGTACTGCATTGTTTTAATAGTATTGCATTGTTTTTATGGTACCATTGTATACAATGGTACATTTTTTTCTTCTACATATCATAAATAATTTTTTTTCAGGTACTTTGTTGGCCTACACTTTAGTGTCTACTTGCGTCCTGATATTACGATATCAACCTCACACCACAAATTTGGTCGAACTGCTTCCGCAAAGTTTGCGAACGCCTTGTCGTACTCCAACAAAGGAAACTCAAGGCAATGGTCAAGTTAATTACGGGAAAGAGTTGAGACCGGATCAACTTTCCACCGCCTTGAATACAGTTCAGGTATCTCAATCGGAAGTCGTCGCAAGTAATAATGGCCAGCGTGTCATGGTAATTCCCCTTATCTGAAACAAAACAAAAACTAAGTGGAAAATAAAAATTGATTTAGTTAGAGAAAAGTTCTTTTGCTAAAGATGTTGCTAAGAGGGGTTTTTAAAAAAATTAAAGTGAAGCGCAAGATATAAGAGACTCGAGAAGATATTAACTTAAAATAAGCGTAGAATAGTCTGACCTAGACGAGAGCTACTATTTCTCTACTAAAGCACGAATCTTAATTTCATTCATAATTGAAAGCATAGTAGCAGATGAAACGTGTACAATTGCAACTCTTATCACGTAAAAGCACCACAATAAAGACCAGTCTCCCCTCTATCTCTCTCCTAACTTGTTAAATTAATATGCAAAAAGGGCTAATTAAACAATTTGACGTGAATAACTTATAACCATAATTCATCATCATCAATTTTTCATACCCCATACCAAACGAAAGTCAACTTCAATTATAAATTCACACGAGAATATAATAATAGATGCTAATTAGAGAATTCGATTAACACACTCACTTCGTAGAACACAATTTGAAACAATTCACAATTGTCAATTTTAATGACGAGATATTAATTTTTCAAAATTCAGACTAAAAATAATGTAAATATTTATTTCAGGTACGACGAGTTAGAAGAGCTAATAGTTCATCGCCTGATTCAGATGACACTTACGGCGGAGAAGAGGATGAAATTGGTTTGGGTAAAGATGACCAATATTTGGTTAGTGATCGTACTGAGAATAAATTTTATGGAAGTGTTCATGCTGCCACTGCAGCGGGTTCGAGTTGTGGTAGTGCACATCAATATCCCGGAAATACACCCATTATAGGGCCACCATTAAATTATTTGCAACGCAAATTACAGGTGAATTCCCTTTAATTAACAAACTAATCCCTTTCTGACAAAGCAATTTACATATTTAAGGCGGGAAATTTTATTTTTTTAAAAAGTAGAAAAGTATTTATACTAAAATTTCCCTTTTTTGCAGGACGTTCAATACCTGTGTCCAGGAATATTCCCTTGGGTCGACAGGGGTCCTGCCACCGAAGCAACGGGTCGATATGTCATGAAGTTGGTCGGAATATTGTATTTACTGATTTTAATTTTCGACCTTATAATAGTCTGTGGCATGGGTGAGTTTAACTTTAGCGTTTAGTGGAATGATATTTAGGGTTAATATTTACGAAGTATTTTTTTTCCTTGACAGGAAATATGGGAACGTTCACAACACTCTTGATGTTTGGGTTTCTATTCGGAATCATCGGTGTACTTTTGGTGATCAGTAGAAAACCGCAAAATAGGTATTATTTCACTGTCAAGTCCACTATTGAGTTCACTATCATGTTTACTATCAAGTAATTGGTTAGAAAAGCTTTTTAGGAACAGTTTCAGTAAATAAAACACATTTTTTTAATTACATAAGTAATTCCTTAAAGTGTTTTCTAATTCTTGACTTAAAAATTAAAGCTGACCTGAACAAATAAGGACGTTGGCTACTCTTGGGCTTTTAATCCTAAACATCCAAAGTAAATGCCACCACTTTGTTTGCAGACATACCCTGATGTTTAAGACCCCGGGATTGCCATTTGTGCCAGCCATTGCTGTCACGGTGAACATTTACCTTATATTCAAACTCAGCGTGTTGACACTAGTGAGGTTCACTGTTTGGATGACACTTGGTGAGTTGCTAACGCAAACAAGAAATTTTTGCCGAAAATGTTAAACTTCCTCAAGTCAAGTGACGCCGAATCTTAGTTCTAAAACAAATCTAAACTAAAACACAAATCTAAACTAAAAAAAACAAATCTAAACTAAAAAAACAAATCTAAACTAAATAAACAAATTACCTAACAACAAATTACAGGTTTTATCATGTACTTCTACTATGGCATTAAGCACAGTTCGTTGGAAGAAGGTAACAAAGCAGACAGCATGGACGATGGTTGCACTGAGAATGCTGGCAATATTGAACTCACCGTCACTGAGCATACAAAGCCACAATCATCATCGTCATCATATCCATCGCAAGATCGTAATATTTACGAGGGCCAACAACTCGACGTTTTTGGCCAACCAGTATTTGGTAGTACGAATTTTGGGGGCACGCCTAATCACAACAATGCATCCCAATCGCAGTCGCAATCGAGAAATTTATTTATTCCACAAGACAGTTTTCCCACTTGGGACGATTGAAGATGCAAAACATTTCACGCGCGATTAAAAAATCAATTTCGAAATTTTAGATACACATAATGTATTTCATTTTGGAAAAATGCAGATCTTCGAAATTCTTGAAATCGTTTTCCTTCCTTTTTTAGAATTTAACTCCATTCTTCTTCTTCTTCCAGTATTTTTGAATATTTTTGCTATCTGCTATTTTAGAACTTTGCAATCTAGAGATAATTAAAGAAAAAATTGGTTCAAAAACAAAAATCTGTTCAAATATAACAAGTTATAAAACAAAATCGTTAGAAACTTTTTCATTTTACTTTTTTTTGTTGAATAAATCCAAAAATAAATAAACAAGAAGGAAATAATCCAACAAACTTGATTTTTTTCCAAATTTTAGTTACTTTTGTGCACGGTAAATCGTTAGGTATTAAAATAACACCAAAAAGGATTCAAATAATCCAATTTAGTGTTATTTTAATCCATTTTGGTGTTATTTTAATACCTAACGATTTACCGTGTGGCAAATTTCGATTTGGAGAATATCTTCATATCTGACAATATATCGAAAAAAACAGGGATCAAATTTACAGCACATATCATTTTTCTCTTTCGAGTGAATTAACAAATTCTGTCAGTACTTTTATTTCAGGGCAAAAATTTTAGAAAAACTTAAAAATTATCACAAAATCGCGCTTCCAAAAAATTCTTATTTTCGCTCAAAAAAAAACCCCCCATCATCATAAACAAAATAATAAGAATTCCCATCTGCAATTTTCCAAAATGACCTCGAGTTCTTGTTAACTAATATACTGTTCGGAACAAATGTAGCGAATAATTTTCGGCAATATTTAAATAGTACCATAGTTCAAATATTGTTGTTACGAAAACGAAACGAGAGGAGAAAACAAATTTTATTCAAATCCAGCAACAAAAATCTCTCTCCCACTTCTTTAATAAAGAGAAAAAAAGAAAACAAAGCGAAAAATAAATTTATTGTTAAAAAAGAAAAAAATAACGGGAAAACATTTTCCTCGAAAAAAAAAGATAATATGAATATAGAAAAAAAAGAAAAAAAGAAAGAAAGAGAGAAAGAAAGAAAGAAAGAGAGAAAGAAAGTAAGAAAGAAAGAAAAAAAGAAAGAAAGAAAGAGATAAAGAAAGAAAGAAAGAAAGTAAGAAAGAAAGAAAGAAAGAAAGAAAGAGAGAAAGAAAGAGAGAAAGAAAGAAAGAAAAAAATTTCAAAAAAGGAATTAACAGAAGGAAGAGACCACTTTAGTTAATAAGATAATAAAAGAAGAAAAAAATTGTGTTTCGCACGCGAACATTATATAGAAAATAAAAAATTTAGTCTATCGTGGAGAATATGTGCGAATGAAAAAAAGAAAATTCTTGCATTATAAAAAATTGAATCACGAATATACGAGAGAAAGAAATCGATAGTGTGAATGTATGTATATCCGTCTGTGAGTGAATGAGTAAAAAAAGAGAAAAAAAGAAATTCGAAAGCAAGAATAATAAATTATGATCTTTGCCTAAAAAATTTAGTCTCTTCCCCCCTCCCCAAAAAAGAGAAAAAAAACTAGTCATTAAATTATAATTCCCTAAAAATCTATAAGCTCACTGTATATCTACGTCTTACCTCCTTATATAAATCGTAAATATAATTGTTATTTTACACCATTTGTATATTCGTTCCCTAGTAGACTATTCTAGAATCGCATAAAAAATATATATATACACAAAAAAAAATCTTTAAAGAAAACTACTTTTTCATTTAAATGAATAATGTCCCTAGAAATTTTTTCTCCAAATGTAATTAAAAAAAAAAAGAAGGAATTTTCGCTGTGCTTCGTTTTGTAATCACTGAAACATATCCAGAAATTAAAAACGAAACTCGTCTTCCTATATTTTATAATTAAATTCTCATTCTTTTTCCTGCACTATTAATTAATTTCTGTTTCACTCTTTTTTCCTGAAAAAGAAAAATTCTTCCATTCGAAAAAAAGAGCTTTCTTTAATTAATTTTTCATCTTCTTTATATTAAAGAGAGATTACTTCAAGGAACAAAAAAAAAAGAGAATAGTACAGTTGTATTCATAAATAATCCTGGATATGTTTCTCTCTCTATATATAAATACATATATAAATATTCGAATATATTGTGAATTTTTGATTCGAAGTCGAGTCACGAATTTATATTCATAGAATCCTTCAAATATTAATTTCCACATAAATATTCCGTCGGCGGGAACGACGGTCGATATTTCCAAGATTTCGCTTTAAAATATTTTTGAAAATGTCACCCCCCCCCTCGCCCCTCCACTCAAATTTTCATGCGTTTGTGCGACACCAAGCACGCGAATAAAAAAAAAAAATTTTAAACATTCAAATGAAAGAAAAAAAATTACATTTTTTAACATATATACGAATTTATTATTATAGAGATTAATGATGATGAAGAAAAGAAAAAAAAACACTTATTGTTTCATTTAAATGTTTGAAATTCATTTTAAAAAAAAAGGATAAAAAAAAAGAATGAGTTGTGAACTGTTGAACAGTAGCGATAGAAATTAATTATGTGTATACGTGCGTGAGGCGCGCAAAATAATTATAATAGATTTCTTTTCGATAGTTAATTATTTAATAAAATAAATAAATTTAATAAAATAAATAAATTTAATTGAAAAAAATAAATTTAATAGAATGAAAATGTTTTAATTCAAAAATTTAATAATTATTTAATTAATTAATTAATTTTATATTAAGAAAAAAGTTGTAATCATTTCTTTAAATTCAATTGATTAAAAATAATTCGTTAATTAGTAATTGAACATAATTATTAATAATTAAAAAAGTAGTTAATATTAATTAAATTAGGCTTCTAAATTTATTTCTTTTCATTTATTTAAATTTATTCACATTCATTTACATTTATTTATATTTATTTAGATTTATTTAGAGTTATTTAAATTTATTTAAATTTATTTACATTTATTAACATTTATTTACACTTATTAAAATTTAGTCAAATTTATTTTGTGTTCATTTCGCTCGTGTAATTAAAATTGTTCATAAAAAAATTCATAAAATAATCTAAAAGTTTATAATTTAATTTCCCAAAAGTAAAAAAAAAAATGTTTGAGCGCAAAAAATGGAAAAAAATTAAATTGTAAACAAAATCCGCCAGATTACACTTTTTAATAAACAATTTTAATTGGAAGTTTTAATTATTAATTTGTAAAAAAAATTTAATTTGCGCCTCACGTACGCGCATACTTCGAAGCGCTACCTGATGTAAAACATGTGTATGTACTGCGAATTATATATTGTTATTTATTAAATATTTTGAATGCACGTCTCTCTCTCTCTGAAATTTACCGAAAAGATAAAAGTTTACAACAATAGAAATTGCAAGAGAAAAAAATTTAAGAAAGAAAAGAATATTATTATTATTATTAATAATGCTTACAAATAATGAAATTGATATTTCATCGAAAAAATATTTGCGAAGACGAAATTAAATGAATTAAAAAAATTCAAATTTCCATTTAGAAAAAAAAATAATTGCAAATTTTTAAATTTATGTAAAGTATATTTAAAATTAAAGAAATTAATTTCAAATGTATTTAAAATTAAAGAAATTAATTTCAAATGTATTTAAAATTAAAGAAATTAATTTCAAATGTATTTAAAATTAAAGAAATTAATTTCAAATGTATTTAAAGTTATAAAAATTAATTTCAAATGTATTTTAAATTAATGAAATTAATTTCAAACGTATTTAAAATTAAGGAAATTAATTAAAAATGTGTTTAAAATTAAAGAAGTAAATTTAAAATATATTTTCATTTAGAGAAATTAATTTAAAATATATTTTAATTTAGAGAAATTAATTTAAAATATATTAAAAATTGAAAAAAATAATTTAAAATATATTAAAAGTTGAAAAAAATAATTTTAAATATATTAAAAATTGAAAAAATAATTTTAAATATATTAAAAATTGAAGAAATTAATTAAAAATATTTTAAAAAATTAAAAATTTTTTAAATTAATTAAAAATAAATTTAAAATTAAAACAATTTTAAAAACTTGTTAATTATTAACATTTTAAATTGAATTGAATACAATTGAAATTGAAAATTGAAAATTTATTCAAAATATATGAAAAATTATTCTCAACTATTGGAAAATTATTAACAATTTTTCATTAAATAAAATATTATATTCTAAACATAAAATCGGTCGGAATTAAATATTACATCATTCTAATATAAAAATCGGTCTGAATTAAATTATATCATAAAATAATAAAAAAAAATCGGTCGGAATTAATATAAATACAATTAAATTATTCAACCGTGTGCTTCAAATAATAAAAATTAAATTTGATCTTATTCCAAATAAAAATAAATACCTTCACGTATTTATATATATAAATTCCAAAATATATGAATGTACCTATTATGCTACCTATATACACACTCTATTAAAAAAAAAAATAATAAACGGAGATTATAAATTATATTCTGTGAAAAAGAACAGTGCCTGTACCTCAGACGCTAGAGAAAAAAAAATTAGTATCTTCCGTTTGATTTTTGAGAAAAGAATGAGAAAAATAGAAATCTTCAAAGTTAATTGAAAAGAAGCAAGAAGAAGAAAAAATTTGCTAAAAAGAAAAAATTACAAGGTGATTATAAAATGAGATGACAGTGAATAGACACTTTTAGAATTATTTTGACTGCAATCTTTGAAATCGCCGACAATCCGAAAGCAAAAATAACTTCCCGCTTGATTGCTTCGAGATTTTTTAATTTCTATTTTATTTTATTTTTTATTTTATTTATTTATTATATTTATTTATTTTATTATTTATTTCATTATTTAATTATTTATTTTATTATTTTATTATTTATTTTATTTATTTATTATATTTATTTATTTTATTATTTATTTCATTATTTAATTATTTATTTTATTATTTATTTTATTATTTAATTATTTATTTAATTATTTATTTCATTATTTATTTTATTTACTAATTTTATTTATTTAATATAAATATTTAAATAATTTCTAGAAATAATGAACAAGAATTAATTAATAAATAATTTCCCCAGGACGTTTTATTTATATTTTTATTAAAAACATTAAAATCTAATTTTCACCTTAAAATCCACGATGTAAATTAAATAAATCCTAATTTAAGTCCTTTTGATTATTTATTTATTTCGAAAAAACATGACGTTAATTATAAACAGAAGGTTTGTGCGTAAATATTAAACTTTTCCTATTTAAATTATTGTAACAATAACGAAATATTGCGTTTTGATTTAATAATTAATGTTTAAATAATAAATATAATAATAAGAACATTTTTCACTGTGATAAATGAAAATATATAATAACACTGTTTCGGATTGTCGGTGAAAAGAGAAAAAAATAAATAAAAACAGAATTATACATATCTTCCGTCGTGTTCACGAGTTATGCGTTATGTTTAAATATAATAACTAATGCACTAAACAGTTTTAAGACTCATGGTAAAATATTTTTTATACTAAGCAGATTTACTAATCTCAGTAGGCTTGAAGTTTTTCATATCGTTGGCTAAATTTAGTTTTCAAAACAAAAAAAAAACAAAAGGTATTTTCCAACTTTGTTTAAATTGAAAAAAAGAAGAAAAAAAGAAATAAGAAAAAAAAGAAATAAGAAAAAAAAGAAATAAGAAAAAACTATATTAATACTTGTATATTCAAATCTTGAACACTAAAAAAATGACTATATAGCTAATTATATTAAAAAAAAAAAATAATTTATTGAAAAAAGGAACTTAATGAAAAAAACTGTATTTTACCATTTTTTTAACGAGAAAAAGCAAGGGAGAAAAATATACGTATACTTTAAAAACTGTCTCATCTCAAAATTATTTAGAATTCACGTCTTTCTTTTGCATATTAGAGAATTTCGAAGTAGCACAAAAATGCTTTTTTTATTAAAGAAAAAAAAATAAATTATGGGAAAATATACGAGCACGGTCATAGGTAGTTAAATGAATAAAAAAAAAAAATGTTACACAATGTTTCTCTCGACTCTTTCGACTTTTACAAAATGAAAGTACCATGAAATATGTATTGGTCCGACGAAAAAAAAAATAGTTGCGCACCGCATTCGTAAATTATTTTTTAATGCAAGAATGTAAAGAAAATGACACAATATAATAGAAAATAATGATGAATAGAAGTGAAAAAGAAGAGAAAAAAAAACGATTTTATTGAGGAAATTTTTCGACGTAGTAAATTACTCTGTGCTTTTTAGTTAGATTTTCAAATTTTTAGATAAGAGCGAAATGGCCTATATTGCATTTTATGAGTACAGGGTGTCACCGAGACGATCTTTTATTAATCTAAGGCAGCGAAACAGATTTAATAGGCGGAGAGAAAATAATGTTCGAAAAATTCTTCTTCTTTTAATTTGTTAAAAAGTTCTGGAAATATTACTCACTTTTTTCCATTTTTCTTCTAGTTATTAATTTTATTATTTTGACTATAGATTACTCGTTTCGATTTTACTGATAAACGGACGATAATTAAGAACTAGCATTAAATGTAATTCAAACATAGAAATACGCACAAATCGTCTGTGAATCAAGAAAATTTTCTTAACCTGAAAACTTTCCAAACAAAAAAATTCCACTAAACGTTATTTCTCTCCAGCCTAATACATCCTGTATACTATAATTAATTACTACTCGATGTACTTGTTCCAAAAATGTTATCGCGTTATAATTTGTAACAAATTCGAAAAACAAATTTCTACACTAATGAATAATTCACTTTTGAAAAGAATTAGATATCTAATTTATCGATTTTTCATTTTCAATTAAATATTAAGTGCTAAACTAAATTTTAGAGAAAAAAAAACTAATTTTGTTTCAAATTACATTTTCCATTCCATGGATAATAATTGTAAAAAAAAAAACTACTGTATTTAAAGTTGAGAAAAAATGTGTTATTTGGAATGAATGTCTCTGTATAATGATTATGGGAAATTCATAGCGAAACACGAACACAATATTGTCGCCAATAAAACGCCAGTTATGAATTTTTTCAATTTATAATAGTCGATAAAAAAAAAGAAATTTTATGCCTGAAAGTGTAGGAATTTTTTTTTGCTGACGAAATGAGTGTTATATCGTCAGTGAAGAATTTCTTCTACATAAAGGACAAACAATTTTCCATGTAAAATATATACCCCTACATAAAAAACTACGTTATTTAATATCGATAAGGATCAAAATAAAAATGATTATTCAAAAATAATTTGCATTTTGTTTGTTGTAATAATTTCCTCGTGGCCCTGGCCGTGTGTACGCACCATTAAATACAGTGCATTAATTGTTGAATGTTTCATTAATGCGAGAAGGATATAATCGCTTTTTTGAGAATTATTGTTTAAAATATACTCGCCTTGAACGAAGAAGTTGATAAATTGGAAAAAAGATGAGAAATACTTGTTTACTTGTTTGGAGATGAAAAGAGGTTGGAAACGACGCACTTGCCGGTGAGAAGAGAAGCACTTTGTTAATAAAGTCGACACGCACTGAATTTTAACACTTTTCACCGAAAAAATACCCATTGACACGTATTTAACACTACCGGATGGTGAAAATTTCTTTTAAACACTTTACGAATCGTAAAAAACTTCAAGAAGGGGAAATTATAGCAACTTTCGAACTAAACCGTTCTTCGCGGGAATGTTACACTAAAGCACGAAGTACACACAATAGAAGGTCGACTCTCGATGTAAAAATGTCTCTTTAGTTCCGGATTCGACCACCAGAGGTAGCGCCAAGTAACTTCCCGCTCAAATTTGAAATGTTTAACAAACTTTTATTAAATATCAACAACTACAGTATTCGAAATTAATAAACCAACTTTTGCTACGATTATTATTCGAAATAAAGTGGAAAAATTAGTGGAAATTAATTTATCTAAGGTTTAATATTTCCTTAAGAAGAAAAATAAAAGAAGTTAATAGCGCCACATTAAGGCGGCGCTGTGAACGTTTCTCAATTTTCACCGGCGTCTTTTCCCCTGATCTTTTGTCTTCCGAGACATTTGCTTAAGCTTTCATTTTTAAATTATAATTTTCAATAAATAAACTATAATTTCGACACAATGCAAGGGACAATTATTGAAAATTTAAGTGGCAGAAAACTCTCAGTACTGGTGTCGTTGCTGATAATTGGACAAATTACTTCCTTTCTAATTGGTGGTCTCATTGGTAAAGTATTATTCATTTTTTGTTTATGTTACTTGCATGCGTGATTATTGTCAACAAACAAGTAAATAAATCACTGCGGCGGTGAATAATTTCTTTAAAATCGATTTTTCTTTGGAACATTTGATTTTTTTTAAAAGACTTTAAAGAATTTGGTTATTTGTACGTGGATTAGTTTTAATTTTTTTTTATAGCACCCACTCCATCGAATACTCAGACTATTCTTGGTTATACTTGCAAGGATGTGCGAATTAATGGAACAATACCGAATGATAAGTGGTACTATTCCCGTGGAAAAGGGGCTTGCAATCTTGTCGATTTGCATACATTCGATGATTATGAGAGTCACTTGAAGGCTTTTCAAGTTGTCTTCACATTCCAGGTAGGGGAATTTTCCGGTTCTTTGTTATTTTTCTACCTTACTCAGTTTTCCCTTCTTTTTCTACTAATCTGCAATTTTTTTTGCAAATTATTTTTTGACTTTTTCTTTTAGAAATAATTTTTTCAATTTTAGGTTATGTAAGTACTTTTAACAGTTTTTGACATAAATAGAATTTTTTTGTATTTATTTATGAACTTTTAGATGCCATTGCCTCGAGATAAAGTTCAATTGGATTATTCTCGTTGGCATCACAGTTTAATTGGCGTTTTGCACGTGGATATGGTCTATCATCACAAAATCACTATACGTACGAAATATTTTTCTAAAATAAACAAAAATTACGGTATTAATATTTTTTTAAGTATTTAATTTTTTTTTTTATTATTAATTAAATATTATTTTAGCACCGAGAACGAAATTGACAATTGATGCCAGACTTGGATATAGAAATAAAGAAGATCCTGACGATGCTTGGAAAATGTACGCTTCTTCGGAATTCGAAAGAAATTTGGAATGCAGTATAAGCACCGTAAGTATTTTTTTATTTATTAAAATTTTAAAAATCAAAAGAATTAAAAAGAGGAATAAAATTAATTTTATTTCAATTATTATTTGCTTTAAAAACTAACGATTGTAAATAAGAATAAAAAAAATATTTTACTTTCTAAGTAGTTAATTCTTGTTAATAAGCTTTATTAACAAACTATTTAGATTCAACTATTTAGAAGAATAATATTTTTCCGTAAAATGTTTGTCTATAAAAATTTTCTACAATTCTCCTTAATCAGAAATTTAATTAAATATTTGTAAACAAAAAATAATAATTACGGTTCTTATTATTTAGTCAAATAATTAAAACCGAAAGTCCTTAACTTGAAAGAATCGTTACCTTAATTTTTTAATTTAATCATTCATCGTTTAAAAAAATTCTACTTCTCTATTTTAATAAATTTTATTTCCATTTCAGAAAATGGATCAATATAATTACAACTGCAGTCTCGTTTCACTTTTTGAATTGGGTTCGCTGTTTCATGATTATTATTTGCTCAATATTCGTCTTCCTGCAGATAGTGATAAAAATATAAATCAAGAACTAGGCTACGTTACGGATTTATTACTCACTGTAAGTAGTAAATTCTCTCTTTTTCTTTTTTGGTAAAATCAGAGTTTACTATTTTTAATTTAAAAATTTTTGTTAATTACAGACGATTAATCAAAATGGAGGATTTACGAAAGTTTGGGTTGGTCTTAAAACATTTTACTTTCCAATTGTCGTGTGCCTTCTTTTGTGGTATTGGCGACGAGTCAACATGCTCACGAGATCGCCGGCACTTTTGGAATATATGCTTCTCGCTCTTGGAATTTCCCTCACGTTCTTAAATGGTTAATTTGATTTTTTAATTCAAATTCAATTGAATTTTTTTATTAATTTTATATTTTTAATTCGATATTAATATTTTAAGTGAATTTTTAATTCTATAATAATATTTTTAATGTTTTTGAATTCAATACGAAGATTTTAAATATTTATTAATTCAGTGCTAAGATTTAAGATAATTATTAATTCGGTATTAAAATTTTTAATATTTTTTGATTCAATAATTACATTTTTAAATAATTTTTAATTCAATAACAATAATTTATTTTTTAATTCAAATTCAATTGAATTTTTTGGTTAATTTAATATTTTTAATTCGATATTAATATTTTAAGTGTTTTCAATTCTATAATAATATTTTTGAATTCAATACGAAGATTTTAAATATTTATTCATTCAGTACTAAGATTTTAGATAATTATTAATTCGGTATTAAGATTTTTAATATTTTTTGATTCAATAATTGCATTTTTAAATAATTTTTAATTCAATAACAATAATTTATTTTTTAATTCAAAATCAATTGAATTTTTTGGTTAATTTAATATTTTTAATTAGATATTAATATTTTAAGTACTTTTTAATTCATAATAATAATATTTTTAATATTTTTGAATTCAATACTAAGATTTTGAATATTTATTAATTTAATATGAAGATTTGATATATTTATTGATATGAAGATTTTATATATTTATTGATATGAAGATTTTATATATTTCTTGATTCCATACGAAGATTTTTAATATTTATTAATTCAGTACTAAGATTAAAAATATTTATTTTTTCAGTACTAAGATTTTAAACATTTATCAATTCAGTGCTAATTTTAATTTAATTTTTAATTCAGTGCTATTTTTAAATAGTTTTTAATTCAATAATATAAAGAAATAAAAAAATAATGAAAATAGGAAAATATTTATATTTTTACTATATTTTCCTTTTATCAATAAGTGGATCATTTAAATATTTTCTAAAAAGTTAATAATTATTTCTGTTAAAGAATCCAAGAGGGAAATTAACGTTTCTTTATTTTTCAGCACCTCTGGAGTACTTTACTCTTGTTTTCGACATGCCGTTTATGTTACTTTTGGAAGATATTCGTCAGGGTATTTTTTACGCGACTCTACTTTCATTTTGGTTGATTTTCGCCAGCGAACACCTTATGGTGAGTTACACAATCATAATAATTATTTATTGTACCGTAATTATCATTTTTACTGAAGAATATTTAATTTTTTACCTTTTTTGACCCTTTAAACAAAAATCACTGTTTAATAATGAGAATTTTCTTCTTTATTTCATGTCACGAAACGTACAGATTCAAGTAAGTTCCCTTTTTTCTTTTACAATTTTCAATTTTCTGTATTTTGTATTTTGTCCGAAGTAACATTTTTTTTTTGTTTATTATTTATCAGGAAGGCGATCAAAGGAGTTCTTTGAAGTCCTATTGGCGTCATCTTTCCGCAGTTGGAATCGGATGTTTGTCACTCCTATTTTTCGACATGTGCGAGCGTGGAGTTCACATTAGGAATCCGTTTCACTCCATTTGGGTTACAACTGTCGGCGCACAAATTGCTGTATCCTTTTCTTCTTCTATTTTCAATTAGTTCAACGTAATTTAATTTTCATTCATTATTTAGTTTCGTTATTTTTTTTTTCTATTCTTAATTTGTTTCGTTCCTTTTATTTAATTTCTATTCTTCCCTTTTTTGTCGTTTCATTTTTAATTCGCTTCAATTATAGTTTGTGTAATTTTTTTACTCTGTTTCATTTTTTACTTTGTTTCATTTTTAATTCGCTTCAATTATAATTTGTTTCTATTTTTTTAGTTTGTTTAATTTTTTTACTTTAATTCATTTTTTACTTTGTTTCAATTTTTACTTTGCTTCATTTTTTATTTGTTTCATTTTTAATTCGCTTCAATTATAATTTGTTTCCATTTTTTTACTTTGTTTCATTTTTTATTTTGTTTCATTTTTTACTTTGCTTCATTTTTAACTTTGTTTCATTTTTAATTCGCTTCAATTATAATTTGTTTCCATTTTTGTACTTTGTTTCATTTTTTTACTTTGTTTCATTTTTACTTTGTTTTATTTTTTACTTTGTTTCATTTTTTTACTTTGCTTCATTTTTTACTTTGTTTCATTTTTTCGTTCTGATTTTAATTCCATTGCGGATTCCACTTAATTTAAAAATAAAATTAATTTTTCTTCTGGTTGTAAATTGAATTTTCCGATATATTTAAATCACGAAGTTAATTTAATTATTCCTTAACGAATTTACTCACAGCTGGGCTTCATAATTCTAGCCGGAGTCTCAGCGGGAATTTACTTTTTGTTCTTGTGCTACATTATATGGAAGGTTTTCACGAATATCAGTATTAAAAGAGCCTCATTACCATCAATGAGCAGCGCGCGTCGTCTACATTACGAAGGTATTATTTATCGTTTCAAATTTCTCATGATTGCAACTTTACTCTGTGCATCTTTAACCATCGCCGGATTCATTCTTGGAGAGGTAAAAATCAATAACAGAAAAAAAGAGTAAATTTAATCTATACCTAGTAATAATTCAATTTTCTTTTCTTTTTCCCTCCCAAAAAAGGTGGCTGAAGGACAATGGAAATGGGACCAAGACATTAAATTAGAAATGACTTCGGCATTCTTTACCGGCGTTTATGGAATGTGGAATATTTACATCATGGCACTGTTGTGTCTTTATGCGCCTTCGCACAAACAGTGGCCCATTGAACCTTCAGGTGAGAATTATTTTACCTTTTTTTCTAATTCAAATTTTTTTAAATTAAAAAATTTAATCTTAAAATTAAATTTTTGTTTCTATAAATTTAAAGTGGAGTGTTTTAATTTTATTTGATTTTGTATTTTTAGAAAATAGTGCAAGTGAGGAAATTGAATTTTCGAGGTTGCAGTCGGAGCCAAATGAAATGTTGTCACTGACAGCGTTCGCTCGCAAAACGGCCGTAGAATAAATGGAAATTGACGAACAAGAAACGAAGAGCCAATCGGCCGCATACTTGTGACTGATATTCGTTATATTTATCTTTTATACGAATCTTAAATTATTCGCTAACATTTTTTCAGAAGAATAACTATTTTCAATTTCGATAACAACTTTCTCGAGAAAGTTTCGGATTTTTTGAAACTATATACACTTCAAATTTTATATTTTTACACTTTTTTAAATTTACAATTTTTAATTTACAATTTTAAATTTACATTTTTAAATTTACAATTTTAAATTTACACTTTTAAATTTACACTTGGCAATATTTTTTCGAAAATTACATTTTTATCTTCTAATTACATTTACACTTCTGAATTTTTACACATTTGAAAATGTAATTCTCTACATTATTCAATTTATTTATTTTCTTCACTTTTTTTATTATTTATAATTCATAATTTATAATTTTGATAATTAATTTTTTCCTTTTGTATAATTTATTAATTTCTATGATTAACTTATTAAGAAAATATTTAATGGCACTAAAAATAGTTCAAACGACAATCAAAATGAAGAAGAAAAAACAATGCTTGCACGTTTACAAATTTTTCTGAGACAAGTGAAATTTGTTTTGAATTTCTAAAACAATTTTTAGAAACAATAGAATAATAATAGCTTGCATTATCAACGAAAGTAGCAAATCAAAAATGAAATCAAGGGAAAATTTTATTAAATAAGAATTTAGATACTGAGGAAAGAAAAACAAACTAAACAAACTGCTATAGTATATATACATATCAATATTGGGCATTTTACTTATATGTTTTTTTTTTTATGAAAGCTGCATTTATGAACAAATCGAATTATTTGTAGACAACACTAAACAGTATTCAATATTTGCTTAAGAAGTGCTGTGGTACTTAGAGGTAATTGAACAATTTTTTTTTTAATTATTTAAAATGAACTTTTACACCTTCTTGGTTGTAAAATTTGAATTATTTAATTTTTTTTATACGTATGAAAATGTCGAATTTAGAGAACGTGATTAAGTAGATTTAAGGTGCAATAATCACTCACGTAAATTTAGAGTCAGAATTCACTCTGATTTTTTTAACATTTATTGTATAAGAGAAAATTATTTTGGCATAATATTGAATTTTATTTGACTTATATTGAGTAATTTATTAAATTTTTTAAAATGTAAAGTATAATAATTGTTCAAGGAATTTAAAAGAATTATTAATTCATTGGTTATTTAAATAATTTTACTTAATTTAAATTTGTTTCAATTTAGATCCGTTTGTTCAATTTAATAAATTTAATTACATAAAATTTAAACTTATTATCTGAAATTAAAAATTAAAATTATTTACTCAAATTGTTTATATTGTTAAAATTATTATTAATACGTTATAAAATTCTTTTATTTGATTTGAAATATTTTTTTTCACTTGGACGAATATCTGACTTTATTTGACGTTTACAATAATCTGCATGAATATGTAAAAGTATTAGCCGATAATAGATCGATCATATAAATATATAATCCGAATCAGTATTCAAATCATAATAGAATTTACAACTAAAGTCATTAGTGTAGCAAAAAAAAAAGAGAAAATAATTTTTTTTTAATATTCTTGCCTCTCAAGAAGTTTTACTTTTTTTTCAAATTCAATTTTAAATTATTAATTTAAATATATTTTGTACATTATAAATTATTTTTTTTTTATTTTTTACTTTAGATTTTAATCTAGAAAAGTGAAATGCATGAATGATGAAATTAAATTTATAGAAAATATAAAGTACACGTGCCATTTACAAAAAGAAAAAAAAAACTTTATATTAACAATTAATTCAACTATGTAATTCTTGTAAACTTTTGTACATTTTTTTACAATAAATTGATTTGTTATAAAATTTTATTTTATGGAAAATTTTCAAAAAGAGACGACAAGTAATGATTGCAGAAAAATAATAATTGTATAATTTATAATTAATTGATTATTATTAATTTTTATTAACAATAATAATAATTAAAATTAATTCATTTTTTTTAATTTTTATTTTATTATTTTATTTCTGATTGCAGAAAAATAATAATTGTATAATTATATAATTAATTGATTATTAATTTTTATTAACAATAATAATAATTAAAATTAATTCATTTTTTTTTAATTTTTATTTTATTATTTTATTTCTGATTGCAGAAAAATAATAATTGCATAATTATATAATTAATTGATTATTATTAATTTTTATTAACAATAATAATAATTAATATTAATTCATTATTTTATTTCTTTATTTTCTTACCTTTATTGTATAAAAATTAAATTACCATAAATAAGTATTGTAATTTATTGAAAATTAATTTATTAATTTAAGCCAAGAGTCTTAAATAAAAAATTAAATTGTCTATCATTTGTGAACATTTTTAAGTTTATTTTCCAATTTGCTAATTGTTTATATTTATACAAATGAAAAACGATTTTATTTTGTTTTAGTAATGTCAAGATGAATTTTGAAGACAGACGCAAAAAATCATTTATAAAAGTGACCCGATTATTTTTATAATAATAATTTCCTTTTTACAATTGTAATTCGATGAATTGAGTTTTGAAGAAATCCACAATTTTCACCTGAGAAAAAAATATAGCAGGTATTTAAAAAAGAAAATAAATACGTAGTAAAAAATCGATATTTAGAATAATAAATTTTTTAACATTGTATACTTTGGTAATAATTTTTTTTTTTTAATAGTCATTAATTAATAATTATTAATTGAAAATAAATTTGCAATACACGTGAAAAAGAAAATTTTAGTCAAAAATAACAATTTACTAACCAAAGTGAATAAATATTTCTTCGACTGTTTAAAAAGTATTTTATTAAATAATTAAAATAATAATTTTTAAATAATTATTATTACCTGTTTTATATTAAATAAATAAATTTCAAATTTCCCACGCAATGATTCGATTGGTTGGCTCAATGTCAAAACAAACTTGACGCATGCGCATAATGTGAATTCGAAATTTCCCGCCCAGGGGATTTAAAGATGGCTGCCGCGAGTTTTACCTTTCACTTTCACGGATTGGTTGGTTCTAATCTAACGCAACATTCTATTGGTGGAAATTTAATGGCCTAACAACAATTCAAAAAAAACTAAACTCTATAACGCCTGGAGAAACACACAACATAAGAGAAATACACTCACACGCGGATAACATAACATTGTGTCTACACATGCCCTTATGCGCATGTGAAGCCTTTGTCCGTATTTGTGATTGCTTTTCGCAGCAGAGTCGAGTAGTGTGTGCGCATTGCATTCACGGGATCAGTCTGGATTGTTTGGCAACGATTGCTCGATTAGCAACCTGGCAGATCTGCAGTTGGCTAGTGCTGCTATCGAGAGATTTTTTAAGTGTTTGTGGTGACGGAGATTGTGAGATTTTTTTCGAAAATTGTGTTGTGTTTCAAGTTTAAAGCAGTCCTCGGATTGACAGCTCGCGACAACTCCGCTGAACGGAAGTTTTCATTATCCGTAAATTGAAGTTGAGTTCCAAGTATTCGTGTGAAATTTTCGCATTATCAATCGGTGGGATTTGATTATTAAATCAATTCGTGGGGTGACTGGTTTAATTTTTTCCTCACATGAATCTAAATTGTAGATGATCGTCACGAGAGTGGGACAAAATGATGATAATGATGATAATTTAGTATTGGTGTTTGGGAATAAGTGTTTTGAACAAAGGGACGATTCAATTGTTTATCCGTGGGCCATCAGTGTTAATTATACGAGCACATAAAGTCATTGACGACTCTCGTTCTCTCTTTTTCATTAATTCGCAGACCGTTGATTGTCGAAACTGTTTTGTTTGTTTCTTTTTTTCGGTGCTGCCATTGCTGCTAGAGACTAAAACCCCCATAGAGAGAGAGTCGGAGTGCTACAGTGCATTTCAAGTGAGAAGATAGACAATTGGATTGGGAGTTGTGCAGTGTCGTGCCTGCGAGGCCCTTACATGAGAATCGGCTCAGCTGATTCATAGACTGCGCCATCACGGGCTCTTCGCAGCTTTTCCAATAATCAACAATAAAAATGTCGTCTCCAAGTGCTGGCAAGCGACGTATGGACACGGACGTTATCAAACTGTATCCTTGACTCTTTCTCTCTTTCTCTAACCTCCCACTCTTTTGCTTCTTTCTCCCTCTCAGCTTTGCATCTCTCTTTCTCTTTGCCTATCTCTCTTTCTCTCCCTTCTATTTAATTCTCTATTTTTTTCTCTTAACTAATTTTACTGTGCCCTTTTATTTTACATATTTTAAATAAAATACAAGGTTTGTATTAAACTTATTCACAATTTAATAACCGATTGTCTAGTGTGAATTGATTTTAATTCTAATTCCGTAAATCGTTATTTTGATGATAGAAAGTAAACACTTGAATAAAGAATTCAACAATGGGATTTTATTTTGAGGAGGGGCATTTAACCTCGTGCTACGCCGATGACAAGCACAGCTGTTTTTAACCAGCTGATTGTGTACAGTGTTTTGTATATATGCGCAGATTTTTATTTTATTGTATGTATAAAAATATCAAGAAAGAAAGAAGAAGACAGATTTTCAAATCAGTAGAATTTTCCCTGTTGCTAACAGGAAATGATGTGCCAATTTTTCACTCACCCTGAAATGCAGAATTTAAACCCTTTAATTACAAAATTTTTTTATTTTTCAGAATTTTTCGAAATATTTGCTTAAGTTTGATATTTGTTTTCTTTTATTCATATTGAATTATAATCCCAATAAATGAGGATTTATAAGATTTTTGTAATTTCGGGAAAATTATTTTTTTTAAATAAAAAATTGACATAACCTATAAATTTTTGAAAAAAATTCTCAAGTATCTATTGTTTGTTAAATGACAGTGTATAAATATAAAATTAGCGGAAATGTTTTCAAGAAAGTGGAAATGAGAGAGGAGCACGGAAAGTTAATTAAGCCCCTCTGAACTTTACGTGTAATTGTAAAATACAAAAGCACATTATCGCTTACTGAGTGAGTAGTGTAAATCAGATTAAACTAAGAAATCCTATTACACTTTTCATCTCTCTTTTGAAGTTGAAATCAATAAAAATAGAATTCTCGTCTGACGTGTATTTAGTGTTTCTTCTTTCTTTTTTTTAGAAAGAAAAAGATAAAAACTCATTAATTAAAAGCGAAAAAAAGCTCTTTCTTGTTTTATTTATTTAGTTTGTTTTTTTAATATCTTATTTATTATACAAAGATTTTGATTTTCTTGACATGCGTCACTGACATAACAATCAATAGTTACATACATTTTTATTTCCCATTTTGATCTGCAAACGACCTTGGTCGAAAAGGAAACTTACGGATGACTTAATATTAATTGCATGTGCTTACACGCACGCTAAAATCTATTCGCTTTCGAAAGAATACGTCACAGACGAACGTTTCACATAATCTTTTGTGCTCTATCGCTCACCGTCTTTCTCTCTCCCTCTCTCTCTCTCTTTCTTTCTTTCTTTCTCTTCTTTTTCTCTCTTTTCATTTACTGCAACTTTTTAACGCGTGTAAAAGAAAGAAAAGATGTGCGGGTAAAATTTAATTAGAAAAAAAAATCAAATGCCTCTTAATTTTTATATATAATTGCGTACATATTCTAGAAATTGCTTCAATTTTCGTAATTAATTTTTTTTTACTTTTTGAAATGAAAATAAATTAGGCGTTCATTGATTGAAGTATTGCATTATACTGTTAAAATATTATTATTTTATACTAATTATTTTAAATAATACAATAATAATAAAATAATATTAATAAAATAATATTAATAATAATAATAATAATAATAATAATAATAATAATAATAATAATAATAATAGTACTAATAAAAATAATAATAAATATTATAACTATTTTTATTATTGTTCTTATTAATTACTGTTTTTATTTTTACTTTTATAATTTATTATTTATTATACTATTATTATTTCTATTATTATTATTATTATTATTATTATTATTATTATTATTATCATTATTATTATTAATTTTCTTATTACTATTTTTTTATTATTATCATTATTATTAATTTTCTTATTAATATTTTTTTCATTATTATTATTAATATTATTAATTTTATTATTACTATTCTATTGTTATTCTTACTATTATTTTTATTTCTATAAATATTATTTTTTCAAGGAAAAATATTTCTATTTTGAATTATTATTCCAAACTAAATTCTTTTTGAGTTTTTTTCCCCCTTGTAAATTATTTTTCACGAATTTTATTACATAATTGGACAATTTTGAATGATTTTCTTTATAATTGGAACCAATTTGTGTCAGGCTTTTCACTATATTTAGTTTATTTTTCAACTATTGGATAGGAAATGATAAATTCTTTTGTCTCGTGTCAATTTCTACTTTCAGTATTAATGTAATAGTGGAAGTTGAGGTTAAAATACAAAACGTGCGTGATTCTCGAAATCAGAAAGATTTCATCATTCTTTTATTGATTTTAATGTGCCTTCTGAAAAGCAGAAGGAAATTTTTTTTAAGTTCTTTCATTTTCCTCACTTTTGTATATATATATATATATATATATATATATATATATATATATATATATATATATATATATATATATATATATATATATATATATATATATATATATATATGCAACAGAAAAAGCTTTTGTTTCAATATATTTTTAGATTTTTATTTTTCTTTTTAAAATATAATTTAAAAGCCGCACAGGGAACGAAATGGAATTTATTGTTATTTTCTATTTTTGTATTCTTTGCTACTTATTTATTTATTTTATTTTTACTATTTTTCAATTATATTTGTACTATTTTTCCAATTATTTATTTTTCTAGTTTTTCAATTATTTTTTTTTACTATTTTTTTAGTTATTTATTTTTACTATTTTTTTAGTTATTTATTTTTACTAGTTTTCAACGATTTATTTTTACTATTTTTCAATGATTTATTTTTACTGTTTTTTCAATTATTTTTACAATGATTTGTTTTTACTGTTTTTTCAATTATTTTTACAATTATTTATTTTCACTGTTTTCTTCATTTATTTCAGTTTACTATTTTCTTCATTTATTTATTTTTATTGAATTTTGCATTATTTTATTTTCCCTTTTTTTCATTTATTTATTTTTATTACATTTTGTCAGCATATTTTATTGTCACTATTTTTTCAATTGTTGTTAAATTTTTAATATTTTCCAAATTAAGTATTTTTTTTTTTATTATATTTTACATTTGTTTCTTTATACTATTTTTTCGTTTTGTTTATTTTCTTAATACTTTGCATTTGTTTATTTTTACTATTATCTTCTTTTATTTTTATTTTGAGTTTGTTTTTTTTTATCAATTTTCAATTTATTTTTGTTATTTTTCCGTTTGTTTATTTCTATTAATTCTCTCTTATTTATTTCTTTTTTTCTCATTTCTCTTTTGTTACAATTTTTTTCAATTTATTTTTGTTATTTTTCCGTTTGTTTATTTCTATAAATTCTCTCTTATTTATTTCTATTTTTCTCATTTCTCTTTTGTTACAATTTTTTTCAATTTATTTTTGTTATTTTTCCGTTTGTTTATTTCTATTAATTCTCTCTTATTTATTTCTATTTTTCTCATTTCTTTATTGTTACAATTTTTTTTCAATTTATTTTTGTTATTTTTCTGTTGTTTTTTTTCTCAATTTATTTAATTCCTTTGTTTCTTTGATTATTATTATTTTATTTCTATTTATTTTATAAATATTTTTTATATTTATTTCATTACTATTTATTTTATTAATAACATTTTTATATTTATTTTATTACTAGTTATTTTACAAATTATATTTTTTACATTTATTTTATTACTATTTATTTTGTAAGTAATATTTTTATATTTATTTTATTATTTATTTTATAAATATTATTTTTTATATTTGTTTTGTTATTATTTATTTTATAAATAATACTATTTTTTATATTTATTTTATTACTAGTTATTTTATAAATATTATTTTTTATATTTATTTTTTTTATTTTATAAATAATACTATTTTTTATATTTGTTTTTTTTTGCTATTTTCTATTAAGAGTTTAATGTTCGATTTCAACTGTAAATAATATTTACCATTTTGCTGCAAAAATATTCAAGTGGATTAATTTTTATCTTTGACATTTGTGTCAATAAAAAATTTATTATTCTATAATTTAAAAAATTGATAATGCAACTTTATTTTTCCCTTTGTTCGGCGTGTTTTCTTTTTTTTTTTTTTTGCCTTGAAAAGGATTTCTCTCGTGTGTTTAGGTTCCTTGTGGCTCTTTGTTAGGAAAGTATAGCGATTTTCAAAAGAGGAAGGCATAGAAACCTATAGTTATAAAACTGTATACAACTCGGGCTCTAAAATACGGCGGGCATTGAACTAGAACACTCTTTATTGTATATAAACTACATTAGTATATATTTGTATATTTATGTGTGTGTATGTGTGTATGCGCGCGCAAATGCGTGATTATTAAGAATTTCCATCTCTTTGAAACCATAACAAAGATCTTGGTAATCTATTTTCAAAAAAAAAAAAAAAATTTCTCCTCATTTCCATATTTTGTTGAATGTGACGTAAAATAACTCCCTCTCACCTCTCTATTTCTCAACTGAAAATTTAATTTTAATATTCTCTTTTTAATCCGCACATTTTGTGAAATATTCCGATTGGAATAATAAAAATAAAATTCGAGTTTTGTTTTTTCAGGGAGGGACGAAAAAAAATATATATCTATATGTATATGAAAAATTTGAAAGTCAATTTTATTGTGACTTGAGTTTCGTAAATGAACGCGCTCTTGAACGAAAATAGACCGTGGCATTATTTCTAATGGATCTCTCTTGCTTGTTCTCTTTTATTTGATAGTGTCTCTAATTGGCATCGTCATTTTTAACACATCCCTGTAATTTTGATTTTCTTATCGCGCATCAAGTTCAATATGTAGGCAAACATTCTTTTTTTTTCTCCGCGCGAAACAAAAGAATTGATCTTGTTATACTTTATACTTTCACATTATTGTGCGTATTTTTTTCTCGTTTTTTAATCCGTTTTGCAAAAGAAAATTTGTTGAAAAATTCTTTTCTTTTTAATTTATTGTTTGTATTTATTTCTAGTTTATTATTTACTCTATTTTTTTGTTTTTTTTTTGTTTTTTTGATTTTTTATTTTTTCCAATTTATTACTTTTTTTATTTTACTATTTTGTTTGTTTTAATTTATTCAACTTTTTAACTTTATTATTTTCTATTCGTTTTAATTTATTCTATTTTTTCTAGTTTAATATTTTCCCTATTTTATTTTTTTGGTTTTTGATGTTTTTTCCAATTTACTATTTTCTTTTTTTTATTTTATTATTTTCTGTTTGTTTCAATTTATTCTACTTTTTAACTTTATTATTTTCTATTCATTTTAATTTATTCTGTTTTTTCTAGTTTAATATTTTCTCTACTCTATTTTTTTGTTTTTTGATTTTTTCCAATTTATTACTTTCTTTTTTTTATTTTATTATTTTCTGTTTTGTTTTAATTTATTCTATTTTTTATTTTTTTTATTTTTTTTTTATATTATTTTTTTTTATTTTTCTATTTGTTTTAATTTATTCCATTTTTCTAGTTCAATATTTTCTCTATTTTATTTTTCTATTTTTTTCTATTTTTTCTATTTTTTTCTATTTTTTCAATTTTTTCAATTTTTTCAATTTTTTTTATTTTTCTCTTTTATTATTTTTTAAATTTGTTTTCTAATTTTTTCTAATTTATTTTCTAGGTTTTTTTTAAAATTTATTATTAAGAGAATTTTTTTTATTATATTGTTTATTAGTTGTAGTTGTAGAAAAATAATTTTTCAAATTACGAAAGGAAATGATGATTTGGAGGAATATTTTATTTCTCGTCTCTCGTTTCTTGAAATGAAAGGAAGAAAAATATTAAATTTTCGATCTCATTTTAGAACCACGTGTGTGTCTTTTAAATATGTACTCGAAAATTTTCTTATAATCTTTTTTGGCCGCATGCCCAGTGAGCAGTTTATTCATTTATATTCTTCACTAATTCTAAACAGATGTTGATAAGTTTCAAGTCAGGAAATGATGCCTTTTGATGACGTTATAGAAAAGTTTATTAAAATGTCGTTGGTTAATCGCCATTTTCTGCAAATAGGAATTTTCTGAGATAAATAATTATAATTATTTATAATTAAATAATAATAATAATAATAATAATAATAATAATAATAATAATAATAATAATAATAATGATAAAAATAATTTTTTAATCTTTTCGGAAATATTTTTTTCCACTATTTTTAACATTCAGCGATTATTTTTTTGTTCTTAATTAATTTTTATCTTTCTTTTTTTATTTATTTTTTGTTTTTTCCATTTTTATTTGCTTTTTCTTTTTTTCTTTACCTTTCTTTCCTTTTTTTCCTTTTTTTCCTTTTTTTATTTCTTTCTCCATTTTTTTATTTCTTTTTTCCATTTTTTTATTTGTTTTTTCTTTTTTTCTTTCCCTTTTTTTTATTTCTTTCCTATTTTTTTATTTGTTTTTCTTTTTTTCTTTCCCTTTTTCCCCTATTTTCGTGCATAAATACAGAAATACGCGAAAGTTAAATAAAATAAAACTCACACTTTCAACATTTGTAATTTCATACTTCGGAAATCGTTTTAGAAATCACGTTCAATAATTATTTCACTCGAATAGTAGAAATTATTATTTATCGCACATTATTATTATATGTGAGAGATTTATGTGGAATTTATTTTTTCCGAATTGAAAATTTCCACCTCTTTTCTTTTTCCTCTTCTCTTTTTTTCGATAATAAAAGAAATTCGGATGAAGAAAAAAAATTCGAATGGGCGAAAATAAATTTTTTTCCCTTAATTATAATTTTAGGATATTCTTAAAACTATTTTACTTTCTATCATCATTGCAACGCTATTTATCATAATTGTATCTTTTTTTTTCTCTCTTTCTCCTGCCTTTAATCTTTTAATTACCGCACTTTTTTTTACTACCACTCTAAAAAAACAATTATCAAAATATATTTTTAAGTATTTCTCACAGAAGCCAAGAAAAATTGTTCCTTAACTTATTTTTAAAAACAGAATAGAAAGCAAACACGAAGTGACAATTTTAGGTGGACTCAACGAATTTTCCGTCAAATTTTACGGACCTCGAGGGAGTGAGTATTTTTACTTTCTATATTTTTTTTTTGATAATTACAATTTATTTATTTATGTAAAATATTTACTTCAATCTAATATAAAAAAAAGTATTTAGAAATCTAACGTTGAAGATAAAAAATTCATAAATAACTAAATGAGTTAAATTAAGAAAAAAAGGGGGAAAAAATTAAATATTGGAAAAATTCATTTTCCGAAAATAAATATCGCGCGAGTTTTGAAATTAAATTTTGAGCTAATTATAAATTTTATTTATGCCGAAATAATTAAGCGATAATAAATTGGTATGTTTGGTGTATAAATTATTGCTTGAATCGTGAAACGATTTATATTTTGATGATGTTCAATTATATTGTGCCAAACCCATTTTTGGACGGAAGTTGTAAATTATATAACAGTGCGTTTGTTTTCCTGTTGTCGATTTGAAAATAATAAAAGTCGATGTCGTTATATTTTAAAAGCTTCATTCACTCGGTAATTTATTTTTCTTTTTGCAAAATTTCTTCACAAAACAATTTTGTAATTTATTTTTATATCAAAACTAAAAATTTAATTTTAGTTCAAAAAAATAATTCCTTCTAAAAAAATAATTCTTTCTAAAAAAAATAATTCCTTATAAAAAATTGGTCTTCGTTTCGAAAAAATTAAACAATTTTGTCTATAAAGTTTCATTTTAGTTAGAAATCGAAACATTTTGTTTTAAAGTTTAGTTTTTGTTAAAAATCGAAAAAAATGCTATAACAATATTTATACTTTTAGTTAATGAATAAAATGTTTTCTATTACAAAATTTTGTTTCAGTTAGTGAATAAAATGTTTTCTATTACAAAATTTTGTTTTAGTTAATGAACAAAATTTTTTCTATTAACAAAATTTTGTTTCAGTTAAAAAATAAAATATTTTTTCTATAACAATATTTAGTTTTATAGTTAAAAGTAAAATATTTTTTCTTTGACAATATTTATTCTTAGTTAGAAATAAAATATGTTTTCTATAAAACTATTTAGTTTTTGTTAAAATATTAAAAAAAGGTTTCTATAAGAAAATTTTGTTTTACTTAAAATTGAAAATAGAAAAAAATGAATAAGATGATGAGAAAAAATTTTCTAAATTTAAATTGCAAAAATTTACAGAGAGAAGTTGAAAAAAAAGAAAAAAAAATTCATTAAGAGAGAAATGTTTCCTTTCTGAACTTAATTCGACCTTTTTTTTCATCGGTAGAAAAATAATTATACACTGCGCGTTTATTAAATGAATAGAAACAAATTCCTTCTTGATTGAAAGAAACATTTTTTTCTGGGTGTGTCGATGAGAATAATAAATATACATGTATATATTTGTTTCCATTCGAAAATCTTTCTTTCACTTTCTCTTAATAGTTATTACACATAACAGCTTCCATATCAGTTCATATCGATACTATTGATTATATTTTATTACGACTATATAAAATATTATGTTTATTCGTTAATTTTTGTTTAAATTTTATTTGAAAACTTTACTTGAAATTTTATTTCAGTTTATTTCAAAATTTGCTTAAAGATTTATTTAAATTGTAATTTAAACTTATTACTTAAAATTGTATTTAAAACTTAAAATTTTATTTCAATTTTATTTAAAACTTTGCTTAAAATTTTATTTCAATTGTAATTCAAACTTTACTTAAAATTGTATTTAAAACTTAAAATTTTATTTCAATTTTATTTAAAACTTTGCTTAAAATTTTATTTCAATTGTAATTCAAACTTTACTTAAAATTTAATTTCAATTTTATTTAAAACTTTGCTTAAAATTTTATTTCAATTGTAATTCAAACTTTACTTAAAATTTTGTTTGAATTGTATTTAAAACTTTACTTAAAATTTTATTTCAATTGTAATTCAAACTTTACTTAAAATTTTATTTCAAGTGTATTTAAAACTTTACTTAAAATTTTATTTGAATTGTATTCAACTTTTTACTTAAAATTTTATTTAAATTGTATTTAAATTTTATTTGAATCTTTAATTAAAATTTTATTTCAATTGTAATTCAAACTTTACTTAAAATATTATTTGAATTGTATTTAAAACTTTACTTAAAATTTTATTTAAATTTTATCTAAAACTTTATTTAAATTGTATTTAAATTTTATTTGAAACTTTACTTAAAATTTCATATAAATTGTATTTAAATTTTATTTGAAACTTTACTCAAAATTTTATTTAACTTAATAATAAATAAATTAAATAAAATAATAATAATAATAATAATAATAATAATATTTAAAACTTTACTTAAAATTTCATTTAAATTGTAGGTATTTAAATTTTATTTGAAACTTTACTTAAAATTTTATTTAAATTGTATTTAAATTTTATTTGAAACTTTACTTAAAATTTTATTTAAATTGTGTTTAAAACTTTACTTAAAATTTCATTTAAATTTTATTTGAAACTTTACTTAAAATTTAAGAAAATTTTATTTTCTCCTTTTTTCTTGTTTTTAATGTTTATTATAAACTCTTTCGCACGTGATAATGCATTACAATTTTTTACATTCTTTTTTCTTTCATTTGTTAATCATGTGATATTATAAACAAAAGTTTTATTATCATACTTTTTTTTATCTGTGTAATATACTTGTAATAATTTTACCTTTTTGTTCCACTTAGCTTGCGCTTTTATATTTTTTTACTGCAGTTCTGATAAATTTTTTTCATAATTTGGTATTTTTAATTGCCTATGGCAAAATTTATTGTTTCAAAATTAATTTTCGAAATAATTTTAAAATAATATTTTCTATTGGAATATATTTTGACAAAAAAAATTAAATTAAAGAACTGGTTAGTTGACAATTAACAAATAAATATTTACTTGAATTAAATAAATGTTTACTTGAGTTATATAAATATTTACTTGAAATAAATAAACATTTACTTGAGTCATATAAATTTTTTCTTAATTTAAATAAATGTTTAATTGAGTCATAAATATTTCCTTGAATTAAATAAATGTTTAATTGAGTCATAAATATTTCCTTGAATTAAATAAATGTTTACTTATCTCAAATAAATATTTACTTGAATTACATAAATATTTCCTTGAATTAAATAAACATTTTTTTCTTTTATTTTATTTATTTTAATAAATATTTACTTGAATTAAATAAATATTTAATTAATTTTTAAAAAATCAAAAAAACGCTGTGTAGAAAATTTCTTTTTCATTTTAATGGTAAAAAACAAAAATGATAATGTAACATAAACAGAATAAAAGACTCGGCTATAGAAATATGAAGGCTTTTTGAATTTGTTAGTCGGAGTAATAAGCGTTTAATTAGCATATAAGGGTATGTAAACGTATACATGTATATGATATGCGTAATATTTTTCATTGTGTAATGATTCAAGATATTCTCTCAAAATGGTACATGCCCTTGTAAATTCACACCTCTCATAATCAGCTAAATGAGAACAAAGAGCAATTATTATATCATTCAGAGATAGTTTTGTTACTTTTGTGTACATATATATATATATATTGAATAGAATTTTTTTTTTTAATTCTATTCATTCATATTTATATATTTATGCTAAATAATCCCAAACACATACGCAAACGTGATTTGAAAACGATAAAATTATAATTTTTCTGCCTATTAATTATCGTCATTTTCCTTATTTAAATACTGAAAAAAAAATTCAATTACATTTATGGTAATTAAAAAATAACAAATCTGCAATGACAATAGAAAAATTTGTAACACACAAGAACAATAGATTTCTTTGTGTCAAATTCTTTTCTTCGTTTTGTTTTTCAATTTGACGCGAATAAGTTTTTTTGAAAATCGATTTTTTTTAATATTTACTATTTTTGATAAGGAAATTTATTATTTTGGTATTTTTTAGGAAATTTTTTTTTATTATTTAGGAAATTTTTTTTTTATTATTTAGGAAATTTTCTAAATGAATTCAATTATTTAGAAAAAATGTTGTTTATAAAATTCTTAGCGAATATTCAATTATATTTTCAAAAATTTTTCGAAATTCAATTATTTTCGATATACCTTCTGTTTTAATACAATTTTCCAAAAGAATTTAATTATAACAAGTAAAAAATTTTAAGGAACAGCAAATATTCAATTATTTTCAAATGTTTTTCGAAATTCAATCATTTTCGATATAAGTTCTATTTAAATAAAATTTTCCAAAAGAATTTAATTATAACAAACAAAAATTTTTAAGAAACAGCAAATATTCCATTGTTTTCAAATGTTTTTCGGAATTCAATTATTTTCGATATATCTTCTATTTTTTTAATAGAAAATTTAATTAATTTATTTATTTTAATAAAAATTTCCAAAAGAATTCAAATATTTCAAAAAAATTGTAATAAACAGCAAATATTCAATTATTTTCAAACTTTTTTTCGAAATTCAATTATTTCAATATCTTTTATTTTAAGAAAATTTCTCGAAGGAATTCAATTATTTCAACAAAAAAAAATTTTAAGAAACAGTAAATATTCAATTATTTTCAAACATTTTTCGAAATTTAATTATTTTCGATATCTTTAATTTTAAGAAAATTTCTCGAAAGAATTCAATTATTTAGAAAACACAATTTTTTTGATAAAATTCTTGACAAGAATTAAAGTATAGAATACAATTTTTTTACGGGAATTGAATTATTTTTATGAATAATAAAATTCTTTTAAGAAATTCAATTATTATTTCTTCCAAATAAAATTCTGCACAAGAATTTCAATTCTTTTTTCTTTAGAAATCATGAAACTTATTGGAAAATTTAAATTATTTTTAACACAATTTTACATGAAGTCCTCTAAAAAAGGAATTATATAAAAAAAATTAAAAAAAAAATATTCTTCGAAAAAATTCAAATATTTTTTGTTCATAATTAAAATCTTTTCAAGGATTTAAATATTTTTTGTTAATTAAAAACTTTTCAAGAATTCAATAATTTTCATAAGTAATAAAATTTCTTTTAGAAATTCAATTATTTTTCAATTAAATTTTTATCAAGTAATCAATTATTTTCCCAAAATTTTTTTTATTTAAATTCTTCGTAAGAATTGAATTATTTTCATAAATTATTATTTATTGGTAAATTTTCAATTTTTTCCCATTTTTTACTGGAAATTCAATTATTAAAGAGAACTTTAATAAAATTCTTCCCAAGAATTCAATTATTTTGATAAACAATTAAATTTTTTTTTGAGGAATTCAATTATTTGGAAAAATTTCAATCCAATTCTTCACAAGAATTCAATTGTTTTTATAAATAAGAAAACTCATTTTAAAATTTCAATT
Source organism: Leptopilina drosophilae (assembly GCA_032873175.1). Classification (NCBI taxonomy): domain Eukaryota; kingdom Metazoa; phylum Arthropoda; class Insecta; order Hymenoptera; family Figitidae; genus Leptopilina; species Leptopilina drosophilae. The sequence continues at coordinate 41,911,465 of CM065485.1, read as the reverse complement.
ATTTAATAAAAATATTTAAAATAAATTATATATAATTGTATGATAAATAATTTTTAAAAATTTAATAAATATTATTTAATAAAAATTTAGATGAATTCTTTGAAATTTGCAATTATTCTTAAAAATTATGCTAAAATGCATGAAAAAAAATTTTAATTTTCTCAAAATTTATGTGAAAATTCTTCAAAAAAATTCAATTACTTAAAAAAAAAATTTGATAAAATTCTTTATATGAATTGAATTTCAACTGAGATTGAATTATTTAATTTATTAATTTTTCTATTTTTCGTAATTGAATTCTTGTATTTTTAATACGGCGGTGAAGTTTGCAACGATTATGATCAACGATTGAAGGAGAAAAAATTATTTTCCTACCAAAAAGAATGGAAATTTTTGTTCAAAAAAAAATTTTTTTTTCTGGTAAATCATTATTCAAAAAATTAAACTTACTATTTTCTGTACAAAAATTTATAAAAATTTGCTTAAAAAAATATTTTTATTCAGAAATCGTTGAATATAAACGTTGTGAACTTCACTAACGTTTTTTAATTCTAAAAAAAAATTCTAAAAAATCATAAGATTCATAAAAATAATTTAACAATAAATAAAATTTAAATTTTATTTATCGTTAAATTATTTTTTTATCAATTATCTTAATTTTATTATTTAACACTATTTTTTTTCTTCCTATTTCACTGTGAGAGAATTTTTCCCAAAATTTTTCGAAACAAAAATTATCAGTAAAATATAAGTGACACAATTTTTTCCATTAAATAAGAAGTGTCATTGACACTATCCGATAGTAGGCACTTTAGCTTTGAACACAATAGTGGCGGAAATTACGCATTCTCTCTCCGCGGGTTCAGATGAGTAATTACGTAAAACGTTCTTAACATTTCGAAAAGCGTAAAATTATGTGCAGCATGCGACATATCTTTAGTTTCATCTCCCTTTTCTTATGACTTCATAACTCGCATCTCGAAAATCTCGAAAATGAAAAAATTAAAATTTTTTCAAACGTGAATCCTAGAGTGCTTTTTTTCCGGTAGAAAAAGAATTCCGATATTATTTGCATAGTAATAAAAATAAAAATAATAATCATGATAATAATGATAAAAATAATAATAATGATAAAAATACTAATAATGATAAAAATAATAATGATAATGATAAAAATAATAATAATAATAATAATAATAAAAAAATAATAATAATAATAATAATAATAATAATAAAATTGATTATTTATGTTTATAATTCATTATTATTAGTACTATTATTGTCAAATAATTTTTTTTATCCTTTTTTACTTCAATTTTTACTATTTTTTTTATTTGTTGTCATTACTATTGTTATTAACAAATTGTGTTTTCCTTTTTTATTATTGCTATCGTTATTACTTTTTTTTCCTTTTTTGTTATTGCTATTATTATAATTTATTTTATTTTTTCCTTTTTTATTATTGCTCTCGTTATTATTATTATTTTCCTTTTCTGGTATTGCTATTATTATTATTATTTTCCTGTTTTGTTATTGCTATTATTATAATTTCTTTTATTTTTGTATTATTTATTATGGTTAATATTATTAATAACAAATTCTTTTATTCTTTTTTATTGTTGCTATTATTATTATTATTATTATTATTATTATTATTATTTCTTTTATTTTTTATTATTATTACTATTATTATTATTAACAGATTATTATTTTCCTTTTTTGTTATTGCTATTATTATTATTTCTTTTATTTTTGTATTATTTATTATGGTTAATATTATTAATAACAAATTCTTTTATCCTTTTTTATTGTCTGCTATTATTATTATCATTATTATTATTTCTTTTACTTTTTTATTATTTATTATTACTATTATTATTAATAACAGATATTTTTTTTCCTTTTTTGTTATTGCTATTATTACTATTTTTATTATTTCTCCATTTTGTCCCAGGAAAATCACGAGAACAATCATTAAAGTACAATAGAATTGGTAAAATTCCAAAATTGAATATTCAATATTGTAACGAAAAATAAAAGTTGACCAATTTTAATAATACAACAAAAATAAAAAACAATGAATAATAATAATTATTATTATTGCTATTGTTATTAATAATAAAAGGACGAGGAAAAAGGACTGCGCTCCACTTAATACGCATGCGAAACCCAGGGAAAAACTGGGTCACTGGGGCAAGCGCGCGCGATGTTGGACTCGAGCTCTCTGCACTTCTATCGAATCATGCAACTGCATCTGCATGTGCAAACGCGGAAACTAGATTCTGTGTGTGAACCATTTGCAAACCATATAGAGGAGGAACCAAGCTTCCTTTGTGCTCATGATACAGTTCACTTGCGCTCACAATCTCCACTGTATATATATATACGCGTTCATATTATGATCCCCGTTACAAAACTAATTATGCTAACAGGTTTCTATTCTTTTTGCACCAAAAAAAAAAAAAAAAAAAAAAATAGAAACAATTTTTTTTTCTCTTAACACAACATTTTTCCTGGCACGTGAACTGGATGTTAACAAATAGCGCAATTTGGAAAGTAAATCTTATTTTAGGATCAATAGTCAAAATTGTAGTTTTTTTTTAAATGAAGAATTGAAAATTGAGCGAAAAAAGGGAATCAATCAAAAAGGGGGAGAAAGTAAATATTTTTTATTTGCTTTTCTAAAAAAAAACGGTTTAAAATTTTATTCTGAATTTAACAAAATTTGACAAAAAATAAATATCAATGATAAATAAATGATAAATAAATGATAAATAAATGATAAATAAATAATAAATAAATAACAAATAAATAAAAAAATAAAAAATAAATAAAAAACTTAATAAGAAGACAAAGCTGAATTTAGAAATAATAATTAATAATAATATTAATAAAAAAGGGTAAAAATAAATATTTTTGATTTGCTTTTCTAAAAAAGCGGTTTAAAATTTTATTCTGAATTTAACAAAATTGGACAAAAAAATAAATAATAAATAAACAATACCTAAATAATAAATAATAGATACCTAAAAAATAAATAATAGATACCTAAAAAATAAATAATAAATACCTAAATAATAAAGAAATAAAATAATAAATAAAAATAACTTAATAGGAAGACAAAGCTGAATTTAAAAATAATAATTAAAAAAAGGGGGGGAAATAAATATTTTTGATTCGCTTTTCTAAAAAAACTGTCTAAAATTTTATTCTGAATTTGACAACATTTGACAAAAAATAAATAATAATAAATAATAAATAAATAATAAATACATAATTAATGAATAAAAAATAAATAAAAAAATAAATGAAAAACTTAATAGAAATACAAAGCTGAATTTAAAAATAATAATTAACTGCAATAATTAGTAATACGATTAATAGTCAATTGTCGAAACTATTATTAACAATATTAATGATAATAATAATAATAATAAAAATAATTATAGTAATAATATTAATAAAAGTAATAATAAAATGAAAAATAAATTACCCAATTTTTAACGTCCGAGGTTTTTTAAAAAACAAGGTAAATAACACGAAAATAAAAACAAAATAAATAATATAAAACTAAAATAATAATATAATAATAAATAATAATAAATAATAATAAAAATCCTTACTAAAAAACGTGGTTTTAATTTCGAAAAAATTAAACCAGTTTTTCTCTAACGTTCCGTTGTAGTTAAAAATCGAAACAATTTTTTTTAAAGTTCAGTTTTTGTCAAAAATCGAAAAAAATATTTTTTAACAACAATTATCATAGTACAGTAATTAAAAAAATTGTAAATATTTAATTAATATTCACTTAAATGATTGATAATTGACGACAGTAGGGTAAATAATTAATATTACAATAATAACAATTAATTTTTTTTCCTTTTAATCTAATTGCACGATTTTATATACAGGAATTTATTAATTTATTCTTTAAAAATTACTCTTGAAAAAATGACTATAACTATAATAGTTAATTGGAAGAGGAAAATTTTAATAATCCTGTGTATGCTGTAAAACATAATTTTCTGATATTTATAGCGAAGTTAAAAGTGTGAACTAGAACATTCAATGAATATATAATTAAAATCAATTTTTGATTAGCGTTAAATCATGTTAATTAGAACGGAGAAATTGTTTCTGAAAAACGAATAGTAATTTCAGGGAGTTATTTTTTGAATTTAAGAAAGTTATGTTTGTAAAACAAAAAAAAATAATAATAATAACAATGTTAAATAATTTTTTGTTTTACATTCAACTATTTATTTGTAATTATTTTTTTTCAATTATTAGTTTTTTTGTAATTTTTATTTATTGATAATTACTAATTTGTAATTATATATTGCTAAATAATAATAATAATTACTAATTAGTAATTATCGATACATAATTACTAATTAGTAATTATCAATAAATAATTACTAAATAGTAATTATATTACTAAGAATAATTATCAATAAATAATTATTAGCACAATTGCTAATGACGGTAAAAAGTGTTTTCCTGGAAAAACTACAGATTTTAAGTTTTGCTAATTTTTGTAAAAGTTAGCAAAAATTATTAAATTATTAAATTATTAATTATTCATTAATTAATTTGTAATTGGTAATATTAGTAATTTATTGATATTTTCGTTTAAAATTTTAACAGAAAATAATTCATATGCAAAAATATAATTCATATGCAAAAAAAATTATTTTTCAATAATAAATAAATATTCAATTTTCCTACAGAAGAAAATAAATTGAAATTAAAAGTACAATATTTCCTCAATATTATTTTTGTCCATTTTTCAATTAGTAATCAATTTTATATTCAATTTTCTCATATTCTATTCTATTTATATGTTTATAATATTACAGAATTTCCAACGACTGGAAATTATTCTCTCACTAGAATATCCACTCACTTTAATTTAATAGTACTTTCACCCAGAATTGTATATAAGTGATCGCGATTCATCTCTTTATTGAACAATAATTTTAATCAAGTTTTAAGAATAAAAGTTATTATTCCGAGAAATTTAATTTTCCTCGAAAAATCGATTTAAAATTAATAAAAATTAATGTTTATTAATAAAAAATAGAATTTTGTATTTATTTTGATAGAAATAATATTCAAAATTAATAAAAAGTGTATTTTATCACTTTTTATTTAAAATCACAAATTTTTTAGATTTTTCTACAAAAAATAGAATTTGGTTTTGGTATTTGAAGAAATAATTTTGAAATTAATAAAAGTAATTTTTAATGATAAAAAAATGAAATATTTGGTATTGTTTTTGATAGAAATAATATTAAAATTAATAAAAATTAATTTTGTAGTAATAAAAAACAGAATTTTATATTAATTTTGATAGAAATAATATTCAAAATTAATAAAAAGTGATTTTCAATAATAAAAAATAGAATTTGGTTTTGGTATTTGAAGAAATAATTTTTAAATTAATAAAAAGTAATTGTTAATGATAAATAATAAAATATTCGGTATTGTTTTTGATAGAACTAATATTTAAAGTTATAAAAATTGATAGTTAATAATAAAAAATAGAATTTATATTAATTTTGATAGAAATAATATTCAATATTAATAAAAATTAATTTTGTACTAATAAAAAATAGAATTTGGTATTGTTATTGATATATAACAATACCAATTTGTTCGTTTTTTTCTTTTGCTTTTAATAGCTTTTCTTTTTTATTTTTTTTTTGTTATTTTTTTATTTTTATTTTTATTTTTTGTTGTTTTTTTATTTTTCTTTTTTTTTCTTTTTGTTTTTTTAAGTTAATTTTTTGAAGTTAATAAAAATTAATTTTGTAATAATAAAAAATAGAATTTGATATTGATAGAAATAATATTGAAATATTATTTTAATTTTGAAGGTAGAATTTTCTGTTTCGTTCGAAAATACATTTTAGTTTTTCTTTTTAAATTTATATAGAGTACAATAATCTAAGCACAACAAAGGAATGTAATTATTCATTTAGGGCTAATCATACGCATCTTGTGTGCGTCTTTTTATTGACAAATCGAAATCGTCCCACTTTCTTTGCATATAAACGTTAGATAGATCGTTTTACTCATATAGAAGATATTCCGTTATTAGGGGTCATCAAATGTATGTCAAGGGAATGTAAGGGATCACATAAATTTTCTATTTGTCCAATAATGTACTCGGAAGTTTTCTCATTTTTATTCCGGCAAAAGATTGTCGTTCAAAAAAATTATATTCTTCTTGCAGTATCAAAATAATTGTTAATTTTCGAATTATTATTATTATAGCATTTTTTTAATTATTAAATTGATGAAAATCGTGATAGATTTTATTTTATTCTCGAAAAGTTGCTATTTTAGTCAAATTTACTAACTAGAAAAATTATTATTTTAGTCAAATTTACTAATTAGGGATAATTACTATTTTAGTCAAATTTGCTAACTAGAAAAATTATTATTTTAGTCAAATTTACTAATTAGGGATAATTACTATTTTAGTTAAATTTAATAATTAGAAAAATTATTATTTTACTCAAATTTACTAATTAGAAAAATTATTATTTTACTCAAATTTATTAATTAGAAAAATTATTATTTTACTCAAATTTACTAATTAGAAAAATTATTATTTTACTCAAATTTATTAATTAGAAAAATTATTATTTTACTCAAATTTACTAATTAGAAAAATTATTATTTAAGTTAAATTTACTAATTAGGAAAATTACTATTTTACTCAAGTTTACTAATTAGGAAAAATTACTATTCAAGTAAAATTTACTAATTAGAAAAAATTATTATTTTACACAAATTTACTAATTAGAAAAATTATTATTTAATTGAAATTTACTAATTTGGAAAATTACTATTTCAGTCAAGTTTACGAATTAGGAAAAATTACTATTTACGTACAATTTACTAATTAGAAAAAATTATTATTTTACTCAAATTTACTAATTAGGTAAAATTACTATTTTAGTCAAATTCAATAAATCAAAAACAAAAAGTCAGTCGTACTTCAAAAAAAAAAACTAATTGCAATTTTTCCAATAAATATTGCTGCGGGAATTATAATTAAATTTCTTTCATTGAATAAATTTTAGCGATTAGTCAAAAAATTCGTTTGTTTTTTCTTTTGCTTTTAGCTTTTCTTTTTTATTTTTCTTTTTTGGTACTTTTTTATTTTTATTCTTCTTTTTTGTTAAATTTTTATTTTTCCTTTTTGTCACTTTTTTATTTTTATTTTTCTTTTTTGTTACATTTTTATTTTTCCTTTTTGTTACTTTTTTATTTTTCTTTTTTTGTTACTTTTTTATTTGTCATTTTTGTTACTTTTTTATTTTTTGTTATACTTTTTTATTTTTTGTTTCTTTTTTATTTTTTGTTATACTTTTTTATTTTTTGTTTCTTTTTTATTTTTTGTTATACTTTTTTATTTTTTGTTTCTTTTTTATTTTTACCAATTTTCATTGATACTTGTTTTCTTTTTTTTCGAGAATTTTGCACTAATCAATTTATTGTTGTCGCGCTAACTTCATTAGGCGATTAGTGCTCTTATTTGGTTTACTTAAACCAAAGTCGTAACTAATAAAGAGAAAATTAATTTGACCTCTGAATATAAATGTGACTTTCTATTTATTTACTGTTATCTCATGATTATGATGATGATGTTATTTTTCCATTCGAAACTTTCAGTACAGATGACCCAAGGTTAGATTTTTGTCTTCGATTTTTTCCCCACTTGTCTTTCATTTTTATATATGAATGAAAAAAAGTGCATTTATTTTCATGTATTTTGCAAATTATGAAAATTTTGCTTTTTAAAAGTATATTTCAAAAAAAAAAAGGAATGAAAAATTATTAAATTAAATTTAAATTGAAATTAGAAATTAAGAATTATTCAAAGGAAAAAATTAGAAATATTAATTTTAATTTACTTTTAATTATATTCATTAGTTACTATTTAAATATTAATTTATTTAAATATTAATTATATTATTAATTAAATATTATATTTAAGAAAATTTTGTATTCAAAATACATTGGGAAGAGGAAATAGAAAATTATTTAATTGAGAAAAAAATCAAAAATATTTTCGTTACTTTTTTTTAATTATTAATTTGTGTAATTAACTTAAATCTTTAAATTATTATTTTGTATTTTATGGAAATTCTGCTCTTAAAAATATTTTAGAAAAAAATTTAAAAACTGTTAAATTACTTGAAAAAAAGTTCAAAATATTATTGTAAATTTTTTTTTAAAATAAATAATTCGTATAAACTTCTGTAATATTAATTAAATTTTAACTAATAGTTAATTAATAAATTCATAAATAATAAATTAATATTTTGATAAATAGTAAATTAATAAATAATAAATTGATAAATAATAAATTGATAAATAATAAATTAATAAATAATAAATTGATAAATAATAAATTGATAAATAATAAATTGATAAATAATAAATAAATAAATAATAAATTAATAAATAATAAATTGATAAATAATAAATTGATAAATAATAATTTGATAAATAGTAAATTAGTAATTAGTAATTAAAAAATAAATATTGAAAATTGACTTTTGCCGTAAAAAACAATTTAATCGGGTTTTCACGTTCAAAAGAGACAGATGGAAAATTATATAATTGAATAATAAATGATCTGTAAAAAAAGAGAGTAGGAAATATAAAAAAAAATAATATATATATGGTCAAGAAAATATACCGGAATCTTCATGGCCAAGTGTCACATTATGGATTCTTGTGAGCACTTTGCACGTGTATATGTATATATATATACAGTATCGCACATATCATTTTTACTTTAAATGACACTACTGAATCAGTCATTATAAAAATTAAATTCTAGAATTACGTGAGTTATTTAATTTTCTTTTTTTTTTAATTTTATTCTCTTCTACGACCAGCATCGAAATTTGCGAAAAAATTATATTTCGATTACATTAAAAAACAAAAAAAAACGAATTTACAATTTTTTTTATTACTGTACATTAAAATTTATTCTTCACATTTCCGGTGCAGATAAAATGAATACTAGCAATTTTTTTTTCTTTTTTTCTTTTTATTCCATAAAAAAAGTTCGAATAGAGTTATTGAGAAGGAAAATTTATTAAAAGTTTCTTAAGGTTTTAATTATTTAATTATTATTTTAGTCATTTTATTTATTTTAGTTATTAGATTTATCGTTAAATATTATTATTATTATTATTATTATTATTATTATTATTATTTTTATTATTTTTATTATTATTATTATTATTATTATTAAAATTAATTATTAATTATTATAAATTAAAAAAAGTGGTATTAAGAGAAAAATTATTGAGAGTGCAGAAGAGTAGTTTTTTTTCTTTAAATTGTGCGCGTGGAAAATAAGAAAAAACTCGGTGAAAATAAATGATTAATTATTGTAAATTAAAATTTATTAAATTTATAAAGAAAAACTATTAAAGAACAGAAAAGTCTTTTTTTTAATTGTGCCTGGAAAATTAAAAAAAAATGTTTTGAAAAGAAATTATTTAATTTAATTATTAATTATTGTAAATTGTAAATTGTAAATTAAAATTTATTAAATTTATTAAGAGAAAAATTATTGGCAGAGCAGAAAAGTCTTTTTTTTTTTAATTGTGCCTGGAAAATAAGAAAAAATTTTGTGAAAAGAAATTATTTAATTTAATTATTAATTATTGTATATTAAAATTTATTAAATTTATTAAGAGATAAATTATTCGCAGAGCAGAAAAGTCTTTTTTTTAATTGTGCCTGGAAAATAAGAAAAAATTTTGTGAAAAGAAATTATTTAATTTAATTATTAATTATTGTAAATTGTAAATTAGAATTTATAAAATTTATTAAAAGAAAAATTTTATTGACAGTGTAAAAGATTTTTTTCTTTTTTTTCGAAAAATTGCGCGTAGTAATTAGGAAATAGGAAAAAATTCAACGAAAAAAAATTATTTAATTAAATGATTAATTATTAAATTGAAAATTAAAATTTATTAACTTTATTAAATGAAAAAATTTTCGAGAGTGTAAAATAATTTTTTTTCGAAAAAATTGTGCGTGGGAAATGAGAAAAAATTGTGCGAAAATGTGGAAAAAAATTTAGAATTATTATACTTTGTGTGCATATAAAACTCGTGTATTCATTGCCTCATTTGATTAATAAGTTTGTGTTTGTGTCATTGTTAAAACTTGTACGTCGCAGGAAAACCTTGCATAGAATGCTTACCACTTTTGCAATTATTATTATTTAAAAATCGGCATACTTTTTAATGTGCTAGTTTTTGTTTTTTAAATTTCATATTTAATTCGTTTATTAAATAGATTTTAGTGCAGATTTTTTTTTCCGTGTGTTATTAAATTTTAATTATAGTGCAATCATAATTAATTGCAATTAAACTGTATGAGTAATTTAATATTTATCTGTATTTTTAATTAACTTTTTAATTTATATATTTTAATTTTGTATTTATTTTCTTTTATCATAACATTAATTTTTTCTGAAATATTGTTTTTTGTGTTTTAATCGTTTTTTAGTATTTAAATCATTTTTTAATATTTTGATTGTTTTTTACTATTTTATTTTTTACTAATTTCGTTTTTTCATAATTTTATAATTTTCGTTTTTTAATTATTTAAATCATTTCTTAAAATTTTTTATTATTTTTACTATTTTTATTGTATTTTACTATTTTTATTGTTCATTTTACTATTTTTATTGTTTTTTACTATTTTTATTGTATTTTACTATTTTTATTGTTCATTTTACTATTTTTTATTTTTTACTAATTTCGTTTTTTTATAATTTTATAATTTTCGTTTTTAAATTATTTAAATCATTTTTCAAATATTTTTATTATTTTTCACTATTTTTTATTATTTGCTAATTTAATTTTTACTAATTTTTAATTTTTACGAATTTTATTACTCACTGTCAATGTATATATTTTTCTTTACTAGTTTTTAAATTAAGAAGATTTTCTCCAGTATTTTTTTTTATTCGTTTTTTTAGAAAATTTTACAGAAATGAATATTTATATTTTTAAAAAAGATTTTTTTTTGTTTTTCTTTCAGAAATGTTTGTTTAAGTTTTCAGTGCAGTGTTTGTATAATTTTCCAGCAGTGTTTGTAGATTTTTTTTTTATTTTTTGATTTAATTAAGTCTTTGATATTTTTGCTTCATTTAAAAAAGTCAAATAGTAAAATCTTTTTTTTTTCCTTTCGTGAATATAAAAATTCTGTTCAATGTAAAGTCAACTTTAATTTTATGTTCTATAAAAACCCTATATACAATTTTACATGCGCGAATATAAGGAAAAATATATGAGATTCACTCTTTTGTGAATAATTCCTGACCCACTTTTTCACTGCATAAAATTTATAACATTCGAATTATAAATCAAAATATAGAAAAAGGAAATAAATAGTTAATTGTTGTTTTATTTTGTTTTTTATTATTTTATTAAAAATTATTATTTTACTGACAATTATTATTTTATGAAAAATTATTATTTTACTAAATAATATTATTTTTACTAAAAATAAAACTAATTTTTTTCTACTATTTATTTTGTTTGAATTTTTAATTTTTAATTTTAAAAAATGTCTCTAAAAAAAATTTTTTTTTTAATTTTTTCGTTGTAAAAATAAAGGGAAAAAAATTCGAGGACCTTCGAAAATAAATTGATGATGTAAATAGATTGTTTAATGGCGAAATAATTGTCGTTCTTCATGTAAGAGAAATTTTTCTTCTTTACTAATCGTGTGGGTGTTTATATCACGAACTGAATCCTGCTTGATGATTCAATATGTTGCCTTAGAAGCTGTATTAGGTGACAAGTAATATGTCTCACTTTGATTAAATTACTGCAAGGTTACGAATTTACTTTTTAATTGTCTTCAAGTTACATTTTTGTCCTTCCGCGTTGTATTTTATATTCAATTTTTTTCCCACATTTTTATTCCATTTTATTCCATTTTATTTCAATAATTTCAAACATTTATTTGCTCCTGTCAAATATTTTTTTCTAGTCAAGAAAAAAGGGGAAAAAATTTGATAATAAAAATAGAAATACTAAAAAAGTAAAAAAATTTGATAATAAAAATAAAAATATAGAAATAGTAAAAAAAAATTGATAGTAATAAAAATAATAATAATAAAAATAGAAATAGTAAAAAAGTAAAAAAATTTGATAATAAAAATAAAAATTGAAATAGTAAAAAAAGAAAAAAAAATTTGATAATAAAAATAATAATAATAAAAATAGAAATAATAAAAAAAAGAAAAAAATTGATTATAAAAATAGAAGAAAAAAAGGTAAAAAAAATTTGATGGTAAAAATAGAAGTAAAAAAGGACAAAAAAATTTGATAGTAAAAATAGAAACTAAAAAAGGACAAAAAAATTATTTGACAATAGTAGTAAAAAAAATCGAAGAAGAAATGTAAATAATAAATAATAATAAAAATAGCAATAATAAAGGAAACGAAATAATTTGTCAATAATAATAGTAATAATAATAAATAAAAAAATAAAAAAAGCAACAGTAAAATATTAAGAAAAATAAATTGCTAAATAATTAAACAAAAAATAAAAGATATTTTTTAAATTATATTAATCAATTTTTTAAATAAAAATAAGAATTGAAATAATAAAAAGGATAAATTGTTAAATATTTGAACAAACAAATATTTTTTTCTAAACAAGTTTATTAAATTTTTAAATAAAAATTAGAATTGAAATAATAAAAAAAATACGATTTTTAATGTGTATGAGATGATTTATTTTGGATGAAAAGATTTTATTGACGATTCTTTTTAATTTCAGCGCCATATGAAGGAGGAATATGGAAAGTGCGGGTTCATTTACCAGAACATTACCCCTTCAAATCTCCTTCGATCGGTTTTATGAACAAGGTTTACCACCCTAACATTGATGAAGTATCGGGCACCGTCTGTCTCGACGTTATCAATCAAGCGTGGACAGCCTTGTATGGTAAATTGAAAAAAAATCTCACCTCTTTTTCGTATATATTATACAATTTTCTGGAAAATTGATAAAAAAAAAATTTTTCCACACAGAAAAAAAATTACTAAAAATATTTTCTCTCCCTAAATTCTACAATTTGTAAATCTGATAAATATGTTTTTTAAAGAATACAAAAAAAATAGATTTTTATTTGCAAAATAAATTTTTATTTAAAAAATATATTTTTATTTAAAAAATACATTTTTATTTAAAAAATATATTTTTATTTAAAAAATATATATTTTTTTATTTAAAAAATACATTTTTATTTTAACATTTTAACATTTTCGATTTTAATGCCAGCACTATTTTAATTATTTGATAAATTATTATTATTTTAAATATTTATTTAATTATGCAACAAATTATTATTTTAAATATTTATTTAATTATTCAATAAATTATTACTATTTTAAATATTTATTTAATTATTCAATTAATTATTATTATTTAAATATTTATTTAATTATTCGATAAATTATTATTATTTTAATTATTTATTTAATTATTTATTTAATTATTCAATAAATTATTATTATTTTAATTATTTATTTAATTATTCAATAAATTATTATTAGTTTAAATATTTAATTAATTATTCAATAAATTATTATTATTCTCCCAATAATAATTAGTTAATAAATTAATTTTTTTATTATCAATTTATTTACTTGTGAAATAAATAAAAATTTATTTACTCATAAGTTGTGTAAATATGGTAATTAATTTGGAATTTAATTCTTTCAGATCTCTCAAATATTTTCGAGTCTTTTCTACCACAGCTGTTGACATATCCTAATCCAATTGATCCCTTAAATGGCGATGCAGCTGCAATGTACCTTCACAAGCCTGAGGAGTACAAGAAAAAAGTCGCAGGTACTTTGAAAGAGTATTGAACCTTTATTTTTAATCAAGATTTTTTTTTCGTTCTTTATTTTGCAATATTAACTTTTCTGCAGATTTTTAGGAAAATTCAATTTTTCGTTAAAATTTATTTTCTAATTTAACTCTAATTCTACTTTTTTCATTCGATTTTATTCAATTCTGATTCTACATTTTTCATTCGATTTTATTCAATTTCGTTCGATTTCATTCAATTTAATTCGATTTTATTCAATTTCATTTGATTTTATTCAATTTCATTTAATTTCATTCATTTTTATTAAATTTCATTCAATTTCATTCAATTTTATTCTTTTTTATTTAATTTTGTTCAAATTTAATTTTCAAATCTATTATTTTATTAAAATTAATATTGTTATTTATTGAAAGTATTTTGAGAGATAATAGAACATTTTTTCAAATCAGAATTTGTTTCTAAATTCTTTATTTTCAAATATTTATTCTCTAAAAATTTCTACGAAAATTTCTTTTTTTTGTAAAATTTACTTTTAATTTAGTTTTATTCTTATCTAATTCTACTTTTTTTATTCTGTCTTATTTTAATTTTATTTCATGCAATATTATTCAATTTCATTCGATTTTATTCAATTTCATTTAATTTTATTCAATTTTATTTAATTATATTCTATTTTATTTAATTTTATTCATTTTTATATAATTTTGCTTAATTTCATTCAATTTTATTCGAAAATCTATTATTTTATTAAAATTTATATTATTATTTATTCGCAATTTTTTAAGAGATTATTAAACTTTTTTAAAATCAGAATTTGTTTCGAAATGCTTTATTTTCATATATTTATTCTCTAAAAATTTCTACGAAAATTTCTTTTTTTGTTGAATTTAATTTAATTTTAATTCTAATATAATTCCATTTTTTTAGTCTGTTTTATTTTAATTTTATTTCATGCAATATTATTCAATTTCATTCGATTTTTTTCAATTGTATTCGATTTTATTCAACCGCATTCGATTTTATTCAATTGCATTCGATTTTATTCAATTTCATTCGATTTTATTCAATTTCATTTAATTTCATTCATTTTAATTAAATTTTGTTCAATTTATATCAATTTTATTCATTTTTATTTAATTTTGTTCAAATTTAATTTTCAAATCTATTATTTTATTAAAATTAATATTCTTATTTATTGAAAGTATTTTAAGAGATAATAGAACATTTTTTCGAATTAGAAATTGTTTCGAAATTCTTTATTTTCAAATATTTATTCTCTAAAAATTTTTAGGAAAATTTCTTATTTTGTAAATATTTAATATTAATTTAATTCTATTTTAATCTAATTATACTTTTTTTATTTTATTTTTATTTGATGCAATATTATTCACTTGTATTTAATTTAATTTAACTTTATTCAATCTCATTAAATTTTATTCAATTTTTTTTAATTTTATTCATTTTTATAAAATTTTATTTATTTTTATACAATTTTGTTCGTTTTTAATTCTAAATTCTATTATTTTATTATTTATTCGCAATATTTTAAGAGATAATAGAATATTTTTTGGAACCAGAATTTGTTTCTAAATTCTTTATTTTCTAATATTCTCTAAAAATTTCTACGAAAATTTCTTTTTCTGTTAAATTTACTTTAAATTTAATTTTATTCTAATCTAATTATACTTTTTTTTATTCTATTTTATTTTAATTTTATTTGCTGCAATATTATTCAATTTCATTCGATTTTTTTCAATTTTATTCGATTTTATTCAACTGCATTCGATTTCATTCAATGTATTTCGATTTTATTCAATTTTATTTAATTTTATTAATTTTGAATTAATTTTGTTCAATGTTGATTTTAAAATCTATTATGTTATTAAAATTTATATTATTATTATTTATTCCCAATATTTTATGAGATTATTAAACTCTTTTTCGAATCAGAATTTTTTTACTATATTTTATATCTTTAAATATTTACTCTCTAAAAGTGAGACAAAAAATTATTTTTTTTCGTCCTTATAATAAAATTAAAAAAAAATGAAGGGAACAATAACTTCGAGTCGAGGACTCGGAGTGATCGTTCTCTTCATTTTTTTTCCATAATTAAAACGAGTGATAATAACTGTTACTTAGAATTTAAATATTTACCTAATTAAAAAAAATTTTGTTCCAAAAACAATGAAATAATTTCGTTTCTTTCTGATTTTTTTTAGATTACGTAAGGAAATACGCGACAGAGGAGGCGCTTAGGGACCAGGAAAATGGTACGGGGAATGGAATGTCTTCGGACAGTGAGTCTTCAATGAGCGACTTCAGCGAGGACGAGACGCGAGATATGGAGTTGTAACCAAATATTTTACCATCCATACCCATACCCTTAATCACGATTCCTTGTAATCTCCGATCGCTCGTCTTATCAAAATAGATGCTTACACCTAAAAAAAAAAATTTCTTCGATCGATATCAAACCTCAGACATTTTTTTTTTTTTTTGAGAGGCTTACAAAATATTGATGGCGATCGGTTTGTAGTGTAACAGTGAACACATTATTACCCGGAGTTGATTTCTTTTCAATGTCAAAAGTCAAAGGCAAAAAAAAAATTGAAATTCTTGCTAACAAGATGCCAATAGTTACGAATTTTTTTTCTCTCTGATCGTGTCGAGTTTCTTTTTTTCCAAAAAAAAATCTATCGCCAGTCAAAGAAGAATCTTTTTTCGTATTAACATTTTTCGTATTTTTACATTTTCTCTTCTAATAGTTTAAAAGACAAGAAACTTTTGTTTTTAACAAAAATTGGAACGTGTTTTGAACGTGGTTTTGAATTTATTTTGAATTTAATTTGAATTTTTATAGGAAACGAGATTAAAAAAATAATTTTCCTGTTTTCCATTTCTTCCTGCCCAAAAATTACGTATCCTTTTTGTATATTTTCATCACAGGCGACAACATCACGAGAGGGAGATGACAAGCTCAAGTGATGGGAAATCAGACGATAAATTAAAACGTAAACGTCATCGTAGCATTGACGGCGAACAAAATCAGCCATTATTGAAACTCGCTCGCTCCACGAGCTATGATGAAAGAAGAACTTTGACGGATACATTAAATATCTGCATTTCCTCGGCATCAAGTTTGCAAATTGGAGCACCTGGTGATACACATCGAGTAGAAACCTGGAACTGTCGCAACGACCAAGTCCTGGGAGCACAACAGTACACAAGACTCTAGTTTGGCTCAATAGTTTTTTCCGAATTTTTTCCTTTTTTTTTAACTAGAGGAACCTAAAAAAAATGAAAAAAAAGAGAGAGATGAACAAAAATCTCAATTTATCGGAACTTGTGAAAAATTTGAAAAAAGAACTCCCCTTCTCAAAGGAAAAGAAAACAAAAGGGTTGCGTATCTTTCATAAATAATTATTTATTTTCATTTTTTCGAGTTTACGAAGCTAATTTTATTTTTTCTTCTTATTTTTAATTTGCGAATTTTTATCCTATTTTAATCGACGAATGAAAAAGGGGAATTAGAAACGAAAAAAGATTTACAATTATTTTTTTTTTTAAATACCAATTTCAAAGAAAAGAGATTCTTTTAATTAAAAATCGAAAAGAATATTTTTTAAAAGTTAAAAACAGTTTTGATTATTTTTCAATTTTAAAAAAATTTTTCCTATTTTGATCAATTGAATAAAAAAAAAAGAAACGGTCGTTTACTATTAAACCGTTGGACAATAATTTTAATTAAAAAGCGAGCACAAGGTTTCTCCAGATCGGAATAATTGAATTCGTGGTCTCAGATCTCACGCATTAAGATTTATAAATATATATTTAGCACTAGTATATTATACATGAAAGAAAATATGCTTACGATTTAGCTATAGTATACGTTTTTATTAATTAGAATAAATCTAACATTCAGAATTTTGTAGAATCATTTTTTTGTCTTTTGAAACAAGAAAAAAATGGGTTTTTAATTTTTTTTCTCTCGAAAAGATGATTCAAAGAGTAAAGAAATATATTTTTTTGGAAATTTATTTTTTGCGTATTCTATTTTTTTCGTTCGTGGGGAGGGGAAATGCAAAATTTTTGAAGGATACGTAATTAAATTGATTTCTTCGGCAAATTGACAATAGGGTCTGGAAAAATTGTGATTCATTGACGAATCGTTGTTTTTAATTTTTCCGGGCTTGTTATAGTAGTGATAAAAATATATTTTCTTTTTTGCTCCATTTAACAAAAAAAAAGGCGCGTATTGAAAAAAATGTCTATTTCAAAACACATACATGTAAACTGCCATTGATTCACAAGAACATGCATCTTTCTATCAATTGTAATAGTTCGTTGTGGTTGTTCGGGTTAAGTAATTTAGTAGAAAAGCCATTAGAGTTCGATAATTAATAAGCACAAGATTAATTTCACTAAAATTTTCTAAAAATTTCTAAATAATCAGAAAGAAAATTAAAAAATAGTATTTCTTGTTGAAAATACTATTCGAATAGTTGATAGTTGATACTAAATTTTTTGTTCTTTAAACAATATTTCGATGAAGAAGAAAAAAAATAAGAGAACGAAAGAGAAGATTTATGAAATGAAAATGAAATTAAAGGATTGTTTGAAAAGAAAAATCTTGGAAAAAAATTGATTAACGAACTCTTTTTTAAGAGCTTAAAAACGAAACGACGGGAGAATTTTTCTTTTTGTTTTTTTTTAATTCTTCGCTCTCGTCGTTTTGTGCTTGTTGATATTCGATAGATTCTTGCTAGGCTTCGTCTTGGAAGATAAATGGTTGCCTCTGTGTCTTGTGATTAAAAAATTACGTCGAACTGTATTGCTTCAAGTTATCAGAGGGCGAACACATTATACGAAGTTATTAGACCTTCTATAATTTTTTTTTTACTGATAAGTGAATTTTCAAGCAAAAAAACCACTTTTCGAAATGTTCAATTATTGTTCTCATTATTTTTTGTATTAAAAAAGATTTTTCTTCGAGGAAAACAAACTGCGACAGTTTTTTGGCGAATAATGGAAAAAATAGAACATTTCTACCAAAAACAATTGTTTGGCGAAAAAATTTAAATCGAAAACGAAAGAAATTAAATTAAATTAAATGAATGAAATTAAATTAAATGAATGAAATAAAATTAAATGAATGAAATTAAATTAAAAAAACTAAGTGACACTTAATAAAAATGTATCAAAATAAGTAAAAATTAAATTTCGGAAAATAGAAGTACAAAAATAGAAATTAAATTTTCGTAATTGATAATTAAATTTAATTGTGAATAATTTTCGCCAAAAACTGTCGACAGTGGGGTTTTCGATTCGCAATTCTTCTACGAATGATGCTGCGAGAATTCGAAATTGTGGATAAAATATTATAAAAGTTGAAAACTTTTTTCGATTTCTATTAATTTTAAGAATTTTTGTTACAATGCAAAAAGAAATTTAATTGTGATATATGACAATTTTTAGTGAGCGGAATTTCTACTCATTTTCTTCTCGAAAAATTTTGTCAAAGAGAGAGTGAGAGAAAGAAAGAAAGAGAGAGAGAGAGAGAGAAAGCGAGACGAAAAACAAAAATTAAAAAATTCTACCGACTTTTTTTCAAAAAAAAAAAAGAAAATTTTGTCAAATTTATTTTACGAGCTTAAAAAAATGTCTACGATTTCAAAAATTAAAAATTGTGAACATCGATTCATTTTTCCTTTCATATGAATTCAAAAATTCAAAAAAGAAACAATTTTTAAACAAATTGGAAGAACTATGAATTTAAAAAAAATGAAACAATTGAATTAAAATGAAATGAATTGAAATTAATTTAAACAAAATTAATTTTTGTCTCAATTTTCAAGGAACGTAAAATAAATTTCGCCGAAATTCGTTTTCAAAAACGAGAGAAAATTATTTGCTTTGAAAATTCAAACTCAATGATTGAAAAAGTTTTTTAAAAAAAAAAGTAGAAATCACGTACCGAAAAAAATAATCTCGACAAAGTTTTTAATATGGTGCTTTTTAAATTGGAAGAGAAAGAAAAATCGCAAATGATTTATAAATATTCTATACTCGAGAATGACTTTCCTATTTATTGTATAACTTAGTCGAGTTTAATACTGGGACACGTGATTTTAGAAAGTGGTATTAAAAAATAAAAAAAATGAAAAAGTAGTGAAATATATTTTTGTATTTTGAGCAGGGACCGCCACCGACACGATGTGACACGAAAATGAGTATCGTGTCGGTATCGTGTCGATGACCGACACGATGCATTGTGTCGAGAAAAGTATCGTGTTGCGACACGATACGATACCGACACGATACGAAATTAACGTGTCGCACATGTTACATTAAAAAATGCTTTTTATCAGCACATGACGCATATTCGGCCATTTTGTAAAACCAAAAATATATATATTTTAAGTTGCGCAGTGTACTACCACCACACTTGGACATGCGCAGTAGTGTAATTTGGTATTTATTGCTGCGCAGTAATGTAATTTAGTATTATTGGATGCGAAGTAGTATAATTTAGTATTGATTGATGCGCAGTAGTGTAATTTAATGTTAATGGATGCGCAGTAGTGTAATTTAATATTTATTGCTGCGCAGTAGTGTGATTTAGTATTAATGGATGCGCAGTAGTGTAATTTAATATTTATTGCTGCGCAGTAGTGTAATTTAGTAATAATGGATGCGCAGTAGTGTAATTTGGTATTTATTGCTGCGCAGTAGTGTAATTTAGTATTAATGGATGCGCAGTAGTGTAATTTGGTATGTATTGCTGCGCAATAGTTCAATTTAGTATTAATGGATGCGCAGTAGTGTAATTTGATATTTATTGCTGCGCAGTAGTGTGATTTGGTGTTTATTGCTGCGCAGTAGTGTAATTTAGTATTAATTAATGCGCAGTAGTCTAATTTAGTATTAATTGATGCGCAGTAGTCTACCACCGCAATTGGACATGCGCAGTAGTCTAGTTTAGTATTAATTGCTGCACAGTATATTAAACCTGCATACTGCGCAGTGATAAATACAAAATTACATTATTGTGCAGCAATTAATGCTAGATTAGACTACTGCGCAGCAATTAATGCTAAATTAGAACACTGCGCATCAATTAATACTAAATTACACTACTGCGCAGCAATAAATACTAAATTACACTACTGCGCATCTATTAATACTAAATTAGACTACTGCGCAGCAATAAATATCAAATTACACTACTGCGCATGTCCAAGTGTAGTGGTAGTACACTGCGCAGCAATAAGTACTTAGTTGCCCTACTGCGCATGTCTAAGAGTAATGTAATTGCTACTGCGCAACAATAAATAGTATATTGCACTTCTGCGCATGTCCGCCATATTGAATTTGTTACTAAGTTATTATATGTAATGTAATTACATAAATTACGTAAGACATTTAGGGGGTATGGGGGTCTGTAAATTATTACAAACAATAAAAATGGCGCTAATGTATGTAAAATATCTTACATTAATGGGAGGGGGGGGGTAAATTAAAAAAAATATTTTTCGTAATTTATGGATGGCCCCCAACATTATTTTGTAATTTTGTATAATATGATTGTGCACATCTTATGTGATTTAATCAGCTATTTTTGTAATGCGACACGATACGAAAATCCTATCGTGTCGGTATCGTGTCGCGACACGATACTCTTCTCCGTGGTAGAATCATATCGTATCGTGACACGATACCGACACGATACCTTTGCTTCGTGACGGTCCCTGATTTTGAGTGAATTTTTTTTTTGTATAATACAATTTTATTATCGATCACTTGCGCAGCTGCGTTTTTTCGTTTTAGATTTTTTTCCGTTTATCAAAATTATTGTCCATCGCCCTCGCTATTGTCACACGAATAATGCATTGCCGTTCTAATTTAAGAAAAACAGATATAAATATTATTACAAAACAACAAAAAAAAAAACAAAAATACAAGAAGCAAAATGAAAGAGAGTAACTTTCCAATATTCTTATGACAAGAATGTAGTTATTGTAACAAATCGTTTAAATTGTAAGATAAATTTTCAAATTATTTTCTTTTCTCTATAAGCGATTGAATTTTTCGTTTTCTATTTTTGTCACTGGGTCGAAAATTCGAATTTAAATTTTTGTCAGCAAACTCGAAAAAAACTGATAATTGCAAAAAGAAAAAATTGTTTATGTGAAAAAAAAATTTTGTTGTAAAATTGTTTGAGAATGAAATTCTATTTTCATCCAATTACAAAGGGAACAAAAGTTTTTGCGAATTTATTTTGTTATAAAATTGTTTTTTATCAACGAAAAAAATTTGTTGCGAGGAAAATTCTGTTTGTTAAAAAACGAAAAAAAAAACAATTTCGTTAAATTGGAATTTTTTAATTCAGATTTTGTTTTTTAGAAGAAAAAATTTATTTTTAAAAAAGAAAATTTGTTTTTAGAAAAAACATTAATTTTAGAAAAGAGAATATTTTAATTTGCAAAATCGAAATTTCGACCCAGAATAATTTGGAGCAGCAGCTGAATTAGAATTTTTCTTTATAATTACGAAATAATCTTAAACGTGTAGTTGTCTTTTCTAATTCCACGTATCACTTTAAAGACTTCTAGAGTCTCTTTGTAGCTCCTGAAAGGATTAAAAAAAAGAAGTAGCTCTCGATGGCTACAAATTAACATATTTTCAAAAAAAAATACAAAAGAAAAAATTTTACTGCGAATTATAAACTACAGGGCGTTTTCGTCAATTATCTTCGCTGATTTTTCCATTTTATTCTAGTGAATCGAAAAAAATTAGAATATTATTAAAAATGCAAAAAAAAAAAATTATAAATTAAGAAATTTTGTCCATTTAATTAATGATTAATTATTAATAATTACGAATTACAAATTAAAAATTACAAATTAAAAATTACAAATTAAAAATTAAAAATTAACAATAAACAATAATTAACAATAAACATTAATTAAATAATTAGAATTTAAAAAATGTCTTTCTTTTAGAAAATTGTAAAAAAAAGATAGTTGATAATTTTTAATTAGCAGAAAAACATTGCAAAAACGCCTTGTAAAAAGAAATGTGACGTAGGGATATGAAATTAAATTCCCGAGCAAAAAAAAAAATAAATAAATAAAAGAGAAAAAAAATGAAAATTTTTTCCGTTGAAAAAATAAACCGATAAAACGACAACAGCTGCAAAAGAATGTTTCACATACATTGTTACAAAGCGTCTCAACAACAATGAAATAACTACAAAATATTTATTATAAATTAAGTTTAACAAATATATAAATTATAAATATATTATATTAAACTAAATATAAGTGAACAAGATGCAATTTTTTGGTACAATAAGATAAAAAAGAATCAAGATGGTGTTTTTCATTCACAATCCACATTTTCTCTATAAATTAAGAAGAAAATAATTTCAAAAAAATTGATTTTTCCACTTTGTTAAATTTGAATTTCGCGCGCTTTTCACAATTTTGAATTCAAAACTCAGGTGCGGAGGTAACGGTCAAAACGGTGAATTGTTCACATTGTTTACTACGATTTTAATACGGGGGAAAAAATTAGTTTTTATGGAACTGACAGGTAAAGTAAGAACTACACTTTGTTCTGTAAAAAAGGGAAAAATTATCTAAATTACTAAGTGGGGGAAACATTTTTTAAAACCCCCCTTGGAAATACGCTCCTGCAAGAGCCGGAACCGATGAAAATAGGTCGCCATATTGGTTCCAGAAGCGGAAACGGAACCGGTACTCTTGTCAATGTTTTTGGTACTTGTGTACTTGTCAACGATAAAACTTTCGCGGTTATAAACTACAGTGCGGTCAAAACATTTGCCACTTGTGATCTTCTGGAACAGTGATTATCCGGTTCGCTCACAACACAACCCTCTCCCTGTTTTGTTGGCCACATGTGTTATCCAGTCGGAGCAATATTTCCAGCTCCAGTTTCGTCTGAACCATCGTGGAGGTAACATCGTTTTGCTCTTCGCGTTATAACATTTTTAATCCGCCCGTGACTAAAACATTTCACTAAATAATCATCTAACTGTTGGATTCATTTGAAAATTGAGAGAGAAAATAAATGTTTCATTTTATTCTAACTGATTTGATATGTAGTATTTCTCAATAATCGACAAGTGCGCGGTTAATCAACATAGAAAAAGCAAAACCGTGTTCGCGCCTCGATCATAGTCATAAGTATTTTGACTTTTATGAATCCTATTAAAACTCTGCGGCAGTGACTGGTGATCGAGCAGTAAAAGTGAAGTGAACCTCGTGGCACACGTTTCTCTTTCCGTTTTTTTTTGGTTTCTTTTTGAGATGTAATAATTTCTTGAGGATATTTTTGAACTGGAGAAACAGATGAAATTTTTGTTTTTTTTGGGAGGATACGGGGAATATTCTAACGCGCGGATTATTGTTTTCGACTTTTCAAGCGACTTGAAGTTCGCTAGAGGAGTCAACTATACGCGGTAAGGAAATGAGTAAACACGTTTTTTTAATTCCTTCTTATATATATATATTATTATTGTGCGAGACACGAGTGTACAAAGTGCGAGTTTTTCTCAATCATTTCTCTTTTATCACATTTTAACAGCTGTGTCAACTAGATATTTTTTCTTCATTTCCTTCCGTTTCAGTTACGCAAATATTTTCTTTTAATTGCATTTTATCGTCATTTGTTTCTTTATCATCGATTTTTAGATAGTTCGAAATTTCGCATTTTAATTAGTATTCACACTTTTAGTTTGAATAGTTGGATTTTTATTCTGGAGTTTGTATAAAATCTTGTAAAATTATAAAAGTGCGAAATTTGAGAATTGTGTATTTATAACCTAAAAAAATAGTGTTTTTTATTTTCTATCCTCATTGTTGACTTTTGAAAACAATGAAGTTGTTAAAACGGGGAAGTTTAAATTCATGTGGTATGTATTCAATAATTGTTTATTCAATCTTTTAATATCGTCCTTGATAAATTTTACCCGAGTTCGAAAATAATTTCAATTTAATCAAAACTGACATTTAGGTAATTTTCCTTTTACAACACGTACGTTTTAATAATATTTTCAATTTGTTTTTGTATAGTCATAAAGAAGTGCCGGGATTATAAACTTCTTAGAAGGGAATTTTTATTTTTCACTTGTAAAATTTTCTGAAAAATTGAATTCTATGTGAAATTTCAAAAAAAAAAAAGCTTTCGAAAGTTTATGTTTACAGTTATAATTCCAATAAGTTGCCAGAAATCTCATCAACTTTTATTTATAGCTCTCAGGGTGACGAGTCTTCTTTTCCTATATATATTACATGGGGATATGCACCAAAAGAATTTTTTTTTAATGGTGTTAGTGTATTGCTTCACAAATAAATGATTATTGCAGTAGTCTATCTTTTCATTTAAATTCAAAAAGTTTTATCCAATAATAAATTGACAATTTTCCAATAACCACAAACAACTTGGAAGTAGGTGACAACAAATAATTGAATTTCCAGACAAAAAAAAAAGTGTTCTCTTAAATGCACTCAATAATTAGGAAAGTTTAAAGTTCAAGTTTATTTTGTATTCTATTCTAGATTTGTTAAAGGAAAAAATCAATTTCTATGTCTGGCGACATTTTTTTCGTTTTTAGAAGCAAATTACTTAATTCTCGAAATTTTCGAACTTTATTTCCGTTTGGTAAAAATTAAAATTTATAAAATTGATTTACTTTATACAATGTTATATTTAAACGAATTTCGTCTTCAGCGGGGGAAAAATTCGATACTTGGCGTAATGCGATATCTTTCTATATAAAATTACGAAAATGCGAATGATTATGCAATTTTTGTAGCGGATTAACTGCAATAATAACGGTCATTTCGACAAGAAAAAAATTGAGGAATTTCGAATTCATAACTTGTTTATCATTTGACACATTTTTTTGTTTTCTTTTTTTTGCTTCTTTTTTTGTTTTTTTTCTGTTTTATTAATTTTTTTTTAAGTTTCTTCAAAAATTTTTTACTGTTTACAATAGAGATTTTAATTTATAGTATTTTCTTTTGAAAATGCTTTTTTTACACAGTTAGAAAGCCGAGTTTCGTTAATTTAGTTAAATGTGTAATAAAAGAGGATTGATTTCACCTTCATGCAGTTGGGAAATTTAATTCTTCTTCTTCTTCTTGTGCTTCTTCTTCTTCCTCTTCTTAAATGCGTTCCTGCTGTAACAATATTATAAACACAAAGGCACACACGTGTTGTCTCTTTAAAAGTCATTCTCACATGTAATGTAGACTTTATTTCAAACAAAAACTAGTTTCTGCCTTTTTATTCATTACAATTTTTGTAACTGAATATTTTTTTCTTTCCATTTATTTATTCTGTAATTATAAAAATCTTAATTATAAATCTAAATTATGAAATTGAAAATTGAACATTTTTTAGTCAGTAATCTTAATTTTTTTATTATATTATTATTATTACTATTTTTATTATTATTTTCATTATTATTTTAATATTATTTTTATTATTTGTTTATTATATTTATTACTATTTTTTTGCCTTATTTAAATTTTTTTGTTATATTTATCAAAATAAATTTTAATTATTTTCTACGATTTCTATTTTTTGCCTTTTTTAATTTTTGTTATATTTATCAAAATAAATTTTAATTATTTTCTACGATTTCTATTTTTTGCTTTTTTTAATTTTTGCTATATTTATCAAAATAAATTTTAATTATTTTCTACGATTTCTATTTATTTTTTTTTATTTATTTATCAAAATAAATTTTTATTATTTTCTACGGTTTCTATTTATTTTTTTTTAATTTTTTATTTATTTATTAAAATAAATTTTAATTATTTTCTACGATTTCTATTTTTTTTATTTTTTATTTATTTATCAAAATAAATTTTAATTATTTTCCACGATTTCTATTTTTTGCCTTTTTTAATTATTGTTATATTTACCAAAATAAATTTTAATTATTTTCTATGATTTCTATTTATTTTTTTTTATTTTTTATTTATTTATCAAGACAAATTTTAATTATTTTCTACGATTTTTGTATTCTTGTATTTTTCCCTTTTTTATTTTTTTTATTTTCTGTATTCTTTCTATTTTTGCAGTTTTGCATTTTTGCATTTTTGTATTTTCTTTTTTTTCCTTAATTAATTTTTTTTTGTTATATTTATTAATTTTTTTAATTTTTCCTTAAAATATAAATTGTTTATTGTTTTCCATTTTGTTTTCTGCTTAAATTGACAATTTTTTTTCAATATATTTCAGCACCAATGATGAATTTTGCGTACGGCTAAACGGACGACGACGACGGATTTAGAGAGAAGAATTTCTCAATTTTTTTTTAACTGAGAAGAAAAGGACAACAACAACGAAAAAATGGGGGAAATTTTAGGATCGGCCAGTTTTCTGCACCTCGGCGATATTGTCAGCTTGTACGCCGAGGGAAATGTTTCCGGCTTTCTTTCAACTCTCGGGTATGCTGTCATTAATCTTCATTTCTATAAAATAATTGAAAAATCCAGAAAAGGAAAAAATCGCTCACCACACAATCTTTAATAGATTCTCAAGAAGAAGGGAATTTTTTTTTTCAGTACGAAGAAAACGATTCATATGCAGTTGTGGCAAAGATAATTGAAAAAAATTCACTGAATTCAAGTTTAAAAGAATTTTTTTTGAGATTGGAAAAATGAAAAAATTTTTTTCGAATGTGGAAAAATGAAAAAAAAATTTTAGAATGTGGAAAAATTCAGAGGAAAGGAAATAAGAATTCGTAAATGAAAAACATTGAGAGAAGGATAAAAATTGACGATTGAGTAATAATTTACAATTTACGGTACGAATCACAAGGGGAAATTTTAATTTTAATTTATTTCGAAGAAAATTTTTGCTAAATTTTTGAAGAAAATGAAAAAAAATATTCTTCGTGATGACTGAATTGAAATGAAACGTTTCCCCTCGTGTAGGGAAAAAATGTTAAATGTAGGGAATGAATTTTATCGAATTCCAAAGTGAATTTTCAAGTAAAGTGTACATATTTTTTTTCCATTTCGTGCGCCGCACGGTAAAATTACCACGAAGATTAAAATAATACTTAAATGGAATATTGCTTGAGGGTACTTTTTCTAGAGCCCTATGTTTGGTAACTGGTTATATTGACACGAATCGAAAATATAGAGAAAAAAAAACACAGGTGTGAATGAAGTTAGGATTTTTATGTTGTTCATTCTAATTAATAGAATTTAAATTATCGCGACACAGCGAGAGTTTCTTTTTTCACATATTGTTACTAATAATTTTTTGCAACATCTCCTTTTGTCTCTCATATAAACTATAATCTTCTTGCGAATAAACAGATCAATTTTATCGATTGATCTTTGTATTTGAATCTTATTGAACAGTTTGACATTAATTTATTTATCATGCGTAGGATACATTTTATTAAAACCGATTTTATTGTTTGAGCAATTTTTTTTACATATTTTTTTACATATCTTTTTTACATATTTTTTTACATATCTTTTTTACATATTTTTTTTACATATTTTTTTTACATATTTGTATATTTACAATATTTGTTATTAAAAAAAAGTATTTTATTTTTAACAGTATTGCTAGTTCACTATTTGAATAAATAAAAAATATATTTTTATTATGTGAATTTAAAAGATTAAAACTCATATTTGCATTAATTCGAAAAAGTTGGAAATTAATTCATAAGTGGAAATTTGATTGAAAGGAATATTTATTTAATTTTATTACAAAAACGTGTAAATTTTCCAACTCTGTGCTATAATTTCTATTTTTGAATCGATATTTAGTATTTTAGAAAATTAACATTTATTCATCAGCATTTTAGTTGAAAAGAAGTTGGAAATAGAATTCAGGCCGATAATCTTCGTCTTATCTTATTTTGTGAAAACACTTGTGTAATTCGTATAAAGTTTATTTAAAAAAAAATTATAATTCGCACACTTTGATAATTATAATTTAATTCGAATTGTTTTTTTTCTATGGATAAGAGAAATCTGCTAAAAGTTATTTCAAGGTTTAGTTGCAAATATTTATTTTTGAGTCAATTTTTATCATTCTCGTATAAATATATCTTTCTAGAAAAATTGAATTTTACAGTAGCTTTTCTACTAAATGTAAAAAAGGAAATTTTTATTTTTAAAATTCAATTTTTTTTTAAAGGATTTTTATTTTTGAATTAATTTTTTTCTGATTTGACGTAGAGAAGAGGAAAATATTTCTTTTTAAATTAATTTTTTTCTATTTTGACAAATCAGAGGAAAATATTTTCTTTTATGTGAATTTTTTTTCTGATTTGACGCAGAAAAGAGAAAAATATTTCTTTTCGAACTAATTTTCTTTTTATTCGACAGAAAAGAGGAAAATATTATTTTTGATTTAATTTTTTTTTGTTGATTTGATAGAAAAGAGGAAAATATTTCTTTTAATTCGACAGAAAAGAGGGGAAATATTTTTGAATTAATTTTTTTGATTTGATAGAAAAGAGGAAAATATATTTTTTTTTTATTTGGCGGAAGAGAGGAAAATATTTTTGAATTAATTTTTTTGATTTGATAGAAAAGAGGAAAATATATTTTTTTTTTATTTGGCGGAAGAGAGGAAAATATTTTTGAATTAATTTTTTTGATTTGATAGAAAAGAGGAAAATATTTTTTTTTTTTTTGATTTGACGGAAGAGAGGAAAATATTTTTTTTCTATTTGACAGAAAAGGGGAAAATATTTTTTTTTTTAAATGCACACGTTTTGCATTTTTTTTTCTCTTTTTGGAATTTATTGTTATATAGTTGCGGAAAAATGAGAGGCAACCCTCTTTAGATTATCGATAATGCTTGACACAGGTTAATTAAGTCACTAAAAGACCTTCAATTGGAGGTGCTTCAACGATTTCATCTCAATAGCTATGCAGCTAATGAGATAGCCTCACATGATTAACTTCAATTATCTATAAAAATTATTAAATTAACATACATACATAAATACTTTAATCTTCTTTGTGAAAAAAAGAGAAAAACTCCTCATTGTCAACTTATTTTTAGAAAGATTCTCTCTCTTTTCTTCTTTGTTTTATTTATGTATCCATTTTTTTCTTAATTAAAAATCTCAATATTAGCTTTTTATTTATTTATGCACTTTTTTTTCTTCTCCTAATTAAAAATTTCAATATTAACGTTTATTTATGTATTTTTTCTCTTAATTAGAAAATTTTAATATTAATTCCACGTGATTTTTTCTCTGAATTTGTAATTTCAATAACAGTCGTAATATTATGCTAATTTGTGTATTTTTTTCATTTTCTGTTCTAATTGTTGCTTTTTTTCTTTTATTATTCGACTTTCGGATACTAATACAATCTTTGAATAATGTAACGAATTTATATTTTGTAATAATTAATTAATGTTTTATTTTACGAATTCATTAATTAGTAAATTAATAAATTAACGATTTCATTAATTAGTAAATTAATAAATTAACGATTTCATTAATTAGTAAATTAATGAATTAACGAATTCATTAATTAACAAATGAATAAATTAACGAATTGATTAATTAATAATAATTAATAACAATAATTGTTTAATAACAATAGAAGAACAATATTGATAGTAATGAATTTCGATTTCGAGTAAATTGTATATTCCCGTTATTTTCTTTTTTTTCGTACATTTTCATCAAAGTCGATTCAATTTCATTAAGGAGTGAATCACTTTATCGTGTGTAATTTCCTTAAAAGTATTTTCCTCGCATTCTTTAAACTTGTTGGCTTCTTTTATATAATATCGAATGAATTAAATAGTTTTCCAATTCTTCCTGGAAATCAATTTTCCTATTTTTTCTCCCCCCTTATTGTATCTTTTTTTCCGATTATGTGCGTGAAAAAAAACGAGAAAATTCAAGGCTATAAAAAATCGGATAAAATATTAAATTTTCTTCTTCTGCTTCTACTTTTTTTCTCTATAGAATTTTTCTTTCTCGATAGAATTTTTCTTTCTCGATAGAATTTTTCTTCCTCGATAGAATTTTTCTTCCTCGATAGAATTTTTCTTCCTCGATAGAATTTTTCTTTCTCGATAGAAATTTAATTAACACTCTTGACTAAAAATAATTTAAAGTGCGTGTGAGAAAAAATCTATTTTTATTTTTTAATCTTTCTTTTTGTTTTCAATTTTTTTTTTTAGAGAGAGAGAGGGGAAAACATGAAAAGATTCGTAAATATGGTGTCCTATTTTTAAAAAAATATGTGTGTGGTAATTCGTTTATAATAATATAATACTCGTCTTGTGAAATAGTTGTGCATATATTATAGATTATACAATATGAATGAACTGAGTTTATGTTCCAGTGTGAGTTAACGTCGTCGTGTATACACTTGAAAAAAGAGAGAGAGAGAGTGCGGGAGGTTGTCGCATCACAAAAGATATATAAGTACACTTAAGGTGTTTCCTTTTCTAGACAGAGACATGCTTAAGTAACTGCTTATATGCCAACATTTGTATAATGAACTAGTAAGAGTCGTCTTTCCCTTTTTATCGTAATTAAAGGGAGAAAAAAATCAAAGTGTCTGGAAAGAGCGACGTTTATTTTGCGAGCAGCAAAAAAAAACCTACATGTTAACTTTTTTTCTTCATAATTCACCTTGTTTTGAAAGGGGAAAAAAAGAAAAAACGCGTGAGATTGTTAATTTACTGTGCAAAAATTATCTTTTCTCTAATTCTTTTTATTTAATATTTTAATTATTCCAATTCTAATTGCTGGAAAAAATTGAGAGAAAAAAATTCGATTTTGTTTGTCGAATTTTCGTAATTTAATTTTTGTTTATTTTTTTCAACGATTTTTTTATTGTGGAAAATTATCTTTTCTCTAATTCTTTTATTTAATTATTCCAATTCTAATTGCTGGAAAAAATTGAGAGAAAAATATTCGTTTTGTTTGTGAAATTTACGCAATTTAATTCTTGTTCATTTTTTTCAACGATTTTTTATGTTCTTTCAAATATTTTATTTTGTTTTTTTGAATTCTGTTTTTTTATTAACAAAATTGTTTTTCTATTTCCATTTTTCGCACTTCTGTATTTTTCCTATTTTTCTATTTTTTATTTTTCCATTTTGCACATATTTCTATTTTTTTGTTTTTTCTTTTCTTTTTTTCTATTTTGGTTTTGTTCGCATTTTCCTTTTTTTGTATTTTTTATTTTTTCACACTTTACTATTTTTTTTTGTCGATATTCAGCAATTTTGTCTATTTTTTTAATACTCGTTTCTGTTTTTTTTTTAATTTTTCCTTCACTGGAAAAAAATAAATTCAAAAAGTAATAGAATAAAAATGTGAATAAAAAAATGGAAATAAAAAAAATGTTGTACAACAAAATGAAGTGCAAGGAAAAAGATAAATATTTTGTATTAACGAGTTCCGAATGGAGAATATAAAATAGATTCAATTATATTATATATATATTCTATATGAGATAAAAGTAAATCCGAAATCGATTTCGCAACAATTATTCGCTTTACACAGTAAAACGTGCGCCTATTCCCACAGCACCATTTGATTGTTGATATCGACAACATATTATATCGCTTGAGCAATTTATTACTCAAATATTGACAAACCTATCGAAACAATATAATCATTCTATTCTTTATGTTAATCGTATGTAATTTGCGATTTTCATTTTTTTTTCGCAAAAAGAAGGAAAAAGAAAACTAAAATCCAAAAGTAAAAACACGAA
This sequence comes from Leptopilina drosophilae, assembly GCA_032873175.1. Taxonomy (NCBI): domain Eukaryota; kingdom Metazoa; phylum Arthropoda; class Insecta; order Hymenoptera; family Figitidae; genus Leptopilina; species Leptopilina drosophilae. The sequence continues at coordinate 41,878,792 of CM065485.1, read as the reverse complement.
ATTCTTTATCTTTTCCATTACACTTGATTTTGTTTAATTTTCACTCAATTTTTAATCCATTAATTTTCATTTTTTTTTTATTTTTTCTCCATTCATAAATTAATAATTATGTAATTCCTCCATTCACACATTAATAATTAGGTAATTTTATTCATTTTCCATCTATGATTGATTTTAGAGAATAAAAAGTAGTTATTAGCAATTTTCTTGCACTAAGAATTGGAAATTAAAAGTTTCCGGAAACAAAATCGTTTTTAGTAGAATGAATAAAATATTTGACTGGTAATAAATATTATTCTATTAATAATAATATATAAATAATGATTAGTAAGTTATTTAAATTGGTAATTAATTAGTAAATTAGTAAATTAATTATTCTTGCTAATAAAAGATTTAGAAAAAAATTACAGTGGAATTTTTCTCTCGAGCACTTTTCGTTTTTTTTTTGTCAATAAGTTGACGAAATTTCGCTTTCGAGCGGGTCGAAAGGTTAATAAGTATGTGAATAATTAAAATGTCGACTGACACATATATAAGAAAAGTAATCTAGTTTTTTTATATTTGCAGAAGACCACGCTTGAATTGCTTTCTTCCGCCCTACTTCCGGTGCCTTATGAGTGTGATGATGTTCTCCTCTCTTTAGCCACGATCACTTACTGCTCCAGTGAAACGATGCGGCTAGAAATAACAATATCGGCTTTTTTACCTTTCAAGTTTCTAAAGCTCTCTTTCCGATCTTGTTTTTTTCCTTTTTAATTACATCGCCGTGTCCCTTTCCTTTGGCTAATTTTTCCTTCCGCTCGTAATATTGGCCGAATGATTTTTTCTCTTTTCGCATTTTTTTCTTTTTTCTTTTATTTTTTTTCCCTTTTTTGGAGAAATTTATTGTAAATTCAAAATTGATTGTCGAGGGAAAGGGGATTAATTTTACTCGAGAGCAATATTTGGAATTTTATTTGTTTGTGTGTGGTACAATTGAAATGTAGATTTCGTTTTGAATGGGTGTTATTTCGGTTTATCATTGCAGCCAAGATGTGCGACCTACCTCAAATATCGATCCGTGCGTTCGTTCCACCCCCTCATTCCCAGCCCACTTTTCATCCCATGGACCAGAACTGCATCTGAAGGAATGATTTAGATGTGCTGTCTCTGACAGTTAGGAATAAATCATAAAGTTTTTTTTTAATTTTTTTTTTTTTGAGGGGAGAATTTGCGTATTTTTGAATTTAAATTAAATTGGATTTATTTCCATTTCCTCTGGTATTTTAACTCGAATTTATATTTATTCTGATTTCACTCTCAAGTTTTGGAAATTAAATTTTACCTTAGATCAAATTTAGCAAAATTTAATTTTAGATGCAATTTTGCAAAATTTAATTTTGGATTGAATTTCGCAAAGTAATGTTTGATTCAATTTTCCAAAATTCAATTTCACATTCAATTTTGCAGAATTTAATTTTACATTAATTTTTTACGAATTTAATTTTAAATTACAAAATTTTGAATTTAATTTTTGGCGAATTTAATTCTCGATTCAATTTTGCAGAATTTAAATTTGTATTTATTTTTGTCGAATTTAATTTTATGTTACAAACTTTTAAATTTAATTTTCGATTCAATTTTGCAGAATTTAAATTTATATTCTTTTTTGGCGAATTTAATTTTAAGCTACAAATTTTTAAATTTAATTCTCTATTCAATTTTGCAGAATTTAAATTTATATTCTTTTTTGGCGAATTTAATTTTCGATTCAATTTGCAGAATTCAAATTTATATTCTTTTTTGGCGAATTTAATTTTCAATTCAATTTTGCAGAATTTAAATTTATATTCTTTTTTAACGAATTCAATTTTCGATTCAATTTTGCAGAATTTAATATAATCATTAAATTTCAGAATTAATTTTTCCGAATTTAAAAAAAAATTGAATTACAGAAATTTTTCATTATAAAAAGAAAATAATTTATATTTTTTTTTGTTTACAGATTAGTAGATGACAGATGCGTCGTGTGCCCGGAAGCTGGAGATTTGTCAAATCCTCCGAAAAAATTTCGAGGTAGGAAAATAAAAATAAAATGGATTTGGAAATTCACAGAATGTAAAAAAAAAATCTGAGAGAAGAATACGTAATTTTAATTTGTGGAGAATTTTTTTTCCTGAAACGAAAAAATACCTAATTTTTTCTATTTAATTAATTTTAATTCTTAATTTTTTCTTTCTCTTTAGATTGTCTCTTCAAAATATGTCCTATGAATCGGTATTCGGCTCAGAAACAATTTTGGAAAGCTGCAAAACAAAGTGCAAGTTCAAGTACAGACGCTGTTTTACTCAAGAGACTTCACGTGAGTTTTCGAATTATTTGCAATTTTCTTTTGATGGAAAATAATAATTTTTCTAATTTGTTTCTAATGAAAAATACTAATTGATTTTTAATCTAAAAATATTTGTTTTTTATTTTTAATTGGAATTAATTGTTTTTTTTTATTTAAGGGAAAATAATTGTTTTTTATTTTGATCGAAAATTATAGTTAATACTTTTATTTAATTCGAAAAAAACTCTTTTATTTTGATCGAAAATAATAGTTGACTTTTATTTAATTCGAAAGAAACTTTTTTATTTTGATCGAAAATAATAGTTGACTTTTATTTAATTCGAAAATTGTTTTTCATTTATTATCGTAGAACGAAAGTTTTTGATAGTTTTTGTTTTTCTACTGTAGCATGCGGCCGAAATCGAGAAAAAGCAGAACGAAAGTGAAAACAAGAAACTTTTGGGCACCGTTGTCTCCTATGGAAACGTCGTTCAAGTAAGAAAATTCTCGAAACAATATTCTCGTAGTTTTTAGTTTCAATTTAATTTTTAATTTTTAATTAAGGATTAAGGAGAAAGAAAAAAAGAAAAAACTGCTTTTTATTTTTCAGCTGCTGCATCTGAAATCGAATAAATTTCTCACAGTGAATAAACGATTGCCAGCGCTATTGGAGAAAAATGCAATGCGCGTTTATTTGGATGCAAATGGAAATGAGGGTTCATGGCTCTATATAATGCCATTTTATAAATTGCGAAGCGATGGCGATAGTGTTGTGGTGGGTGATAAGGTAATTATGGAACCTGTGAACGCCGGTCGTCAGGGTTTACATGTTGCTGCTAATTATGAATTGAGCGATAATCCCGGTTGCAAGGAGGTTAATGTCGTTAATTCATCGACATCGTGGAAAGTCACATTATTCATGGAGCATAGGGAAAATCAGGAGGAAATATTGAAAGGCGGCGATGTCGTGCGTCTTTTTCACGCTGAGCAGGAGAAATTTCTCACCATGGACGAGTATAAGAAGAAGCAACACGTTTTTCTTCGAACAACCGGTAGGACATCGGCCACTGCAGCGACGAGCAGTAAGGCCCTTTGGGAGGTCGAGGTAATTGATAAATTGCCACTTATCTCACTCTTATTCTACAAACGGATTAAAAGATTTATCTTTTCATTTTTCTTAATATTTTTGTATTTATTTTCTTCTCATTTATTTACTGTTTTTGTATTTTTTCTTTTGTATTTCATTTTTATTTTTTTTTGTATTTCATTTTTATTTCTTTTGTATTTCATTTGTATTTCTTTTGTATTTCATTTTCATTTCGTTTCTATTTCGTTTCTATTTTTTTACATTTTTAAAAATACTTTTTGCCTTTTTTTATATTTGCTTTTTATATTTTTTTTTTTACTTTATTCTTCTTGTATTTTTGTCTTTTTTTGTTTCTTGGTATTTTATTGTTTTTATATTTTTTTGCATTTTGTTTTTATACTTTTTTGCATTTTGTTTTCATATTTTTCTGCATTTTGTTTTCATATTTTTCTGCATTTTGTTTTCATATTTTTTTGCATTTTGTTTTCATACTTTTCTGCATTTTGTTTTCATATTTTTCTGCATTTTGTTTTCTCTTTTTTGTATTTTATTTTAATATTAATTTTTTTTGTTTGTTTTTTGTATAAATTTTCGGTCGTTTTTAATTTGGTTTTTTCGATTTATTTACATGGATCTCGCTGTTTTTCAGGTGGTCCAACACGATCCGTGCCGAGGCGGTGCGGGTCATTGGAATTCACTGTTTAGGTTCAAGCATTTAGCGACGGGTCAGTATCTCGCAGCGGAAATTGATACGGACGAACCTGTTGAAACTGCGAAAGGAAAAAGAGGTGATTATTTCAGCGGAAGCGATATTAGTTCTCACTAAAGCGGAAATTAGTAGAAAATCCTGTTTTTTTGTGTTTGAAAAATTATTTTTACTTCCAATAATACGAAAATACTTTTATTTTTTCTCATTTACGTAAATAATTGCAATTTTTTGTTATTAAATCATAAAAATTACTTTTTAATAGTTTTAAAGTTCTAAATATTCAGTATTTCTATTTTTTACTATTTTTATTTCTATTTTTGCTCTTTATTTCTATTTTTACCTTTTCTTTCTATTTTTACCTTTTCTTTCTATTTTTACCTTTTATTTCTATTGTATTTTCTACGACTTTTTATTTTTACCATTGCTGTTTTTTTGTAATTAATTTCTTAACATAATTTTCGATTCCTTGAAAAATGTTAGAGAAAATAAATGGATTTAATTTTGTTTGTTGCTGCCAATAGATCCTGGGCCAGTGTACAGATTAGTTTCAGTTCCACACAGCAATGAAATTAGTTCTCTGTTCGAATTAGACCCCACGACATTAACAAGGGGTGATAGTTTAGTGCCTCAGTCATCATTTGTAAGACTGCACCACATTTGTACAAATACTTGGGTACATTCGACGAGTGTACCGATAGATAAAGACGATGAGAAGCCCGTAATGTCCAAGGTTCGTACTCTGCAATTTTTTATTCACTGAAAAGTCAATTTATATTCAATTCACTTCATTTTTAATAAGTTAGTGGAAAATTAAATTTTCCTCCATGAATAAAGTAACGATAAAGTATTTTTTTCAAATGGCAATAAATTATTTAGACTAAAATAATTATTATTTAGGATTCGAATTTTTATTTTGATTCGAATTTTTATTTTGATCGAAGTTTTTATTTTGATTCGAAGGTTTTATTTTGATCGAAGTTTTTATTTTGATTGAAGTTTTTATTTTGATCGAAGATTTTATTTTGATTCAAATTTTTATTTTGATCGAAGTTTTTATTTTGATTCGAAGGTTTTATTTTGATCGGAAGTTTTATTTTGATTGAAGTTTTTATTTTGATTCGAATTTTTATTTTGATTCGAATTTTTATTTTGATCGAAGTTTTTAATTTGTTTCGAAGGTTTTATTTTGATCGGAAGTTTTATTTTGATTGAAGTTTTTATTTTGATTCTAATTTTTATTTTGATTCGAAGTTTTTATTTTGATTGAAGTTTTCATTTGGATTGAAATTTTTATTAATTTTATTTTGATTGACAATTAATTACAGGTGGGCTGTGCGATGAGTAAAGAGGACAAGGAGGCATTTGCACTGAGATCCGTCTCGCCAGTTGAGGTTCGCGATTTGGACTTTGCGAATGACGCGTGCAAAGTGTTGGCATCGATTAGCAGTAAATTGGAAAAGGGAACAATTTCGCACAATGAGAGACGTTCGGTCACGAGTTTATTGCAAGACATTGTTTATTTTATAGCCGGATTAGAGAACGAGCAAAATAAGTCTGAAGCTCTTGATCTAACTGTCACGAATACTGTTAGAGATAGACAAAAATTACTACGCGAACAATACATTCTTGGACAATTATTCAAAATTCTCCAGGTAATTGCTAATGTAAATTAATTATTAATTAATTACTCTTCAGTTAGTAGTAAATTGGAGAAAGGAACAATTAAAGTTATTATTTAACTTTAATTTCTATTTATTTAACTTATTTCCTAGTGAAAAATTTTTTATTTTCTTTATAAATAAAGTTGTGTTGCAATTGATTTTAGGCACCTTTTCTGGAATCTGCGGAAGGTGAGGGACCATTCCTCAGGATAGAGGAACTCAATGATCCGAGGCATGCTCCCTACAAATACATGTTTCGATTGTGCTATCGAATACTCAGACTCTCGCAGCAGGATTACCGAAAAAATCAGGTATGAGACTCGAAAAATTTTATCCTTTTTTATTTATATTTAATTTTATTTTTATTTATTTTTATTTATTTTCATTTTTAGGAGTACATCGCGAAGCATTTTGCATTCATGCAAAAGCAAATTGGCTACGATATTCTGGCGGAAGACACAATAACGGCATTGCTGCATAATAATCGGAAACTATTGGAGAAGCATATAACGGCAGCTGAAATTGAGACATTCGTTGGTCTCGTGAGGAAGAATATGTATAATTGGGAATCGAGATTTTTAGATTATCTCTCTGATTTATGTATATCCAACAAGAAGGCCATTGCCGTTACTCAAGAATTGATCTGCAAAAGTGTTCTTAGCGAAAAGAATAAAGACATTTTAATAGAGACTAGGTAAAATTTTGATAACGTCAAGAACAAAAAAAAAAAAAAAGTTAGCGATTTTCGTCTATTGTTGCTAACAAATTTTCGTAGGATGGTCAGAAATCCGGTGGAAGTCGTGGACATTGACGAGAGGCAAGAAAACGAGGAACCACAGATATCCATCATCGAGGAACTTGAAGTTGTGCTCGTTTGGAATAATGGAACGGTTTGTCGCAACTTTTCCACTATTTAGCACTTTTGAAAAATTAATTCTTCTAATCTTTTTTTTATCAAATATTCTGTACATTTTTTTTTTTTTTTGATTAATTTCTATTTTGGTAAACACTTTGGAAAATACTCATTTTACGAGGTGAATTAAATAAATTGTTTTTCAGAAAACATTGCCTTTGAGTGAATTGTCACGTGGCGCGAAGTTGGGAAATATCGAAGATGCTGCGATTTTGGATTATTATAGACATCAGTTGAATTTATTTAGCAATATGTGTCTGAATAGGCAATATTTGGCGCTGAATAATCTCTCACCCCATTTAGATATTGATTTAATACTCAAGTAAATGTGAATTTCATGGTTTTTTTTGTCTCGTTTGAATTAAGAAAATGTGTTTCACAATATGTGAGATGAGAAAATTTCTTTTGTGGGGAGAAATATCACTTTTTCTATTTTTAGTTTTTTTTCCTTTCTAGATGCATGGAGGACGAAAGTGTTTCGTACGAATTGCGAGCTTCGTTTTGTCGATTAATGCTTCATTTGCACGTGGACAGAGATCCACAGGAACAAGTCACGCCAGTGAAATACGCTCGTCTTTGGTCTGAGATTCCTTCGAAAATGAGCATTAATGAGTATGTAAATAATGTAAATATTTTCTTTTTCTTTTCTCTTATTTATTTATTATTTTGAGCAAAAAATTTTCGATTCAAACGAAAAAGGACGAAAAATAGAATAATTTTCTTTTTAAAAATTAAATCGGCAATGAAAATAAAGAAAATACTTTCTACTTTTTCAGTTACGATACAAATAAAATGCCGGATGAGAATAAAGAAGCTGTGAGGGCGAAATTCAGTTCAACGATAATGTTCGTGGAGGATTATTTGTGTAATGTCGTGGCGAAGGTTTGGTCGTTCGCCGATCAGGAGCAAAATAAACTTACATTTGAGGTAAATTTTTATCGAACATACGGAAATTTGCCTTTTTTTTCTTTTCGAATGTTGAAAATTCTTTTTTTTTCTTTCAGGTTGTTAAACTTGCTCGCGATCTAATTTACTTTGGATTCTATGGCTTCAGCGATTTGCTTACTCTAACAAAAACCCTCCTAAATATTCTCGATTGCGTGTCGGAAAACGATTGCTCAAATGGAAAAATACCCACAGGAGAAATTGATTGTAAGTATATTTTCCCAATTTAGAAAAAAAAACGAAAAAAGAAAAAGGAACAGTGAAGAATGGGAAATAATTTACTTTGAATGGAAAAATTTTCTGATCGAAAATCATCACCTTTCATAAATATTATTTTTAATCAAATTTTAATTTTAATTTTTAATTTTTTAATTTTTACAATTTAATATAAATGTAAATTTTTAATTTTTAATATTTAAATATTTTCTTTATGGAAAGTCGATTGATTTATTAATTATCTTCTATTTTTTCGATTCATATTTTTCTTTCTGCTTTTATTTACGAAAAGTTATTGTTTATTTGTATTTTTTTACTTTTCTGTCTATAGATAATTTTTTAATTTTGTTTTGTAAATAAACATGTAAATTTCTGCAAAATTTTTCAAGAAGTTGAAAAATTTTGAAACTTTTCACGCAAAATTCTTTTTTTGCATGACGCTTCTTAACTCCCAGCTATAAAATAATTTCTTGACCGAAAAAAATTAATTATTCCAAGTTGATTGATTTAATTAATTTACAAAATGTAAAAATAATTCCAAACTGAATGTTTCATAGCCGAAAGCGTGGAATCTGAGGAAACAGGTAAAATCGTAATAAATTAAAATTGTCTACAGTAGAAAAAAAAGTTCTTTTGTAAATATGCATGTTTTTTTTTTTTGTAAAAATCTGTAAATATATTTCGATTAAGTTTCTTTACTTTTAGGATCGTAATATCGATTCTTTTGGACAAAAATTTTTTTCTATTTAAATATATTTGAAAACAATAAATATTTGAAAACAATAAATTAATATTTGAAAACAATAAATATTTGAAAACAATAATAAATATTTGAAAATATTAAAATAGATTTTGTTTTAATTGGTAAAATAATTTTGTTCCAGCCGAAGGCGGTGTTCTGCGATGCATCGGCGATATGGGAGCGGTAATGACAAATTTAACATTAGGACCAGCGGGTCAAGTTCTCGCTGGAAATTCCTCGCAAAAGCCAAATCCATCGGCGAAAAAGGAATATCCTCTTGTGATGGACACAAAATTGAAAATCATCGAAATTTTACAATTTATACTTGACGTGAGATTGGATTTTCGAATATCGTGTCTGCTCAGTATTTTTAAGCAGGAATTCGATGAGACTGAGAAAACTTCAGGCGATATGAATCTCGGACAGAAGGGTATCGATTTGGAATTGGTTGGCACACAGGCAGAAGGTATTTTCGGGAGTAGGTAAGTTTTTTTTTATTTTTTACATTGACTTTTCTCTCTTAAAAAAACCATTAGGATTTTTTCCACTTAAACGAATTAAATTTATTTTTAATTAAATTTTTTATCTGGTTTTAATTATTCTAATTAATTCAGTTTAAAATTGAAATAAAGAAACTATTTATTTATTAAAATAAATTAAAAATAAAAAATGTATTTATTTATCAAAATAATTAAAAAATAAAAAATTTATTTATTTATTAAAATAAATTAAAAATAAAATTCAGTTTCATGTAATTTAAATACTAAAAAATCGAAATAGATTTTACTTCAAGGAAAAAAAAGTACTAAAAATTGTATTTTAATTTAAGTGAGGAATGCGTCGCCTTGGACTTGGACGGTCAAGGTGGGAAGACATTTTTGAGAGTTTTGCTTCATTTGGCGATGCACGATTATCCGCCCCTTGTTTCTGGAGCCTTGCACCTTCTCTTTCGACACTTCAGTCAAAGGCAGGAAGTTTTGCAAGCTTTTAAACAGGTGATTTTGGTTAATTTAAATATTTTCAAAACTCTTTTTTTATCCTATATTTTTAATACTTATTTTAATGAGAAAATTTTTCCCTTAGTCAATTATTTCCTAATTAATGAAATTTCTGTTTCGGTAAAGGTGCAACTTTTAGTCTCGGACAGTGACGTCGAGTCTTACAAGCAAATAAAAGCAGATCTCGACGTTCTTCGGCAGTCGGTGGAAAAATCGGAACTCTGGGTTTATAAATCGAGAGCAACCGAGGAGCATGAGGCGAAAAAGAAGAAGAGCAAGGAAGAGGAGGACGAGAACACGGCTCCGAGGAAGACTCCCCCTCAGCTCTCTTCTCTGGAGAAAAAAGGTTAATTTTTTTAATTCTATATTGATGAAACGATTCTGTTTTTAATCCGTTATTATAGTAAAAGAAAATATCTGTATAGATTGATAAATATTGACAAATATTGTCAAATATTGACAAATTTTGACAAATTTTGACAAATATTGACCAATATTGACAAATTTTGACAAATATTGAAAAATATTGACAAATTTTGACAAATATTGACAAATTTTGACAAATATTGATAATTTTTGACAAATATTGAAAAATATTGACCAAAATTGACAAATTTGGACAAATTTTGACAAATATTGATAATTTTTGACAAATATTGACCAAAATTGACAAATTTTGACAAATTTTGACAATTTTTGACAAATATTGACCAAAATTGACAAATTTTGACAAATTTTGACAAATATTGACAATTTTTGACAAATATTGACAATTTTTGACAAATATTGACAATTTTTGACAAATATTGAAAAATAGTGACAAATATTGAAAAATATTGACCAAAATTGACAAATTTGGACAAATTTTGAGAAATATTGATAATTTTTGACAAATATTGACCAAATATTGACAATTTTTGACAAATATTGAAAAATATTGACAAATATTGAAAAATATTGACAAATATTGAAAAATTTTGACAAATATTGAAAAATATTGACAAATATTTGAAAAAATATTCAAAAAACCAGAAAATAATGCAAAACGGAAATTTAGAGCAAAATTTGTCATTTTTCGCAGGATCGGCGATTGATTTGGACATTGGACCACCATTGCACGCGGATCAAGCCGAGGAGTATAAGAAGATTCAACGAATTTTAATGCGAATGAATAAACTTTGCATTCAAACATTGCCGAATGGCCAAGTGATACCGCGAAAACATGAACAACGACTATTGAGAAATGTCGGCGTTCACATTATTGTCTTGGATTTATTGCAAGTGCCATTTGACGCAAAGGAAGACGTGCGAATGAATGAATTGATGCGATTGGCGCACGATTTCCTGCAAAATTTCTGCCTAGGAAATCAACAGAATCAAGTCTTATTGCACAAACAATTGGATTTATTTTTAAATCCCGGTATTCGTGAGGCGCAAACTGTTTGCAGTATTTTTCAGGACAATTCAACTCTGTGCAATGAAGTGAATCCAAAAGTGATACAGCATTTTGTTCATTGCATCGAGACGCACGGCAAGCATGTTCAGTACTTGAAATTTCTCCAAACAATCGTTAAGGCGGAGAATCAATTTATTCGCAAGTGTCAGGAATTGGTTATGCAGGAGGTTGGTGTTTCAATTTTCGTTTTAGTTTCTTTCGATTTCGAAAATTGTATTTTCAAATGCACTGGGAAATAGTTTTTAAATATTTTTAAATTGTTTAAGAATTGTTTAAGAATTGTTTGAGAATTATTAAAGAATAATGAAAAATGATTTTAAAATATTCTTAAAAACAGTTTTAAAATATTTTTAAATTGTTTCAAAACAGTTTCTAAATATTTTCAAATTGTTTCAAAACAGTTTTTAAATATTTTTAAATTGTTTTAAAACAGTTTTAAAATATTTTCAAATTGTTTCAAAACAGTTTTTAAATATTTTTAAATTGTTTCAAAACAGTTTTAAAATATTTTCAAATTGTTTCAAAACAGTTTTAAAATATTTTCAAATTGTTTCAAAACAGTTTCAAAATATTTTCAAATTGTTTCAAAACAGTTTTAAAATATTTTCAAATTGTTTTAAGAATCATTAAAAATAATTTTAAAACAATTACGTGTATTGAATTGTTAATTTGATTGGCAAAATTTTCAAATAGTTGGAAAAGAGTTTTAAAAATAATTGGGGAAATTTTGCAGATGGTGCAATCTGGAGAGGATGTTTTGGTGTTCTACAATGACAGAGCGTCATTCAATCAATTTGTCGAGATGATGCGATCGGAGAGGCACAGAACGGAGGAAAGCAGTCCATTACGATATCATGTCGAACTTGTGAAACTATTGGCTTGCTGCACAATGGGCAAGAATGTCAATACGGAAATCAAGTGTCACAGTCTTTTGCCATTGGACGATATAGTTGCCATGGTTTCCCATCCCGATTGCACTCCAGAGGTTTGATTAATTATTTTCCCCATTAATTTTCATTTCACGCAGCTTTTTTACATTTCTTTTTCAAAAAATACAAATTTTTCGTCTATTCTCTCAAAAAACAAGAGTAGTTTTTCAGTTGTAATTATTTTTTTTAAAAATTTTTTTGAAGTGATTGAAATGATTGAAATGATTAAAATGATTGAAATGATTGAAATGATTGAAATGATTGAAATGTTTTTAAATAATAGAATTTTTTTTGTAAAATTTGAATGAAATGGAATTTAATAAAAGAATATTTTTCACAATAGGTAAAGGAGGCTTATATCAATTTTCTCAATCATTGCTACATTGACACGGAAGTGGAAATGAAGGAGATTTACACGTCAAATCATATGTGGTCACTTTTTGAGAAATCGTTCATCGTCGACATGGGTTGGATAGCGAATGCAACGCACGATCGAAGTCATGCCGATACTGTTCTCGAGAATTATGTGACAAATTGTTTAATGAACATAATCACAACATTTTTCAGCAGTCCATTCTCCGATCAAAGTACAACAGTTCAGGTAATATTCCCATTTTTTTCTCTTCGGGGGAAAAATTTGCAATTTTTCTCACTTTTTTTCCTGGTTATTTCCATTTTTTTCACAACAGTATTTCAAAAATAATGAATTTTGAAAAATAATTCTCTGCATTAATACGTTTGATGTCAGCAAAACAAATATTCACAAAAAGAAACATAGACAAATTTTCTCTTATTACACACGTGTGTGTCACTGAAAATTCAAAATTGTTCTTTTGTTTTTCACTTTTGAGCTTGCGAAATATTTTTTTGATTCTGAATGTGTGCGGCATACTTTAAAAAAAAAAACAAATTTGCTTGAAAGGGAAAGAAATTGTCTTGAGAACGAGGAAACAATTTTTTTCACTTCGCATTCTTTGCACTACTAGATTTTTTTTCTTCTTCAAATTTATGGGCATCAAATAACACAATTTTTTATTTAAAAAAAATTTTTTAAACTGGAAAAACAATACATGCGAGATATCTGATTTTTTATAATTTACGAGATAAAATATTTGCTGTGTGCCTTAACAAGAAATTTATTTTGCATTCTGCTTTTGAAAGTGCAACCAAATGGAGGTAATTTTTTTTTCTAAGGAGAATTTTAGGACTTGAGGAGTAGTTTTTTTTTTTTTGGAAATTTAATAGAGGTGGAAATGGAAATTTAGAGAAGCTAGATTTAGAGAGCAGTTTAAAATGATTTAGTCACAAAATTTGTACATAAGCTTGGAGAATAGAATAGATTTTTTTTGCCTTGGGAAAATAAAATTGAAAAATGAAAAAATTGAAAATTTATTAAGATGAACATGAAATGAAAGAAAAATATTGAAATTATCGTTTTGGAATATTTTGTATTAACACTTTTCGAATGTATTTGAAAAACTTTTTCGAAACATTTTTTTAAACACTTTTCGAACGTTTTTCTAAACACTTTTTTTTGGGTATTTTTCTAAGCATTTTTTTCGAGATTTTTCTCTTAACAATTCTTAACAATTCTTAACAATTCTTTTCATGTATTTTTCATTGTTTTCGAACATTTTTTTAAACTGGTGAAAAATAAACGAGGACAGAACAAAATGTTTTAATTTCGGGCTTGATTAATGCTAATTTTGCACAAGCGGCATGTTCTGTATTTTCGGCATGTGTCAACTGGTCTTCTTTCTGATCTGGTCTGTTTGGTGATGGGTTTAAAAAAAAACTAATAGAAACACCTGCACGAAGCAAGACTGTACTGGAATCTAAAGGAGTGTGACCGCACCAGTAATAATAATTGCGAAGATAGTGTAAGTGCTACAAGATCGGAAAATTACGCTCACTTTGAATGCTTGCATGACTCTTTCTCTCTGAAAAAATAATCTTCTTTCTCTCTATCTTTATCTCTCTCTCTCTTTCTACTATTACAAAAACCTTTCTTTCCAAACTATTTTCTTCTCAATTCATCGCTTTTTCACCGATCACACCAATAAAAAGGGCTTCAATACCGGTAAAAAAAAATTTGTACTGTATATTAACAAAAAGGGAAATTTAATTAATTAACGAAAAGTGATTAATTACTGTATTTATTTTTAATTGATTAGTATATTTTTATTAAGTAGAATTTTAATTGCTATTTTTATTTTTATTCAATGGTATGTTTATTATGATTGTTTTTTTTTGTTTAGTCGTATTTTTATTACCATTTTCTTTTACTAAGTAGTATTTTTATTGCAATTTTTTTTAAAACGTAGTATTTTTTGTACAGTTTTTATTTTTACTAGAAAGTATTTTTCGTACAATTTTGATTTTTACTAAGAAGTATTTTTCGTACAATTTTGATTTTTACTAAGAAGTATTTTTCGTACAATTTTTATTTTTATTGAGTAGTATTTTTCGTACAGTTTTTATTTTTACTAGAAAGTATTTTTCGTCCAATTTTTATTTTTACTGAGAAGTATTATTCGTACAATTTTTATTTCGATTATACGTGGTATTTTTATTAAAATCTTTATTTCTACTTTATAATAATTAAATTAATCAATAAAAAATATTAAATTACTTGCATGGAAATAAAATTTTTTTTTATTATTTAGTAATTTAATTTCTTTTTTAAATTCTTGGAAATTAAAAATTTCTTCATTAAATTTGACTTTTTTCATCTGCTATTGAAATTTTTCTTTTTTCCTTTTGTTCAATGAGAGGCTATATGAATTTTTTGCTATACAGACTCGACAGCCAATATTCGTCCAGTTATTGCATGCTGCGTTCAAAGTTTCTCAATGTACGTGGCTCAGTGCAGGACAACGCTTCAGCGTAGAAAATTGCATAAGAACATTGTCCGATGTCGGTTAGTAGTTGTTTTTTTTTTAAATTCAACTCTTTCGAATTTTTTAGCGTCACAATTTTACCGAAGAATTTTTTACTTACAATAAAGTGGGAAAATTCTTCAGTAACAATAAGATTATAATTTTGGAGTTATAATAGAGTTCGAATTTTTTTAGTTACAACAAATTTACAAAATTTGTCTGTAAGAATAAAATTAGAATATTTTAGTTACAATAAATTTACAAAATTTGTCTGTAACAATAAAATTAGAATTTTTTAGTTACAATAAAGTTGCAATTTTTTTAAAATCAATAAAGTTACAATTGATACAATCAATAAAGATACAATTTTTTTAGTTTCAATAAAGTTACAAATTTTTTTAATTTCAATAAAGTTACCATTTTTTTAGTTACTATAAAGTGACAAATTTGTTTCTATTACAAATAAAACTAACGAAAGGATTCTTGCATATGAAAACTAAATTTTTGAATCGAAAGAGTCGTTTGCCAGTTAAAAAAAAATTAAACTTGAAAGTACAATTGACGATTTTTTCTAATTTATCTATTTTTTCAGCCAAGTCGAGGGGAATTGCAATACCAACGGATTTGGAGAGTCAGGTCGCCTCGATGTTTAATAAAGCTGCGATGCTCAGTAGGCAGACGAGTAAATGGCTCCAGGCTGCGAAACAACCGAAAGTCGAACGAACTCACAGTCAAGTGAGTTTATTTTCGAAATCTATTGTTTTAAGCTAATTTTTCTTTGAGTTTAAATTGAATTTTAATTCCATTGTCTCTTCATTTTTTTAAGTATATTAATAAACGTTTATTTTTCAGCTCATGAGATTAGATCGCAGTATCATTGAGGGACTACAGGATATTGTTTCTCTATTGGAGGAACAATTGAAACCTTTGGTACAATCCGAATTGTCTCTGCTTGTTGATATTCTCTATCGTCCGGAATTACTTTTTCCCTCGGCAACCGAGGCCAGGAGAAAATGCGAGAACGGCGGTTTCATTCATCGGTGAGAAAATTTATTTTTTTTATTTTAATACTAAAAATACAAATACGTAATCGAAAACAAATTTTGATGTTACAAAATAAAAACTTAATAAATAAATAAATACTATTAATAAATAAAAAATACCCAAAAATACGAATTTCATTGTTAAAAATACGATTTTTAAAGTAAAATTCTGAATTAAAGTTATTTAGAATTTATTTTTATAGTAATTTTCAATTTTTAATTGATTTGGAACTAATTTTGAATTTTCGAAACTATTTTTTCTAACATAGTTAACTGTTGTGTTCGGTTGAATATTATTGAGGGTTTATTTTCATTTTAGACTAATAAAACACACGGAAAAATTGCTCGAAGTGAAGGAGGAAAAATTGTGCGTCAAAGTTTTGAGAACTCTACGGGAAATGATGGCAATTGATCCGGAATATGGAGAAAAGGTGAGAATTTAAAATTGTAAATTCATTTTCTTTTCTACAAAGCATGAATTTGGAAGTTAACATGATTTACGATGATGCAGAAAATTAACCAAAAAAACTACATCAGCAATTTACTAATATAAAGAGCATTCGCATTAACGTAAAACTTTTTTTTTAACTGACAACTAAATTTCAATTTTTGTTAATTAAATATTTTTTTAATTTTTACTATTAATCGATTAATAAATTTAGTTATTTATTAATTACTTTAATGTAATTTTAATTTATTAATTAATTAACTTAATGGAATTTTAATTTATTTATAAATTACTTTAATGTAATTTTAATTAATTAATTAAATTAATGGAATTTTAATTTATTAAAAAATTAACTTAATGGAATTTTAATTTAATAGTAAATTAACTTAATGGAATTTCAATTTATTAATTAATTAACTTAATGGAATTTCAATTTAATTTCTTCAAGAAGATAATTTTTTCGAGAACATTACATCTCTCGAATGTCGAGTGCTCTAATATTTTGCAGCACATTTAGAGAATCGGTATGCGATTAGAGAAAATTATTCACTGCTTGCTTTTTTGAAATTTCGATGATAAATATATGTGTTTAGAAACAATTTTTTTTTTGCTCTATAAACGAACAATTTTCGAGATAATTGTTTTTTTTTGGGGGAGATTGTAAAGTTTTTGACTTGAGCGAAAGGTGAGTTGCTTTCGTAGACATAGTTCTTTAGCTTCAAAGTGTTTTCATGCTGCTAATGGAGATTCAGGAAAATGCTGATAAAATCGAAGCGCCCAAGGAGATCGAATCAGAAATTGCGCCTGGTTCCTTGCAGCAAATTGAGAATCATCGATTGACACAACAGCAGCGGGTAAAATAAATTCCTCACTAGGAGTCGACGTCTTTCCCTATTCTTCTTTCTTTTGATCCAGTTTCAACGTGCTTTTATTTTCCATTCTTTCGTTTTTTGTATTTTTCGACTATCAAAATAGTATGTTTAGTTTTTTTTAGTATTTTT
The DNA here is from genome assembly GCA_032873175.1 of Leptopilina drosophilae. NCBI lineage: Eukaryota > Metazoa > Arthropoda > Insecta > Hymenoptera > Figitidae > Leptopilina > Leptopilina drosophilae. The sequence continues at coordinate 41,861,454 of CM065485.1, read as the reverse complement.
AGTATTTTTAGTATTTTTAATATTTTTAGTATATTAGTATTTAAGTACTATTAGTTTATTAAATTATTATTTTGTTTACTTTATTTTTGTATTATCGTTATTGTCGGTTGTGATTTTATTGAACTTTTTTTCCTCTAATTTTTTTATATTATATTTTTTAGTAAAATCTATTAAATTTACTTGTAGATGAATTATATTTACTTTAGTAAATATTAGAAAAATTATTTAATAGTAAATAACTTTAATAATTTGAGGCAAATTTCGTTCAGAACTTTGGGATCATTTTCCTTGATTTTGCAAATTTGTAATTTTAACATTATTTGACTTGCAATTTTTAATTTCGTAATGAAAGATCATTTATTTCTATTCTAAATGGAAATTTATTCAATATTTCAAATAGTGCTTGAAATTTGTATTAATTTTTGCCCGCATGCTTTTTTACCGCTTTTTTCTGATCGTCAAATTTTGACTTTTGAAATTTATTTTAGTGATTTTTTTAAATTGAAATATTTATCTAATTTATAATTATCTAATTTATTAAATATGTTGATTGTTTGAAATTTACTCCTTTATGAAACTCCAACGTACGTATTTTAGTTTGAAAAAACGTATTTTTTAATAGCAGATGTTTATATTTACAATAATTTTTATTAATTAATTATTAATTAATAATATATTTTATTAATTAATTCAATTTTTGGATTTTAATAATAACGATCGATTTTTTTCCTCTAGGGGGACGTTCTCAGGAATAACTTGCTCAGCAGATACTTCGGCAAGGCATTCACTCAAAAACCTGACAATATGGAAATTAAAAACTCTTGTACAGTCTCCGTGACTCATGGACCTGGAGGTAATTATTTCTCTATAAACAAACAGTGAAAAGAAATTGTAAATAATTAAACAAAAAAATTTTTTTATTAAATAAATATAGATGTTTATAGAATAGAATTTTTACAATAGAATTTTTTCAATTTAGTATTTTTTTCAAAAGAATTTTTTTTTATTAATAAGATTTCGAATAGGTAATTAAAAAGGAAAAGAATATTAATGACTAGTTTGGAATATAAATTTTATTAAATAAATAGTATTAGTGATAATATTTTTTTCTTCCCTTTTCGGCGAAATTTTAAATATTTCTTTCTTTTGTCCTCGAATTGAAGCGAAAATTCTGAGCAGAGCTGGCAGAACATTGCACGAGGTGCAAAGTCATTTGGATCGTGAAGGAGCATCGGATTTGCTTGTGGAATTAGTTATAAGAAGCGTTCACTCGCCAAGTATATTCGTCGAAGTCGTGGAACTTGGAATTGCACTGCTGGAAGGGGGAAATCCAATTATTCAGAAGAGTATTTTTTCCAAACTAATGGCACTTGACTTGAGTCAATCGTTTTTCAAGGTAACATCTTTAAATTTTATTTAATTAAATAAATTAATTTATTTATTTTATTTATTTAAAAGAGTAAGAGAAAATTTGAAATTCTTTTTTAAATTTCTCTTTTGAATTTAAATTCTCTTTTAAATTGAAATATTTCTTTTTAAGGTTTTCTACGACAAAATGAAGGATTCGCAGCAAGAAATCAAGTCAACAGTCACTGTCAATACATCCGATTTAGCAGCAAAAGCTCACGAGGACAAGGAACAGAGTAAGGAACTAGAAAAAATTTCCCGAAAGCCAGGTGTGATGAATTTTTAGTTTTCTTATTTCTGTACATTTATTTCTCTAAATTATTCTTTGAGTTTAATTAAATATTTCAATTTTTTTACATCGTTACATCGATTTGAATTAGTTTTAATTTTTTTCGAATTGATTCGAATTTGTTTTCAAATTCGTTTAAATCGATTTTAATTACTATTTCAATTTTTTTAATATTTTAATTTCTTAATTCCTTAATATTTTAATTTCCTAATATTTTAATTTCTCAATATTTCAATTTCCTAATATTTTAATTTCTCAATATTTCAATTTCCTAATATTTTAATTTCTCAATATTTCAATTTCCTAATATTTTAATTTCTTAATATTTCAATTTCCTAGTATTTTAATTTCTTAAAATTTTAATTTCTTAATTTCTTAATATTTTAATTTCCCAATTTCTTACTATTTTAATTTCTTTATTTCAATTTCTGAATTTTAATTTCCATTAAAAAATGCACATTTTCTTCCGATTTTCCGAATTCTTCTGATTTTCTTCCGAATACAGTTTTCAGTCGATTTTTTCGCTCTGCGAGGTTTGAAATTAATTCGCTTTTGTCATTTAGGAAAACCGAATGGAATTGTGATAACGGACGAGCTGCGGGAAGAATTGAATCAAGCGGCGGCGTCAACAGTCCAGGCTTATGCGTCGATACGAAATTTAACGCCAGGCGAAGATGCATCGAATAATGCGGCCCTCGGCTCTGCTTTGGAGGATATTCTCGCGGAAAAATTGGAAAAACACACGGGCGCTGGAGTTGAGAAAGACGAAACCCAACTGAGCACCAAGGTTCTGGTCATGCAGCCAATTCTCCGATTTCTTCAACTTCTCTGCGAGAATCACAATCGTGAATTACAGGTGGCGACAATTTTCCCCCTTTAACTTTTTTCTTCACCTTTCGTTACGTTTACTTTAACTATTTTAATTTAATCAAGGATTTATTTTTATAAAAACTATTTAAATTTATATTAGTTTTTAAATTTTAGATTTTTAATATTTATTTTTAATTTTTAGTTATTAATTTTTAATTTTTAATTTTTAATTCTTAATTTTTATTTGTTAATGAAATTAATTTCCTTTTTGTTTTCATTTTTAATGAAATTAATTTTCTATTGTTTTCATTTTTAATGAAATTAATTTTCTTTTTGTTTTCATTTTTAATGAAATTAATTTTCTTTTGTTTTCATTTTTAATGAAATTAATTTTCTTTTGTTTTCATTTTTAATGAAATTAATTTCCTTTTTGTTTTCATTTTTAATGAAATTAATTTTCTTTTTGTTTTCATTTATAAATAGAACTTTCTGCGAAATCAGAACAACAAAACGAATTTCAATCTTGTCTCGGAGTCGCTGATGTTTCTGGACTGCATTTGCGGCTCGACGACTGGCGGCTTGGGACTTTTGGGATTGTACATAAATGAGCACAATGTGGCGTTAATAAATCAGACGCTGGAGACGTTGACGGAATATTGTCAGGGGCCGTGTCACGACAATCAAAATTGCATAGCGACTCACGAATCAAATGGTTTGGATATTATCACAGCGTTGATTTTGAATGACATCAATCCATTGGGCAAGACGCGAATGGATCTTGTTTTGGAATTGAAGAATAATGCGAGTAAACTTTTACTCGCAATAATGGAGAGTCGTGGCGACAGTGAAAATGCGGAGAGAATTTTATATAATATGAATCCAAAGCAGCTTGTCGATGTTGCTTGCACGGCGTTTCATCAGGAGTCGTTGGACGACGATGCGGATGTTGATGATACTTCTTCTGATAATGAGGATGGAGTCTCTCCTAAAGAGGTTATTTTTTGAAAATTGATAACGAAATTCAGTTTTGATTATATTTCTAATTTTACTTCTTCCTTTTATTTTATTTTCTTTTTTTGCAATTTTTCTTCTTCCTTTTATTTTATTTTCCTTTTCTGCAATTTTACTTCTTTCTTTTCTTTTATTTTCTTTTTATGTAATTTTACTTTTTCCTTTTACTTTATTTTCTTTTTCTGTAATTTTACTTACTTCCTTTTATTTTATTTTCCTTTTCTGCAATTTTACTTCTTTCTTTTATTTTATTTTCCTTTTCTGCAATTTTACTTCTTTCTTGTCTTCTATTTTCTTTTTCTGTAATTTTACTTACTTCCTTTTATTTTATTTTCCTTTTCTGCAATTTTACTTCATTTTTTTATTTTATTTTCCTTTTCTGCAATTTTACTTATTCCTTTTATTTTATTTTCTTCTTCTGCAATTTTGCCTTTTCCGTTTATTTTATTATTTCTTTTTCTGTAATTTTTTTTCTTTTTTTTATTTTATCTTCTTGAATTTATTTCTTATTTATTTTTACGCAGGTGGGACACAATATTTATATTCTTTGCCATCAACTAGCTCAGCACAATAAAGAATTAGCAGCGTTGTTAAAACCGTCTGAACAAAGTAATATGGATCCGAAAACTCACAAGGCACTTCAGTATTATGCCTCCCACACTGCCCAAATTGAGGTCTGTATTTTAATTTCCTTTCTTCTACTACTTTTCCATTTATAAGTAATTTTTCCTATAAAAATATTTTAAAATAAAAAAATAAAATATTATAAAATATTGTATAAAAAACATTTTTACTAAACTACCAGAAAAAAGTTTTCTCCTAAGGTTTCTATTGTAAGAAATCGCTTTGAATTCTTTCCTCGATTAAAAATTAATTTTTCCTTAAAACAAAGTTTCTTTGGTTTTTTTTTAAATTATCGAAAACTGAATTTTTAATGCGATTTCATAATTTTCTTTTTAAAAATTTCAGATTGTCAGGCACGATCGAACTTTGGAACAAATTGTCTTTCCAATACCGGAAATTTGCGAACTCATAACACTCGATACGAAAATTCGTGTTTTAAATACAGCGGAGAGAGACGATCAGGGCTCGAAAGTCTCGGAATTTTTCGAGAGAACGGAAGATATGTTTAATGAAATGAAATGGCAAAAGAAATTGAGAGGTATGTTTTCTTTTTTTTTTTCTTTTAGTTTACAAAAAAATGTGGGTTTTTATTGTTTCTCTTATTATTAACGGAAAATATTTTTCACTTCTATTCGATATTTTTTGTTATTAAATAATAAATTTATTACTTTTAAAAAGTAATTTGTTTTTTAGGACAACCAATGCTGTTCTGGATGAGCAGTTACATGTCACTTTGGAGCAATATTCTCTTTAATTGTGCCGTATTAATTAATCTTATTGTCGCGTTTTTCTATCCATTTGTCGATTCTGTTCCCAGTAAGTTGCAATTTTATTAATTCTGACAGAAATTGTTTTTGTTTATGTTTAATGTATTTTATTTTTTATTCTATTAATTTTATTTCTTATTTATTTATTTTTCCACGTTTTTATTTCTTTCGGTTTCATTTTTATATTTTAGTTTTTGAAATTCGATTTTTGTTCATTTTTTTATTTTATTTTCTTCTTTTATTCTTTTTTGTATTTTCGTGTCTATATCGTTTATTTTTCCACCTTTTTATTTTTTTCCGTTTCATTTTCCTTTCAGTTTAATTCTTATAGTTTAGTTTTTGAAATTCGATTTTTGTTCATTTTTTTATTTTATTTTCTCCTTTTACTCTTTTTTGCATTTTCGTTTCTATATAATTTATATTATCATTTTTCTTATCTTTTCATTTTCCTTTCAGTTTAATTCTTATAGCTTAGTTTTTGAAATTCCAATTTTTTTTATTGATTTTCCTTGTTATACTCTTTTTCTTATTTCTTAATATTTTTATTTTTCTTTTAGTTTAATTTTTATACTGTAACTTTATAAAATCGCTTTTTATTAATTACTTTTTCTTTGTATATTTATATTTTTTTAATTCAAATTTTTGTTTTTTTTTTTGTTTAAAAAGTGAAGTGAATATAATTTTTATTTCGATGATTAATTATTTCAGAGCTTAGTTCACATTTCTCGGGACTCATCTGGACCACAATGCTTTCGTCGGGTGTTATAGTTGTCACTCTACCTCGAGAATCCGGCATTCGTACATTAGTTGCTTCGACTATTTTAAGATTAATATTTTCACTGGGACCGGAACCAACTCTTTGGTTACTTGGTTTCTTAACAGTGAGTAGAAAATATTTGCAAGATTTTAAATTTCACTGAGTTTCTCTTTGAATTGAAAAAAATTATTCAATTATTAATATTTTTGTTATTTTTAGAAATATTTTGCATATTTCCATTATTTTTAAATTATTTAATTGAATATTTCTGTTATTTTTGAAATGTTTTCCAGAATTTTTGTTTTTTTTTAAATATTTTACAATATTTCAATTATTTTTGAAATGTTTTACGGTATTTTTGTTTTTTTTAATATTTTACAATATTTCAATTATTTTTGAAATGTTTTACAGTTTTTTTTGTTTTTTAAAAATATTTTTACAATATTTATATTATTTTTAAAGCGTTTCAGAATATTTATCTTATTTTTAAATATTTTACAGTATTTTTAAAATATTTTACAATTTTTTTGAATTATTTTAGAATTTTCTCTTAATTTTGAAACAGTTTGGAATATTTTCGTTATTTTTGAAATATTTTTCCGAAAATTAGATTTAAAATTGAAATATTTCGTTTTTTCAGGTTATTTTAAAAATAGTTCATCTCATTAGTATAATAGGCAATCAAGGAACGTTGACCAAAAATATCGAGCAGATTATAACTGACGTCGAACTGCTCTATCACTTATCATATCTTATATTTTGTGTCCTTGGAATATTTGTACATCCGTTTTTCTACTCTGTCTTGGTAACTATTTAGTAGAAAATTATTATTATCAATATTATTTTTGTGATTATTATTTATTATTATTATCATTATTGTTGATGTTATTATTATTAATATTATTATTATAATTAATTAATTAATAATTAATTTTAATTATTCAGTAATTATTTTATTATTATTATTAGTATTTTTTTAAATATTATTCTTACTATTATTCCTAGTTATATTATTAGTATTTTTTATTCCAATTAATTAATTATAGTTTCGTAATTAGAATTTCTCTTCTCATTCACTTTAAAATTTAAATCGACTTTTTTTTAGTAAATTATAGAGAAGTATAGATTATTTATAGAAAATATTTAACACTTTTTTATGCATTTTTTCAGCTCTTCGATGTAATTTACCGAGAGGAAACTTTGCTCAATGTGATAAGATCGGTAACGAGAAATGGAAGATCTATAATATTAACTGCAGTCCTCGCGTTGATTCTAGTTTACATGTTTTCCATTATTGGATTCATGTTCTTCAAGGACGATTTCTTAGTTAGTGTTGACGAGGAGATAAACTGTAAGTTTCTCCTCTAGATGATATTGAGAATAATTCTGTATATTATTGAGAAAAATTCATTCCCTCTTGAAATTAATGTTTTCGTATTCAAGGACAAATTTATTTTCCAAGCAAAAATTTTCAGTTTTACCGTTTAACTGAAATTTAAACGATTTAATTCAAATTCTACATTTTGTTTATGATTTTTATTTCATAATGCTCTGAATAGTTCGTTTAATAATTTATTTCATAATTTATTCAGTAATTTATTTAAGAATTTATCTAGTAATTTATTTGGTAATTTACTTAATTTATTTAGTAATTTATTTAAGAATCTATTTAGTAATTTGTTTAAGAATTTATTTAGTAATTTATTTAAGAATTTATTTAGTAACTTATTTAAGGATTTATTTAGTAATTTACTTAAGAATTTATTTAGTAATTTACTTAAGAATTTATTTAGTAATTTATTTAGGAATTTATTTAGTAATTTATTTAGTAATTTACTTAATTAATTTAGTAATTTGTTTAAGAATTTATTTAGTAATTTATTTAGTAATTTATTTAAGAATTCATCTAGTAATTTGTTTAAGAATTTATTTAGTAATTTACTTAAGAATTTATTTAGTAATTTATTTAAGAATTTATTTAGTAATTTACTTAAGAATTTATTTAGTAATTTACTTAAGAATTTATTTAGTAATTTATTTAAGAATTTATTTCGCAACTTATTTAATAATTGATTTAGTAATTACAATTTTTTTGTAATAAAATAATATTTCACTTCTTTTTTTTACTTTTGTTCGATTTAATTTACTGTTTTTTTTTTTGCCTTTTTTTAGCGCCGGAGAAAATTGCAATGACTGGTTCATGCAGTAAGGACAATATGGAAAATTGCGAAAGCACGGAAACAATTTCTCGATCTGTTCAGGAAAACGATCGAGAATCGGAATTAATAAACGTCGGTGGCGATTCAAAGGAACGAGCTTGCGATTCTCTTGTTATGTGCATCGTCACGACTTTGAATCAAGGACTTCGTAATGGCGGAGGAATTGGCGATATTTTACGAGCACCCTCAAGCACCGTGAGTATTTTTAAATTTATAACTTCTAAAGTATTTTGAAATAATTAATAGCAATTTTTCATTTAATGGCAATTTTTTCCCTGAAAATAATCTCTTCTTTCAATTTTGCTCATTATTTGTCCATTTTTCGATTTTTATTTTTATTTCTATTTCTATTTTATGAAAATTTATTAATTTGCTTAATATTATTTAAATTTAGTTTGTTACTTAATACTATTTAAATCCACGTTGTTACTTAATTTTATTTTAATTTGCTTTGTTACTGAATTTTATTTACATCTACTTTGTTTTTATTTTAATTTACTTTGTTACTGAATTTTATTTTAATTTACTTTGTTACTTGATTTTATTTCAATTTGCTTTGTTACTGAATTTTATTTAAATCTACTTTGTTACTGAATTTTATTTTAATATACTTTGTTACTTAATTTTATTTAAATCTACTTTGTTACTGAATTTTATTTTAACTCACTTTGTTACTTAACTTTATTTTAATTCACTTTGTTACTTAATTCGATTTCAATTTTCTAACTTTCTTGAATTTAATTAACTGAGATTTTTAATTGTGTATTTATTTTCCTTTCAGGAGCCATTGTTTGTCGCAAGAGTCGTTTACGATTTACTCTTCTTCTTCATAGTGATAATTATTGTTCTGAATTTGATTTTTGGTGTCATTATTGATACATTTGCGGATCTCAGATCAGAAAAGCAGCAGAAGGAGTTGATTTTAAAAAACACATGTTTCATTTGCGGTAAATTGGAATTTTTCCTACAAATTAAGTTATTTACTTCGGAAAAAATTCTCTCTCGTTAAATATTTTCTTTTCTCTATCACAAAAACATTTTTTTCCATTTAATTAATATTTAATTCAATATCAATTTAATAATTTATTAATTAAGTATTTCTATTTTAATTTTCTTTATTATTAGTATTTTTATTAGTATTTTTATTTTTATTTCTATTTTTATTTCTATTAAGTATTTCTACTTTTTAATCAGCAGAATTTAACAAAAATTCATGAATTAGACGAGATAAGTGATAAAAAATTGCTTTTTGTTTTATTTTTTTGTTGGTCAATGGAATAAATTTTTTTCTTAATTGAAAAAATTAACTTAATTGATTAAATTCATTTAAAATTGAATTAATTTTTAATAAATAGTAAATAAAGTTAAAACTTATTTACTTTTATTAAATAAAGTTAAAACTTATTTACTTTTATTAAATAAAGTTAAAACTTATTTACTTTTATTAAATAAATTATTAATTTAAAAATTAATAATTCTTTTTCGCTTTTTCAGGTTTAAATCGATCGGCATTCGACAATAAAACAGTGTCGTTCGAGGAGCACGTGAAACACGAGCACAACATGTGGCACTATCTTTATTTCATTGTCCTCGTGAAGGTGAAAGATCCGACAGAATTCACAGGACCGGAATCATATGTCTACGCAATGGTCAAGGTAATTGTCCATTGAGCTTGGAAAATAAATTTTACAATATTAAATACAATTTCTTTAAGCTCTATGTACTTTCACAGGATCGAAATCTTGACTGGTTCCCGCGTCTCAGGGCGAAATCGTTGGCCGCCGACGAGGGCGAGGGCGAGCAAGTTGAACTTCGAAGTTTACAATCGCAATTAGAAAGCACGCAACAATTAGTTAAATGTCTATCACAACAACTCACTGAACTTCGTGATCAGGTTCGCAAAGCATTTTTTGTCGTTAAATTCAAAATTCAAATCTAAAATCTTTTATTTTTATTTTACATTTTTGTCATTAAATTCAAATTTCAAGTCTAAAATATTTTATTTTACTTTATTTTTGTTTTTTATTTTACATTTTTGTCAGTAAATTTAAATTTCAAATCTAAAATCTTTTATTTTTATTTTACATTTTTGTCAGTAAATTTAAATTTCAAATATAAAATATTTTATTCCACTTTATTTTTGTTTTTTATTTTACATTTTTGGAATTAAATTCAAATTTAAAATCTAAAATATTTTATTTTTACTATATTTCATTTTTAATAAATTTTATTTTTACTGAATTTTATTTCCACTAAATTTTATTTTCTCTATATTTTATTTTCACTAAATTTTATTTTCTGTATATTTTATTTTCACTAAATTTTATTTTCTCTATATTTTATTTTCACTATATTCTACTTTTTCCAAATTCTTATTTTCTCTATATTTTATTTTCACTATATTCTATTTTTTCCAAATTCTTATTTCCACTAAATTCTATTTTACTGAAAAATAGTTTTTATTTCCCCCAAAAGCAAAAATAGATTTTTAATTCACGAAGATAATAATTTTATTTTAAAGATGACGGAGCAGCGAAAGCAAAAGCAACGATTGGGACTTTTAAATTCTGCATCAGCGTATTTGCACAATATGTCTTCGTAAATTCGATTCAATTTATATTATTGTCGTGTTTATCTCAAAAAATTCTGAAAAATGACCTTTTTCAAATCTCTCTCTCAAAGAAATAAATAAAAATAAGCATTTAAAATCAACTATAAAAATCCATATCGAAAAGAAAAGTTATATTACTTGTGTAATAGCATTTGTACGGTGTTGTTCCTAGCAAATGGAAAATAGTTTATAGAATGTTGTAATACGTATTTGTTATTAATTGTTCTATTATTAATTAAAAAAAAAAATCATTGTTAATGATTAAGAAAGAAAAATATTACTGTGAAAGAGACGCAGTGATTGAATATTTGCTCTATGAGTTTAAGACGATTCGTTGTTTCTCTTATGTTTAATAAAATTTATCCATTTTTAAAATTGTGTTCTTTTAATTTCGTAGATTATTCTTCAATTGAGAAAAATAGAGAAAGATAAGTAATAAAGTTGAGTAAAGAAAATAAAAACAAATAAGTTTAAATTTGAATAAAGAAATAAGATGAAAAATAAAGATGGGAACAAATAAATAAAACGAAAAATAAAACCACTTGTTTTTTATTTTTCATTTTATTTATTTTAATTTAATTTTAAATTTAAAAAAAATTTTAAATTAAAAAAAAAAAATGGTAATTAAAAATTATTAATTAAAATTAAAATCTAATTAAAAAAAGTTGAATAAATAAATAAGTATAAAGTTGAATAAGTATATAAAACAAAAAATAAATAAGCACAAAAGTTGAATAATTAAATAAAACAATAAATTAAAAAGTGTAAAGTTGAATAAATAAATAAGTATAAAATTGAATAAATAAGTAAAACAAAAAATAAATTAAACTTGAATAAATAAAAATTGATAATGCAAAAATTTTGTACGAATTGAACAAAAATTATTCCCACAGTGAAAAGATTTGTTGGCCCTGAAAAGGGCCGATTGATGTTTTTTTTTTTTTGCTGTTAAGGAGGAATTTAACCACCGAATCCGTAGAGAGTACGCCCCTGGCGTTTCAAAGCATAAACGACGTCCATCGAAGTGACAGTTTTCCTTTTTGCGTGTTCAGTGTAAGTGACGGCATCACGGATAACGTTTTCCAAAAATACTTTCAACACACCACGTGTTTCTTCGTAAATCAAGCCTGAGATACGTTTCACTCCGCCACGACGAGCGAGACGACGAATTGCGGGCTTTGTGATACCCTGGATGTTATCACGAAGAACTTTGCGATGACGCTTAGCTCCACCTTTGCCCAATCCTTTTCCTCCTTTTCCACGGCCGGTCATTTTCTTTTTCTACTAACGAAACAGGTCTTTAACGAACGAGATGAGAACAGAGAATGATAAAAATCGTTCGCTCGTGACGTTCTTTTATAGACGCGGTAAGTGGCGTTAACCCCTCTCTGCAGAGATACATTCAACTTTTTCCCCTTCCTATTCCGAACCGACCAATCAAGGAATAGAAGAGTCGCGATAAAAGTGACGCTGCAGGCGGGACGCAACTCATTCTCGTGTTGTCTCTCGTTCAGTCGACTTCTTCTCGTCATTCAAAAAAAATGGCTCGCACCAAGCAAACTGCCCGTAAATCAACTGGAGGAAAAGCGCCAAGGAAACAGCTTGCCACTAAGGCTGCAAGAAAAAGTGCACCGGCTACGGGAGGAGTGAAGAAGCCGCATCGATATAGGCCCGGAACTGTTGCTCTCAGGGAAATTCGTCGTTATCAGAAGAGTACGGAACTTTTGATTCGTAAATTGCCATTTCAACGGCTCGTGCGTGAAATTGCACAGGACTTTAAGACTGATTTGCGATTCCAAAGTTCAGCTGTGATGGCCCTGCAGGAAGCTAGTGAGGCATACTTGGTTGGTTTGTTCGAGGATACGAACTTGTGCGCCATCCATGCCAAGAGAGTGACGATTATGCCAAAGGACATTCAATTGGCGCGTCGTATCCGTGGTGAACGCGCTTAAATTTTCCACAGTTGACGTAAAGCAGTGAAAGAAGAAAAAAAAAAAACCCAACATCAATCGGCCCTTTTCAGGGCCAATAATTATTTTTACATTGAGAATAATTTTGTGTTCTGCATGTGTGTAAGTTTCTGATGTTTGAATTTAATTTTTAACAGCAGTTTTTGGAAGTTCGTAGTTTTTGTAATCTCTTATTCTTTTTGTAGTTTTTCGTAATTTAAGTGTAATTTTTTATTCATCTTCTTTTTAATTTCTTTCGTAAGGTTTCAATTTACGGAAAAGATTTTTGCATTGAAAAACAAATAAGTTTTCTAATGAAGTTGCTGATTTTTAATGCAAAAACGCGGTTGTATTTTCTTTCCGTAAAATAATTTTCCGTACATTAATTCCCTACCCTTTATTCAACCCTCATTCTTTTTTCATTGAAATCTATACTAAATTTTATATTTTTCAATGATGCTTTTCAACTTTCGATGTTCACATTTTTAAATTTTTTTATTGACAACCTTGACAACTGTTTTCAATTTTTTTTACTTTTTGCATTTTCCGTTTTCCTTTACTTTTTGTTTTTTCCGTTTTCATACGCCTTTTTGCTTTTTCAGTTCGCAATTTTTATGTTTCGCTTTATTATTCAGTCTTTAAATTCAATTTCACAATTTTTTTTTATTCAATTTTCCCATTTTTCTTTTTGTAATAATTTATTAACTTTGTCTTCTTCGACGAATTTCTTTTAGAAAATTATTTCATTTGATAATTATCATAAATTAACTATGGAATATTTTGAATTTTTTTTCCACATTTGATTTTAATTTCGCAATTTGGATAATGATAATAAATATATTTAAAATAATTACATCAAAAAATTTATATTATATTTATAAAAAATATTTTATTATTTTATTGTGTTTCTATAACATTTTTTATTAATTTACATTACATTTAATTTATATTGAATATTTAAAATAGTATTAACATAATAAATTTCATAATATTAATAATTGAATAATTTAAAATATTTGTTTCATTTTTTTAATTTTCTACAGTATAAATTATTTATCGAAGTAAAATTATTTTCAAATATAATATTTCAAGGAAAGCTTATGAAGCAAATTTGTAACGTTTCGCTTGAGTTTTGTTTACAAAAATTGTCGACGAAGGTTATTCTTGTTGTTTCAAAACATAAATATCTAAGTAGAGGTGAAACTTAGACTTTCTGGAAACCGTTAAATTTTATTTCTAAATTATATTATACGAATTTCTCAGTTTAAAAATTTAGAAATATTTCTAATTTATTTGTTTAAAAAACGAATTTTGCAAATTATTATTATTAATCTCAAAGTATCCTATATTTTTGTTTTATTTTTTAATTTATTTTATTATTTCTAATTACAATAAAATTTAATTACATACAAATTAATTTCTTTCAATTTTTTTCTTGTTTTGTAATTTTTATTTTCCATAATAATAAGAAAATTTTATTGAAATGGATTTATTTTCATTAAATTTTTATTTTGTAATTCATTTTATTGTAATAAAATTTTTTCTAGTAGTAGTAAAGTGATTTTGTAATTTAAATTTTACAATTTTTAATAATTATAAAAATATGTTATTAAAACGACGAAATTAATTTAATTAATTTTTTATTTTACTAAATAATATTGATAAAATTTGACTATTATTTTGAAATATTAATAAAATAAATTTTATTCAATTTTAATTAAAATTGAATTCTTTTAGTTTGTAATTTATTTTATTGTAATTTTGAAAAAAAGTAATAAAATTTGACTATTATATCAAATTTAATTTGAATATATTATTTAATTCTTTTATTTTATTATTTACAGAATTCAAATTTATTTATTAACTAATTTCAATTAGTTTTTTTTAATTAATTAAATTTTTTTTAATTAACTAAAAATTTGTTAATAATTATTGACTGATAATTAATTAAATGGCTTTAATTATTTATTAATTAATTAAATTACATTAATAAGTTACCAATGCAATATATTAATCAAAATTATACTTTTAATTCGCAAAAAAAATATTTCCAAAATAGTAATTAATTTATTGGCATTTTGCATTACTCAATTTTAAATAACAATATTTTTAATCTACTAAATACCGAACAATTTTTTTTTTTTGACATTTTTTTGATTGAATAAATGTGAAAGATAATGAAAAGAACAAAAATTTAACCCCAACGTGTAAAAATTTGGTGGCCCTGAAAAGGGCCGATTGATGTGTTTTTTTTTTGTTTTCGTTCCAAAAAAATTCTCTTTTTTTGGTTATTTACTTGGAGCTGGTGTATTTGGTCACAGCTTTTGTACCTTCAGAGACGGCGTGCTTGGCAAGTTCGCCAGGCAATAATAGCCTCACAGCAGTTTGAATTTCCCGTGATGTTATTGTTGATCTCTTGTTGTAGTGCGCCAAACGAGAGGACTCTGACGCAATACGCTCGAAGATGTCATTAACAAAACTGTTCATGATATTCATTGCCTTGCTGGAAACGCCAGTATCGGGATGCACTTGTTTAAGCACTTTGTAAATGTAAATAGCGTAACTTTCCTTCCTCTTCTTACGCTTCACTTTCTTGTCTGACTTTGAAATATTCTTCTGGGCTTTACCAGCCTTCTTCATCGACTTGCCACTTGCCTTGGGTGCCATCTCGTTAATTGAAAATTATTCTTCCAGACGCAAATGTACACTCGACAAAAATCAGAGACTGAATGCGGCTGCAAGGCGCTCGGCGCGTTCTTTTTATTCACCTTGGCTGGAAGATGGCGCACCAATCAGCGTTGAGTTCACGATGCGTGCGGTGGGGAGTTTCGTAGCAACGGTGGGTATATAATAGGCGGGAAAATTCGCACTAGCTTCAGTATCATTCGACTCGAACAACTGAGCAAATCAGTTATCCTCGACAAAATTTACTTCGCTGAATTATAAAAATATAATTGAAAATGTCTGGACGTGGTAAAGGAGGTAAAGCGAAGACAAAGTCAAAGACACGTTCAAATCGTGCTGGACTACAGTTTCCTGTTGGCAGAATTCATCGTCATTTGCGTAAGGGAAATTACGCCGAACGTGTTGGAGCTGGTGCGCCTGTTTACTTGGCAGCTGTCATTGAATATTTGGCTGCTGAAGTCTTGGAATTGGCTGGCAATGCTGCGAGAGACAATAAGAAATCGAGAATCATTCCAAGACATTTGCAATTGGCCATCAGGAACGACGAGGAATTAAATAAGCTTCTTTCTGGTGTTACCATCTCGCAAGGTGGAGTTCTGCCCAATATTCAGGCTGTTCTCTTGCCCAAGAAGACGGAGAAGAAGGCTTAAATAATTCCCATTTAACTGCACGGTACACGAAAACAAAAAAAAAAATCAATCGGCCCTTTTCAGGGCCAACAAATTTTTTTGCGTTGGATTCAATTTTTGTTTCGTACATTAGTTGCAATTTAAAATTATTTTCAAGGTAATTTTTCTATTTTCATAATTATTTTTGTAAATTCTTAGTTTTTTCTTTTTATTTGATATATTAAAAATTTTTTTTATTTAATCACGTTTATTTAATTATTTAATCTATTTTTATAATTATTTTTGTAAATTAATGACATTTTCTAATTATTATTCTTTTCAATTTTAAAATAAAAAATGACAGTCAAATTTAGAATAAAATTAACAAAAACATTTTAATAAGTAAAATAATCGAAATAATTATGCAATAAAACTCAAGAGACAGCAGATAATTAAGAGAAGAAAACTGAAATACAAAATTATAATACCAGTTACATTTTGAAGGTCAATTTTCAAAACACTCTTCGAGTTTACAGAAGAGCAAAGTTAAGTTTGATAATTTGAATTGCTTTCAAAAATTTTCATCATATTTTAAAATTTTTCTATTTTAATTAAACAATATAATTAAGAAATTAAATAAATTTATTATACTAAAATTTTCATTTTCTAATAAAAAGTAGAAATACGTTTTAGTTCAATAATGTAATAAATTTATTGTAAATAAATTAAATTTACAAAAATATATATTTAAATTTTTATAATAAAAACTAGAAAAACGTTTTAATTTAATAATGTAATAAATTTATTGTAAATAAGTTAAATTTACAAAAATATCTATTTCAATTTTTATAATAAAAACTAGATAAACGTTTTAATTTAATAATGTAATAAATTTATTGTAAATAAATTAAATTTACAAAAAATATACCTATATTTAAATTTTTATAATAAAAACTAGAAATACGTTTTAATTTAAAAATTATTATAAATTTATTAAAAATAAATTGAATTTACAAAAATATATATTTAAATTATTAATTAATAATAATAATCTTGGTATTCTTTCATTCATTCTGTCCGCAGTTTGAAGTTAGTTTTTGTAAACGCTTTTGTTTTTTTTTCTTTTTCAAAACACTTTGCTTGACAGATCGAAATTATAGTTTTTCGATTTGTCAATATCAAAATTTTTATTGTTTAAAAAGAAAGAAGGTTAAAAGATATTGTTTTTATAAAATAAATAAACGAACATTTTTACAAAAAAAATACAAAAAACGAAAAAAATTATTTATTAAAAATTGTTGTTTAGTTCCTGAAAAATCCGCTAATATGAGACAAGTGGCGCCAAAATTAGACTCAATTTTTGGCGCCACTTGTCTCATATTAGCGGATTTTTATAGAACTAACGTTTTTAATAAATAATAAAATAAATTAATTAAACAATTGTTTTTTAATGTTGTTTATAGATGTATGATGCTTGTTAACTACCCAAAAGAGTAAACAATCCGTTTTTTTATTAAAAAAATACAAATAAAAAGAGAAAACAATTAATTTAATTTAGCCATTAGTTACTGAAAAATACGCTAATATGAGACAAGTGGCGCCAAAAAGTAGGCCCATCTTCTGGCGCCACTTGTTCTATATTAGCGGATTTTTTCTGAACTAACCTATTCAAAGAATATTATATTCAATACTTAAATAATTCTTTTTTATTAGTTTTTACTGCTGGATGACTTTTTTAATTTAATAATTTAAATAAATAAACGTATATTTTTACAAAAAAAATACAAAAAACGAAATAAATTATTTATTAAAAAATGTCTTTTTGACTTTATTAAATTAAGAAATTAACATTTATTTTCGTTGTTTCAGATTGAAGGTCAAAACTGTAAATTTATTATTTCCAAATTATTTCAAAATTGAAGAAAATATCAATTTACTTGAAATTCATATTCAAATAAATTAAATTGAATTTATCGTTCTAAATAAAAATTGTCTGAAAAGTTATTTGAAATAATTGCAAAATAATAAATATACACAATGGAAAAAGAAAGAACAAAATATGTAACAAATTGCTTGAAATTTATTTGTCGTCTTATTTACCAAATACATAAAATATTATTGTACACATTAAACGATACCTCCCTTCCAAATGCGCAAATATTCACAGTAAATCGAGCATTATTCTCTCTCGAGAGTGGAAAACGAAATATGGAGGAAGAGGGAAAAAAATATGTCAGAATCGGCTTTTCCTTTTTTTTTTGCATCCAGATCGACAATTATAATAATCACGTCAATAAAAATAATTACGATTAATTACGATAATCACGATTATAAATAAAAAAATAAACATCCTTTTCTTTTCAAATATCGTGATCGAAGAGTTCTTTTTTTTCCTTTTTTTATTATTACAAATAATTGGTGTTTTTTTAATTACATTTTTTAAAAAACTTTTCCATTTATAAAACGACAGAAAAGAATCGGTAAATTTGCATAGGCAATGTATCTACTTTCGAGTTAATTGTTTTTTATTTTATTTATTTATTTTTTTTTGTTTTGTAAAAGTTTCTTTTTTTTTGACATTTTTTTTTCTTCCTTAAAAATTGTATTGTACACGATTTTTTTTTTATACAACTAGAGTGTGCTTAAAAAAATGCAATTATTTTCTGGACGCAAAGCGCTAAAAAAGTCGGCAGCAATTGACGCTCATATTTACTTACAAAAAGAGAAAAATTTCTTGGCCAAAAAACCTTGGACGTACTTTTTTTTTAAAAACTGGAAAATTTCTTTTTTTTATCATTGTATATTTTTTAAGCTTCGGTAGAATATTTTTGATATGATGCTGAATTATAAATTTTATTTTTCATTTAAAAAAAAGACACGAACCGCAAAAATTTATTATTTTCATTACTTTCTATGGTTTCGTTTTAAAAAACTGGATTCACCTGGATTACTCATTGAGTTTTTTTTAGTAAGATATTTAAACAATATTTTAACGATGGGGTAAGATTAAAAATTCTATTTCGAATAAAAGATAAAAAACAATTCTAACATTCAAGCTGTCTTTTGCCAATTATTGACGAAGAAAAAGGCCGTAAAAAAAGGTTTTTTTTTTTTATTAAAAAAATGTTCGTCACTATTTTTATTCATTTCACGTTTCGTTAATCTTTTTTTAGAGTGAAAAATGTTTGTTTTTAAGTGTACAAAAGAAAAGCACCGTTACGAATGCATTGTTTTTAAAAGGGCTTCTTTTTTTTCCTAGTGAGAGATATTTTTTTAATTCGTGTATCCTTGACGGAAAATTGTCCGCTGTGGAGACGAGTTGAATTTATGTTAGAAAGCGTCTAAAAGAAATGTATGGTTAAGACTCTGGTCGTTTGATTCCTTCGGATCACTGGCCCCCGCTAAAACTCGAACATCGCGATCTTTATCCTGCTTCAATTTAAGGATAAACTGCCACGTCCTCTCGATATTGAACCTATCAACTGCAATTGAACCGAAATTAATATTAAATCACTGTTTAATTAAAAAGAAGTTTCCAAATTAAAAAAATTACTTTTAAAAATACAAAAATTTGTATTTTGATAATTCTATACAAATAAATAAATTGTTTCCGCTACAATATTAAATATTTAAAGAATATTTCTAACGATTTATTAAATATGAAAATAAAAATCAATATTTTATTAAGTACATAAAAGAATATTGGTTTTATTGAAAGAATATTTATTGTTTTATTAAAATAATAAGTATGAGAAATTGTTGGTTTTAATAAACAAATGTATTCCGTTTTAATAAATTGTTTGTTTTAAGGAATAAATAAATTTATTTTGTTTTAATAAATTGTAGGAGAATTATGGAAATAAAAAAATAAATTTACATTTTTATTGTTGTAATAATGAAATTGTACTCACTATTCAAGGGCAAGATGTCATTTGTTAAAGTCCTAGCTACAACCAAACGGACATTTGGTACCTTGTCTTCACACAAGATGAAAAGATGAGGGAGCATTTCATTGACGAAAATTAATAAGTTAATTGATTCTGTTCTAATGAGTTGCGAACAAATAAGAGCATAAGTCTGTCTACATTTCCATTTACTTCTGAATAGTAATTGATGATTGAGCTCCTGTATCAAAGCTATCACCAAAGGCTCTTCACTTCCCAGGAACATTGTAATTTGCGTTATCTGCAATCACAAACAAACAAACAAAAATTTAAATTATATATTTATATTTTTTAAATTATATTTTATATTAATATAATATTAATTAATTAATATTAAAACGTATTTTTTCGTAAAAAAAATTCTTTTTGACAAATTCTTTTTAGTGTAAAAAATAATAATATTAAAACGTATTTTTCCGTAAAAAAATTGTCATATTAAATATTAGTGACAAATTCTTTTTAGTGTAAAAAATAATAATATTAAAACGTATTTGTACGTAAAAAAAATTGTCATATTAAATATTAGTGACAAATTCTTTTTAGTGTAAAAAATAATAATATTAAAACATTTTTTTTCGTTAAAAAAATTTTCATTCTACTCAATTTCTAATTAATCGAACTTTTCTGCAGTCGATTTTTATAAAAGCAGAATTTGTACTTTCAACAGTTTTTTGAAATCGAATTTTTCCATGTAAAAAGAATTTTTCTCTGAAAGCTTTAGTTGCAATTTTTCTTTACTTAAATGTTGAAGTTACTATTTTTTAATTACATTCATTTCAAACTTTAGTTAAAAAAAGTAATTAAAATTTTCAAAGGAGGAGAAATTATTTGTTTTTATAATAATTTTGTAAAAGAAATGGTAAAAAACTAAATTTTAATTTAACAACAATATTAATATTTAGTAATATTGAATTTTAGTTAATATTTAGTAATACAATTAGTAATACAATAATTTAATAAAAAAAATTTTTATTCAAAAGAATTTTTAATTTGTTTGATTCGAAATTTTATGATTTGAAAATTTAACTAAATAGAAATTAATAATAAATTAATTAATAATAAAAATGCTAATAAATGAAAATTAGGTTTCACTTTGTATGAGTTTATTTAATATTTTTACCTTTTTAGATATTGCAGTTGCAATTTCCATTTATTTAAAAACTTTTAGTTGTAAATCTTATTTATTTATCATTTTTTAATTGTAACTTTTATTTATTAAAAAGTTTTAGTTGCAATTGTTATTTATTTAAAAGTTTTATTTGCAATTGTTATTTATTTAAAAGTTTTAGTTGCAATCGTTATTTATTTAAAAGTTTTGGTTCCAATTTTTATTTACTTACAAATTTCAGTTAAAAAATATTTAAAATTCAAAATAGAGAAGATATTATTTGATTTTTTAATAATTTTGTGAAAAAAATTGTAGAAATCGAAATTATTTTTACAAAAACAAAAAGTTTTATTTAACGGAATTTTAAGTTTGACGAATTTTCAAAGAAGTTTTACCATTGAACAATTTTAACTGAATCGGAATTTATTAAAAAAGCTAATAAATGAAAATTCTGCTTTAGTTTGTAATTTTATTAAAAATTTTCATTAATTTGAAACTTGTATTTAAAATTTTTGTTTCTTTTTACAAATTCCAAATCAAAAGTAATTATAATTTGAAGGGGAGAATTTCTAATTTGGTGAATTTTTCGGATTTTTTATAAAATTTACTATTTAAAAATCGAACTCAATAGAAATTTTGTTAAAAATATTAATTGAATGAAAATGAGGTTTCAGTTTGTAAATCATATTTAACAAAAAATTTTTTTTAGTTCTAGTTAAAACATTTATTTACTTAAAAACTTTTAGTTCCAATTTTTATTTATTTCAATGTCTTAGTTACAATTTTTTTATTTATTCAAATGTCTCAGTTACTATTTTATATTTATTTGAATGTTTTAGTTACACTTTTTTATTTATTTAAATGTTTTAATTACAATCTTTATTTATTTAAAAACTTTTAATTGGAGTTTTTAATTATTTGAATATTTTAGTTACAATTTTCATTTATTTAAAAACTTTTAATTGGAGTTTTTAATTATTTGAAACTTTTCGATACACTTTTTATTTACTTTCAAATTTTGGTTTACAAATATTTAAAATTTGAATAAGAGGAGCAATTACTTGATTTCTTTTTAAATTTTGCCAAAGAAATGAATAGAGTAAAATAAATAATATTCTTTTTAAAATTTGAAATCTTGAAACAAAAATACATAATAACAGTTAAATAATGAAAAAAGTTTCTGGATAATTAATTAATTACTCTGCTTTGCCCTAGAAAGTATTTTCATCGTTAATTTAAATTAAAAAGATGAAAAATCCCTCTAAACAAATATTCAATTAAATGAAAATTTTCTCAAATAAATATTCATTTTCATTGAATATTAAAAAAAAAAAATTCCTCCATATTTAAATTTACTGAGAAGAAACTTTTTTAAATTTCTAGTTTATAAACATGCTGCTTAATTAGTTCGAAAGAAAGTAATTTTCAATTAGAAATTTTGATTCGATATTTATTAATTAGGAAGAGTAACAAAAAAGGTTTAAAGAAGTTTTCTTCTTCTTTAAACATTTTTTTTATTCTTTTTTACTTTTTTTCTATTAAAATAATTTTTTTTTTATTAATTTTAAATTTTTTAGAAGTTTTCTTCTTCTTTAAACATTTTTTTACTCTTTTTTACTTTTCTTCTATTAAAAAATTTTTTTTGATTAATTTTAAATTTTTTAGAAGTTTTGTTCTTCTTTAAACATTTTTTTACTCTTTTTTACTTTTTTTCTATTTTAAATTTTTTAAAATTTGTTAAAAAGTTTAAAAAAGAAGAAAAGTTTTAAAAAATGTTTAAAAAAGAAAAAAAAATTTTTTTTTTGATTAATTTTAAATTTTTTAGAAGAAGTTTTCTTCTTCTTTAAACATTTTTTTACTCTTTTTTACTTTTTTCTATTTTAAACTTTTTAAAATTTGTTAAAAAGTTTAAAAGAGAAGAAAAGTTTTAAAAAATGTTTAAAAAAGAAGAAAAAAATTTTTTTTTTTTATTAATTTTAAATTTTTTAGAAGAAGTTTTCTTCTTCTTTAAACATTTTTTTACTCTTTTTTACTTTTTTTCTATTTTAAACTTTTTAAAAAACAAATTGTTTGTGTAAAAAGTTTAAAAGAGAAGAAAAGTTTAAAAAAAATGTTTAAAAAAAGAAGAATAGGTAGAAAAAACTTTAAGCAAAAAAAAGGAAAACTCACCAGCCGAAGAGCAATTTGCCTCACAGCAGCCACCTTGTCCTGAAGCAATTGCAACGCCAATGGCGCAATATGTTCCGAAATATCTTGCGGTTCATAGAGTACAATAATTTGCAATAATTGATTGACAAATTCCTCGCGAAATCTCCAATTATTTTCATTGTCAGGAACAATGAAGTCGGACAATTTTGTTAGATATTTCTGCCGATTAACTGGCCTTAAGACCTCTAAAAATGTACTAAGATGTTTTAGTGCGCCAATTCTCACTTCGTCGAGGTCCTTAATGAAGCCATCGTAAATTGGCATGAGATCAGTGCTCGTGAGTTCCTCGCCCAAAATTAATGCAATCTCATGTATACTCGACGCAAGTGTACATCGCACTTTCCATTGAACAGCGCATGCCAATGCTTGATAGGCGTTCTTCAATTGAAACCAATTTTTCCTGCCAAGTGTCATGACAACGGCGGGAAAATAGAAGGCACATTGATGGTGAAGTTCAGTTCCATAATCGAATAATGGCGCTGGATCGGCCATTGATATAAAACGAGCTATTAAAAATTGTGGTACACTTTCGTCTGTTTTCTCCTCTTTCAATTTTGCTGTCCCTTTTAGTAATGATGGAAGAGTATTATTCTCAATTGACGAGGTTGTTGCTGCTCCTGCTCCTGGATCATTATTCACTACTCTCGCTATTGTTTCATTTTCTGAATTTGATTTTTCTTGTTCGACTATTGTACTTGAATTATCTACAGTTTTATCAGTATTTTCGGGATTTAAATTGTTTTCATCACTTGATGATGATGATGATGGTGTTTCTGTGGAAATTTCGCTAGGGTGGTTGACATTTTCCTTGTCCAATTGTGATTCTTCTGGTTGCTGTGACGTGGGCGACACTGCCGAATCATCCACTGGTGGTTGTATATCCGAAATTTGATTTTCATACTCCAAATCATAATAATCGTCAAACATTTTTCTTATATCTTCCGATTGCGATGATTTATCACTTGGACGGACCAATTCAAGATCTAATGGCATTTCCGGTGGATTGTAGTAATACTGGAAAGGATTGAATTTATTTACGTCATCTCCTGAAGACTCGCCTGAACTATCCGTTTGTTCTTCGCTCTGTAAATTTAATTTCTCGTCAGTATAAAGAAGAATTTTCTTTTTAAAAGTCAATTCGAATATTTACCTCAACGATTTCGCCCAGCCAGCTAGTAACTGGAAAGAACATCATATCACTTTTGGTCACAGATTGATTTCGTTTATTTCGCTTATTAGACGTGTAGTTGTCAATTCCAAGAATTGCAATATCCTGGTCGACTAGAGTTGCAAAATTATCGTTTGGTCCGACGACTGATTCGTTTTTCATCGATGGTATTCTGAGACAAAAGGAGTAAACAAAAATCAATTAACGGAATAATTTCTTCTTAATAATAAATAATAATAAATAATAATAAATAATAATAAATAATAATAAATAATAATAAATAATAATAAATAATAATAACTCAATAATTACGAATACTTTTTTCCAATTGAGATATTTTCCTACTATTTTTCAAATAGAAATATTTTTTCTATGGAATATTCTGTGAAATATTTTTTATCCTAACGAAATAACTTTGTTTTATCGAAAATAAAAATTCTTAAATGTAAACAATTTTTGTTTCTAATTAATGAAATAGAAGGATAATTACATATTTTGCCTGAGTCCAGAGCCTTGATTATGGGACATGACAAAATCTCCAAATTGATTGTATCTTAAGCCACTGAATTGTGTGGCGAAAATTGAAATGAAAGGACCGAGGATTTGATGAGCTGATGTTCGCACCCATTTTGATTCGTCCGATAATTGATCCATCAATAATTTTGAGAGTATCATTCGATATTTGTAAATCGTAACGCAGGAAGCAACTGACAGCATCACATCGACGCACGCTTTTCTTACGCCCCACACATCATCTATACATAAATTTATATATTTCGGCAGCTGGAAATAGAAGAGAAAAAAAATCCATTAATTTCCCTTTTTTAATAGCTTTCTCAGTAAAAAAAAAAATCATCTCATTTTTCTCCAAATCTAAAATAATAATTAATATTAATAATTAGATTCACTAAGAACAGTGAATGAAGTAAATGATTTTTCAATTATCAGTTTCTTTTTTATTTTTCTATTACTAATTTTTTCCATTTTCTTTCTTTCTTTCTTTTAAAATTAGATACAATTTAATTAGTTTAAGTTTAATTAGTTCAAATTTAATTAGTTTAAATTCAATTAGTTTAAATTCAATTAGTTTAAATTCAATTAGTTTAAATTCAATTAGTTTAAATTTATTTTTCCGAATTCTTTATTTTGACTAATAATTTCCACGAGATGCAAAAAGAAATACGTACCAATTTTTCATAGACTACATTTTTCGAGATGTTCGCGCAAATCTCTCCTAAATAAGAGGCGCAAACTTTCCTCACGAAAAATCTCTCGTCCTCGCAGAGCTCCAAGTATCTGTCCAGCAAAATAGTCTCCAACATTTCACTTCCGAGATATGGTCCCAATTTACTCATGAGCTGTTGAAAGAAAGAAAGAAAAATTGACAATTAGGTAAACGAAATTAAATTTTCGGTTTTACTAAACAAAAAAATTTTTTTTCAAGTCAATAAAAAAGGGAGAAAATTCTTAAAATACATTTTTCTTCTTCTTAAGATTGAAGCGCGCGCGCGCGCGCATTTATATATAGAAATTTTTAAGAGAATGTAAAAAGGGACAGGAAGTAATGAAGAGGAAAATTGAGGAAAAAAGTACTGCACATGCAGAAGATTTTTATCGCACCGTTCCGCTCATCAAAGCTGGCTGTGATATGAGTCGAGGTACCACATCACAACCACTCTGACGGGTGGAACAATCGATCTCGCCTTTGTACAGTCCAAGTGCCGTGTTCCGTATATACACACTCTTACAATATACACCCATCTACAGTCCAGGAAAAGATTTTTCCCCCGCTTAACAATTGAACATCATTAAACTTTTTCCAATCGATTGAAAGGAGTTTTGCTAAATTACTAGGAAAGCGAAAATAATTCATTTCAATCAATAATAAAAAATAAAAATATTTTAATATTATTTTAATATTATTTAAAAAAAGTGTTAAATTAAATTAAAAACAAAAAAAAGTAGTTACATTTAAAATTATTATTTTTAATATTATTTTGATATTACTTTGATATTACTTTAATATTATTTTAATATTATTTTAATACTATTTGAATATTATTTCAATACTATTTTAATATTATATTAAAATTTTTTTTTTCATTACCAAATAAATAAATAATAAAATTATTAAATAAAACAATTATTTTCACTTTTTTTTTGACTTCTTTTTCAAACTTTAATTACAAATTTTTGGCAATATTTTGATTTTTCCTGGGGGGGAAAAGATGATTGGTGAAGAATCAAGTGCCGCAACGCTCATCAAAGCTGGCTGTGATATGAATGTAAAATATCAACATACAACAGCCACTTTGTGAGCGATGCAAACATTGAGAGAAATGTTTTTTCTTCTGAGTTGTGTGCGCGGAGTTTTTTTTCTCTTCCTTCTTGCAAATGTTGAGGCAAAAAAATAAAAACTCGACGATGATAAACGTAATCCAACTCGTCAAAAATGGCTGTGATATGAATGTCAGAAAGCAACACGCCACAACCAATTTGACGATTGGATCAACGCTCTAATAATTGCTTCCTCGAAGTCCAGAAAAATCTACCTGGAAAAAAACGAATCAAACAAATGCGAAGCGAGAGGGCTCAAGTAGTCATTTTGATTAATGAAATGGGAGTAAAAAAGTTATTTAGATGAAGAGGATAAAAATATATTTACTAAATAATAACAGTTGAAAAATAATAGAAAAATAATAGAGAAATAATAGAAAAATAATAGAGAAATAATAGAAAAATAATAGAGAAATAATAGAAAAATAATAGAGAAATAATAGAAAAATAGTAGAAAAATAGTAGAAAAATAATAGAAAATAACAAAAAAATATTAATAGAAAATAATAATAGACAGAAAAATAAATGAAAATAATAACGGAGAGAAGAAATATTTTTGCGAAGTAATTAAAAAACGTATTAACGAAAAATAGAAATAAAGGGAAAAATATTTTTTATAAGATAGTGAAGGAAAAAAAAATATTTTAACAAAATGGTAAATCGAGAGAAAAATACAATTACAATGTAGTAATCGTAGGAAAAATATTTTAACAAAATGGCAATCGAAAGAAAAATGTTTTAACAAAATAGTAACTCGAGAGAAAAATACAATTAAAAAATAGTAATCGTAGGAAAAATATTTTAACAAAATAGTAATCGCAAGAAAATATTTTAACAAAATAGCAATCGAAAGAAAATATTTTAACAAAATAGTAATAAAAAGACAAAATGTTTCAATAAAATAGTAAATCGAGAGAAAATATTTTAACGAAATAGTAATCGAAAGAAAAATGTTTTAACAAAATAGAAAAATTGGAAGAAACATTTTAACAAAATAGTAATAAAAAAAATATTTCAACAGAATAATACTTAAAAGAAGAATATATTTACAAAATAATAATCGAATCAAAATTATTCTCCATTTTCCAAATTTCACTTGGAGGAAAAAAAAATTATAAAACTGGTGGAGGAAAAAATTTGCTTTTTCGAAAACAGTTCTTCAAAGATGTTGAAATATTCCGTGTCGATAAATTCTACGGGCCAAGCTCATCAAAGTGGCTGTGATATGACTTGAAACATTCCACAACCAATTTGATGTTTTGGACCGCAAAAGTGCGTTTTTTGTGCTTCTCTCATTTTTTTCTCTTTCTCTCTCTTCTCTCTCTCTCTTTCTTCTTTTTCTCTCACTCTTCTTTTTCTCTCTCTCTTCTTTTTCTCTCACTCTTTTTCTTCTCTCTCCCATCGCTTAATTTTCACATTTTATCATCATCATATTTTTTCTATTCACTGAAATCCTTTTTTCTCTTTGCATATTACACAATTTCGCTGAAATTGAACACAATTTTGCTCATCAAAGCTGGCTGTGATAGGTAATCTCTATGACAAACCAACTTTGATGGTAAAAGCATGCCCACAACTTTGGTCCAATTCGTGAAAATTTCTTTCTGTCATTTCTGTAAAAATACTAATTTTTCCAATGTTCGTTTTCGTTTGATAAAAGTTTTTTATTTTTTATTTTTCCATTGATTCTCTTTCTTTTGTCTTTTTTCGTGAAAATTTCTTTAACTCTGCATTTTTTTGGTGCTGTCTTTTATTATTACACTTCTTGTAATTTTCATCTGGTTTTCCCCTTTTTTCCGTTTTTTTTTTAATACTTTTTGTTCAAATTTTTTCTTTTCTTGGTTCAAATTTTTTTCGTTTCTCGGTTCAATTTTTTTCGTTTCTTGGCTCAATTTTTCTCGTTTCTCGGTTCAATTTTTTTCGTTTCTTGGTTCACATTTTCTCGTTTCTCGGTTCGAATTTTTTCGTTTCTTGGCTAAAATAGGCTTTTTTCTGGCTAAGCAGGTCTTTATCTTCGGATGAATCAAGTTGAAGGGAAGACGAGAACGCTGCATGAAAGACAAGGTAGTGAGACGCGAACGCTAAATGAACATCTCACTACCCATGTCTTTCATTCAGAATCCGCCATCGATCTTGTTTTTTCCTCCTCTTCTTCTTCTCCTCCTTTTTTCCTTCTTCTTCTCCTTTTCTTCGATTTCTTCAATCTTCAGTTGCTGAAAACACTTCTTTAACATTTTTCAAAATCAACTTTCGCCCTCTCGACAAGATAATTACAGATTTTTATCGCATAACAAAACAGGTATTTTCTATTAGTGACACAATGTACATCGACGAAAGGAGAAAAAAAAATCAATTCTCTATTTGCCAGAAAGGCGGAAAGTGAATTTTTCCCCAGTAGAAAACTTTTTTTCAACAAACAAATAGAGTAAAAAGAAATTATTTTTCCTAAGGTAGGAAAAAATTGCTTCACTCCAGTTAATTTTATTTTTAGTTGTATTTTTTAACTTTCCTTTTATTAATCAATTTGCTAAATGATATTTATAATTTATTAATGAATGCAATAATTAAATTACTGTTGATATTTTTTACGGCTAAATTAATTAAGTGACAAATTTTTTAATCTCTAGTCGAAAAATTCACTTACCTTCCAAAGACTTAGCGATGTTTTAATGGACAAAAAACAATTTTTTTTTAATAAAAAAATTTCAACTTACAACAATAGCCGTGTTGAGAAACTCAATTTGCAAATAGGTCATATTGAGAATCACAGGACAGACATCGATCTCGAATTGTCTTTTCGTTAAAATTCCACGCTCGACGATGGCAATTAGGGCTGTTTGCGCCATTTGTCGCACCTGCAAAAAAATCTGTCATTAATTTCAAATCCAGAGGGCTTCGATTCTTACATTTTTATCTACTGCAATAAATAATTATTACAATCGCAAATTTTTATTTTTTCACTTTATCATCAAATTAAATTAAAAGGGTACAAAATTAAAAAAGTAAAAATTAAAATTCAATATTCAAAATAAAATTATCATCAAATTAAATTAAAAAGGTAAAAAATAAAATTCAAAATAAAATTATTGTCAAATTAAATTAAAATGGTAAAAATTAAAATTAAAAATAAAATTATCATCGAATTAAATTAAAAAGGTAAAAATTAAAATTCAGAATAAAATTATTGTCAAATTGAATTCAAATGGGAAAAATTAAAATTAAAAATAAAATTATCATCGAATTAAATTAAAAACGTAAAAATTAAAATTCAGAATAAAATTATTGTCAAATTAAATGAAAATGGGAAAAATTAAAATTCAAAATTCAAAATTCAAAATTAAGGATAAAAATAAAAATTAAAGATAAAAATAAAAATCAAAGATAAAAGTAAAAAATAAAAATTAAACATAAAAGTTAAAAATTAAAAACAAATGCAAAAAATAGGAAAATAATTCCTCTCTACGCTTATGAATATAATTATGAAATGGATTATACCTGATTATCCGTGTCACGGAGATATTTGAGAATGATCTCAATGATGTAGTAGGATAATGCGTCTCCAAAAAGGTGGGGCGTTTCATGGCATATTATCGCCACATGTGGAAGCTGTTCAACTAAGTCCAACCTAATTGATGGTTCTGAAAATAAAAACGGAAGTTGTTTAATTTCATCTCTCTCTCCAAACTCGAAACTATAATATTTCAAACAAAAAACAAAAAATTCCAATGCAGCATCTATTTTCTATTTTTTTTCTTTCGTCTGTCGTTCGAAAACCATTAGCTGCATCGGTGACAGAATTTTCGTTCCTCCCCTTCCGCCAATAATTGACTGATAAAATATTATTTTTACAATCCATAAGGAAGAAAAAATCATTATTATCTAAAATTACATTTTTTTCACTTTTGGCCAAAAAAAAGTTTTATTTCAAAACAAAATCGTTTGGAAAAAAGAACTAAAAAAGAAAAAAGGAATTTTCTAATTAAAAAAAAATTAAAATTAATTTTAAAAATTGAATATTTGAAAGAATTGAATAAAAAAACAAATAATTGAACGAATTAAACAGGAAAATAAAAATAATGGAGAAAAATGGAATAATAAATTCAAGTACTTTAAAAAGTAAAAAAAAATAATAAATAAATATAAATATAAATATTTTTAGAAGTTAAAAAAATTTAAATTAAATTAAAATAAATTAAAATAAATTAAAATAAATTGAAAAAAATTAAAACAAATTAATATAAATTAAAATAAGTAATTAATAACTAATAGAAAATAGAAAAAATATTAAAAACAAAAATGACAAATGCTAACAAATTTCTTTTCCGGAAAATATTTTGAATCTACGAGGGAATTTCTCGGCGCAATAACGAAAAAAAAATCACCTTCACTGAAATGGAAGATTGAATCGATTTTATTTTATTTTTAAGGGGAGCAGGCGGGAATGAAATTATTTACAATATTTACGCACATAACCCCTTTTTCCGAGTTGGAAAATGATATTTTATTTGGTGCCTGGAGGGCAAGTTTTATATTATATAAAAATTATTTTGTCTGCTCAGTGAACTTTGAGTGTGTAGAAACACTTCATATTTTTTTTTTTTATTACTATTTTTATTTTGTGTTTGCGAAATAGCGCAAAAAACCATCAAGCGACCATACGAGCTTTCCACATGAATGTACATGAGTGAATTTCTTTCGTCAAGATGCTATTGATCTCAGATGGAGAAGAAAACTTTTCGAATTCCTCAGCAATTTTCCCGTTATATGCATTGATAAAAGGAATAAAAATTGAAAACAACCGCGCGCCCGCGCAATAGAGAAAAGAAAAAGTTTTTAAAGAAAACTCGCGAATAAAAATCCTCGTCTTTTTTTGTTTTCAAAAAAACTAAAAATATGTTCTTTTAAAAGAAATTAAAAAAAACTATTGCTATTAATTTTTCTACCATTTTTTACAGAACTAAAAAATATTTTTTATTTACTTTCTTCTATTTCTTTTACAAATAAAAATACTATTTTTTAGTTCTGTTAAAAAATGGTCGAAAAAATTAGTGACAATAATTTTTTTGTTCGTAAAAAAAACAGAAAATAAATAAAACTATTATTTATTATTACTTTTGCAAATAAAAATATATTGTTACTAATTTTTTTCACCATTTTTTACAGAACTAAAAAATAGCATTTTTATTCGTAAAAGAAATAGAAATAACAATATTTTTTGTTCGTAAAAGAAACAGAAAATAAATAAAACTATTTTTAATTATTCTCCATTTATTACTTTTACAAATAAAAAAATATTGTTACTAATTTTTTCTACTGTTCCTTATACGAAACAAAAAATATTTTTACCATTTTTTCTAAAAATCAGAAATAAGAAAAATACCAAAAAATCAAATTAAAATAAATTCTTGAATTTAATTATCTAAAATAATACAAAAGTCAAAAGTTTCGACAGATTTCCAAACACAAAATTCTTTGAAGAAATAAAAGAAAAAAATTCATAAAACTAAGTCATGCATTCCTTTTCTTTTTTTTTCTTTAATCTACTTCATTCCAGGAACTAAGGAAAAGAGAGGCTATTATCTAAGAGGATGGATTCCTTTTTTCTATTCTCAAAAGGAATGGAAACCTGTTGGCAGTAGGAGATGTGTGAGAGAAAATGAAGAAAATTGGAAGAAAATGAAGACACGGAGGGTGCCCACCAAGGAAGGTTTCAAAAATAATTTCATTGAAAAGAAGCACCGCTAGAGGTTTCCTTCTTCAAACTTGCAGATTAGAGGGGGGTGGGGGAAAACTCGCACCTTTCCCTTTTACCCAAAAAATTTCTAAACCCCAAAAAGGAAAAAGGTATTCGCGTCGTCCCAGTCATTAGGAAAAATATTCAAACGCTTTCTCGAATAGAGAATTTCACATTTTTCAAGTTCTATGGTTTGGGAAGAATATTTGGAAAATATTTTCTTTCTCTCTTGCTTCGAAAATAAATTTGCTTTCGAAATTCAAAATTCTGTCAAGTTTACGTTGGAAATTTTTTTAAAATAAAATTAAATTGAATTAAAATAAAATTCTTTAAATTGAATTAAAATTGATAGAATAAAAAAAGAATTAAAAATAGAATAAAAATAGAATAAAAATAGAAAAAAAAAATAAAAAATACAATAAAAATAGAAAAAAATAAAAAATAGAATAAAAATAGAAAAAAAAATAAAAAATAGAAAAAAAACATAGAAATAAAAGAGAACACATAGAATTAAAATTAAGTTGAAATTAATATTTTGAATTGAAATTGAAATCGATTTTTTTATAAATTGAATTGAAATTAATTTTTTATAAATAGAATTGAAATTAATTTTTTATAAATAGAATTGAAATTAATTTTTTATAAATAGAATTGAAATTAATTTTTTTTTTATAAATTGAATAGAAATTAATTATCTTTATAAACTGAATTGAAATTAATTTTTTTTATAAATTGAATTAACTTAAATTGAATTGTAATTAAAATATTCTTAAAACCTAAATTTAATTTAATTCTCGTTTATAAACAGATGAAATGCTTTAAATTAAAATTTAAAAGAATTTGAAAATTGGAATTTAGAAAATCGTCAAAACTTGGAATAGAAAGAAGAAATTTTTTTCAAATCAACTAAAAGAGTAAATTTTCTTGAAAAAAAAATAAACATAAAATAAAAATCAACTGAAAAACGAGTTTTCCTTAAAAAAAAACTAAAAAGGAAATTACGTAAAGAAACGAATTTTCTTTTAAAAAAATGAAAACGAAAATCAAAATTAAATAAAAAAAAACGAATTTACTTAAAATACTAAAATTAAAATCAAGTAAAAAAACGAATTTTCTTTAAAAAAAGGACTAAAAAGAAAATAAAAACTTATTCCTAATAAAATTAAACTGAAAATAAATTTGTTTTCGACTAAATTAGAGAAAGAAAAAATATTCTTCAAATTAGAAATAATTTAAAAATCAGTTCGAAAAATGAATTTAAAAAAAAATTAGAAAATTCCTCAATAGAAAAACAAATGTAATAATACAATAAATTAAAAATCAGTTCGAAAAATGAATTTAAAAAAAAATTAGAAAATTTCTCAATAGAAAAACAAATGTAATAATACAATAAATTAAAAATCAGTTCGAAAAATGAATTAAAAAAAAATTTTGAAATATTTCAATAGAAAAACAAATTATTTGAAAATCAAGTAAATTTTGACTTAAAAATTGAATTTCGGCATTGAAAGAATTAATTTATAAATTTTTAAGCCAAAAAACTATTTATAAATTTTTTAGACAAAAAACTATTTATAAATTTTTTAGACAAAAAACTATTTATAAATTTTATATATTAAAAATTCCAAAAAAATGAAATAAAAATATTCTGAAAATATATTTTAAACTTTGGAGTAATAACTCTTTACTTGTCAGTTGAAAAAATTTTAAATCGAGTAAAAAAAATAAAAAAAAAAAAAAACTAAAGAATAAAATTTCGTGAATAATTTCGGGAAAATTAAAAATAAATTTTTATTAATAATAAAAAAAGTTTCTAAATAGAAAAAATGAAATAAGAAAAAATCCTATAAGATGGGAAAAATATTCAACACTTTTCCACTGGAAAAATAAAAGAAAAGAAAATTTTCGTTGAAAAATTAAAAATAAATTACAGAAAAATCGAGTTGAAAAAAAATCCAATTGTTACTTCATAAAATTAATAAATAAAAAAAATAAGTAAAAAACTGTGACTATTAGGAAAAGCTACAAAAAATTCTCTTTTTCGGAAAAATTCAAAAATCCAAAAATTTAAAAATTCAAAAATCCATAAATTAAAAAAATTCAAAAATCCAAAAAAAACACAAAACGAAAACTCACGAAATTTGTTCCAATCATCACTTGATACAATAATTTCTCAAAAAAAACTCTCCAATCGAGAAGTACACGTAAAATTTGGTTAAAAAGAAAAAATTCCATTTTCTTTTCCCAGAAGAAGAAGAAGAAGAAAAAAAATAACCACTAATACACACAGAGGAAAGGAAAATCGATCGCGATGTAAACCGAAGGAAAGTGTGGGAGCGACTGGTTGGAATTTTGGGTTTTAGACCGTCATTCGATTTTAGGGGCTTGAGAGAGGTTTTTCTTTGGCGGGAACAGCAGAAAGTCGATCCCCACTCTTTTTTTTTTTTTGCCTTTTTGAATGAGGAAAATGAGGGATGTCAGTTGACGGGGCCCGAGGGTGGAAAAGATAGAGTGAGAGAGAGAGAAAAAAACCGGTCCTTAATGAAAAGGAAAACGGGCGGTAAAAGTATATAGTATAGAGAAGCTAGACACAAGCTGCCAAAATGTTCTTTTTCCGAAGCACGTGCCCCTCGTCATCTGCTCGATGGATTAAAATTTTTCAAGGAAATCCGGAAAATATTAACTTTCAATATTTTTAGCCTCTTCAAATAATATACTATACTAAACTTGTGTCCCCCTTTTTTTTTCGAAAATTTCGTCAAAAGAAGAAGGAAAACTGAATTTTACTCTCGTGTTTACGATTATTTTATTTTAATGTTTGGGATTTTTCAATTTAAGTTTTTAAATTAATAATTTTAATTTTTCAATTTTATAATTTCGTTTTTTTCAATTATTTTGATTGTCTTGTTCAATTCTTTCAATTTTTTGATTTTTTTTATTCAATTCTTTCAATTATTTGATTTTTCTATTCAATTCTTTCAAATATTTAATTTTTTTATTCGATTCTTTCAATTATTTGATTTTTTTATTCAATTCTTTCCATTATTTCGTTTTTACTTCAATTCTTTCAATTATTTAAATTTACTATTCAATTATTTCAATTAATTAAATTTACTATTCAATTTTTTCAATTACTTGAATTTACTATTCAATTTTTTCAATTACTTGAATTTACTATTCAATTTTTCTAATTACTTGAATTTATCATTCCACTTTTTCAATTAAATGATTTCTCATTCATTTCTTTCAATTATTTGATTTTTTATTCAATTATTTAAATTTATTTTTGAATTTTTCGAATTATTTAATTCAATTACTTGAATTTATTATTCCGTTATTCTACATTAATTTTAATTTTCTTGCTGAATTCGTTTAATTATTTGATTTGTTATTCAATTCTTTTAAATATTTAATTTCTTTTATTCAATTCTTTCAATTATTTAAATTTATTCTTGAACTTTTTCAATTACTTTAATTTATTATTACGTTTTTCTACATTATTTTTATTTTCTTGATCAATTCGTTCAATTATTTGATTTTTTTATTCAATTCTTTAAAATATTTCATTTTTTTTATTCAATTCTTTCAATTATTTAAATTTATTCTTGAACTTTTTCAATTACTTTAATTTATTATTCCGTTTTTCTACATTATTTTTATTTTTTTGCTCAATTTGTTCAATTATTTGATTTTTTATTCAATTCTTTAAAATATTTAATTTTTTTATTTAATTCTGTCAATTATTTTAATTCTATCAATTATTTGAATTTATTGTTCAATTTTTTCAAATGTTTGAAATTATTATTCCATTTTTTCAATTATTTGATTCTTTTATTCGATTCTTTGAATTATTTTCAATTTTAATTGGTTTGAATTTTCAATGCTCCAAAAATTTGGAAATTCACATCGTCCATTTTTTTATACATAATTATTCCTATCATAATTAATAAATTTGAAAATCGCCCAATTTTTAATGAATAAAATTGAAATTTATTCAATTTCGAATTAATAAAATTGAAATTTATTCAATTTCGAATCAATAAAATTGAAATTTATTCAATTTCGAATCAATAACATTGAAATTTATTCAATTTCGAATCAATAAAATTGAAATTTATTCAATTTCGAATCAATAAAATTGAAAATTATACAATTTTTAATTAATAAAATTGAAAATTACTCAATTTTCAACGAATAAAATTTGAAAATAATTCAATTTAAAATTGATAAACTTAACAAAACATTATTGAAAATATTACAATTTAAAAATTTACAAAATTGAAAGTAATTCAGTTTATAATAAATCCATTCAAAAACACTTTCACTTAGAATCAACAGAATTGAAAATAATTGAATTTAAAATAAACAGAATTGAAAATACTGCGAATTGTAAGTAAGAAAATTGAAAATATTTTAATTTGCAATTATCAAACTTGAAATTAATGCAGTTTATAATAAACAAAATTGAATTCACTTTCGCTTAGAGTTAACAAAATTGAAAACAATTAAATTTGAAATGAACAGAATTGAAAATATTCAAATTTGTAATTAACAAAATTGAATATATTTGATTTTAGAATTTACAGAATTGAAAATATTTCAATTTTTTAATTAACTAAATTGTAAATAATTTCGTTTAAAATTAACAAAATTAAATATATTTTATTTTAGAATTAACAGAATTGAAAATATTTCAATTTTTCAATAAACCAAATTGTAAATAATTTCGTTAAAAATTAACAAAAATGAATATATTTTATTTTAGAATTAACAGAATTGAAAATATTTCAATTTTGTAATAAACCAAATTGAATATATTTTATTTCAGAAATAACAGAATTGAAAATATTTTAATTTTATAATTCACAAAATTGTAAATAATTCTATTTAAATTTAACAAAATCGGAAACTATTCACTTTTTAATAAACAAAATTAAAAACACTTTAATTTAGAATTAACAAATTTGAAAACATTTTAACGTCTAATTAATAGAATTGAATTGAATTAAATTTGTTACTAACAGAATCGAAATTAATTCAATTTGTAATTAACTATATGGAAAATACTCGACTTCTTGAATAAACAAAATTGAAAATAATCAAATTCGGAACGAACAGAATTGAAAATACTCGAATTTGAAAAAAACGGAATTGAAAATATTTTAAATTGCAATTAACAAAATTGAAAATACTCGATATTCGAATAAATGTAATTGAAAATATTTAAAATCACAATTAACAAAATTGTAAATAATTCCATTTACAATTAACGAAATGGAAAGTAATTCAGTTTTGAATAAACAAAATTAAAAACACTTTAATTTAGTTTCTAAAAAAAATTGTAAATATTATTATTATCCAAATAGAAAATACTAGAAATTATTATCCAAATAGAAAATAATTTCACTCAAAATTAAAAAAAAATTGTGTATAATTCAAATTAGTGAAAAATAATTTTTGTTTTTGATCTACCTCAAAAAAAAAAGACGCTCTAATAATTTTATTTCCAGGAGAGAAAAAGAGAGAGAGAGAAAGAGTGAGAGAAAAAGGGTCCTACTGCGGGGTTAGACTGGGTCAGGATCGAAATATTTTTTTTTCCCTCTATTTTATCCCAGCACGTGCCGTCTTTTTTTCACTCTAACCACCCTTATTTATTACTCCTGATTCATTACTCATCCATTCTGAACAATCTTTTTAGAAAGGATATATCGTGAAAAAAATCCATAATTCATTTTTTACTCTGATTTATTTCTCTTGCCCACAAATGTCGCGCGCGCGTTCTCTCTCTTTCTCATATCTATGAAAATTATTGACTCGCCTATTTAACAATAGATTTCACATTAAATTTCAAAAGACAAAAAAAAATTAATTCAATTAATTTCAAAAATGAATTTTTTTGCCGAATTATTACAATTACAATTTGATTTTTTTTAAAATTATTCTACAATCTCCATTATTTTTATTTTCTCGTCCAATTCTTTCAATTACTCGATTTTTTATTCAATTCTCTCAATTATTTGATTTTTTTATTCAATTATTTAAATTTATTTTTTGAACTTTTCAATAATTTAAATTTATTGTTGAATTTTTTCAATTACTTGAATTTATTACTCCATTTTTACAATTATTTGATTTGATTTGATTTTTTATTCAATTCTTTCAATTATTTGATTTTTTAAATTAAATTCTTTAAATTTTTTAAATTTATTATTGAATTTTTTTAATTACCTGAATTTATTACTTCATTTTTTCAAATAATTAATTTCTTATTTATTTTTTTCAATTATTTGATTTTTTATTCAATTATTTAAATTATTTCAATTTATTTTTGAACTCTTTCAATTATTTGAATTTGTTATTCAATTTTTTCAAATATTTGAATTTATTATCCATTTTTTCAATTACTCGTTTATTTCATTTAATTATTTCAATTATTTTCAATTTTTAATTGTTATGAATTTTTAATGCTCCAAAAATTAGAAAATTTACACTTCCCAATTTTTTAAAGTTTGAAAAATTAATTTTGTAATTCCTATTAACTAATGAATTTATTTTCTTATTTATAACAATTCATTTATTTATTTATTTGTCCATAATTTAATTTGCTAATAAATTTATTTACTTATTTCCTAATTCAGAAAAAATCCCAACTAATTATTAATCCATTTATTTACAGCTTTATAATAAATTCCAATAAAATCGAAAAATACTTTTTTTTTGCTAATTTTAACGATTTCCATTTGACAATTTATTTACAGAAAAAAAACGATGAAATATTCTAAAAATAATTTCCTTCACTCTCGAATACTTTAAAAGCTCGCGTTTTGTCTAATTAACGAAACATTTGTCGATTCAGTGGACTATTTGACTATAAGTAGACAGGAAATGAGATAATTTCTTCCTTCCGGAATGATGCTAAAAATAAAGGAAAGTACGTGACTAGGGGAAAAAAAAATTTCCGTCGAGTCGCGTGCCCCTTAATTTCCCCTCCCCCTTTTTTTCGACCCCCCATCAAAAAGTATCACCACGTGTTTAAAAAAAAAAAAAAAAATTTCAAGAGAAGCTGTTGCGGATGTTGCTCTAAAAATATAATAAAAAGTAGACAAAATAAAATGCAATCGAAAAAGAATTTTTTTCAAAGGCGAGAAAAAAGGGAGAAAATAGAAGAAAAAAATCAGAGAAAAAATTTTTTTGTTTACATTTTAAATTAATTATAATTTCACAAAGAAAAAGAAGAGGAAAAGAAATATAATGAAACGACGGAAGAGGATTTTTTTTTCTTTTTATCCACCAATTTTTTTCCGATTCATCGAATTTGTTTTCGCGCAGAAAAAATTTAGTGAAATTTTTTTCCCCAACTCTATAAAAGCAATTTTTTCCATCTCTTCCCTTTTTTTTTACAACAAACGTAGCAGATTTTCTGTACTCTTTTCATTTATTTTTTAATTCCGCAAAACCAATAGAGTGTCTAATATTTCTCCTGGATCCTTTGGGACATTGAAGTA
Source organism: Leptopilina drosophilae (assembly GCA_032873175.1). Classification (NCBI taxonomy): domain Eukaryota; kingdom Metazoa; phylum Arthropoda; class Insecta; order Hymenoptera; family Figitidae; genus Leptopilina; species Leptopilina drosophilae. Next base: position 41,821,713 of record CM065485.1, on the reverse strand, counting down.
CGAGTATTGCTCGAATAAGGAAACTTTTTCACGTTTCTTCGTTTACTGCGAAAGAAATGGGCTTGCTTACTTTTTTTTAGCAAAAAAAAAAAAAAGAAAAAGAAAAATAAAGACGATGGAGAGAAAAAAATAGACTAACGGGAAAAAAAGCTGAGTTGGAAGAAGAAGAAGAAGACAAAAAAAAGAGTTATTCCATATTCCTCGCCTCTTGTTCAATTCTTGGAGAGGCAAGACAAAAAAAATGTTAGAAAATAAAAAGAAAAAAAATACCAAGGGGTTAATGGTCACGATCCTATGGGGGTCTTGACGTCTCTTCTCCTCCCTATTATTTTTTCTTTCTCTGTCTTTAAATACATATATATAAAAATATTCTGGCACGTTGAGCTTTCTTCTTCGTCTCCTTATCCTCCTTATTTTCATCTCTACTCTCTCGCATTATTATTTTTTTTTTTTTTGAAGCCATCGATGACTTCCAGCTGAGCACGTGCCCCACCGGAAGTGCAGAACAGTCTTTCGTCACCTCTCCCCTCTTTTTTTTTTTTTACCAACCAGCTGCATTCCCTGTGTTATTGCCTTAAAAGGAACTGAGTCTCTATTTTTAATTTTAAGTGGTTTGTATCGTCTTTCCTTGTTTTCCTCAAATTAAAAAGAAAAAATTTTTTTTTGTGAATCCTTCCGGTTTTTTTGAGAGTAAAAAAAAATTTCAACTTCTTTTTATAGTCTTTTATCCATACGGGGAATATTTTAAGTTACTTTTTTAATAAATCCTTTTTTCTAAACGGAATTATTTATTAAGTATAAATCATTTTTTAAACATTATTTTTTAAATATTATTTTTAAAAAATTCGTTAAACATTATTTTGGAAATATTATTTTTTTTTAAATTCGTTAACAATCTAAACAAATTTTAACAATTTTGTTTTAAATTCGTAAACATTGTTTTGTAAATATTATTTTTTTTAAATTCGTTAAACATTCTTTTGGAAATTCGTAAACATTATTTTTTAAAAATTCGTTAAACATTTTGTAAATATTATTTTTTTAAAAATTCTTTAACAATTTTGTTTTAAATTCGTAAACATTATTTTGTAAATATTATTTTTTAAAAATTCGATAAACATTTTGTAAATATAATTTCTTTTAAATTCGTTAACAATTTTGTTTTAAATTCGTAAACATTATTTCGTAATTATTATTTAAAAATTCGTTAAACATTTTGTAAAAATTATTTCTTTTAAATTCGTTAACAACTTTGTTTTAAATTCGTAAACATTATTTTGTATAATTATTATTTTTTTTAAATTCGTAAAACATTATTATGTAAATATTATTATTTTTTTAAATTCGATAAAAATTATTTTTTCAAAATTCGTTAGACATTGTTTTTTCAACAAAATTAATTTTTTTTATAATGAATGCATTATTTTTTATTAAATTAAAGATTTAGTTCTTTCAAAACGAAATTTTAGACTAAATGGCAATTCTCATTAAATGACTGAATTTTTTTTCTAGTTGCTAATTAAATATTCAAGGAAAAAATAATATTTGAAAATTAACGTAGAAAATTAACAAAGAAACATTTAAATCATAAAGAAATTAAATACAAAAATTTTGTTTATTGAGAAAAAAGTTATTTTTCATCGAAAACTGCAATAAAAAGTAAATCGAATTAAATTAAAAATGAAAAAACGTGTTTCAAAATAAAAAATCTCGACGATATTAATGATTGTTTATAATAACAATAAATGACAATCAAAATATTAAATTATTGAAGTGTCCCTGAAATTATTAATTCAAAAGAATTAAAATAATTATATTAGCCTATAGGGAAATATTATTAATTGCTAATTGTTAATTAATTTAAATATTTATTCAAATATTAATAATTGATTTAAATTAAAATATTAATAATTTATTAATCCAAATTCAAATATTATTCACTTAAATTCAAATATTATTGGTTCAAATTCAAATATTAATAATTGATTTAAATTAAAATATTAATAATTTATTAATCCAAATTCAAATATTATTCACTTAAATTCAAATATTATTGATTCAAATTCAAATATTAATAATTGATCCAAATTCAAATATTTTTGATTGACATTCAAATATTATTGATTTAAATTCAAATATAATAATCAATTTAAATTAAAATACTTAATCAAATTCAAATATTAATAATCAATTCAAATTCAAATATTATTGATTCAAATTCAAATATTATTGATTTAAATTCAAATATTAACAATTTATTGATCCAAATTGAAATAGTAATAGTTGATCCAAATTCAAATTCGAATATTAATAATTAATCAAAATTCGAATATAAATAATTAATTTAAATTCAAATATTACTAAAAATCGACCAAAATTCAAATTTTCCTAATAATTAATAATTAAAATAATAATCGATCCAAATACGATTAATAACCAATTAATCGAAAATTACCAAAAACACAAAACTGTGGAAATAAAACATTATTAAACCAAAATACCTAATTATAAAAAGAAAACAACTAATTATGGTATTCAATACTATATTTACAGTATTATAGCACATAATGTGTATTATTATAATTATATATAGCAGTAGAAAAGAAAAAAAAATTATTTCTATATAAATGTTGAAAAGAGGGCTACTGAAGCATTATAATTATTATTATTTACTCGTGCAAAGCAAACATATTCTTTATTGTCTTGTTTTGACATTAATAATTTTTGTCAGGTGCGTTGCTTATCCTAATGATTCATTACATGCACTTTTTATTAAGAAAAAAAAATCTATTGTCAATAATAATTATAATTTCCCGTGTGAATGAAATAAATAATGTGTGTAAATCAGGATTTGACTCAGTTGGGCGATTTTTCAATCCTTTTACACACTATTTTTGGTATTAATAGTAGAAAAACAATTAAACAATAATAATTCGTGAAATTTGTTAATTTCATCAGTTGCTTTCATTTTTTTTTGTTTAGAAAAAAATGTTATTTAAAAAGCGAAAAAATTGCAGATTGCTTGAAAGGTACTCTCTGAATTTAAATTAGTAGAAATTTTAAACTAATTGAATTAGTAATTTTCTAAATGAATTTTCTAATTAGTTGAATTTTTACTAATTGAATCAGTAAATTTTCAAACTAATTTTTTAATTAGTAGAATTTTTACTAATTGGAATTGGTAAAAATTCTACTAATTAGATAATTTCTGTAAAAATTCTACTAATTAGATAATTTCTGTAAAAATTCTACTAATTAGATAATTTCTGTAAAAATTCTACTAATTAGATAATTTCTGTAAAAATTCTACTAATTAGATAATTTCTGTAAAAATTTACTAATCGAATTATTAAAAATTCTAGTAATTAGAAAATTAGTATAGAAACTTACTAACTGAATCAGTAAATTTCTTTACTAATTTCTTAATTAGTAGAATTTTTACCAATTCAGTCAGTAAATTTCTACACTAATTTTTTAATTACTAGAATTTTTAATAATTCAATCGGTAAATTTTTACAGAAATTATCTATTAAGTAGAATTTTTTACCAATTCCAATTAGTAAATTTCTATACTTATTTTCTAATCAGTAAATACTAATTCTGAAAATTTTTGACTACTATTAATCAATTAATTTAACTATCAGTCAATTCTGATAATTGTTAGTACAGAATTTAACGGATAATTAAATTGACTTTTACTAATTAAAATTTGGAGAGTATATTAGAAAGCAGAAATTGTGTAGTAAGCCTTAAATTTATAAACAATGAGTAGCGGGTGTAAGAAAATTTTTAAAAGTGCTTTAATTTTCATTTTTTTGCAAAATTTTCCCAAAATTAATTTTTGCCTTGATTGTGGAAAAATATTAATAGTGCAGAAGAAATAAAGTAAATATTGGTGAAAATTACACTCTCATTTTCCTTTTCCTTTGGAGTAGAGTGAAAATATTTTAGTAACGCAATGAATGTAATGTTGCACTGTATCATAAATAACAAACATTTTTTTTGCTCCTTTGCCAAAAATTATTGAAAGAGTAAAATATAATAATAATTACTTATTAATTTGTATTTATTATTTCTTATTTATAATTATTTATTATTTCTTATTATTATGATTACTACTACTATTATTATTATTATTATTATTATTATTATTAATAATATTATTATTAATATTAAACTACTATTTTATTAATATATAATAAATAATAGTAATAATTATAATAGTAATTATTTTTAATAAAAATAATAATGATACTAAGAATATTATTAATAATAATATTAATAATATTGGTAAAAATAAAAATAAAAATAATAATATTAATAGTAATAGAATAATAATAAAAATACATAATTATTATAATATAATAATAATTCTAAACTAAAAACAGTGAAATTTAATGTGCGAAAAAGTTCAAAAAGAATTGTGTAAAATATGTGCAGCTTAATATCTTAATTAACTTTTATACCAAATACCATATTTTTCTCTACTAATTTGCAATTAACTAATTACGAGTTTACTAAATATTAATAATAAATAATAATAGTATTAAATAGTGATATTAATTACTAAATATTATTTTTTACCCATAGTGGAAATTATAGTAAATATATATTTACACTAAAAATACTATGACAAGAAAATAATTTATTTAATTCACTTTCAAATTTTCCTATTTTTATTTTTCGATTTTTTTCATTTCGAATTCTATTTAATTTTTATATCGAAGTTAAAAAAAATCGATTATGGATTAAAAAGAAAGGGAAATTAGAGTGAAATTAATTGCAATTTTTACATAAATGTTTTGGATTTCTAGTAAAAAATAATTAAAAAAAAAAAAATAATAAAAAAAAATAATAAAAATAAAATAAATAAAAATAAAAAAAATGAAAATAATTAAAAAATTAAATAAATTTTGGAAATATTTTACCTGGATCACTGATGATCTGGTTGACTGTATTAAAAACTTCATCGAAATTCAATTCGCTATTTGATTCAACTGCAGATTTAAAGTACTCCAGCAAGATCCTTCCAACCATTTGTCTGTAAAATAAAAGAAATTCAACATTAATTATTACAATATTTTTTTTACCCATAATATTTATTTTGTTTAAAGTTTTCTTTAATTTTTAATTTATAAAAATATTTTCATTTCAATGTTAATATTATAATTTACATTGTATTTTCCGTTTTTAAATAGAGTAGAAAATTGAATGTAAATAAATAACTAAAATTATTTATTTACAAATGTAAAGAAAATAAATAAAATAAATAAATAAATAAGATAAGAAAATAGATATTTGTAAAAATAATATATAAATAAATAATATATAAATAAATAATATATAAATAAATAATAGAAATTAAATAAATCAATAAATTAAAAATTTCGATTTAAATTTAATTAATTAATTAAATTTTCAATTTCGAATTATCGACAATTTTTTACCATTTTTGCAGGCGCAGTAAATTTTAGTAGAAAAAAAAGTAAAATTTACCTTGGCTTGGTAAAAATCAGGAAAAATAGAATTTAAATTTTATATTATATTATATATTTATAATATTATAAATTTTTTTTTTATTTGAACATTATTTTCAATTTGACATTCATTGCCGAACAACGTGTACACAATATACGAAATTTGGCCTTTTATAGTTGAATGTAAAGTGACGATAATAGAATTTGCACATTTTAACTATAAAATAATTCCCCATAGGAAGCGTTGTGCAAAATAGAACCAAATTTAACTTGAAACCTATATAATGAAATACTCAACCTGTTGTGTGTGCGCTTGTCAAGGCTCTTCTATTTAAACAGATGGCACTTGAGGTCATTTCTATGGCAACCATAAAACTGGACCTACAAATGACCACAACAGGTTGAATGTTTCCTCATACGGACATATTATATGCACATGCAGTTATTTCTTTTTTTTTCTTCAAAGAGATAATTAATCCAAAACAAGATTTCAAGAGTAAATACCAGTGCGTATAAATTACTCCAAATTAAAAAAAAATTTTTTTTGGTTCAACTTTCGGATTATTAATTAATTAATTAATTAGAAACTTTTTCGAAAACATCAATAACTTCGTTTTCCAATAAATATTTAATCATTATTCTTTTTTCATGTAGAAAGTAAGATTTTCAAAAATTCAATTTTTTTTATTTATTCTTCAAAGAATTAAATTATTTTCAAAATTGTTTATCAAAATTAAATTATTTTCAAAAATTTTTCATTTTTTCGAAATAATTTGGCGAAAATTAAATCATTTTCAAAAATATTTAATTTCATTCAAAATAAGTCGTTAAAATTGCACTATTTTCAAAAATATTTAATTTCATTCAAAATAAGTCGTTAAAATTGCACTATTTTCAAAAATATTTAATTTCATTCAAAATAAGTCGTTAAAATTGCACTATTTTCAAAAATATTTAATTTCCTTCAAAATAAGTCGTCAAAATTGAACTATTTTCAAAAATATTTAATTTCCTTCAAAATAAGTCGTCAAAATTGAACTATTTTCAAAAATATCTAATTTCCTTCAAAATAATTTAACAAAATTAAATTATTTTCAAAAATTTTCAATTTCATTCAAAATAATTCGTCAAAATTTTACTATTTTCAAAAATTTTTAATTTCCATTAAAATAATTTGACAAAATTAAATAATTTTCTAAAATTTTCAATTTCTTTCAAAATAATTTGTCAAAATTCAACTATATTCAAAGTTTTTAATTTCTTACAAAATAATTTGTCAAAATTAAATTAAATTTTTTTTCTAAATTTCAACTAAAATGCATTTAAAATTGAAATTCCACAAAATTTCAACTAAAAATATTTTCAAGTTCATTTAATTATGAAAATTTGTAAAGGCAACTCTATTAAAAATTGAATTAATTTTCAAATATTTAAGTAAAATTAGATTTCAAGAATAAATACAATTAGAAAACAATTTAAACAAAAAAAAAAATTAAAAAATTACTTAAATTTAATAATTAAATGATTTTTAACAATTTTATTTTTCAGGATTTCAATCAAAATTCACAGACGTTTCCCGTTTTTTCTCAATTTTTATAAAAGGTTTCCACTAATTTTTTAGATTTTTAGTAAATTTTATTAATATTAATTTCTACTAAATTAGTGAAAAATTAGTTAATTTACTTTTATCTAATCATATTTCGGACATTTTTTTGAATTACTGACTATTTTTGTTTTTTATTCAGAATTATTAAACATTACTAATAAATAGTAATTTCCACTATAATTTGCTATAGTAAAATTTACTCATTCAATTTATCTCGTTTTGGACAATTTAAAAAAGTGACTGATTTTTTATACTTTTCAATTAGTACAAACATTACTATAATAAATAGTATATTTTCTACTAATTTACCAATAAAATTTATTATTTATTTTTATTATCAAAATAATTTCAGAAAATTGAAGAAAACCTGGAAAAGTCAGGGAATTTTGTTATTATTTTTTTTTCCTTTTTATTAATCGACTAATTTATTATTTACTCATTTGAAGAAAAAAATTCAGTTACAAATTAAAATTTAGCGACCATTTTTACTAATAAATTGTAAATTACTTCATTTCTTGTAAAATTGACAGTTTTTTTAGAGCTTAGGAGCAAAAAATTATAGGTTATGTTTGCAATTTTTACAATGAAAGTACAGAAAAAAATTATCAACTGTTAATGTGAATCGTTAATGTTTGTTTTCGATTACAAACTTAAGTATTCAATAAACACTGGTTTTAATTTACAAAATGTAAACAGAAACTTTTAATCGACTAAAAAGTAACACAAACATAACCTTAAATTATGATTTTTGATTTTACTACCAGTCGAAAAGGAAGATTTTCTTTTTTTACGTTCCTAAAGTTGGCGTCGACGCTCAGGACCGAAAACTATTTTTTTTTCTTTTTTTTAGTGACAAAATTTTTACAATTTCCCTTCTTTCATTCTATTCTTTCAAAAAAAAAAAAAAAAAAAAAAAAAAAAAATGTTTGAAAGTTTTTTTTTATTTAGAAACCCTTAAATTAATTTTGATTTAATAGCAATTTTTTTTATTATTAAATCTTTTATCCTACATATATTAATTATAGAAGTTAAAATTTTATTTTTATTTAAAGCAAAATCTACACTGTGAATAATTTAATGAAGATAATTTTTAGTGGTAACAATTTTTTCCAGAATTTGGCCAAATTAACCGAAAACTATTTTGTTTTCTTTTTTTTTAGTGATAAAATTTTTACAATTTCCCTTCTTTCATTCTTTTTTCTTTCATTTCTTCTTTCATTTTTTTTTTGAAAGTTTTTTTTTGCTTATTGTTTTTTTTTATTTAGAAACCTTTAAATTAATTTCGATCTAATAGCAATTTTTCCTTTATTATATCTTTCATACATATATTAATTATAGTAGTTAAAATTTTATTTTTATTTAAAGCAAAATCTACACGGTGAATAATTTAATGAACATAATTTTCAGTAGTAACAATTTTTTCCAGAATTTGGCCAAATTAACCGAAAACTATTTTATTTCCTTTTTTTTAGTGATAAAATTTTTACAATTTCCCTTCTTTTCTTCATTTCTTCTTTCATTTTTTTTTAAAGTTTTTTTTTATTTAGAAACCTTTAAATTAATTTCGATCTAATAGCAATTTTTCCTTTATTATATCTTTCATACATATATTAATTATAGTAGTTAAAATTTTATTTCTATTTAAACCAAAATCTATATGACAAATTAGTGAAAATAATTTTTAGTGGTAAGAATAATTTTTTCCAGAATTTGGCCAAATTAACCAAATCGATCGAAATTGGAGGGGGAAAAAAAAGAGTAAAGGGGAAAGTGAAAAGAGCAATGCACAAGCAATTTAAAGGACGATGCATATAGGAAACAATTGCTAAAAAGGAAAAGTAGGCGAATCGATAATTTCCGGCGTAGTAGTGTAACATTTGGGCGGAAAAAAAAATTGGTTTACCGAAAATAGTCGGGAAGTGTGTCGTGTGTGGTAAAAAAGAGAGAGAGAGAAAAAACCCAGAAGAGAAAAATAAAGAGCGACAGAGAGAGAGAACCCAAGAGAGAAAAATAAAGAGCGAGAGAGAGAGAGAACCCAAGAGAGAAAAATAAAGAGCGAGAGAGAGAGAACCCAAGAGAGAGAAAGATGGAACCCAAGAGAGAAAAATAAAGAGCGATAGAGAGAAAAAAAACTCAAGAGAGAAAAATAAAGAGCGAGAGAGAGAGAACCTAAGAGAGAGAGAGAGAAAGATGGAACCCAAGAGAAAGATAGAACTCAAGAGAGAAAAATAAAGAGCGAGAGAGAGAAAAAAACCCAATAGAGAAAAGTAAAGAGCGAGAGAAAGAAAAATAAAGAGCGAGAGAGAGAAAACCCAAGAGAGAGAAAGATGGAACCCAAGAGAGAGAAAGATGGAACCCAAGAGAGAGAAAGATAGAACCTAAGAGAGAAAAATAAAGAGCGAGAGAGAGAAAAGTAAAGAGCGAGAACCCAGGAGAGAAAAATAAAGAGCGAGAGAGAGAGAGAACCCAAGAGAGAGAGAGAGAGAGAGAAAGATGGAACCCAAGAGAGAAAGAAAGATGGAGCAAGAGAGAAAAAGAAAAAAATGTGCGAGAGAGAGAGAGGACCATCGCTCTTCCAATGAGTGTCGAGAGTGGAGGGGAAACAAGTGTGGAGGAGGAGGAGTGGTGGCACTACCAACGAGAAATGCTCCTCGACCCCCCACCATTGGGCTCAACGATTTTCGGTGGGGGTAAGACTTTCTCCCAAGTTGTTGGGAGAATGGGCTTTAAGTTGTTACCGCCCGCCACGCCTACGACACCCGCGCAAACATGGCCGCCATAGTTTGTTCGGGTTTCGCTTTGCGCCTGAAAACTTCTCTCATATCGTCGTCGTCGTTGCTCCCAGAGAGAGAGAGAAAGCCATTCGCCTATATACTATGTATTCCCCAGCAGGATATAACACACGCCATTTGCGTAAACGCTCTCCTTCTCTCTCTTGCACACACTATATATTTTTCTGCGTTGTTGCGAGCATGCCATCTAACTGCGTAGTGCGTGAAAAACATGAGTCTTCTGGGCTACTACTTTACTATATGGGTGAATTTTTCTGAAAGTGACACTTTTAAATTTCAGTTTTTCAATTAATTCTTCAATTAATTTTCTTCAATTATATGGTTTTTTCTGATTAAAACTACTTAATTTCATACTCGAAGAGTTGCGCAAAATTAATTCTTAAAAATATTAAAGTTTTTTTGCATTTGAAAAATATTATTGTTCCTCGATTAAATTAATTTTATTTAATTGGCGAGAGCTTTTCTATTAAAAATTCACGCCAATATCGCGTTCACGAAATCGAAAATAAAATTACAGTGCTTAAAAATTAATAATTTGTATATTTTAATACCAAAATATATTCAATTAGATGAAAATATAAATGTATCTAAAGTATTTGATTTGAAAGGTAATTTGGGTTAATTTTTTTCGAAGCAATGCAGGTAAATACTAAAAACAAAAGAAAAATTAGCAAATTTCAAGGAAAAGGCTTCGGACATGAAAAATAAATTCTTTCATATTTGTATACATTAGGGCGCAATTGAAATATGTTTTTTAGTAAAACACAAATCTCACACCCTCATTTTATACCACCATCGAAATATTCCGTTAAATTTACTTCTACAGTCGGTTATTTATCAAAAAGGAACACTGTAAAAAAAAAAGTTCTAAATTAGAGCTGATTTCGGTACTAAAATAGAACCAAATTACGATTTAGTACCAAAATTTGTACTAAATTAATACCTTTCTTTTTACAGTGAAGGCTTTAGAGATGAAATTAATTTTTACTCGGAGAAAAATGTAAATTTCGATTATTTATAACAGCAATAATTTTTCTCCTTTTTATGAATAAAATATAGAAAAATCAGTCAGATTCTCAGCTTTATTTTAATGTGCATTAAAATTTTGTTTAAGACATTTTTAAAGTATAAAATGCCAGTAATCATTGTAAAGTAATTTTAACCTAAAACTGAAGACAAAGTTTAAACATTTTTATCAAAAATAAAAGTGAGGTCTACAAATTTTTAAAATGCACATAATGATAGAAAAAACATTGTACTTTCTGACAATATAAAAAATTTCTAAGAATAAAAAAAATGAAAATTTAATTTTATTGTAGAAGTCCTATATTGGAGACATGTTGAAAAAAGGCTTCAGAGATGAAAGTAATTTAGTTATTACGCAAATTAAGTTGAATAAAATTATTTAATTTTCTTTTAAAATTGATAAATAAGTGCTAAATTTTCAATATGAAAATTGATAATAATTATTAAAGAGTAGATTTTGTAAAAATTAATCGAGACATAAAAAATGTCACTTTCAGAAAATTCACCCATATAATACTAAAATCCATCTTTTCGGTCATTGTAAGATTGTGGGGGAAAAAGTAGAACGTAGAAAAAAAATTTTCCCTCTCCTTAAGGGGGGTGGTGGGGGGAATTGATCATCTTTCCATGTTTGTGTGTGGTCTCAATTTTTGGAGAAAGGGAGAGTTTCATTGATTATTTTCGGGAAAAAAAAATTCTTGTCCCTCTTGCATTTAGAAAAATGTAATTGAATTTTCGGGGCGGGACGAATGTATAGGAGGACCCTAAAGTTTCGAACGTTCATTTGAACGAAATTTTTTTTTTTAAAAATACGGAATTTTTTTACATAATCTTAATTAGAATAGTTAATAAAACAAATATCCATCAAAAAAATTCCAAAATTTTAATACTGGGGGTGCAAAACAACCCCTTTCTAAATATCACACGTAGGTAATAATAAGAATTATTCAAATCAAGAGAACTTGTTCGGATATTGAAAAACTAAAAACGCAGAAAATTTTCAAAAAATATATGCAACTAATCCCCCCAGGTTAGAACCGGCGCTCGAACCCCTAAAAACCACCCCTAATGGAATTCAGTTTTTTTATATATATAACTGCCCCAAATCGAGAGAACTTGTTCGGATATTGAAAAACTAAAAACGCAGAAAATTTTCAAAAAATATATGCAACTAATCCCCGCAGGTTAGAACCGGCGCTCGAACCCCTAAAAACCACCCCTAATGGAATTCAGTTTTTTTATATATATAACTGCCCCAAATCGAGAGAACTTGTTCGGATATTGAAAAACTAAAAACGCAGAAAATTTTCAAAAAATTTATGCAACTAATCCCCCCAGGTTAGAACCGGCGCTCGAACCCCTAAAAACCACCCCTAATGGAATTCAGTATTTTCTCATATTTATATAAGTGCCCCAAATCGAGAGAACTTGTTCGGATATTGAAAAACTAAAAACGCAGAAAATTTTCAAAAAATATATGCAACTAATCCCCCCAGGTTAGAACCGGCGCTCGAACCCCTAAAAACCACCCCTAATGGAATTTAGTTTTTTTATATATATAACTGCCCCAAATCGAGAGAACTTGTTCGGATATTGAAAAACTAAAAACGCAGAAAATTTTCAAAAAATATATGCAACTAATCCCCCCAGGTTAGAACCGGCGCTCGAACCCCTAAAAACCACCCCTAATGGAATTCAGTTTTTTTATATATATATAACTGCCCCAAATCGAGAGAACTTGTTCGGATATTGAAAAACTAAAAACGCAGAAAATTTTCAAAAAATATATGCAACTAATCCCCCTAGGTTAGAACCGGCGCTCGAACCCCTAAAAACCACCCCTAATGGAATTCAGTATTTTCTCATATTTATATAAGTGCCCCAAATCGAGAGAACTTGTTCGGATATTGAAAAACTAAAAACGCAGAAAATTTTCTAAAAATATATGCAACTAATCCCCCCAGGTTAGAACCGGCGCTCGAACCCCTAAAAACCACCCCTAATGGAATTTAGTTTTTTTATATATATAACTGCCCCAAATCGAGAGAACTTGTTCGGATATTAAAAAACTAAAAACGCAGAAAATTTTCAAAAAATATATGCAACTAATCCCCCCAGGTTAGAACCGGCGCTCGAACCCCTAAAAACCACCCCTAATGGAATTTAGTTTTTTTATATATATAACTGCCCCAAATCGAGAGAACTTGTTCGGATATTGAAAAACTAAAAACGCAGAAAATTTTCAAAAAATATATGCAACTAATCCCCCCAGGTTAGAACCGGCGCTCGAACCCCTAAAAACCACCCCTAATGGAATTTAGTTTTTTTTATTTATATAACTGCCCCAAATCGAGAGAACTTGTTCGGATATTGAAAAACTAAAAACGCAGAAAATTTTCAAAAAATATATGCAACTAATCCCCCCAGGTTAGAACCGGCGCTCGAACCCCTAAAAACCACCCCTAATGGAATTCAGTTTTTTTATATATATAACTGCCCCAAATCGAGAGAACTTGTTCGGATATTGAAAAACTAAAAACGCAGAAAATTTTCAAAAAATATATGCAACTAATCCCCCCAGGTTAGAACCGGCGCTCGAACCCCTAAAAACCACCCCTAATGGAATTCAGTATTTTCTCATATTTATATAAGTCCCCCAAATCGAGAGAACTTGTTCGGATATTGAAAAACTAAAAACGCAGAAAATTTTCAAAAAATATATGCAACTAATCCCCCTAGGTTAGAACCGGCGCTCGAACCCCTAAAAACCACCCCTAATGGAATTCAGTATTTTCTCATATTTATATAAGTGCCCCAAATCGAGAGAACTTGTTCGGATATTGAAAAACTAAAAACGCAGAAAATTTTCTAAAAATATATGCAACTAATCCCCCCAGGTTAGAACCGGCGCTCGAACCCCTAAAAACCACCCCTAATGGAATTTAGTTTTTTTATATATATAACTGCCCCAAATCGAGAGAACTTGTTCGGATATTGAAAAACTAAAAACGCAAAAAATTTTCAAAAAATATATGCAACTAATCCCCCCAGGTTAGAACCGGCGCTCGAACCCCTAAAAACCACCCCTAATGGAATTTAGTTTTTTTATATATATAACTGCCCCAAATCGAGAGAACTTGTTCGGATATTGAAAAACTAAAAACGCAGAAAATTTTCAAAAAATATATACAACTAATCCCCCCAGGTTAGAACCGGCGCTCGAACCCCTAAAAACCACCCCTAATGGAATTCAGTATTTTCTCATATTTATATAAGAGCCCCAAATCGAGAGAACTTGTTCGGATATTGAAAAACTAAAAACGCAGAAAATTTTCAAAAAATATATGCAACTAATCCCCCCAGGTTAGAACCGGCGCTCGAACCCCTAAAAACCACCCCTAATGGAATTCAGTTTTTTTATATATATAACTGCCCCAAATCGAGAGAACTTGTTCGGATATTGAAAAACTAAAAACGCAGAAAATTTTCAAAAAATATATGCAACTAATCCCCCCAGGTTAGAACCGGCGCTCGAACCCCTAAAAACCACCCCTAATGGAATTCAGTTTTTTTATATATATAACTGCCCCAAATCGAGAGAACTTGTTCGGATATTGAAAAACTAAAAACGCAGAAAATTTTCTAAAAATATATGCAACTAATCCCCCCAGGTTAGAACCGGCGCTCGAACCCCTAAAAACCACCCCTAATGGAATTCAGTATTTACTCATATTTATATAAGTGCCCCAAATCGAGAGAACTTGTTCGGATATTGAAAAACTAAAAACGCAGAAAATTTTCTAAAAATATATGCAACTAATCCCCCCAGGTTAGAACCGGCGCTCGAACCCCTAAAAACCACCCCTAATGGAATTCAGTTTTTTTATATATATAACTGCCCCAAATCGAGAGAACTTGTTCGGATATTGAAAATCTAAAAACGCAGAAAATTTTCAAAAAATATATGCAACTAATCCCCCCAGGTTAGAACCGGCGCTCGAACCCCTAAAAACCACCCCTAATGGAATTCAGTATTTACTCATATTTATATAAGTGCCCCAAATCGAGAGAACTTGTTCGGATATTGAAAAACTAAAAACGCAGAAAATTTTCTAAAAATATATGCAACTAATCCCCCCAGGTTAGAACCGGCGCTCGAACCCCTAAAAACCACCCCTAATGGAATTCAGTTTTTTTATATATATAACTGCCCCAAATCGAGAGAACTTGTTCGGATATTGAAAAACTAAAAACGCAGAAAATTTTCAAAAAATATATACAACTAATCCCCCCAGGTTAGAACCGGCGCTCGAACCCCTAAAAACCACCCCTAATGGAATTCAGTTTTTTTATATATATAACTGCCCCAAATCGAGAGAACTTGTTCGGATATTGAAAAACTAAAAACGCAGAAAATTTTCTAAAAATATATGCAACTAATCCCCCCAGGTTAGAACCGGCGCTCGAACCCCTAAAAACCACCCCTAATGGAATTCAG
This sequence comes from Leptopilina drosophilae, assembly GCA_032873175.1. Classification (NCBI taxonomy): domain Eukaryota; kingdom Metazoa; phylum Arthropoda; class Insecta; order Hymenoptera; family Figitidae; genus Leptopilina; species Leptopilina drosophilae. Next base: position 41,806,314 of record CM065485.1, on the reverse strand, counting down.
TATTTACTCATATTTATATAAGTGCCCCAAATCGAGAGAACTTGTTCGGATATTGAAAAACTAAAAACGCAGAAAATTTTCTAAAAATATATGCAACTAATCCCCCCAGGTTAGAACCGGCGCTCGAACCCCTAAAAACCACCCCTAATGGAATTCAGTTTTTTTATATATATAACTGCCCCAAATCGAGAGAACTTGTTCGGATATTGAAAATCTAAAAACGCAGAAAATTTTCAAAAAATATATGCAACTAATCCCCCCAGGTTAGAACCGGCGCTCGAACCCCTAAAAACCACCCCTAATGGAATTCAGTTTTTTTATATATATAACTGCCCCAAATCGAGAGAACTTGTTCGGATATTGAAAAACTAAAAACGCAGAAAATTTTCTAAAAATATATGCAACTAATCCCCCCAGGTTAGAACCGGCGCTCGAACCCCTAAAAACCACCCCTAATGGAATTCAGTATTTACTCATATTTATATAAGTGCCCCAAATCGAGAGAACTTGTTCGGATATTGAAAAACTAAAAACGCAGAAAATTTTCAAAAAATATATGCAACTAATCCCCCCAGGTTAGAACCGGCGCTCGAACCCCTAAAAACCACCCCTAATGGAATTCAGTTTTTTTTATATATATAACTGCCCCAAATCGAGAGAACTTGTTCGGATATTGAAAAACTAAAAACGCAGAAAATTTTCAAAAAATATATGCAACTAATCCCCCCAGGTTAGAACCGGCGCTCGAACCCCTAAAAACCACCCCTAATGGAATTCAGTATTTTCTTATATTTATATAAGTGCCCCAAATCGAGAGAACTTGTTCGGATATTGAAAAACTAAAAACGCAGAAAATTTTCTAAAAATATATGCAACTAATCCCCCCAGGTTAGAACCGGCGCTAGAACCCCTAAAAACCACCCCAAATGGAATTCAGTTTTTTTATATATATAACTGCCCCAAATCGAGAGAACTTGTTCGGATATTGAAAAACTAAAAACGCAGAAAATTTTCAAAAAATATATACAACTAATCCCCCCAGGTTAGAACCGGCGCTCGAACCCCTAAAAACCACCCCTAATGGAATTCAGTATTTTCTCATATTTATATAAGTGCCCCAAATCGAGAGAACTTGTTCGGATATTGAAAAACTAAAAACGCAGAAAATTTTCAAAAAATATATGCAACTAATCCCCCCAGGTTAGAACCGGCGCTCGAACCCCTAAAAACCACCCCTAATGGAATTTAGTTTTTTTATATATATAACTGCCCCAAATTGAGAGAACTTGTTCGGATATTGAAAAACTAAAAACGCAGAAAATTTTCAAAAAATATATACAACTAATCCCCCCAGGTTAGAACCGGCGCTCGAACCCCTAAAAACCACCCCTAATGGAATTCAGTATTTTCTCATATTTATATAAGTGCCCCAAATCGAGAGAACTTGTTCGGATATTGAAAAACTAAAAACGCAGAAAATTTTCAAAAAATATATGCAACTAATCCCCCCAGGTTAGAACCGGCGCTCGAACCCCTAAAAACCACCCCTAATGGAATTTAGTTTTTTTATATATATAACTGCCCCAAATTGAGAGAACTTGTTCGGATATTGAAAAACTAAAAACGCAGAAAATTTTCAAAAAATATATACAACTAATCCCCCCAGGTTAGAACCGGCGCTCGAACCCCTAAAAACCACCCCTAATGGAATTCAGTATTTTCTCATATTTATATAAGTGCCCCAAATCGAGAGAACTTGTTCGGATATTGAAAAACTAAAAACGCAGAAAATTTTCAAAAAATATATGCAACTAATCCCCCCAGGTTAGAACCGGCGCTCGAACCCCTAAAAACCACCCCTAATGGAATTCAGTTTTTTTTATATATATAACTGCCCCAAATCGAGAGAACTTGTTCGGATATTGAAAAACTAAAAACGCAGAAAATTTTCAAAAAATATATGCAACTAATCCCCCCAGGTTAGAACCGGCGCTCGAACCCCTAAAAACCACCCCTAATGGAATTCAGTATTTTTATATATATAACTGCCCCAAATCGAGAGAACTTGTTCGGATATTGAAAATCTAAAAACGCAGAAAATTTTCAAAAAATATATGCAACTAATCCCCCCAGGTTAGAACCGGCGCTCGAACCCCTAAAAACCACCCCTAATGGAATTCAGTATTTTCTTATATTTATATAAGTGCCCCAAATCGAGAGAACTTGTTCGGATATTGAAAAACTAAAAACGCAGAAAATTTTCTAAAAATATATGCAACTAATCCCCCCAGGTTAGAACCGGCGCTCGAACCCCTAAAAACCACCCCTAATGGAATTCAGTTTTTTTATATATATAACTGCCCCAAATCGAGAGAACTTGTTCGGATATTGAAAAACTAAAAACGCAGAAAATTTTCAAAAAATATATACAACTAATCCCCCCAGGTTAGAACCGGCGCTCGAACCCCTAAAAACCACCCCTAATGGAATTCAGTATTTTCTCATATTTATATAAGTGCCCCAAATCGAGAGAACTTGTTCGGATATTGAAAAACTAAAAACGCAGAAAATTTTCAAAAAATATATGCAACTAATCCCCCCAGGTTAGAACCGGCGCTCGAACCCCTAAAAACCACCCCTAATGGAATTTAGTTTTTTTATATATATAACTGCCCCAAATCGAGAGAACTTGTTCGGATATTGAAAAACTAAAAACGCAGAAAATTTTCAAAAAATATATACAACTAATCCCCCCAGGTTAGAACCGGCGCTCGAACCCCTAAAAACCACCCCTAATGGAATTCAGTATTTTCTCATATTTATATAAGTGCCCCAAATCGAGAGAACTTGTTCGGATATTGAAAAACTAAAAACGCAGAAAATTTTCAAAAAATATATGCAACTAATCCCCCCAGGTTAGAACCGGCGCTCGAACCCCTAAAAACCACCCCTAATGGAATTAAGTATTTTTTTTATATATATAACTGCCCCAAATCGAGAGAACTTGTTCGGATATTGAAAAACTAAAAACGCAGAAAATTTTCAAAAAATATATACAACTAATCCCCCCAGGTTAGAACCGGCGCTCGAACCCCTAAAAACCACCCCTAATGGAATTCAGTATTTTCTCATATTTATATAAGTGCCCCAAATCGAGAGAACTTGTTCGGATATTGAAAAACTAAAAACGCAGAAAATTTTCAAAAAATATATGCAACTAATCCCCCCAGGTTAGAACCGGCGCTCGAACCCCTAAAAACCACCCCAAATGGAATTCAGTTTTTTTATATATATAACTGCCCCAAATCGAGAGAACTTGTTCGGATATTGAAAAACTAAAAACGCAGAAAATTTTCAAAAAATATATACAACTAATCCCCCCAGGTTAGAACCGGCGCTCGAACCCCTAAAAACCACCCCTAATGGAATTCAGTATTTACTCATATTTATATAAGTGCCCCAAATCGAGAGAACTTGTTCGGATATTGAAAAACTAAAAACGCAGAAAATTTTCTAAAAATATATGCAACTAATCCCCCCAGGTTAGAACCGGCGCTCGAACCCCTAAAAACCACCCCTAATGGAATTCAGTATTTTTATATATATAACTGCCCCAAATCGAGAGAACTTGTTCGGATATTGAAAATCTAAAAACGCAGAAAATTTTCAAAAAATATATGCAACTAATCCCCCCAGGTTAGAACCGGCGCTCGAACCCCTAAAAACCACCCCTAATGGAATTCAGTTTTTTTTATATATATAACTGCCCCAAATCGAGAGAACTTGTTCGGATATTGAAAAACTAAAAACGCAGAAAATTTTCTAAAAATATATGCAACTAATCCCCCCAGGTTAGAACCGGCGCTCGAACCCCTAAAAACCACCCCTAATGGAATTCAGTTTTTTTATATATATATAACTGCCCCAAATCGAGAGAACTTGTTCGGATATTGAAAAACTAAAAACGCAGAAAATTTTCTAAAAATATATGCAACTAATCCCCCCAGGTTAGAACCGGCGCTCGAACCCCTAAAAACCACCCCTAATGGAATTTAGTTTTTTTATATATATAACTGCCCCAAATCGAGAGAACTTGTTCGGATATTGAAAAACTAAAAACGCAGAAAATTTTCAAAAAATATATGCAACTAATCCCCCCAGGTTAGAACCGGCGTTCGAACCCTTAAAAACCACCCCTAATGGAATTCAGTTTTTTTATATATATAACTGCCCCAAATCGAGAGAACTTGTTCGGATATTGAAAATCTAAAAACGCAGAAAATTTTCAAAAAATATATGCAACTAATCCCCCCAGGTTAGAACCGGCGCTCGAACCCCTAAAAACCACCCCTAATGGAATTCAGTTTTTTTATATATATAACTGCCTCAAATCGAGAGAACTTGTTCGGATATTGAAAAACTAAAAACGCAGAAAATTTTCAAAAAATATATGCAACTAATCCCCCCAGGTTAGAACCGGCGCTCGAACCCCTAAAAACCACCCCTAATGGAATTCAGTTTTTTTATATATATAACTGCCCCAAATCGAGAGAACTTGTTCGGATATTGAAAAACTAAAAACGCAGAAAATTTTCAAAAAATATATGCAACTAATCCCCCCAGGTTAGAACCGGCGCTCGAACCCCTAAAAACCACCCCTAATGGAATTCAGTATTTACTCATATTTATATAAGTGCCCCAAATCGAGAGAACTTGTTCGGATATTGAAAAACTAAAAACGCAGAAAATTTTCTAAAAATATATGCAACTAATCCCCCCAGGTTAGAACCGGCGCTCGAACCCCTAAAAACCACCCCTAATGGCATTTAGTTTTTTTATATATATAACTGCCCCAAATCGAGAGAACTTGTTCGGATATTGAAAAACTAAAAACGCAGAAAATTTTCAAAAAATATATGCAACTAATCCCCCCAGGTTGGAACCGGCGCTTGCACCCCTAAAAACCACCCTTAACGAAATTCAGTATTTTTTTAAATATATATAACTGCCCCAAATCATGAAAGTGAAGTTTGCAACGTTTATGATCAACGAAATTATTATTTTCTTTTTAGTCAACAATTTAAGATTCCAGAGTTGTCAATTGTTGAAAATTATTTTTAAGGGTGTAAATAGCCAAAATGAAAAATTTCACGCACCCTCGAGTTGGGGAACATCCCCATTTTTATCCCTTAGGATAAAAATATTTTTTAAAAATTCTATTTTTCGATTCCAGAATTTTTAATTGTTGAATATTATTCCTAATGTGGTAAATAGCCAAAATAAAAAATTTCACCCACCCTCGAGTTGGGGAACAACCCCATTTTCATCCCTTAGAATAAAAATATTTTTTTTTAAAATTCTATTTACATTTAATTTAATTAAATTTACAGGAAGTATTCTCTACATTATTGAAAATATCTACAAAAAACAAATTTTGAAATCAAAGGTTTTTTCTTTTAAATTTGTATTCAAAAATTTTTTTAAAATTATTTTCGATCAAAAAAATTATTTTTTTTCATATAAGTACTTTTTATTGTGAGTATTTTGCAAAAACGCATCTTAATCGGTAAATAAAAAAAGTTATGTGTCTTTTTTTGAAAACCGACTAAAATGTTGTGCAAGAGGATACTCAAAAATTTTTGAAAAAACTTTTTTACACTTTTTATTCTATGTATGTAAAGGAACATATTTTTAACCATTTCGTCTCTGTTTGTTTTAGGGTTAAATTTAAAAAAGTTTGTAAAAATTAGTGAATGATGCCTTCATTATTCATCGTTAATTAGTTCTTTTATTTCCGTTATAACATTTGTTTCATTTATTTGAATTAAATTTTTTGATATAATTAAGTTTTTTAATAAAAATATAAAGTTTCTTTTAAAATTTCGATTGACAATAATTCATGTATTTGAAACTATTTTATTACAATTTTTTAAGATCAAGTTTTACAAAACTTGTATGTGTGGAATAATTTTCAAATAAATCGAAATTACAAAAAAAACATTGACAAAAATATTTTACATTGAGAGGAGTAAATAATTAGAATAATTATTTAGCGAGTATCGCTCAGGCGATAGGCAATGCAAGCGTGATTTTCTCGGTGAGCCAAGCTCCGTCGAACGTATGCGAAGTAGATTTCTTACACAATTCACTCACCGTGGCCCGTTCTCTCTGCGAACATGTGTGTGTTTCTATTGGGTCCGAGCTCGGGAACGTTCGGCAAAGCTCGGTTCACCTTGAGAACGAACGAAAAGAGAAAGGACTTTCCGAGTAACAGCGATGCCGGGCGGCACACGCAAACGATCCCCACTCTCGCAGTCCCATATGAAGACACACACATTCATACGTCCGCTTTATGCTTTCGTCGGTGAGCCTCTTTTTCATTTTTCTCGGCTTGCTCGAAAAATGTGGCGCGAAATTTGAAAATAATACTTCTCCGAGAAGTATTAATTTCATGACTATTATAAGAAAATTAATATTTTATAAACGTAATTAATTAATTAACATAATTAAATAGTTTCTATTTTTTTATGTTTTTGCTTTATTTACTCAAAATATTTTAGATTTGATTATTATATTATGTAAAGTTCAGTACTGCTAAAATTTTATTATTAAGTTTATAATGATACAAGTAAGTAAAAATTGTATTATCACTCATTATTTAAAAGAATAATTTACATTCTTTCACTTATTATTAAAATATAATATTTTTCTTTCAATTAGTAAGTGACATTACATTTTTCGTTTATTTGAATTATTTTAAACTTAATGATGAAATGTTTGCAGCACTGAAAGATTTATATAATATGAGAATCAAAAGCAAATATTTAATTACTAGTTTTGTAATTAAAATAATTTAACATTTGATTGAATAATGGATGGTTGTAATTGAAATAATTATTTATTTATATCAATAAAATAATTCTTGTGACATAACAAAATATTTGTTTATGTCAAATATTTAATTATTCATGATAATTAATTATTTTAATTGAGATTTTGAATATTATTTTCTAATATGTTTATAAAAATTTGAAGTGTAAAAATTTTAAGATTTTGATATACTATTCTTTCTTATTATTTTTATAAAATCTTTTTAAATTAATATTAAATTTTTACATTGTTAAAACAAGTTTCCTAAAATTAATTAGGAAAAATAATTTGTATTTATATATAACATCCATTTATTTTGATATAAGAAATTAATGAATAGTTTTAAATAACTCATTCATTATCGTTTCAATAAGTGATTTATTTGATCCAAACAATTTTTTATTTGTTTTCATTTAATAAATAGCTTTAAAAAATGCATTATTTGTATTAAATAATTTAGTATACTTGAAGTCATAAAAATTAATTAATTAAGTGGAGCAAAATAATTAATTGAATCAAATAATTTTTTTTCAGTACAAACCCGCAACAATTTCCTCGCTAAAGCACGCGGTTGACTTCTTACATGGTTGTTTAAATAAAATTGAAGCGTTTTGTGCAGAAACAGCATAAGTCCATAAATCGAAATTGTTCAGAAATCAATAAAAACTGTTTTACTTGCAAATGTTGAGATTTTTTCTAATTCTGCTTTTTGCATTATATTCTAGTAACCTACACTGTTAACTTAAAAGTATCAAATTGCAACGAATTGACACCAAAAATGTGAATCAAATAAAAAATTGATCCACATTTTTGGCATCAATTTCATCCACTTTAGTATCAATTTGATACTTTTGGGAATACTGTGTATTAGTTAAAAAATCCAATTTGATTAATTTTTTATCTACTTAATATAAGAAATAAAAAAGTAAATTAACATTTGGACTTATGCTGTTTCTGCACATAATGAAATAAAAAAAAATGAATTTATTGAATCGAGTAAAGTATCAAAGTTTTATTAAATGAGCTGCCGAATCAAAGAAGGGCACATTAACTCGCCGCGCTGAAAAACGTTGACCCCTGGACACTTAAAATTAGATTAAACTTTTGATTTAAATTGTTTATTATGCAAGTCTTTATAGAAAATTTAATAGCGCATCTTTTTTTCTAATAAAATTTTTTTCTATCTATAACCGTTTTCGAAATAATAAAGAAAAACAATTTTTTTGAAAACATGAAATGTAATTAAATTTTTCACTTTAACTCGCGATATTTCAGTCAATTTTAAATATTTTCCAATGACACAAAAACTAATTTTCTCGTTGAAATATCATCAGAATGATGAAAGAAGAAAAAAATTGTTTTCATTAAAAATAAAATTGTTATTAATTTTTTTCTGAACAATTGCAAAAATCGTGAAGTGCAATTTTCACGAGCTTCGTTTAACGGTCGAATTTTAAGCAGCAATAAACTTTCAGTGAGAAAGTTTTTTATTGTAGTCCAAAGAAGTTTTTTGTAAAGTTATATCACAATTGAATAATTAGTAACAAATTAGTGAATGTTTAAAGTTGCGCGAGCGGCTGAACGGATGGTTTCTTTTAATTTTCTTAACCTCTAAAATCAAAACAACGCTGTGACATATTCAGTCGAGCTTCTTTCAAGAAACGGGCGTCACACGTTGAGCCGCGCGAGCAAATTTAAACATTCACTAATTTGTTACTAATTATTCAATTGTAATATAACTTTACAAAAAACTTCTTTGGACTACAATAAACAACTTTCTCACTGAAAGTTTATTGCTGCTTAAAATTCGACCGTTAAACGATGCTCGTGAAAATTGCATTTAACGGTTTTTGCAATTGTTTAGAGAAAAATTAATAACAATTTTATTTTTAATGAAAACAATTTTTTTCTTCATTCATCATTCTCAGGATATTTCAACGAGTAATTTAGTTTTTGTGTCATTGGAAAAAATGCAAAATTTACTGAAATACAGTAGAACCCCGGTTATCCGTGCTAATGTGGACCGAACATACCTCGGATTAAGAGAATACTCGGATAATACGGACTTTTCGATTTACACTACAATTTAACATTTGCATTTTTTAAATAAGTCTTTTCTACATAAGCGAAAATGATTTATTTTAAATTAGATAATAATTTTAATAATTTATTAAAATAACACAATTTATTTTAAAAAAAGTAAAGTAAAAAAATAGTTTTCGATAGAAATTTCTTTACTGATATATTGAATAAACTCATCGACAAAACTCGGATAACGCGGACTAGGCTTGAGAGACACCTCGGATTATGCGGACTGACATTTTCTGACTTGACCTCGGATAACCGAGACCTCGGATAAAGCGAGCTCGGATAACCGGGGTTCTACTGTATCGCGAGTTGAAGTAAAAAATTTAATTAAATTTCATGTTTTCAAAAGAATGGGTTTTCTTTATTATTTCGAAAACGGTTATAGATAGAAAAAAATTTTATTAGAAAAAAAGATGTGCAATTAAATTTTCTATAAGGACATGCATAATAAACATTTTAAATCAAAAGTATAATTTTAAATGTCCAGGGGCCAACATTTTTCAGTGCGGCGAGTTTATTTGATCCGGCAGCTCAAATATTTAATAACATTTATTTAAAATATTGAATTTAGATAATTTTTAGTAACATTTTATAAATAATAAAATTGTTTTAAGAATTAATTTAACAAGTTTTTAATATTTTCTAATTTTTAATTAATTCAGTCACTAATATCACTTTTTGCTTTCTTTAAGTGAAATTCATTTGTAATATAAACTGTTTAATATAAATTACTAATACACGTCAAGAATATCACAAGAAAATTTTCTTGTGATTAAATTTATTAAAGAATATCACAAGTTTTTGCACGAAATGATAATTTAATTTTTTTTAAAGGATTTAGAGTTTAGTAACTTATTTAATATTTTACCAGATTGTCAAGCTTCATTTAATTTTTTTTTTCGAAAAAATGGATTTATGCGGTTTCTGCACAAAACGCTAGAATTAAAAATTAAAAAAAAAATTTTTAATTTTTTAATTCAAATTTTTGTTTTCATAAATATAAAATGTTTAAATATAAAATACTGTTTGTTTTAACTAGAATATCGTGTTAAATATTCCCAAAGTAGAACATTTTTTAGTTTACTTATAACTGTTTCAGATTTATAGAGTAAACAATGAAATCAGTACAAATTCTAATGCAAAACCCTTAAGTTTTTGTATTTTTTTTATTTTTATTTTTTTCTATTTTTTCTATTTTTTTTTTCTTATTTTAATTTATAACTTATTAAATAAAAATTTTACTACAATCTTTTTAATTAAATCAATATAAAAAAAGTTATGTTTACAATTTTTATAAATATAGATGAACTTTAAAACTTCTTAATTTGAAATTTGAAAAAATTAGATTTTTGTAAAATGTTACTAATATAAATTCTTCTTCAAATTATATCTGACGCGCTCCGAAGAAAGGTATAACTAAGAAGCAAACGAATTATAGGTTAGGGTCGTGTTAGATTTCTCTTGACTAAAAGTTTATTTTTAATTATTGGAATTTGAAACCAATTTTTATTGAATATTTTGGATATAATGAAGACTTAAAGATCAATAATATTTAATTAATAATTTATACTCTTTCTATATTTTTACTTAAAAAATTAAAAACATAACCTCAAATCTTTGCTTTTTAGCTACCTTTCTTCGGAGCGTGACACATATACATTTGTCAATATATATTAAAATAAATTTATTAATAGTAATAGAAAATTTTAGTTAAAAACATTTTTAAAAAATTGACTTCTGGAGAAGTTACCATTATTTTCAAAAGTAAGAAAAAAGTAATAAAAAATAATTAATTTAAAATAATGAAAATAAGTTAAAAGAAGTTACAGATACAATATTCTTAACCTAAAATAATGGTAATACTTTTGTAAGCTGTTAAATTTCAAACAGATTTGAATTTGAAATTTTTGAAGTACTTAATTCCTGTGAAAAAAATAATCATTAAATATTTATATTTAAAAAGTTATATTTTCGAATAATTTTTAAATTAAAGAAATTTTTAACAAATATGTAACAGAACATTATTTCAGAAAAAAATGTTCTTTATTATTTTCTAGGAAATTTTAGTTTCTTCAATAAAGATTTGTAATTGACAAATAGAATTGATAAAGATTTATAAATCCTTTATTTATTTAAATAACTTTTAATTGTATTAAAGCAATTATATAATTAAGAAATAAAAATTACGTACATTATTTGCTTATAAAAATAAAGAATTTTGTATCAACACCCGCGCAAGTTATTTCTGCATGGGGAGTTTGTACTTGGGTGTAAAGTTAAATTATATTACATTTTTAATAAATAAAAAGAAATTTTTTTTGCATAATTTACATCACTCAAACGGAATTTGAAATAAAAAATTACAAAAAACAAGATTTATTTGTTAATTACAAATTTAGTATATCTTCAAGTTTTCTAAATTTAATTATTTTATTTTAAATCATGAATTAATGTATATTTTCAATAGATCAAACAATATTTTATACCTAAGGAAAAAAACAAAACTATTCAATTATGTTAATTAATCAATTACGTTTATTAAATATTAATTTTCTTATAAGAGTCTTGAAAGTAATGCTTCTCTGAGAAGTGTTATTTTAAAATTTCGCGCCACATTTTTCGAGCAAGCCGAGAAAAACGAAAAAGAGGCTCACCGACGAAAGCATAAAGCGGACGTATGAATGTGTGTGTCTTCATATGGGACTGCGAGAGTGGGGATCGTTTGCGTGTGCCGCCCGGCATCGCTGTTACTCGGAAAGTCCTTTCTCTTTTCGTTCGTTCTCAAGGTGAACCGAGCTTTGCCGAACGTTCCCGAGCTCGGACCCAATAGAAACACACACATGTTCGCAGAGAGAACGGGCCACGGTGAGTGAATTGTGTAGGAAATCTACTTCGCGTACGTTCGACGGAGCTTGGCTCACCGAGAAAATCACTATCGCCTGAGCGATACTCGCTAAATAATTATTCTAATTATTTACTCCTCTCAATGTAAAATATTTTTGTCAATGTTTTTTTTGTAATTTCGATTTATTTAAAAATTATTCCATACATACAAGTTTTGTAAAACTTGATCTTAAAAAATTGTAATAAAATAGTTTCAAATACATGAATTATTGTCAATCGAAATTTTAAAAGAAACTTTATATTTTTATTAAAAAACTTAATATTTCAAATAATGAAATCAAACAAACTTTTTAAATTTAACCCCAAAACAAACAGAGACGAAATGGTTAGGAATGTGTTCCTTTATATGCATACAGAATAAAAATGTATACATTTTTATTCATTTTTTTTTTGAAAAAACTTTTATATATAAAAGTTTTTTCAAAAATTTTTGAGTTATCTCTTACACAAAATTTTAGTCGGTTTTCAAAAAAAGGCAAAAAAACTTTTTACATTCTTATAAAAAATGAGAAAGTCTTGGATTTGTGCGATTTGGAAAAATTTCTAATTTTCATAAATCTTTACGTTTCATGACCCTCTGATTCCAAAAAAATGGTTTTTAGAGAAGTGTCTGTCTGTCTGCAGAAATTTTTGTCTCGACGATAACATGAGTAAATTATTATGAATCGACTTGCAATTTGGGGGATTTTTTAGTCCATAAAAATGAAGCTCGAGTTCGTTGGGCAGACCATTTGGTCAAAAAACAACAAAAATACAAAATTTTTAAATTTTCAAAATTTTGTATTTTCTACAATTTTCAAAACATTTTTTTTTATTTTTTCCCTTAAAATATGAGCAAAAGCAAACAAATTTTCCTTGCAAAACTTTTTTGTACAACAAAAAACAAGAAAAAAAATTTTTAATATGTTTTTGGGTCTGGTTTATTATTTTTTTTTAAGTTTCTGGTTTAGATTTGGCTAATCCATTGACTTTGCATTTGAACTGAAAATTTTATTTTTGAATCAAATTTTTGTTTAACTCTTTACATGATTCAAATATATCCCTATAATTGTTATGCAGGCCTATTTTTTTATTTTTTAGTATTGTTACATTATAAAATTTTTTATAGAGTTTTGGGTCCTTTTTATTTGTACCAAATAAATAAAAATAATAAATAATAAAATAAATGATAAATAAATAATAAAATAATAATAATAAATAATTTTTATTTACCTGGACATTTTTAAAATAATTTGTTTATAGATTAATATTTATTTTGAATGTTTAACAATAATTTTCTATTCAGAAATGAGTATAGCCTAAAATATTTAACCGATTTGATTGTTTTTTGTTTGAAATTAAATTGGACGTCACTGGAGGCCGATTTCTAATTTTTTTATTTAAGCTTATTAATAAAATTTTTTGAAAGGAGGTTTATTTCTTTATTTAGTTAATGCACATGATCTAATTCAGTTCAAAATAATTTAGTTTGACCACCAGAAAATTAATATGACATAAATTATGCCAATTTAAAAATTTTTTAAAAAAAGTACAGAAATTGAATTATTTCTATTGCATGAATTGTTCTTTTCGTTGTTGTACTAAGATTATAAAATGCTTGTGTTGTTTGAACGGTTCATACTAGAAAAGCAGGAATCTGTATTTATTATTATTATTTATTTTTCTCTTCATATATGATATGGTGATTTATTAAATATATATAATTTTTTTCTTTGATGAAAGTAGATTTAATGTCATGATAATCTGCAAATCAACACATATTTGATGAGAATGTAAACCTTAAAGTCGTAGTAACTTTAAGACAAATAAATTGTTTAGGGCCTCAAAAAAGATATGCTCTCTTAATTTGAATCAGTTAAAAATCATAACTGACTTTTTGCTTCTGAATCAGTAAAAAAAACTGATTTTCAGTTAAAAAAATCTAACCTGAGGGGATTAGTTGCATATATTTTTTGAAAATTTTCTGCGTTTTTAGTTTTTCAATATCCGAACAAGTTCTCTCGATTTGGGGCAGTTATATATATAAAAAAACTTAATTTCATTAGGGGTGGTTTTTAGGGGTTCGAGCGCCGGTTCTAACCTGGGGGGATTAGTTGCATATATTTTTTGAAAATTTTCTGCGTTTTTAGTTTTTCAATATCCGAACAAGTTCTCTCGATTTGGGGCAGTTATATATATAAAAAAACTTAATTTCATTAGGGGTGGTTTTTAGGGGTTCGAGCGCCGGTTCTAACCTGGGGGGATTAGTTGCATATATTTTTTGAAAATTTTCTGCGTTTTTAGTTTTTCAATATCCCAACAAGTTCTCTCGATTTGGGGCACTTATATAAATATGAGAAAATACTGAATTCCATTAGGGGTGGTATTTAGGGGTTCGAGCGCCGGTTCTAACCTGGGGGGATTAGTTGCATATATTTTTTGAAAATTTTCTGCGTTTTTAGTTTTTCAATATCCGAACAAGTTCTCTCGATTTGGGGCAGTTATATATATAAAAAAACTAAATTCCATTAGGGGTGGTTTTTAGGGGTTCGAGCGCCGGTTCTAACCTGGGGGGATTAGTTGCATTTATTTTTAGAAAATTTTCTGCGTTTTTAGTTTTTCAATATCCGAACAAGTTCTCTCGATTTGGGGCAGTTATATATATAAAAAAACTAAATTCCATTAGGGGTGGTTTTTAGGGGTTCGAGCGCCGGTTCTAACCTGGGGGGATTAGTTGCATATATTTTTTGAAAATTTTCTGCGTTTTTAGTTTTTCAATATCCGAACAAGTTCTCTCGATTTGGGGCAGTTATATATATAAAAAAACTAAATTCCATTAGGGGTGGTTTTTAGGGGTTCGAGCGCCGGTTCTAACCTGGGGGGATTAGTTGCATATATTTTTTGAAAATTTTCTGCGTTTTTAGTTTTTCAATATCCGAACAAGTTCTCTCGATTTGGGGCAGTTATATATATAAAAAAACTAAATTCCATTAGGGGTGGTTTTTAGGGGTTCGAGCGCCGGTTCTAACCTGGGGGGATTAGTTGCATATATTTTTTGAAAATTTTCTGCGTTTTTAGTTTTTTAATATCCGAACAAGTTCTCTCGATTTGGGGCAGTTATATACATAAAAAAACTGAATTTCGTTAGGGGTGGTTTTTAGGGGTTCGAGCGCCGGTTCTAACCTGGGGGGATTAGTTGCATATATTTTTAGAAAATTTTCTGCGTTTTTAGTTTTTCAATATCCGAACAAGTTCTCTCGATTTGGGGCACTTATATAAATATGAGAAAATACTGAATTCCATTAGGGGTGGTTTTTAGGGGTTCGAGCGCCGGTTCTAACATGGGGGGATTAGTTGCATATATTTTTAGAAAATTTTCTGCGTTTTTAGTTTTTCAATATCCAAACAAGTTCCCTCGATTTGGGGCAGTTATATACATAAAAAAACTTAATTTCATTAAGAGTGGTTTTTAAGGGTTCGAGCGCCGATTCTAACCGGGGGGGATTAGTTGCATATATTTTTTGAAAATTGTCTGCGTTTTTAGTTTTTCAATATCCGAACAAGTTCTCTCGATTTAAGGCATTTATATATATAAAAAAACTGAATTCCATTAGGGGTGGTTTTTAAGGGTTCGAGCGCCGGTTCTAACCTGGGGGGATTAGTTGCATATATTTTTTGAAAATTTTCTGCGTTTTTAGTTTTTCAATATCCCAACAAGTTCTCTCGATTTGGGGCACTTATATAAATATGAGAAAATACTGAATTCCATTAGGGGTGGTATTTAGGGGTTCGAGCGCCGGTTCTAACCTGGGGGGATTAGTTGCATATATTTTTTGAAAATTTTCTGCGTTTTTAGTTTTTCAATATCCGAACAAGTTCTCTCGATTTGGGGCAGTTATATATATAAAAAAACTGAATTCCATTAGGGGTGGTTTTTAGGGGTTCGAGCGCCGGTTCTAACCTGGGGGGATTAGTTGCATATATTTTTTGAAAATTTTCTGCGTTTTTAGTTTTTCAATATCCGAACAAGTTCTCTCGATTTGGGGCAGTTATATATATAAAAAAACTAAATTCCATTAGGGGTGGTTTTTAGGGGTTCGAGCGCCGGTTCTAACCTGGGGGGATTAGTTGCATATATTTTTTGAAAATTTTCTGCGTTTTTAGTTTTTCAATATCCGAACAAGTTCTCTCGATTTGGGGCAGTTATATATATAAAAAAACTAAATTCCATTAGGGGTGGTTTTTAGGGGTTCGAGCGCCGGTTCTAACCTGGGGGGATTAGTTGCATATATTTTTTGAAAATTTTCTGCGTTTTTAGTTTTTTAATATCCGAACAAGTTCTCTCGATTTGGGGCAGTTATATATATAAAAAAACTAAATTCCATTAGGGGTGGTTTTTAGGGGTTCGAGCGCCGGTTCTAACCTGGGGGGATTAGTTGCATATATTTTTAGAAAATTTTCTGCGTTTTTAGTTTTTCAATATCCGAACAAGTTCTCTCGATTTGGGGCACTTATATAAATATGAGTAAATACTGAATTCCATTAGGGGTGGTTTTTAGGGGTTCGAGCGCCGGTTCTAACCTGGGGGGATTAGTTGCATATATTTTTTGAAAATTTTCTGCGTTTTTAGTTTTTCAATATCCGAACAAGTTCTCTCGATTTGGGGCAGTTATATATATAAAAAAACTAAATTCCATTAGGGGTGGTTTTTAGGGGTTCGAGCGCCGGTTCTAACCTGGGGGGATTAGTTGCATATATTTTTTTGAAAATTTTCTGCGTTTTTAGTTTTTCAATATCCGAACAAGTTCTCTCGATTTGGGGCAGTTATATATATAAAAAAACTGAATTCCATTAGGGGTGGTTTTTAAGGGTTCGAGCGCCGGTTCTAACCTGGGGGGATTAGTTGCATATATTTTTTGAAAATTTTCTGCGTTTTTAGTTTTTCAATATCCGAACAAGTTCTCTCGATTTGGGGCACTTATATAAATATGAGTAAATACTGAATTCCATTAGGGGTGGTTTTTAGGGGTTCGAGCGCCGGTTCTAACCTGGGGGGATTAGTTGCATATATTTTTAGAAAATTTTCTGCGTTTTTAGTTTTTCAATATCCGAACAAGTTCTCTCGATTTGGGGCACTTATATAAATATGAGTAAATACTGAATTCCATTAGGGGTGGTTTTTAGGGGTTCGAGCGCCGGTTCTAACCTGGGGGGATTAGTTGCATATATTTTTTTGAAAATTTTCTGCGTTTTTAGTTTTTCAATATCCGAACAAGTTCTCTCGATTTGGGGCAGTTATATATATATAAAAAAACTGAATTCCATTAGGGGTGGTTTTTAGGGGTTCGAGCGCCGGTTCTAACCTGGGGGGATTAGTTGAATATATTTTTAGAAAATTTTCTGCGTTTTTAGTTTTTCAATATCCCACCAAGTTCTCTCGATTTGGGGCACTTATATAAATATGAGAAAATACTGAATTCCATTAGGGGTGGTATTTAGGGGTTCGAGCGCCGGTTCTAACCTGGGGGGATTAGTTGCATATATTTTTTGAAAATTTTCTGCGTTTTTAGTTTTTCAATATCCGAACAAGTTCTCTCGATTTGGGGCAGTTATATATATAAAAATACTGAATTCCATTAGGGGTGGTTTTTAGGGGTTCGAGCGCCGGTTCTAACCTGGGGGGATTAGTTGCATATATTTTTTGAAAATTTTCTGCGTTTTTAGATTTTCAATATCCGAACAAGTTCTCTCGATTTGGGGCAGTTATATATATATAAAAAAAACTAAATTCCATTAGGGGTGGTTTTTAGGGGTTCGAGCGCCGGTTCTAACCTGGGGGGATTAGTTGCATATATTTTTTGAAAATTTTCTGCGTTTTTAGTTTTTCAATATCCGAACAAGTTCTCTCGATTTGGGGCAGTTATATATATAAAAAAACTGAATTCCATTAGGGGTTGTTTTTAGGGGTTCGAGCGCCGGTTCTAACCTGCGGGGATTAGTTGCATATATTTTTTGAAAATTTTCTGCGTTTTTAGTTTTTCAATATCCCAACAAGTTCTCTCGATTTGGGGCACTTATATAAATATGAGAAAATACTGAATTCCATTAGGGGTGGTTTTTAGGGGTTCGAGCGCCGGTTCTAACCTAAGGGGATTAGTTACATATATTTTTTGAAAATTTTCTGCGTTTTTAGTTTTTCAATATCCGAACAAGTTCTCTCGATTTGGGGCACTTATATATATAAAAAAACTGAATTCCATTAGGGGTGGTTTTTAGGGGTTCGAGCGCCGGTTCTAACCTGGGGAGATTAGTTGCATATATTTTTTGAAAATTTTCTGCGTTTTTAGTTTTTCAATATCCCAACAAGTTCTCTCGATTTGGGGCACTTATATAAATATGAGAAAATACTGAATTCCATTAGGGGTGGTATTTAGGGGTTCGAGCGCCGGTTCTAACCTGGGGGGATTAGTTGCATATATTTTTTGAAAATTTTCTGCGTTTTTAGTTTTTCAATATCCGAACAAGTTCTCTCGATTTGGGGCAGTTATATATATAAAAAAACTTAATTTCATTAGGGGTGGTTTTTAGGGGTGCGAGCGCCGGTTCTAACATGGGGGGATTAGTTGCATATATTTTTAGAAAATTTTCTGAGTTTTTAGTTTTTCAATATCCGAACAAGTTCTCTCGATTTGGGGCAGTTATATATATAAAAAAACTTAATTTCATTAAGGGTGGTTTTTAGGGGTGCGAGCGCCGGTTCTAACCTGGGGGGATTAGTTGCATATATTTTTAGAAAATTTTCTGCGTTTTTAGTTTTTCAATATCCGAACAAGTTCTCTCGATTTGGGGCAGTTATATATATAAAAAAACTAAATTCCATTAGGGGTGGTTTTTAGGGGTTCGAGCGCCGGTTCTAACCTGGGGGGATTAGTTGCATATATTTTTTGAAAATTTTCTGCGTTTTTAGTTTTTCAATATCCGAACAAGTTCTCTCGATTTGGGGCAGTTATATATATAAAAAAACTGAATTCCATTAGGGGTGGTTTTTAGGGGTTCGAGCGCCGGTTCTAACCTGGGGGGATTAGCTGCAGATATTTTTTGAAAATTTTCTGCGTTTTTAGTTTTTTAATATCCGAACAAGTTCTCTCGATTTGGGGCAGTTATATATATAAAAAAACTGAATTCCATTAGGGGTGGTTTTTAGGGGTTCGAGCGCCGGTTCTAACCTGGGGGGATTAGTTGCATATATTTTTAGAAAATTTTCTGCGTTTTTAGTTTTTCAATATCCGAACAAGTTCTCTCGATTTGGGGCACTTATATAAATATGAGTAAATACTGAATTCCATTAGGGGTGGTTTTTAGGGGTTCGAGCGCCGGTTCTAACCTAGGGGGATTAGTTGCATATATTTTTTGAAAATTTTCTGCGTTTTTAGTTTTTCAATATCCGAACAAGTTCTCTCGATTTGGGGCAGTTATATATATAAAAAAACTGAATTCCATTAGGGGTGGTTTTTAGGGGTTCGAGCGCCGGTTCTAACCTGGGGGGATTAGTTGCATATATTTTTAGAAAATTTTCTGCGTTTTTAGTTTTTCAATATCCGAACAAGTTCTCTCGATTTGGGGCACTTATATAAATATGAGTAAATACTGAATTCCATTAGGGGTGGTTTTTAGGGGTTCGAGCGCCGGTTCTAACCTGGGGGGATTAGTTGCATATATTTTTTGAAAATTTTCTGCGTTTTTAGTTTTTCAATATCCGAACAAGTTCTCTCGATTTGGGGCACTTATATAAATATGAGAAAATACTGAATTCCATTAGGGGTGGTTTTTAGGGGTTCGAGCGCCGGTTCTAACCTGGGGGGATTAGTTGCATAAATTTTTTGAAAATTTTCTGCGTTTTTAGTTTTTCAATATCCGAACAAGTTCTCTCGATTTGGGGCAGTTATATATATAAAAAAACTGAATTCCATTAGGGGTGGTTTTTAGGGGTTCGAGCGCCGGTTCTAACCTGCGGGGATTAGTTGCATATATTTTTTGAAAATTTTCTGCGTTTTTAGTTTTTCAATATCCGAACAAGTTCTCTCGATTTGGGGCAGTTATATATATAAAAAAACTGAATTCCATTAGGGGTGGTTTTTAGGGGTTCGAGCGCCGGTTCTAACCTGGGGGGATTAGTTGCATATATTTTTTGAAAATTTTCTGCGTTTTTAGTTTTTCAATATCTGAACAAGTTCTCTCGATTTGGGGCAGTTATATATATAAAAAAACTAAATTCCATTAGGGGTGGTTTTTAGGGGTTCGAGCGCCGGTTCTAACCTGGGGGGATTAGTTGCATATATTTTTTGAAAATTTTCTGCGTTTTTAGTTTTTCAATATCCGAACAAGTTCTCTCGATTTGGGGCACTTATATAAATATGAGAAAATACTGAATTCCATTAGGGGTGGTTTTTAGGGGTTCGAGCGCCGGTTCTAACCTAGGGGGATTAGTTGCATATATTTTTTGAAAATTTTCTGCGTTTTTAGTTTTTCAATATCCGAACAAGTTCTCTCGATTTGGGGCAGTTATATATATAAAAAAAACTGAATTCCATTAGGGGTGGTTTTTAGGGGTTCGAGCGCCGGTTCTAACCTGGGGGGATTAGTTGCATATATTTTTAGAAAATTTTCTGCGTTTTTAGTTTTTCAATATCCGAACAAGTTCTCTCGATTTGGGGCACTTATATAAATATGAGTAAATACTGAATTCCATTAGGGGTGGTTTTTAGGGGTTCGAGCGCCGGTTCTAACCTGGGGGGATTAGTTGCATATATTTTTTGAAAATTTTCTGCGTTTTTAGTTTTTCAATATCCGAACAAGTTCTCTCGATTTGGGGCACTTATATAAATATGAGTAAATACTGAATTCCATTAGGGGTGGTTTTTAGGGGTTCGAGCGCCGGTTCTAACCTGGGGGGATTAGTTGCATAAATTTTTTGAAAATTTTCTGCGTTTTTAGTTTTTCAATATCAAAACAAGTTCTCTGGATTTGGGGCAGTTATATATATAAAAAAAACTGAATTCCATAAGGGGTGGTTTTTAGGGGTTCGAGCGCCGGTTCTAACCTGCGGGGATTAGTTGCATATATTTTTTGAAAATTTTCTGCGTTTTTAGTTTTTCAATATCCGAACAAGTTCTCTCGATTTGGGGCAGTTATATGTATAAAAAAACTAAATTCCATTAGGGGTGGTTTTTAGGGGTTCGAGCGCCGGTTCTAACCTGGGGGGATTAGTTGCATATATTTTTTGAAAATTTTCTGCGTTTTTAGTTTTTCAATATCTAAACAAGTTCTCTTGATTTGAATAATTCTTATTATTACCTATGTGTGATATTTAGAAAGGGGTTGTTTTGCACCCCCAGTATTAAAATTTTGGAATTTTTTTGATGGATATTTGTTTTATTAACTATTCTAATTAAGATTATGAAAAAAAATTCCGTATTTAAAAAAAAAAAAATTTCGTTCAAATGAACGTTCGAAACTTTAGGGTCCTTGTATAGGAGGAGTATATTTCGGATGGAACCCGGTCCATAACTCAATTATTCTTATCGAATTATTATCGATATTTGATTATTCGTCGTCTTATTTAATTTATTTTTTCACTTTTGTTCACTATTTTTTTTTATTTTCGAATTTCTATTTATTTATTAACAATATTTGGGATTATTTTCTTTTAAAAGAATATTTTATTAGTTTTTTTTTTCTTTCTGACAATATTTTGTTATAAAGAATATTTTATTATCACTGTTTTGTTTATTAACAGTATTTTATCGTTATTTTGTTATAAACAATATTTTATTATCATTATTTTGTTTATTAATAGTATTTTATTATTATGTTTATTAACAGTATTTTATCATTAATTTGTTTATTAACAGTATTTTATCATTATTTTGTTTATTAACAGTATTTTATAATTATTTTGTTATAAACAATATTTTATTAACATTATTTTGTTTATTAATAGTATTTTATTATTTTGTTTATTAACAGTATTTTATCATTAATTTGTTTATTAACAGTATTTTATCATTATTTTGTTTATTAACAGTATTTTATCATTATTTGTTTATTAATAGTATTTTATTATCATTTTGTTTATTAGCAGTGTTTTATTTTTAATTTATTACTAACAAAATTCCAATAACATTATCTGTTTATAAACAAAATAAACAATATTTTATTATCATTGTTTTGTTCATTAAAAATATTTTATCATCTAGTTCATTTGTTAGCCAGTATTTTTTATTTTTTCTTAATTTATTACAAACAAAATTTTAATAACATTATCTTTTTATAAACAATATTTCATTACTATTAGTTTGTTTATTAACAGAATTTTATTATTATTATAATATTAACAAAATTTCATTATTATTGTTAGTTTAATACTAACAAAATTTCATTCTTATTATTTTGTTATTATAACAATAATTTATTGAAAAATTGAAATTAAAAAAAAATTAATGATGAAACTAATTGGCTAAGCACCGAATCCGAAAAAATCTAAATAATTTATTATTATATTAGTACAGCAATATTTTATTAATTTTATTTTTTTGTTTTTTTTTTATTATTTTATTTTATTGTTTTTAATATTTTTTCGAAACTATTTTGTCAGTAACAGTATTTTATTATTGTTATGTTATTACTAACAATATTTCATTACTATTATTTATTATTTTTATTATTTTATTGCTGAAAATATTTTATCATCGTTATTTTATTACTAAACGTTACTTTATTATTATTTATTTCGCTTTTTTATTTTTATCTAAATAATTCTTTCTTAAATTTTCTAAAAAAATGATTTCGACAGTATTAATTATTTTGTAATTAAATTTCAATTTTTGGAAAAATTTCAAATTGAGACGAAAGACGTATCAAAACGTGGCAATATTTTGATACATTTATCGTCTCAATTTGATTAAATTAATTTATTAAATTATTATTATTTTTGTTATTTATTATTATTGTTTTTATTGTTATTGTTATTATTATAGTTATTATTTGTATATATTTACTACTAAATAATTAAATTCGTGGTTATTATTATTATTATTATTATTATTATTATTATTATTATTATTATTATTATTAAACTAAATATCAATATAATTAAACTAAAATAAAAATGAAAAAGTAAATTAAATAAAAATCAACTTTTGAACTTTTTAATAAGAATAAACTATTAAATTAGATGACAAATATTTAATCGTCATCTAATTTAATAGTTTTTACTAATTTTTAAATATCGATACAAGAATAACAATTAATACAATAAAATAATTAATTATTAATAAATAATATTAATATTAATATTATTATTAATTATTAATTAATTTTTATATTAATAAAAACAATAAAAATAATAAATAACTAATAATATTAAAATAAAAAAATAAAATAATTCTCCCTAAAGGAAGAATGATGACAAATCTCATTAACAAAAATTAAAAAGTCAAAAAAAGACTAATAATTCGCATTAACAAAATTCGAAAGCAATAAATAATTTCACTGTACACACGTTTTATTAACAAAAACCGCAATTGATATACATATACATAGATAAATGCTTACGAGAGCCTCTCTTTCTCTCCCTCACTCTCGCAGAGCACACAATATGGTCTGCAGGAAATGTCATACTCTGGAGAGTTTAATCGAGTTTCCTAGGAACCACCACCGTTCTCAATTCGACCTGCATTTAACTTTTACACATAAATACAGAGTGAAATTGTTCGCTAGAAAGTCTAGAATAGACAATTTGCGATAGATTCCCTTTATACGTTGCTCTGGGATGTGTTGAATCGAACAATGGACGGAGAGGAAACTTCAGCATAATTTGAATTTAATTACAAAAAAAAGAGAGAAGAAAAAAAAAATAATTTTCCTAGTCACATTAGTTCGACATGAGAATTAAGGAACAAAAAAAAACGAGGGGTTGGTAAAAAAAAAGAAGAGAAAAGAAATTCAATTGAATATATAAGCAGTGTCTAATTTTATTTCTATTAATTCCGCGGCGAGTCTAATTTATTCGCGATGAGTTAATTTTATAAAAATTGTCAATTCAATCGAGAAATTTTACTCTTTATTTTCACCTCCTCTAAAATTATTATAAAATTATTATTATTATTATTATTATTATTTTATATTTTAATATTATTTAATTATTATTATTATTAGTAAAAGAAATTTACTCTTTTCTTTTATTTATTTATTTATTAAACTATTGGCGGGATTTATTTAAAATATTTAATTATTCTGGTCAATTTAATTATTATTATATTTATTTATTATTCTTTAACTATTTCCAGATTTATTCCTTACACTGGAAAAAAATTTATTTGATTCAAATAACCGATTATTTGTCTATAATCAAATAAATATTTACTTGAATCAAATAATTTTTATTTGAATCAATTAATTAGTATTTGCTTCAAATACTGAAATATTTGCTTCAAATACTGAAATTTTTGATTCAAATACAATTTATTTGATTCAAGTAAATATTTATTTGATTATAGACAAATAATCGGTTATTTGAATCAAATAATTTTTTTTTTCAGTGTATTTAATGAATTTATAATAATTAATAAATTCTTTAATTATTAATTTAATATTTATTAATTTATTCAGTTCACGAGTGAATTTCATTATTTTTAAATTGATATTTTAGTCTTGTACATTATTATTTATTGCTCAGTTTTATCTTAAGTTTATTTTACATAAGTCATTTATGATTGAATTTATTTATCGATCATATTAATTTATAATAATAATAATAATAATAATAATAACAATAATAACAATACTAATAATAATAATAATCATTTGTTTATTTATTTATTTATTATCTTAATTTTTTGTTTCTAAGTATTTATTCTAAAATATCCTTTTTTTCTTCATTTATTATTTAATTTACCTATTTCGAAATTTCTTTGTTAAATTTATTTATTATTGTAAAAATTTTTTATTTAATTTATTTCTTAATAAATTTTTCATACTTTTATTAAATTCCCAAATTAAAATTACTATTAGAAGTTGATTGTAAAAATAAATTTTCAAAGACAGTTCAATAAATTACGTTATTTTTTAAAATAAAAAAAAAATTTCGCTTAAAATTTTTAATTTTGCTTAAAAAAAGAAAATAATTGTAAATAAATTGAAAGAAAGATGAAATTTTTTTTTAGAAATCGTAGAAATTTAAACTTCCATTTCAGATTGAGGTGTCTATACATCGACTCCGCCATTTTTACGCAAGTCGCATTTTCTCCGTTATTTATGAAACACTGAAAATTTACATTTTTTTCGTTAATAAAATTTAATTTCACATTTTATTTATTTTTTTCTCTAAATTGATTCAATAAAAAAAAATAGTTGTAATTATTTTTGTACCTTATTTACTCTCTAAATCTGAATTAGTTAAAAATAACTAATTATTAGTAAAATCGTGGCTCACTTTTTGCTTCAGCAATTAGTAAAAAAATAACTAATTATTAGTAGTTAATTACTAATTGTAAGTAAATAAATAACTAAAAAAAATATTCAAATTTCACTAATTGAATTAGTTACTACAGATTTCAGTCATTTTTACATAACCTAAAAGTGAATTTTACTAATAATTACTCATTTTTAACTATTTTATTAGTAAAATATTACAATTTGAATCAGTGACTGACTTTTTGCTATCAAATTAATTATTTTCAACTAATTCAAATTTAGAGAGTAGTGTTTTTTAAGTTCAAATTTTAATTCTAGTTATTGAGTATTTTGGTTGCAAAATAAATTTAATTTGTACAAATACAAAAAATACAAAAAATAATAACAATAACAGAAAAAAATAGTAATAAAAGTAATTAATACTGAAAATATTTTTTCTCCATGTAATTATTACTTTATCCTAAATTTTTCTTTCTCCCCACAATCCATTATTTTTTCCTTTTTTTATAGCCAAATATTTATTTATTTTTTCTCAATTATAAAAACTAAATTTTTCAAACATTAAATTTCGCACAAATACTTAACAATTTTTGCACCAAAAAAAAAAAAAATATCTAATTAAAAACTCCAAAATCCGGATCGAATTTTTTTTCTTCAAAATTTTTAATTTAATAAGTGACAGGAAGAAGGTTTCGAGAAAGAAAAAAAAATCGCAGGTCGAGAGAGAGATATATACTGAAACATTCCCATGGAATACGGGGGATGTACTGCCAGAGGGGAGGGAGGAGGGGAAGTTTCCTATTGTACCAAAGGGAACCGTCGTCCTCGTCGAGGAGACAAAAAGAGAGCAAAAAAAAAGAAAAAAAAATGAAAAGGGAAAAAAAGAGAAAAAAAGAAGAAGCGAATGGCTTGAAAAGATCTCGAGCCCTCCTAACCTCGAATTTACTCATCTAAACTCCTAAGTCTAAGGTCAGGTACCAGCTTCCCCATACGGGACTTTCTTTAGACTCTTCTTCACACGCTTTAACCCCATGCGATATTATATTATATTATATTATATTATATTATATTATATTATAGACGACGATGGTGGCGCGCAGGTTTTTCAAGTGGGGTGAACAATTCCGGTTAATCTCAAAAAATCACATATCATTTCATTTATTAATGACTCAATTTTGTTTGTTTGAATTTTTTTCTAGCCTTTTACTAAATGAAATTAAAGAATTTATTGTATTTTTTATATTTTTATTCTTTTATTTGACAAAATTTAATTTAATTATTAGTATTTTTCGTGGTTTTTTGTTTCTTTATTGATAAAATTAAATATTAATAGTATTGTTTCTATTAATTAAAATTACATTTTCGATTAATTACTTTTACTATTAATTACTTTTATTATTAATTACTTTAACTATTAATTACTTTTTCCATTAATTAATTTTTCTATTAATAGTATTTTAGTATTTATTTTCAATTTTTATTCCTCTATTGTTTCAATTAAATAATTTAGAGTTTTTTTTCTATTTTTCTTTCCTTATAGGCAGAAAATTAAATAATTAACAGTATTTTTACTATTTTTTTATTTCTTAATTGACAAAATTAAACAATTTAGTATTTTTCTATTTTTATTCCTCCATTGACAAAAATTAAAGAATAAATGGAATTTTTCTATTTTTTTATTCCTTAATTGACAAAATTAAATAATTTAGTATTTTTTCCATTTTTTATTCCTTCATTGAGAAAATTAAAATACTAAAAGTATTTTTTTCCCTTTTCTTCATTCCTTCATTGACAAAAACTAAATAAATTTTTTTTGCGTTTTTATTTACAAAAAGGGAAAAAAAGTAATTAAACGTTTATATACTTTCATATTATATTTCTTCATTTATAAATTATTTTACTAATTTTTAATTTTAGCACTGTTTTTATCATTCTCCTTCCCTTATTTTTTTATTTTAATTTTATTGAAAGAATAATTAATTAATTAATTTTATTTTATTAAAATAATAAGAAACGAAATAAAATGAATGCAAATGAAAAATAATTAACTTGAGTTTCTTTTTTTTCGTTCAATTGCCAAGTATTAAAAGGACAATTTCTCTAAGATAAAAATAGAAACTGGATTTTTGATTTTTTTACTGGTTTAGTAAATTTTTAGTAAATTTTGTTACTACTATAGTAAATTTTTAGTTTATTTTTTTACTACTTTAGTAATTAGAGGGAATTTTAATTAAAACAAATAAAAAATAGTAAATTTAAAATTAAAAGAGAAACAAGAATTGAGAATTTTAAAATAGAAATAAAAGTTTAAAAAAGAAAGTTAAAAATTGAAAGTGCAAATTTAAAACAGAAAACCTAAAGTTAAAACTGACATTTTTAATTAAAAATGAAAATTTGAAATAGAAAATGAAAAATTAAAAATGAAATTTGAAGGTAATAATGAAAATTTAAAATTGAAAATGAAAATTTAAAAAAGAAAATCCAAATTTAAAAATGAAATTTTAAATTAAAAATGAAAATTAAAAATTTTAAATTAAAAATATAAATTCAAAATTAAAAATATAAATTCAAAATTAAAAATATAAATTCAAAATTAAAAATATAAATTCAAAATTAAAACTATAAATTCAATATTAAAAATATAAATTCAAAATTAAAAATATAAATTCAAAATTAAAAATATAAATTCACAATTAAAAATATAAATTCAAAATTAAAAATATAAATTCAAAATTGAAAACAACTCCGGCAACTTTAAGAACAAAAAATAATCTGCAGATTATATTTAGAGAGGAATTTCCGAAATCTCTTCTGCGAATAATTTGTATCGATTGGCTCAATTTTTTTCGACCAGCTGCGTGTGGGAAAGAGAGAAAAAGTACATATTATATGATATTAAAAGAGAGAGGGAGAGAGAAAATCTGACGGTATTTGTTAACGCATCTGTCATGCCGGCACGACCCATTAATCTGCTTTAATGCGGCGTTATGCTGTATTATGCAACGAAAATGCATGGACCGTATCGAAAATATGTAGGACGATATGGAAAGGACAACTAATATGTTCGGGACCGATGATCGATTGCAAATCGAAAGGGAAACAAATATAAATGAATTGTACGAATAATAATGATAATGATGATCATCAGACGACGAAGACAAAAAAAAAGATGCTAAGATCTTGTTTCTAAATTTTTTCCCTCCCAATTCACAATAAATGAAAATAATTATTGATTTTTAATCATTAATTTCTTATGAAATATTGTTAATTATTATTATTATTATTTATTATTATTATATTTGAATTAAGTGATGGAAAATTTTATTCTTGCAAATTAATTTAAAAAAAAGAGAATAAAACTTGAATTTGCAAAATTTACTGCAATTTAAAAGCAAAAAGTAAAATTTTGAATTAAAAAACTTTACTAATTCGAAAGCAAAAAAATAAAATTCAACATTTAAATCGGCAAATTTTACTAACTCAAAAAGTAAGTAAAAAAAGTATGCAAAAAGTAAAATTCGGTATTAGAATTCGCAAATTTTACTTATTTAAAAGCAAAAAGTAAAATTTTGAATTAGAAGTTTTACAAATTCGAAAGCAAAAAGTAAAATTCAACATTTAAATCGGCAAATTTTACTAACTCAAAAAGTAACTTAAAAAAAAGTACGCAAAAAGTAAAATTCGGTATTAGAATTCGTAAATTTTACTTATTTAAAACCAAAAGGTAAAATTTTGAATTAAAAGTTTTACTAATTCGAAAGCAAAAAGTAAAATTTCAAATTAGAAATCGCCAATTTTATTTCTTGCTTTTGATTTAGTAAAATTTACCAATTCAAATGTTACATTTTACCATTTGCTCTCGAATAAAGTAAAGTTTGCAAGTGTTACTAATTTAAAAGCAAAAACTAAAAAAAAATCGGAATTGGAAAATTTTACTAATTTCAAAAAGGAAAAATAAAATTACGCATTTGAATTCGTAACTGTTAATAATTCAAAAGCAAAAATTAAAATTCGAAATTTGAATTCGTAAATTTTACTAGTTCGAAAGAAAAAAGCAAAAAGTAAAATTCAAATTTCAAATTATTAAATTTTATTAATTCAAAAACGAAGAGTAAAACTTGAATAAATAAAATTTTTTAATTTGAAAGCAAAAAGTAAAATTTCGAAATAAGAAGTTTTCATAATTCAAAAGCAAAAAGTAAAATTCGAAATTTGAATTCGTAAAATTTACTTATTGAAAACCAAAAAGTAAAATTTTGAATTAACAATTTTTCCAAATCGAAAGCAAAAAGAAAAATTTGAAATTTGAATTCGCAAATTTCTTGCTTTTGATTTAGTAGAATTTGCAAATTACAAAGTTAAATTTTACTTTTTGTTTTCGAATTAGTAAAATTTTCTAATTCAAAATTATATTTTTGACTTTAAAATTGGAAAATTTTATTAATTCAAGTTTTACTCTTCGACTCGTTTTGAATTAATAAAATTTACTATCTTAAATTTCAAATTTTACTTTTTACTTTCGAATTCATAAACCATCCGAATTCAAATTTCTAATTTTACCTTTTTATTTTTGATTTAGTAAAATTTTCTAATTCAAAATTATATTTTTGACTTTAAAATTGGAAAATTTTATTAATTCAAGTTTTACTCTTCGACTCGTTTTGAATTAATAAAATTGACTAATCTAAAATTCGATTTTTACTTTTTTACATTTGACTTTGTAAAATTTCTGAATTCAAATTCCGAATTTTATCTTTTTGTTTTTGATTTAGTAAAATTTGCAAATTCAAATATCGATTTTTTTACCCTTCGATTTCGAATAAGTAAAATTTTGTAACTAAAAACTTTACTTTTTGCTCTCGATTACGTAAAATTTGCAAATCTTACTAATTTAGAAGCAAAAAATAAAAATTTTGAAATAGAAAATTTTACGAATTCGAAACGAATTTAAAATTCGAATTTTTCTTTCTTTCGAATTATAGTAGTAAAATTTGTTAGTTCAAATTGAAAATGTTTCTTTTTGCTTTTGAATTAGTAAAATTTGCGAATTCAAATAACAAATTTTACTAATTCAAAAGCAAAGAGTAAAATTTGCGATTTTGACCTCAAAAAATTTGCTATTAATTCGAAAGAAAGTAAAATTCGACGATAGAATTAGAAAAATTTTTCTAATTCGAAAGCAAAGAGTAAAATTTGCAATTTGAACTGAAAAAATTTGCTATTAATTGGAAAGAAAGTAAAATTCGACGGTTGAATTAGAAAAATTTTACTAATTCAAAAGCAAAGAGTAAAATTTGCAATTTGACCTCAAAAAATTTGCTATTAATTCCAAAGAAAGTAAAATTCGACGGTTGAATTAGAAAATTTTACTAATTCGAAAGCAAAGAGTAAAATTTGCAATTTGAACACAAAAAATTTGTTATTAATTCGAAAAAAGTAAAATTCGAAGTTTCAATTAGAAAATTTTCACTAATTCGAAAGCAAAATGTAAAATTCGAAATTTGACTAAGAAAAAAAAATTTATTTTTCCTAACGCGACTTAAGTTATTTATCACATCCCTCATCGCAATCTCGAGAGAAAATAGAGATGCGGGAGATTTCTCTCTTCCTCGGAAGTATATTGGAGGAGGAAAACCTTTTAGTCCCCACGAGAATACAATATCGTTCGACAAAGATCTTTCCGCTAAACTTTAGGTAGATATTGTAATTGTGTAAATGCATCATGTCAGTCAAATTTTTTTTTCAAAATGCAAACTATGAAAATCTCTTGAAAGTGCATTTTTGTTTTTTTTTTGTTTTGTTTAACAGGTAAAAGCCTGACAAAGTCAACATTTAACGGATGAAAAATTAAATATACATGAATTTTCATAGGGAAAATGAGAAACAGGTATACAATGTGCAGTTAGCCTTGAAAAATCACGAAAATTTTACTGCGGCACTATATATATTTTTGAAAAATGTCCGGAAGATGAATGACAGTGTTTTTGTCTCTGGAAAATATGAAGTTTTAGAAAGTATGTACTTTATAGGCGAAGAGGAGCTTTAAAGGTTGCTTTAATGTAGTTTTGGTCTCTCTCGCATTTTCTGGCTTTCTTTTGGTGTTGTAAATATTTTCTCTTTCTACTCGCAATGAATTTGCAAAAAAAAAAAATAATAATAATAACAATAAAAATTTAATTTTTTATTTAATTTTTTCTTATTTTATTCTATATATTTTTTCTACTTTCTCCGTTTCTCTTCTTTTCTACATTTTTCTACACTTTTCTACATTTTTCTACATTTTTCTATATTTTTCTATTTTCTATATTTCTCCGTTTCTCTTTTTTCTACATTTTTCTATTTTTCGTCTATTTTTTCTACATTTTCTATTTTCCATATTTTTTAAATCTTTTCTATATTTTTCAATTTTCTACAATTTGTCTATTTTTTGTATTTACAATTTTCTACATTTCTCTAATTTATATTTCTGTTTCTCTATTTTTCACATTTTTCTATTTTCTATATTTTTATATTTTGTCTATTTTTTCTACATTTTCTATTTTCTATATTTTCACTCTTTTCTGTATTTTTCAATTTTCTACAATTTGTCTATTTTTTGTATTTACAATTTTCTACATTTATCTATTTTCTATTTCTGTTTCTCTATTTTTCTACATTTTTCTATTTTCTATACTTCTTTATTTCGTCTATTTTTTCTACTTTTTCTATTTTCTATATTTTCACTCTTTTCTATATATTTTTTAATTATCTACAATTCTCTATTTTCTATTTCTGTTACTCTATTATTCTACATTTTTCTATTTTCAATATTTTTCTATTTTTTCTAAATTTTGCTATTTTCTATATTTTTCTATTTTGTTTTATCTGAATTTTTCTAATTTTTACATTCCGTCTATTTTTTTCTATTTTTCTCTATTTTTCTAACATTTATCCACTTTCTATATTTATCTATTTTTTCTACATTTTTCTATTTTCTACATTTCGTCTATTTTTTTTCTATTTTCTATATTTCGTCTATTTTTTCTATATTTTCGATTTTTTTTTATTTTTAACGTTGTGAAAAATGAATATTTTGTCTTACCAAAAGTTGAGGGAAAAATTTGTATTTGATTGTAAGTGCTTTGACAGAAACTCACCTGTAACAAACAAAAAGAACAATATGTTAGGCTTCGTAATAATTATAAAAATATAATAATAAAAATTATAATAATAATAATAATAATTATAATAATAAAAATAACAATAATAATTTTATACCTAGATCTATCATTATAAATTACAATTAATTGCATTATACAGAAATTCAATGTTAAATAACATTTAAATTAATTTCAGTGTTATTAATTAATTAATTAATTAATTAATTAGTTTAGTTAATTTCTACTGTACTAAATTTTTCAAACTTTTTATAGTAAAAGTAATTTTTTCCGCCTATAAACTTGGAAACGTTTCTTAAAGAAGTTTAATTACACTTTTTTTGCTCTAAATTTTAAGAACTTCAAATGATAATTTTTGTTATTGAATTAGCAACTTTTAGTAATAAATTAGTAGAAATTACTATTTAGTAGTCAATTTTATTAGTACATCAGTTTTAGTGGTAATTTTTCTAAACAGTAGAAATTACTATTTAGTAGTGAAATTTACTATTTATATTTACTAATTTCAGTAGTCAAAATGTTTACTAATTTAATTTAGTGACAGAATTGTTGCTCTTCATTGAGAAAATTTCTTATTAATTAATTAGTAGAAATTGAGTAAATTTTTCTAATAAATAAGTACCAATTGAGTAAATTTTACTAATAAATAAGTACCAATTGAGAAAATTTTACTTAACAATTCGTAGCAGTTGAGTAAATTTTTCTAATAATAATTTGTAGAAATAAAGTAAATTCTACCAATAATTTGCAAAACTTAGAAGTAAATTTTACTAATAACTTGAATAGAAACAAAATAAATTTTACTAAAAAATTTGTAGGAATTAAGTGAATTTTACCAATAATTTGTAGAAATAAAGTAAATTTTACCAATAATTTGTAGAAATAAAGTAAATTCTACCAATAATTTGTAAAAATTAAGTAAATTTTACTAATAAATTGCTTGAATATTACTATTAGAAAAATTTATTAATTCCAAAACAAAAATTTCCTCCCTAATTCAAATTAGTTAAAATTTTTACTAGTAACAGTAAATATAAATATTAACTTTTACTAATAATTGGCAATTTTCACTACTTTATTAAAAAAAAAATTATTGGAAAATTAAAATTGATTCAAATTTGGAGAGTATTATTAATTTAACTATTTCTATAGTAAATTCTAAAATACTAACAATAGGAATTTTTATCAATTTTTACTCTCTATATTTGAATTAGTAAATTCTTGTAATTGGTAATTACTAGTAATTATTACTAGTGGACTAATTATAGTACTAATTACTAGTGGACTTTTACTAGTTTTTTCCTAATAATTAATAGCAGTTTTCGTGGACTTTTTTCCATTTAAATTAGCGGAATGTTACTAATTATTAGTAGTTACTAGTAATTAGCAATAATTAGTAGAATATTACTAATTATATTATGTAATAATTATTACTAGTAATACTAGTAATTAGTAATAATTAGTAGAATATTACTAATAATTTGTAGAATATTACTAATTATATGTAATAATTATTACTAGTAATTAGTAATAATTAGTAGAATATTACTAATCGTTAGTAATTAGTAATTACTAACAATTCTACTAATAAATATTCGAATACAAATAGTCTACTAATTGAAAAGACAAAAAGTCCACGAAAACTACTCAAAAAAATTAGTAAAATTCCCCTATTAGTAAAATTCCCCCTCTACCCCCTTCAAATTCATTCACTTTTCCAACTCCTCCCCAAGCCAATTTTCTTCAAACAAAAAAAAAATTTCCAATTTTCCCCAAATATTTTTCAGTCCTCCAAAAAAAAAAAAAAAAATATCTCAGTGTTTTTAAAAAGAAGATCACAAGATAGAAAAAGAAAAAATGAAGAAAACGAAAAAATAAGAAAAGGATTGAAAGGGCTCAAGAGAGAGAGAGAGAGAAGAGGAAGTGAGAAAAAAGAGCACGAGGAATGGGCCGACCGACTATATAGGAGGTGGTGAAGTGCGAGAGGAGGGAAGCGTCTGGTAGCGAGTAGTCTCCGGTGCCATGAAGGGACTCTCGAGAGGAAGGAATGTTGTTGTTGTGTCGGGAGGCAGTTGCACCGGGGCAAAGTTGTTCGGGGGGTTGGGACACGTCAAGGGCGAGGGAGGGGGAGGGAGGGAGGGCAAAGTCAATGCACCGCAGGGGAATGCAATGCAATCCTGTGCGCCGCGCCGCGCCGGACGATCATCAATTCCGTCGTCCCGTGTGAGGGGAAGTGACCTTCCCTTCCCCTCCCCTCCCCCAAAAAACAACCGCAGGCAGAAGAAAATCAACGCCCGTATAGAACTTCAAAAGCTTGAATTTCAAGTGCATTTCTTATCAATTGTCGTAAATTTATTAAAATTATTATTCGACAAATTCTGTTAATTATTAGAAAAAATTGTCCAATACAGTGTTTACTATTCCCCCACCCACAAAAAAAAAAAAAATACGATTACTAATTCCCTTTAGGAAAAGCGGGAAATTAGGAAAGTAATTTATATTTTTTGTCGAAAAAGAAGAAAATTATTGAGGAATTAAGGGCCCCCCGTGGCGCTGAAACGCAGGCCCCTGGTCGCATGGTGGGGGGAGGTTTACTTCCCCTCACGGCAGCGAATCGATGACTGCGTTTGGAAGTGCATTCTACCGTACTATATGACTATAAGTATAATGTCTATAGTTTCACGTTTATATAAGTGAAAAAAAAAATTATATATATATATATATTATATTTTTGCTATGCAAAAATTTGAAAATCCGTGTTCGCATAACTTAACAGAAAAGAGCGAAAAGAAAAGAAATATTCGACCAAAAAAATAAAAAATAAATAATAAATAAATAATAATAAGAAAAAAATAGTATTTAATTTAAATATTCACTTAATTGAAGGGGAAAATTCGTTAAATGTGAATTAGTATAAAAAGTTACGGATAAAATAGAGAAAAATGGTCGACTTAAAATAAATTTAGAACTCAGTGATAATTTTACTAGCAAATTAGTGACAGTTTTTGCTAAATTTGAATTCGTTAAAAAATAATTGATTTAGAAGCAAAAAATTAGTCACCAATTGAAATGTGAATATTTCTACTGAAAATTAGTTTAAAATGACTGATTATCAGTTAAAAATGATTAATTTTCAGTTAAAAATTTTTTTCCTTTAAAGTGTGATTTACTATTTGCGAAGTAAAATTTACTATTCTTCCTATTTCTAGCGAAATTTTAATAATTTTTATAGTTATAAAATTTTGTAGTTAAAAAATAACTGTTTCGGCAAATTTTTTTTTCTTGACTATCTAAAGCGTGGTTTACTATTTGCGAAGTAAAATTTACTATTCTTCCTATTTCTAGAGTAATTTTAATAATTTTTATAGTTATAAAATTTTGTAGTTAAAAAATAACTGTTTCGTCAAAATTTTTTTTCTTGACTATCTAAAGTGTGATTTACTATTTGCGAAGTAAAATTTACTATTCTTCCTATTTCTAGGGTAATTTTAATAATTTGTATAGAATTTACTTTTTCTTCTCACTGTAAAAAAAAGTTCTAAATTAGAGCTGATTTCGGTACTAAAATAGAATCAAATTACGATTTAGTACCAAAATTTGTACTAAAATAATACCTTTCTCTTTACAGTGCTGTATAATTTAGTATTTTTAGAGTAAATTTGACTATTTTCATTGCAATTCACTATTTTTGAAGTAACTTTCACTATTTTCAAGCTAAAAATTTTATTTGGTACTTTTTACTATTTGGAGTAATTTCCATTAATTTCGAAGTTCTTTTTTACTATTTACAGTAATTTTCATAATTTTTAAACATTTTTTCTATTTCTGGAGAACATTTTTACTATTTTCAAAGGTAGTTTTGTTCTATTTTTAGAGTGAATTTATTACTTTACAAGCAAACTTTTACTATTTGGTGTAATTTTTATTAATTTTTCAACTTTTTTGTTTTCAGTAATTTATATTATTCTTCAATATTTTGACTATTTTAAAATTAATTTTTTAAATTTCTAGAGAAAATATTTTACCTTCAAAATTTTTACTATTTGTAGTAATTTTCATTAATTTGAAAATTTTTTCTACTATTTAGAGTAGTTTTAATTAATTTTGAAAATTTTTTCTATTTTCAAGCAATCTTTACAATATTTAAAGAAATTTTTTACTATTTTTTAAGTAACTTTTACTATTTTTGGAATAACTTTATTACTTCCGAAGTAAACTTTTACTATTTAGTACAAATTTTTCAAATAATTTTTAAAGTTAATTAAAAGTTAGTTTAAAGTTAAGTTTTTTTAATTTTTTTTTTTAACTATTTTGAGTAATTTTCAGTATTTGAAGTGATTTTGATCATTTTTAAAGTAATTTCTACTATTTTCAATGTAAATTTTTTATATTCGAACTTTTTACTATATTTAGAGTACTTTTCATTGATATGATTGTTTAATTGTTTAGTAGAAAATAAAGTTTACTCCGAAAATACTAAATTCCATTGGAAATAGTAAAATTAACTTCAAAAGTAGTAAATTTACCTTACACTGAAAAAAATGTATTTGATTCAAATAACCGATTATTTGACTGTTATCAAATAAATATTTACTTAAATCAATTAATTTTTATTTGAATCAATTAAATAATATTTTCTTCAAATACTAAAATATTTGATTCAAATACAGTTTATTTGATTTAAATAAATATTTATTTGATAATAGTCAAATAATCGGTTATTTGAATCAAATAATTTTTTCTTTCAGTGTAGAAATGCTAAAGTTTAGTAAAATTTTTTAGAACATTTAAAACTTATTTAAATATAATATTAAGGGCCATTTTTATTTGAAATTAATAATGAAATATTTTTTTCGAAATATTAATAAAAATGTCCACTGACTTAGTAAACGAAAAATTTAACCAATTCGGATTTAGAGTTTAAATTCCATGAAATATATTTTCAAAATTACTATTATATTTATTTAGCTACTAGTTTAATTTATTTGTATACTATTAAATTTGTTTTTTACTATTTTTATTTATTTGTTTCTTTACTATTTTTATTTATTTGTTTTTTTACTATTTTTATTTATTTGTTTTTTACGATTTTTATTTTTTTACTATTTTTATTCGTTTTTCACTACCACATTCGCTAAATTTTCACTATTCGCGACTTTTTTATTGTCGAAGTCTTTTAAAAAGTGAAATAAGCAAAAAAAAAAAAGAAAGAAAAAAAGAAGAGAATTACATCTCCTATTAGTTGCTTGGGCAAGCTTGCGTATTTACGTTAGGCCCGTTAGGAGCAGATCGATAAGGGCTTCTGGTTGTCTGCTGTAAAAAGACATAAAAAAAACAAGTCTTCAAATTGAGTTTAAGTCTTTCAAGCTCGTCTTATTACACCTTTTTCCCGCTGTCTTGTATATTCAAAAAGAAAATTAATTCAAAAACACTCTTCCCCTGGATACAAAAAAAAATTACAAAAAATTACAAAAAATCACAAAAATCTCAAAAAATTACAAAAAATCACAAAAATCTCAAAAAATTACAAAAAATCACAAAAAATTACAAAAAATCTCAAAAAATCACAAAAAATTACAAAAAAATCACAAAAAATACAAAAAATAACTAAAAATCTCAAAAAATTACAGAAGAATTACAAAAAAGTATTAAAAAAATAAAAAAATGTAACTAAAATAAAAAAAATGTGACTAAAACAAATGGATACAATAAAATACAGAAAACAAAGGGTTGAGCAATATTTTAAGGTTAAAGAAAATATTTTTTATTGTAATTTCTCTTTTACTCTAAAATTAAGAAAAACGTTAAAATTCCCTTCCTTCGAGATTTATATATTCACCCTTCGGAATCATATTTCCGGAAATGTTGCATTTCTATAATGTGTGCCATGAAGCGAGGCAAAAGCTCAGTTCAACTCGACTTGTGGTGCATTATAGTTTCCAAGAAGCGATAGTATAGTCGTATAATGCATATATAGTAGTGAACCATCTGCAACGCAGTTTTGCTCACGCGACTCATTTCCTTTAGTAACTTTGTTTTCTGCGAGAATTTTTTTTTTTCTAATGAAAAAGACACGTGAACACTGTGTT
Source organism: Leptopilina drosophilae (assembly GCA_032873175.1). NCBI lineage: Eukaryota > Metazoa > Arthropoda > Insecta > Hymenoptera > Figitidae > Leptopilina > Leptopilina drosophilae. Next base: position 41,767,754 of record CM065485.1, on the reverse strand, counting down.
GTTGTGAGCCTTTCTTACTATTGTTCCACAAACAATCAGTTTGCATTGCATTTTTACTATTCTATTTTACTGTTAATTTTACTATTAGTTTTTCGATTTATTTCACCATTAATTTTACTATTGTATTTAACTATTAATTTTGCTATTGTATTTGACTATTAATTTTACTATTTATTTCACCATTAATTTTACTATTGTATTTTACTATTTATTCTGATTATTTTACTATTAATTTTACTATTGTATTTTACTATAATTTAACTATTGTATTTTACTGTTTATTCTACTATTTATTTTACTATTAATTTTACTATTTATTTCGACATTAATTTTATTATTGTATTCTACTATTTATTTTCCTTTTTCTTAATATTAATTTTACTATGGTATTTTACTGTTTATTCTACTGTTTATTTTACTATTAATTGTACTATTGTATTTTACTATTTATTCTACTATTAATTTAATATTAATTTTACTATTTATTTCGACATTAATTTCATTATTGTATTTTATTATTTATTCTACTATTTATTTTCCTTTTTTTTAAATATTAATTTTACTATATTGTATTTTACAATTTATTCTACTGTTTATTTTACTATTAATTTTACTACTGTATTTTACTATTTATTCTGATTATTTTACTATTAATTTAATATTAATTTTACTATTTATTTCGCCATTAATTAAAATTAAAATTATAATAAAACAAAAATAAATTCATAAATTAAGTAATTAATTAAACTATTGTATTTTATTACTATTTATTCTACTATTTATTTACAGCTTTTTCTACAATTTGCATTTAATTTTTTTTATTAGAAAAAAAGTAACTACAACTGCCCAAATCTGAAATTAGTTAAAAATGACAAATTACAGTTTAACAATAAATCATTAAATTAGCAAAGTATAAACAAATTGTTAAATTAATAAAGTAAATTGAATTATTAAGTTTCTAAGTAGAGACAAATTTAAAAGTTGATAAATAAAATTATTATAAAAAAGTAAATTAGTAAAACTTAAAATTTATTAAGTAATTGAATTATCAAGTTATTAAGTAAATAAATTTATAAAATTTATAAAATTTAAAAATAAAGTAATTAAATTTTTAAATTTTAAAAATTTATAAAATAAATAAATCAATTCAATTATTAAATTTATAAAATTTACAAAATAAATAAAGCAATTAAATTATTAAAATTTTCAAATTAATAAATTAAGTAAATAAATAAAGTAAGTAAATTAATAAATTACACAAAATAATTAAACATTTTCTGATAAGTACTTCTTGAGGATCGTATAATTAAAAAAAAATTATCATTTTCAAGAATGATAGACAGAAAAATAAATTCGTATGTTATTTTTCAAAAAAGAAAGTAAACACCGTGGGAAAAAAGTGATTGCAGAATTTATTCAAGGCCACCACGTGGTTGGCGTGTATTCAATTAATAATTACTTGTGCACTAATTTTCTCAGTCAAAATAGAACTTAATTATAAGGATGTATTTAAATTTTAATTTGTCGAAAATCTATTTTCATTCCCTTGTATAACAATTTTGTTAATTTCAATTAATAATATTTTTTTAAATAACTACATACAGAAAATTAAGTACATTTATTTTCTGCTAATTTTCTAATTTAATTAATATCGATTAATTTTTCGATTTCATGATTCATTATTTAATTTTCTAACTTCGTTGCTCTATTCATTTTCGAATTTTATTATTCTATTCATTTTCGAATTTCATTATTGTATTAATTTTCGAATTTCATTATTGTGTTAATTTTCTGATTTAATTATTCTAATTAATTTATTTAATTTATTCTATTTATTTATTTCTATTCTAATTTAATATTTTAATTTAATTACTCTATTAACTTTTCGATTTCATTATTCTATTAATTTTCGAATTTCATTATTGTATTAATTTTCGAATTTCATTATTGTATTAATTTTCTAATTTAATTATTCCATTTAATTTCTTTAATTTATTTAATTTATTCCATTTATTTATTTCTATTCTAATTTAATATTTTAATTTAATTACTCTATTAACATTTGGATTTCATTATTCTATCAATTTTCTAATTTAATTATTCTATCAATTTTCTAATTCAATAACTCTGCTAATTTTCCAATTTAATTACTCTACTAATTTCTAATTTAATTACTCATACGCTAAATTTGAATTGGCTGAAAAGTAAAAATTACTGGAAAAAAAAATAAAAAGAAAAAGAAAATACAAAAAATAGTACAAAAAAACGTAGTCTTTACTCTAAAAATAGTAAATTACCTGAAAAATGGTAAAATTAACTCCGAAAATAACAAAATTTGCGAGAAAAAGGAAAAATTTGTTTCAAAAATAATAAAATTTCAATGAAAATGGTAAAAACAATAAAATTACAAAGTAAATAGTGGAAAAAAAATAAAATTCCAATGAAAATGGTGAAAACAGTAAAAATAATAAAAATTCCAATGAAAATGGTAAAAAAAATAAAATTCCAATGAAAATAGTGAAAATACCTAATAAAATTACAATAAAAATAGTAAAAACAATAAAATTCCAATGAAAATAGTGAAAAAAAATAAAATTCCAATGAAAATGGTGAAAACAGTAAAAATAATAAAATTCCAATGAAAATAGTAAAAACAATAAAATTCCAATGAAAATAGTAAAAATAGTAAAAACAATAAAATTCCAATGAAAATAGTGAAAAAAAAATAAAATGCCAATGAAAATGGTGAAAACAGTAAAAATAATAAAATTCCAATGAAAATAGTAAAAAACAATAAAATTACAATGAAAATAGAAAAGATAATAAAATTCAAATAAAAATAGTAAAATCATACAAATAGTAATGAATTATTATTTTCGCAACAAATTTTAGTGAAAACTACATCGAACACAGGAAAAACATTTACTCGACCATAAATACTAAAATTTCCCCTTTGCAAAAATATTCAAGAATTTAAGAATTTACTTTTTAAAACGCCTCCGAAAACTTATAGTCATTACTCATCAAGCGAAAAATTTCTCCAAATCCGAATTCAAACGAGAAATGAGTGCAAAAATATTTTTAAATACCAAAAGGAGAAAAAAAATTCCACGATTCCCGTTGGTGACTAATACAAAATTCCCTCGAGAGAAAGAGAGAGAGAGAGAGAAAAAGAAAAAAGAGAGAGAAAGAGAAAAAAGGGAGAGAAATAGAGAGAGAGAAAAAAGAGAGAGAAATAGAGAAAAAGAGAGAGAAAGAAAAAAAGGGAGAGAAATAGAGAAAAAGAGAGAGAAAGAAAAAAAGGGAGAGAAATAGAGAGAGAAATAGAGAAAAAGAGAGAGAAGGAGAAAAAAGAGAGAGAAAAAGAAAAGAGAGAAAAAAGAGAGAAATAGAGAGAGAAAAAAGAGAGAAATAGAGAGAGAAAAAAAAGAGAGAGAAATAGAAAGAGAGGGAAAGAGATTGTTGTAAAAAAAGCAAAAATACGCTCACTTGAAATAAAGACCGTCTTAGACTGACGAGATAAAAATAAAAATAATAAAAACAAGGAGTAAAAGGGCGAGAGAGGTGCTTTGAGGGGCAGAGGGAGGGATTGGAAATGAAAGAGAGTAAAAGCGACGTTGTTACTACGCCTTAGCATTCACACACTAGGATGCACGTCGGCCTGCCACGAGAGCGTGTGGTCGTCGTCGTCGTTTGCAGTTCAGTCACTCGGCCGTTCGCACTGGCGCGCTCGCTTTCGTATTATAAGTTTGTGAAAAGTACACACACACACAAATACAGACTTGAAAAATTTATATACAAGTAGGCGCGCCAACACACACACACACACACCAAGTTTTCGCAATCGAAAGCCTTCGGCCTCATTCCTTCTCCCTCTCCTCTCCTCTCTCTCTCTCCTACCATCCAACACACTCACTCGCGTTTGTAAGAGAAGCCCGGATGAATATTGCATGTATGGGTTCTTCTTGTGTGAGCCAAAGTCCGCGTGGTGTTGAACAGCGTGAGTAGCGTGTGTACTCGCGAGGCGCGATGCGCATGCGCTCTACTCTTCAAACGCGACACTGAATGAAGCCCCCACTCCTAAATTCTCTCTTCATTTTGCCACCGGCTCCAGACACTCGTCGGCCACAGTTACACGATGTGAAACAAGGGCCGCAGATGCGAATTTTATCGCCGTGTTCTGTTGTATATATATATAAAATGTTTTGAGGAGAAGAAAAAAAAATTACTGAATCGAAAATAAAACTAGGTTACTCTAAAATGGAAATAACGAAATAAATAAAAATAATAATAAAAATCCAGTGGGATTGGAATTTTAATTTTGCGAAGTAAATTCAATTTTATGCTCTCTTAATTTTAGTTAGCAAAAATATTTGACAATTTGAAAAATTAGTTACTCGGAAATTAGTAAATCTTTCTAATAAATACACGGTAAATCGTTAGGTATTAAAATAACACCAAAATGGATTAAAATAACACTAAATTGGATTATTTTAATCCTTTTTGGTGTTATTTTAATTCCTAACGATTTACCGTGTAGTCATTTTGACTAATTTTTATTTTTGAAACGCTAATTTCATTTTAATTAGTAAATTTTACTACCATGTTAGTAGAAATTACTATTTCCAAGTAAAAAAACGTCGTTTCTTAGAAAAAATTACCGTTTCTTTATAAAAACTATTATTTTGCAGTAGAAATTCCTATTTTTAGGTAAACATTACTATTTTTTTTAAGTAGAAATGACTATTTATACGTAAAAATAAATATTTTTTTTAGTAAAAATGACTATCCTTTTATTAAAAATTGCAATTCTAAGTAACAATTACTATTCCTGGGCAAAAATTATTATTTTGTAGTAAAATAACTAAAAAATAAAAAAAAATGACTAAAAATTACTATTCCTGGGCAAAAATTATTTTGTAGAAAAATAACTAAAAATTAATAAAAAAATGACTAAAAATAACTATTTTATGGTAAAAATTATTATTTTGTAGTAAAATAACGAAAAATAAAAAAAATGACTAAAAATAACTATATCTTGGTAAAAATTATTATTTTGTAGTAAAATAACTAAAAATTTTAAAAAAATGACTAAAAATAACTATTTCTTCGTAAAAATTATTTTGTAGTAAAATAACGAAAAATAAAAAAAATTTCTACTTCTAAGAAAAAATGATTATTTTTCAGTAGAGTTGACTATTTTTACGCAAAAATTAGTATTTTTTCATAGAAAACACTATTTTTTTTTAGTAGAATCTTAAGTATTTCTATGATTTAGAAGAATATTTTACTAAAATTTACTTCGAAAATGGTAAAAATAATTTTAAGAGTAGGAAAAATTTGCCTTGAAAAGAGTAAAAATTACTCCAAAAATAGTTTTAAAAAAACATCAAATTACTAAAAAATATAACAATCGTATTAATGAAAATTACCCTAAATAGTAAAACGTTCGAATATAAAAATGTTACTTTTAAAATAGTAAGAAAAAACTACTTTAAAGATAATGAAAATTTCTTAAAATACTTGAAATTACTCAAAATAGTAGAAAACTTCGAAATTAATGAAATTTGCAAGAAATATAAAAAATTTACTTCGCAAAAATTAATAAAGTTATTACTGGAAAAATAGTAAAAATTTCTCTAAAAATGAGAATAATTTTCTTTATAAACACAGTAAAAATAGCGTTGACAAAAGAAAAAATATTTTGCCATTATACTCTAAATAGTAAGAAATTTCGAAATTAATAAAATTTTACGCCAAATAGTAAAAAATTTAGAGGTAAAATATTTTACTCCTAAAACAGTAAAACTTAACTTTAAAAATAGTAAAAACGATAAAAAATAAGGAAAATTACTCGAAATAGTTAAAAACGTAAAAATTATTTGAAAATTGCACTAAATAGTAAAAGTTTACTACGCAAGTAATAAGGTTACTTCAAAAATAGTAATAATTACTCCAAAAGAAGTAAAAATTACTCCAAAAGTAAAAAAAAATTTTCTTCAAAAAATGTAAAAATTGCTCTAAAATAGAAAAAATGTTCTAAATTAATTAAAACTACTCTAAATAGTGGAAAAAATTTCAAATTTAGTGAAAATTACTCCAAATAGTAAAAATCATGATAGTAAAATAATGACTCTAGGGAATAATAAAAATTAATTTTAAAATAGTAAAAATATTCAAGAACAATATAAATTACTGAAAACAAAAAAAAAGTTGAAAAATTAATAAAGATTATACCAAATAGTAAAAATTTACTTGTGGGAATTTATAAAATCACTCCAAAAATAGCACAAAATTACCTTTGAAAATAGTAAAAATTTTCTCGAGAAATAGGAAAAATATTCAAAAATTATGAAAATTACTGAAAATAGTAGAAAAAAAGCTTTGAAATGAATGAAAATTAGGACTCCAAATAGTAAAAAGTTTCAAATAAAATATTTACCTTGAAAACAGTGAAAATTACTTTGAAAATAGTAAAAATTCCCTTGAAAATAGTAATAGTTACTTTAAAAATAGTAAAAAATATTCAAAAACAACGAAAATTATTAAAAATCGTAAAAAAAAACTTTGAAACTATAATGAAAATTACACCAAATAGTCGGAAATAATAAAGTTACTCCAGAAACAGTATAAAAATTACTCTAATAATAACAAAAATTTACATTTAAAGTAAAAATTAATTAATTAATAGTAAAAATTACTTCAAAAATAGAAAAAAAAAATTTAGAAAGAATAAAAATTACTCCAAAATAGTAAAAATTTACTACGGACCCAAAAAAAAGCCGCCGTTTACGAATTTCAAAAAACTGTCACAATTGTCATTCTTTTCGGACCAACTATATTCTCGATATATTGAGTTGTTATCAGGGAATGTAAAGCCAGCTGCCACTGAATCTTTTCAATATCAATAGAACATAGGTGGCTGGGTTTGGGTCGGTGGGTGACACATTTTGCCTATGGTGGCAACGCTCTCCTATGAGAGAGAAAGAGAGAGAGAGAGAGAAAGAAATCGAAAAAAGAGACAGAGAGCGAAAAATAGAGAGAGAGAAAGAAAAAAAAGGGAGAAAATACTAGAGAGAGAGAGAAAATAAGAGATAGAAAAAAGAAGAGAGAGAGAGAGAGAGAAAAAATAGAAGAGAGAGTGAGAGAGACGGAGAGAAGTAGTGTTGATATTGATTTGCGAAACGAAAGGCACCCCTTGAGAGCAGAGCCACCCTTCACGGGAGAGAGAATACGAGGCCTGTTTTCTCTCTTCTCTCTCTTTCTCCTTCACCAGGATGTCTAGTAGTACTCTAGCAATATAAAATTCCCGGGGTTTTCCCGTTTTTTTTTCTCCCTGTATGTAAATTATTTTCTCAGAAACTTTAGCACCAAAATAGTACTTTTTTCCGTTACAAAAAAAAAAAAATAATATTTACGTCAGAAAATAATTTTTTCAAATCGTAAACATAAATACAAAACAAGAAAAAACAGTTGGTCAATTTTTAAATAGTTGCACTGAAAAAAAAATTTATTTGATTCAAATAACCGATTATTTGTCTATAATCAAATAAATATTTACTTTGAATCAAATAAATATTTACTTGAATCGAATAAATATTTACTTGAATCAAATAAATATTTACTTGAATCAAAATAAATATTTACTCGAATTAAATAAATTGTTTTTGAATCCAATATTTCAGTATTTGAAGCAAATACTAATTAATTGTTTCAAATAAAAATTATTTGATTCAAGTAAATATTTATTTGATTATAGACAAATAATCGGTTGTTTGAATCAAATAAATTTTTTTTTCAGTGTGTTAGTTAAATAGTTAGTTTTTTTTTAAATTAATGAAATTACAAATAACTGGTGCTATTTCCAAACTCTCGGTACGAAACAGTTAAAAACAATCAGTTTTCCCCACCTAATTTTTCAACTAACTTGAAAAGAAAAATTAAAATTAGAAAAAGACGATAATTTCGATTTTTAGAACAATTTTTAGATCAAGTTTTAGAACAATATTCAAAACAATATTCAGAACAATTTTTAGAACAAATTTCAGAACAATTTTTAGAACAATATTCAAAACAATATTCAGAACAATTTTTAGAACGATTTTCAGAACAATATTTAAAACAATTTTTAGAACAATATTCAAAACAATATTTAGAACGACTTTCAGAACAATTTTTAGAACAATTTCTAGAAGAATATTCAAAACAATTTCTAGAAGAATATTCAGAACAATTTTAGAACAATTTCTAGAACAATATTCAAAACAATATTCAAAACAATATTCAGAACAATTTTTAGAAGAAATTTCAGAACAATTTTCAAAAAAATTTTTAGAACAATATTCAGAACAATTTCTAGAACGATTTTCAGAACAATTTCTAGAACAATTTTCAGAACAATATTCAAAACAATTTTTAGAACAATTTCTAGAACAATATTCAAAACAATTTTTAGAAGAAATTTCAGAACAATTTTCAAAAAAATTTTTAGAACAATATTCAGAACTATTTATAGAACAATTTATAGAACGATTTTCAGAACAATTTCTAGAACAATTTTCAGAACAATTTTCAGAACATTATTCAAAACAATTTTTAGAACAATTTCTAGAACATTTTTTGAGAAGAATTTTTAGAATACTTTTCAGAACAACTTTTAACAATTTATCAATATTGTTTAAACAAATAGTGGATGCACGCGTGGATTCTGTGCGAATAATTAAGGGACCGAATCTCTCCCCCCACCCCTCCAGTGGTACTATCTTCGCTCCGGAATTGCGTGGTGGGGGAAGGTTACTTCCCCTCACAGAACGCAATCGATGACTGCCCACCGCCGCACCCCATCGGCCACAGGGAGAGAAGGTTGCATCCTTTGGGTGGGTCAGGGCCAGAGAAACAGAGGGAGAGTTCGTTAAACTGAAGGTCCCTGCACCCTGCAAAACTCGCCTGTCTCTCTCTCTCTCTCTCTCTCTCTCTCTCTCTCTCTCTTATTCTCTCTCTCACACACTCTCTTTGCACTAACCAACAACGTGAGATCGAATTCCGCCGGACGATGTGCTGCTGCTGCTGCTGCAAACATATACACACGAGAGATGCGGGACTGTCATGTGTGCGTAAATACACACACGCATATATAGTATATATACATCGGCGAGAATAAAATACAATATCCATCCCAGACCGAAACCAGAGAGGAGAGAGAGAAAGCCTAAATACGAAAAAGAAGATCAAATATTGAAGAAAACAAAATAAGGGAGCAAAAAAAAAAAAGAGGGAAAAATTTAGCTGTAAACAATTTCTCTCCTATAAACACACATGAGTGAAATCTGTATAAATGGGTATGAAAATAGTTCCTTAATTATAATAAATAATAATAGTAATAAATAATAATAATAATAATAATAATAATAATAATAATAATAACAATAATTAATAAAATAAAATAATAATACACAAAAAAACCTTTAACTGGAACGGCGATAACTTTTGCTAAAATAGCCAAAGTATTCGTTGAAATAGCGAAACTATTCGCTGCAATAACTAAAAATTTCGCTAATGTAGTGAAATTTGTAGTTGTTCCAGGTGAACATTTTTTTCGTCCAATAATGATAATAATAATAATAATAAAAATTATCGTAATAATAATAATAAAAATTATAATCGTAATAATAATAATAATAATGATAATAATAATAATGATAATAATAATAATAATAATAATAATAATAATAATACAATGAAAAAAAAATTATTCGTTTCAAATAAACGAATATTGAACTATTATGAAATAAACATTTACTTGAATCAAATAATTTTTATTTAAATCAATTAAATAATATTTGCTTCAAGTACTAAAATATTTGAATCAAAACCAATTGATTTGATTCATGTAAATATTTATTTGCTAATAGTCAAATAATCGTTTATTTTTGATCAAATAAATTTTTTCCTTCAAGTATACCCCAAAATAGTAGGAAGTTCAAATATAAAAAATTTACTTTGAAAATAGATAAAAAAGAACACTTCAAAAATAATAAAAATTACTTGAAATACTGAAAATTACTCAAAATAGATGAAAACTTCGAAATTAAATTAAATTTAAATTTAATTAAAATTAAATTAAACTTTGATAATTCATTAATTTTTCAAAATATTGCCGTTAAAATTCTGCAAAAGTTAATTATTCAAATAAAAATTCTAACAAAATACTTGAAAAAATGAATTATCTTCAAGCCTATTTTTACAAAATTTCAAAGATTCAAAAAGTACAATAAATTACATTTAGTTAAATTTTACTAAATTTCAATTAGTTCAAAAAGAAAAAAAAATCATTTTATAATTAAATTTAGAGAGTTGGTAAAAAGTAAAAAAAAAGTTATTTTACGAATCCGAGCAAAATTTACTCGAAGTTATTAAAAATTGCCAAAAGGAAAAAAAGGCAGGGGGGGATTTTGATAAGTAGCGAAAAAAATTATTATTAATATTACTATTATTTATTATTATTATTACTGTTATTTATTATTATTACGATTATAATTTTTATTATTATTATTACAAATATTTATTATTATTATTATTATTATAAATTTAATTTTCATTATTATTTTTATTATTATTATTACGATAATTTTTATTATTTATATTACTATTATTTATTACGATTATTATTATTACTATTATTTTTTATTATTGTTATTATTATTAATATTACATATTTTCCCCACCAAAAAAAAAGAATATCAAACCTCGCAGCACGCGCCAATAAACATGAAAATGAATATATATATAAAACTTCTTCGCTCAACTTTATAATATTTTAATATATACCGACGAAAATTGTTGCCGAAAAAAAGGAGAGAAAAATAATTTTCATGTGCGAGAGACCGCACATGCGAGGGCGTGGATACAGTATACACGACGCTAAAAGGGTGAGGTTTACGAGAGAACGACGAGAGAGGGGCACACAGCAGATGAAAATAAGACGAGTTTAAAAGCAAAAAACAACAAAACAAAAAAAAAAGAAGAAGAAAAGGAAGTATCGGAGACTGTGAGAGCGGCGCGAGAGAGAGTAGGTCCGAGTGAAGTAAACAAGTGGAAGACGCTGGTGGTAGGGATCAAGCACTGGTCAGTGCAGTGCATTTAGTGCATTCCTGCGTAGTCTGCTCTCTCTCTCTCTTTCGCTCTCTTCTTCTTCTCTTTTTCCCTCTTCCACTCACTCTTTCTCTTTGACTCACTCTTTTTTTAACTTCACTCAATTTTTTTCTCTCTCTCTTTTTTCTTTTTGACTCATTTTTTTCCTTTTGCTTCTTTTTTTCCTTTTCGACTCTATTTTCTTTTCGACTCTTTTTATCTTTTTGACTCATTTTTTTCCTTTTGACTCTTTTTTTCCTTTTGACTCTATTTCTTTTTGACCCTTTTTATCCTTTTGACTCTATTTTTTTTGACTCTTTTTTTCCTGTTGACTCTTTTTAACTTTTCGACTCTTTTTACCTTTTTGACTCATTTTTTTTCCTTTTGACTCTTTTTTTTCTTTTTGACTCATTATTTTTTTCTCTGTTTTGACTCATTATTTTTTCTCTTCTTGACTCACTATTTTTCTCTCTTCTTGACTCACCCTGTTTCACTCGCTTTTCTCTCTCTTTCTGTTTGACTCGCTATTTTTTCTTTTTTTTTGACTCCTAATTTTTGTCTTCCTCCCTCAATTTTATTTTGTCTCTATTCCTCTGTCTCTCTCTCTCTCTTTCTCCTAGGAAAGAAAATAAGAACGACAAGGATAGACAATAAAATAAAAAAGTGGGACAAAAACAAAAACAAGAGCGACAAAGAAAGAAGCAAAATAAGAGCCAAAAAGATAGAAACAAAATAGGAGCGAAACGGATAGAAAAAAAACAAAATCGAAAAGAAAAGAAACAAAATCAAAAAGAAAAGAATCAAAATAAGAGTCAAAGAGGATAGAAAAAAAATAAGATCGAAAAGAACAGAAACAAAATAAAGAGCGAAAAAGATAGAATCAAAATAAGAGCGAAAAGGATAGAAAAATTAAGAGCGAAAAGGATAGAAACAAAATAAGAGCCAAAAAAATAGAAACAAAATAAGAGCGAAAAGGATAGAAACAAAATAAGAGTGAAAAGGATAAAAAACAAAATAAGAGCGAAAAGGATAAAAAACAAAATAATATCGAAAAGGATAGAAGCAAAATAAGAATTTAGGATCAAAACAAAAAAAGGAAAGGAGAAAATAAGAGCGAAAAGGATAGAAACAAAATAAGAGAGAGAAAGAGAGAAAACGGACGAGAGACAATATGTCGCAGACCAGTGTGAGTGCGTGCGAAAAGAGAAAAAAAGAAGAAGAAGAAGAAGAAGAATCTGAGCAAAAGAGAGAGAGAAACGCTCTCCGCAACGCGGCACGCTACTTTGGACCGACGGGCGCAAACCGCATTCCCGGCCGTGACCTTCGCTAGGACATCGCCACTGCCCCATCCTCCATATATATATGTATCCCCTCTCATCAAGCCTCCCCCAAAGGCAGACTCATCGTCCCTCCCTCTTGAGGTTTTCTGTCCCCCTCCCCCACTCGCAGCCTCGGGGGCTCTCTTCTACTCTTTTGGATTCACAATCGCCCCACTAGATCCATAATGCGGCCCGCACACAGCATCGCTCCATGTCCTTCTTCTTTTATCTCCTCCTTCTCTTTTTTTGATTTATCTCCTCTCCTCTCCTTCCTCTCTCTCTTTTGCGCTTCTTCTCTCTCTCTCTCTTTTGCTCTTCTTCTTCTCTCTCTCTCTCTCTCTTTTGCTCCTTTCCTTCTCTCTCTTTTCCTCCTCTCATCTCCTTTCTCTCTCTTTTACTCTTCTCTTCTCCTTTTTCTCTCTCTTTTACTCTTCTCTTCTTCTTTTTCTCTCTCTCTCTCATTCTTTTGCTTCTCTCCTCTCCTCCAATCTTTACTCTATAGAGCCTGGTTTCCCTTTTCTCGATCGTGGCTCCCGACCGTCTCATTATTTCACACGAGACACTCTCTCGCTAAATTTTTCTCCACTTACTCTTTATTTTCTTTCACGAATTTGTTGCGTTTGTGTCACGAAAATATGTGAAAATACCGAAAAACAATAATTCCATGAAGAAATTCTATATAAGAATTAATATTCTATTTACTTTTTCTTATTGAGAAAAAAAGGGATATTCTCTCTAAATTGAAATTAGTAAAAATTGTTACTAAAACTTGAATTAGTGACTGACTTTTTTGCTTTTGAATTTGTAAATTTTACTAATAAATTAATAGAAATGACTATTTATTAGTCAATTTTACTAATTCAAAATCAAAAAGTCAGTTACTTAGTAAATTTTACTAATTCAAAAGCAAAAAGTCGGTCACTAATTCAAATTAGTAACAATTTTTATTAATAAATTAGTAGAAATGACTGTTAGTAAATTTTACTAATTCAAAAGCAAAAAGTCAGTCACTTAGTAAATTTTACTAATTCAAAAGCAAAAAGTCAGTAACTTATTCAAATTAGTAAATTTTACTAATAAATTAGTAGAAATGGCTATTAGTAAATTTCACTAATTCAAAAGCAAAAAGTCATTCACTTAGTAAATTTCACAAATTCAAATCAAAAATTCAAATTAGTAACAATTTTTACTAATAAATTAGTAGAAATGACTATTTATTGGTAAAATTCACTAATTCAAAAGCAAAAAGTCATTCACTTAGTAAATTTCACTAAAATTCACTAATTCAAAAGCAAAAAGTCAGTAACTAATTCAAATTAGTAAATTTTAACGTTGGTGAAGTTTACAACGTTTATAATCAACGATTTCAGAAAAAAATTATTTTTTTCATCAAATTGTGGTAAAGAAAAATAGTAAAATTATTTTTTTAAATAATGATTCACAAAAAAATATTTATGAACAAAAAATGTCATTTTTTGATAGGAAAATAAATTTTTTTCTTTCAATCGTTGATCATAAACGTTGCAAACTTCACCGACGTAAATTTTACTAATAAATTAGTAGAAATGACTATTAATTAGTAAATTTCACAAATTTAAATAAAAAATTCAAATTAGTAACAATTTTTACTAATAAATTAGTAGAAATGACTAATAAGTAGTAAATTTCACAAATTCAAATAAAAAATTGAAATTAGTAACAATTTTTACTAATAAATTAGTAGAAATGACTATTAGTAAATTTCACTAATTCAAAAGCAAAAAGTCCGTCACTTAGTAAATTTCACTAATTCAAAAGCAAAAAGTCAGTAACTAATTCAAATTAGTAACAATTTTTACTAATAAATTAGTTGAAATTACTGTTTAGCAGTAAATTTTACTAATTCAAAAACAAAAAGTCAGTAACTAATTCAAATTAGTAACAATTTTTACTAATTCAAATTCAGCGAGTTGGTAAAAAGTAAAAAAAAAGTTATTTTCCGAACCCTGGGAAAATTCACCCGAAGTTATTAAAAATTACCAAAAGAAAAAAAAAAGCCAGGGATTTTGATAAGTGACGAAAAAAACACGGTCTGGAAAAATTATTTTTCCACTTACTTCCAAGTAGTAAAAATTCACTTATCGCAGTATTAATCTAATTCACCACATACCGAAAGTCATCACCCATACCGAATTGAAATCAGTCATCAAGGGCCAAGTTTCATTATTAACTGGTTTTTACCAGTAAATATAAAGCCACCGAATCCAGTTCGGCCCACATTAGTTCGACTCGATTATTTTTATATGCTGTATTTTTTAGACAATTAAAAACACGGTAAATCGTTAGGTATTAAAATAACACCAAAAAGGATTAAAATAATCCAATTTAGTGTTATTTTAATCCATTTTGGTGTTATTTTAATACCTAACGATTTACCGTGAACCTAATTGCCTAAAAAATACAACATAAAAATGTAAGTAATTTTTTTTCCTTTCATAAATAGAAAACATATTTTTATAGAAGAAGAAGAAGAAGAAAAAATGACTCTTGAATGCAATGACATCGCGGCTTTTTTTAAAAGGTATTGTTGTTGTAAACGCTTGTGTCCAAGGAGACGGGGAAAAAAATTGTTGATTTCTAAGAATAAACGGCATATAATATATTTTCATCTATTAATATACACAGGAGACACACAATTTTCCCTTGAATTCTAACCTCAAACCTGAAGCGTAAATAGGAAGTAACCATAAAAATGAGATAAAAATTCCTTTCATTACGTGACACGAATGCGAAATAAACAAAAGTCGCTTAACCAGACGCAGTCAAGTGTATATTCTGTCATATATTGCAGTAGCATTTTAATATGCTCCTTAAAGCAAACGGCATATTAAAAATCCAGACACCGTGGTATTGTGTGTGTTGAAACATTTCTGCGTATTGTAAATTGTACCTTAATGTCCAGTCCGGTACTGTAAATTCTACAACGATTTTTAGTATTGTAAAACGCTGGCGTTATTTCTGCTTTTGTAGATTCTAGAACAGTTTTCAGTATTGTAAACACTGCCATTATTTCTGCTATTGTAGATTCTACGACAATTTTTAGCATTGCGAACACTACCATTATTTCTGCTATTGTAGATTCTACGACAATTTTTAGCATTGTGAACACTACCATTATTTCTGCTATTGTGGATTCTACAACAGTTTCCAATACTGTAAACACTACCATTATTTCAGCTATTGTAGATTCTACAACAATTTTTTACAACAATTGTTGTAAACAATTTTTAGTATTGTAAATACTGGCATTATTTCTGCTATTGTGGATTCTACAACAATTTCCAGTATTGTAAACACTACCATTATTTCAGCTATTGTAGATTTTCAAACAGTTTCCAGTATTGTAAACAATACCATTACTTCAGCTATTGTAGATTTTCAAACAGTTTCCAGTATTGTAAACAATACCATTATGTCCGGTATTGTAATTTTCTACAATTTCTCCTAAAAAAAAGCAAAGTTTGAAATCATTTACGCCTTAAAACCAAAATGATTGAGAAATAGCCTATTTTTGAGCCTGAAACTACAATAAGTCAACGTTAGGACTTGAAATTAATATTCTCAAGGCGAAAATTCAGTTAAAAATGATTCTAATCTAAACAATTTTTGTCGAAAGTAAAGATTCCTTACACTGCAGTATTGTAAAATCTGCAATTATTTCTAGTATCGTAAACATAACAATTGTTTCTAGTTTGGCACAGACTACAATTTTTTCTAGTATGGTAAACACTACAATTTTTTCTAATATGGTAAACAGTACCATTATTTCTGCTATTGTAAATTCTACCATTATTTCCAGCACTGATAACGTTGTAGATCCACTAAATCTAAGTCCCTGAAGTTGCCATCGATGCTCAACATCGAGAAATATTTTTTTTGTACAAACACGGTAAATCGTTATAGGTATTAAAATAACACCAAAAAGGATTAAAATAATCCAATTTAGTGTTATTTTAATCCATTTTGGTGTTATTTTAATACCTAACGATTTACCGTGAAACCAAAACAAATTACTCAATTTTTTCCAACGTTTTAAGTTTAAAAAATACTACTAAATAGTTTTTTACTTCTTAGATGAATAAAAGGAGTAAAATCAGTTAACATTTTTTTTACTAAAAATAAGGAAAAATACTTTTCGATGCTGAGCATCGATGCCAACTTCAGGTGCCCCTAAATCTCGCATGGTAAAAATTACAGGAGTCAAAAATAAATTTTTTTCCAAACTTGATTACCGCGTGGGATAAAAATCTATTCCAAAATTTTCAGAGCGAACTACAGTGCGAATAAAAATTAAGACGCTAAAAAATCGACTTACACTGGATTCACAAATAGAAAAATACTCGCACTTGGTTCGGCAAACAAAAAAAAAAAGTTTTTAGAGGAAGAAAAAGACGATAGTTACTTCTTAGAAGTTATATTAACACAACGGGTGCTTAGCGGCTTCAATTAGCATCCCTGACTTTAATCTCAATTTTTTGCCGCACAAACTTCTGCCATAATATATCGCACTTCACCTTTAATTCTGACTTTTTCAAAATTTTATACCGTCATTTTTACGTCAACCTTCGTGTTTTTTATTTTTTCCTACTTTAACATCTATTTCCCTTGGTAGATAGAAAAAATAGTGTTTTTCCAAACACATGATTGGAAAAATAGTGTTTTTCCAAACACATGATTGGAAAAATAGTGTTTTTTTTCTTAGCAGATTAAAAAAATAGTGTTTATAGTCAGTATAAACATGTTTATAAAAAAACATGTTTATACATGTTTGAAAAAATAGTGTTTTTCCAAACTCATGATTGAAAAAATAGTGTTTTTCCAAACACATGATTGAAAAAATAGTGTTTTTTCTTAGCAGATTGAAAAAATAATGTTTATAGTGTTTTTCCAAATTCATGTTTGAAAAAATAGTGTTTTTCCAAACACATGATTGAAAAAATAGTGTTTTTCCAAACACATGATTGAAAAAATAGTGTTTTTTTCTTAGCACATTGAAAAAATAGTGTTTTTTCAAACACATGATTGAAAAAATAGTTTTTTTTTCTTAGCAGATTGAAAAAATAGTGTTTTTCCAAACACATGATTGAAAAAATAGTATTTTCCCAAACACATGATTAAAAAAATAGTGTTTTTCCAAACACATGATTGAAAAACAGTGTTTTTTCCAAACACATGATTGAAAAACAGTGTTTTTTCCAAACACATGATTGAAAAAAAGCGTTTTTTCCAAATACGGTAAAAAAATGGGGAAAAAATGTTATCGGACAAAAGGCAGCATTCTATATAGTTACAGGAATATACACAGTGCAGAGCACTAAACACACAGAGAGCGACTGTGGAATGCGGAAGTTTTCAATTTCATACCAAGTTGCACTTGAAATCTTACAAATTACTAATTAAACTTTGTTAACTAAGAGGACTATTATCGCACCTATTCGTTAATCACATGAACTGTTATTCGAAAAAGCCTTTACAGTTAATTGATAAATAGTCTGCTGCTGGTAAAAAAGGCATTTTATTCTACTATCACTATTCGCATTTAGTTTCTTTTCAAAAAAAAAACAAGTTTCATTTTTCATTCGAAAAATGGCAATTAAACAAAATTTCTTTCTACACTGAAAAAAAAATTTATTTAATTCAAATAACCGATTATTTGACTATTATCAAATAAATATTTATTTGAATCAAATAATTTGTATTTGAATCAAATAATATGTATTTGAATCAAATATTTGAGTATTTGAAGCAAATATTATTTATTTGATTCAAATACAAATTATTTGATTCAAGTAAATATTTATTTGATAATAGTCCAATAATCGGTTATTTGAATCAAATAAATTTTTTTTTCAGTGAGTGATTTGTTTACGTAAATGAAGAAAGTTCAGTGGCAAATTGAATAAAGTTCCGAAAAAATTTGGCGTCAACGATGAACCGATTCGAGCCGAAAAAAGGAAAATTAGAATCAAATTCGACGCTAACTTCAGGGGAAAGTTTTTCTCAGCGTCGATTTTGACTTTAGGGGAGCGATTTCGTTGCTCAGCGTCGACGCTGACTTTTGGGGTCCGATTTCTACGCTCCGCGTCGAACGCTGACTTTCGGGGCCCGATTTCAACGCTCCGCGTCGGCGTTAACTTCAGGGGAACGTTTGCGACGCTAACTTTGCGGCCCTATTTCAACGCTCCGCGTCGGCGCTAACTTCAAGGGGGCGTTTTCAACGCTAACTCTTCAAATACAGCAAATTTATTACCGCTAACGAAAAATACTCTTAAATTGCAACCAAAAAAGCCTCAAAAACAAAAAAAAAAAATGCCGAACGAAATCGAAGACAATATTTCGACCTTCGCTCCATTTTCATTGCGAAATAATTTTACTACGGCATCGAAATAATTCGAGTCATACTTTGTCTCTCTCTCTCTCTCTCTCCTCTCTACTCGTGAACGTTAAAGATATCGCATGAATGAGAGAAGTTGCTATGGACTCTACTGTTGTTTACTGTCTGGCAAGAACGAGAAGTAACCACATGCACGATCCCGACAGTGGCACAAGGGGGTTAGAAAAACTGCGATAAAGAGAGATGGAAGGAGAGGGAAAGAGAGAGAAACCTATTTAACAAAAGTGGCGAGGTGAAGAAAGAGAGGGGAATGAGAGAGAGACAGAGAGAGAGAGAAAGACCGCCAGGACGGGGATCAGGCCCAGGATTCGAAGAAAGAAGAAACGGAGAGAGTCAACGACCCAATGAGAAGAGCCGTGGAAGGTTAGGGAACGCTTGAAAACCTCGACTTCTTCTTTTCTTGACATCGCTAAGCGTGTAGTGTGACAAAAATCATTTTATCACTGATCCAAGTGACAAAAAACATTTTATCACTGATCCAAGTGCCAAAAAAACATTTTATCACTGATCCAAGTGACAAAAATTGTTTATAAAAACGTCTCCATTTATGAAAGTGACAAAAATCATACATATTCTCGATAAAAATGACGAAAAGAAAATTTTACTCAGAGCCGATTTTTAATTTAACACTTAAAGTACCATTTTAGACAAAAATTTTAGCGTTTTCGGCCACTTTTTCGGTTCGTTGTTGTTTTTTTTTTTTACCTTAAAACAGAAGTAATAATTCCAATTTATTTTTTCCCCGCAAAGAAATTCCTCATATCTTCATTATTTTAATTTTTAGGTTATTCACCGTGGGATAAGAATTTTTTTCTTCCACCAGACAGATAACAAATGAGCACGGATTTGTCATTTTACATGACGTCATGCAGCGTCGTCGGCCGTGTTACGACCATGCAACCGTTAAGTGACCGATTGGCATGCGAAAACGCCGGCACCTGTGCCTCGCGTTCCAAGATTCTTTTATTCCACTTAGTCCTTCTTTTTTTTTACTTATTTATTCTTGCAATCCAATACATTACAAAAAAAAAAAAAAATTCATATAGATATGAATAATCTCTCAATATAATTTTTTTTCACCGAACTCTCCAATTATGTATAAATCATCTTCTTCTCGTTTGTGATTCGGCATTTTTTTTATTTCCAAGACGGTGAAATTTCCCTTTTTGTCAAGTTTCACGAAGCGAAAGAATTTTTTATTTCTGAAGCGAACGAATTAAGTTCTTAATTTGTGAAGCAAAGGAATTACATTTTTTTATTTAAAAAAAAGGGTTTTTTTTTGGATAAAGAATTCTATTTTTGTTGTAAAAGAAAATGTTTACGGATTTTTTACAGTTCTCGTAGGAATTTTTGTGGGAAAAAATGGCGAAATTTGAGAAATAAAAACGAAAAAAGAAAAGAAAAAATGGCGAAATTTAACAAATAGAAACAAAAAAAGAAAGAAAAAATGACGAAATTTAACAAATAAAAACAAAAAAAGAAAAAATGGCGAAATTTAACAAATAAAAACAAAAAAAGAAAGAAAAAATGACGAAATTTAACAAATAGAAAAAAAGAAAAAATGGCTAAATTTAACAAATAAAAACAAAATGGCGAAATTTAACGAATAAAAACAAAAAAAAGAAAGAAAAAATGGCCAAATTTAACAAATAAAAAGAAAAAATGGCGAAATTTAACAAATAAAAACAAAAAAAGAAAGAAAAAATGACGAAATTTAACAAATAGAAAAAATGGCTAAATTTAATAAATAAAAACAAAAAAATGAAAAAATTGCGAAATTTAACAAATAAAAACAAAAAAAAAAGAAAGAAAAATGGCGAAATTTAACAAATAGAAAAAAATGGCTAAATTTAACAAATAAAAACAAAATGGCGAAATTTAAAAAAAAAAAAGAATAAATACAAAATTCCGGCCTATACATGAATAATATACTGCGCACGTGAAAAGATTCGGTCGCGAAGAATTGAGATAAAGGGTGGAGTCGGTTTTAAGATGAGCGAAAAAAGAAAGCTTGAATCTGACGAGGAAAATAAATGAGTGATAAAGAGAGAGAGAGAAAGAGAGAGGAGAGGGTCAGTAGCAATGCGTTCTCATGCATTCCGCTCTGTTATGGCGGCCGGCGACTCAGATGTATCTCTCGTCCTTTTCTAATGTTTTAAGGCGCAGTGCGTCGCAATCCTTGGTCCTTGTTCCACTCCTGTCGTCATCAAAAACCCCCTTTTGCGCCAAACGATATATGTTAAGGCGAAAGAGAGACGCAAAAGGGCCAAGAAACAGGAAGGAGGCAAAGAAGCGTAGGGCGAAGTGGGGGGGATTAAGGACGATAAAAAGAGAGAGAAGGAAGGGGAGAGAGCGCCCACTGTACTAAATGCTTCGTCCAAGGCGCCCGCTCTCACGCTGCCCGGGCCCCTTTTGCCCCCGGGGCCCGCTCCCACTCGACGTAAACAACCTCAGAAATACGCGCATGCCCTCTCCACACACTACTACCAAGCGTTATAGTTTCCACTCTCAATCACGTGCTTTTATTTTCGTATCGTATTCAACAATTTTTCAATACTCGCCACGCTCAATATTTCAATATTTTCCTAACATAATTAAAATCACGGCAACAATGGAAATAACAATAAAAAAAAATAACGATAAAATAACAACGATATAAATAATAATAAATATATAGTAATAGTAACGATAGAAATAATAATAAAGATACTAATAGTAACGATAGAAATAATAACGATAGTAATAGTAACAATAGTAATAGTAACGATAGAAATAATAATAACAACGATAGTAATAGTAACGACAATAATAATAACAATAGAAATAGTAACGATAGTAATAGTAACGATAGTAATAGTAATGATAGTAATAGTAATGATAGTAGTAGTAACGATAGAAATAATAATAACTGCAACAAATACTATTCAGTCCCTTAAAAAACTCACGCCGAATGTAAAATTCCACCAAAAGAAACACCACGTTCAATTTAAACATTGCCCTTCAGTTAATATTGAAACAAAAATTTAACCCGAAGAAAATAAAGTTTAATTGTTGAAAATAATAAGAAAAACGGGGACAACAGTGTCGCCGGGGCTAAAAATAGAAATACGCTGACTAACGTGGGAACGTTTTCCGAAAGTGTCTACTATTTAAGAAAGATATGCCAAGCAACTCATTAAATGAAGAAGATTTTACGAGCGTTTAGTGAAATTTCCAATTTATAATGCAAAAAGAAAAGAACATAATAATTGAATATTGAGAAAAAAAAATCCCCTTCACTAGGAAAAAAAAGTAAAAACACTACTTGACTTTTTTGCACTTCAAAATTAGTCGGAAAATTCGAACCGCGTTAATGAGTAAAAAATATTGTAAAGAAAATAAAAGCAAAAAGAACCCAAATATCGAAATTCAATTATCAATTATAAAAATTAAAGTACCATGTAAGGGGAAAAAAATTATAAAACCGCTGGAGAATTTGGCCTCGAGAACTTCCCACACACATAGAGTTTAACCAACAACAATAGCAAAAGAGAGAACACGATAGAGACACATACGGGAGCGATGAACTTGAATTTTGCAGAAAATATCACTCATCCTTGATTTTTCCAAGGAAAGGTGAGAAAAAAAAATATTGACAAAAATTATTCCACATGGCAAAAGAGAAAAATGGAAAAAATGTTCAAAGTAAACAAAAGTCTCGGTAGTTAAAAGCATGAAGCGTCATAAACTTTAGGGAGAAAAAATGTTGCGTAGGGGCAAAATTTTGCTCGCAGGAGAGAAAAAAACAGAGAGAAAAAAACAGAGAGAAAAAGAGAGAGGAAAAGAGAGAGAGAGAAAAGAGAGAAAAACAGAGAGAAAAACAGAGAGAAAAGAGAAAAAAAGAGAGAGAAAAACAGAGAGAAAAGAGGGAAAAGAGAGAGAAAAGAGAGAAAGAGAAAAGAAAAGAGAAAAAAAAGAGTGAGAGAGAAGGATTTTTGTCCGATCCTTAAAGGTTTTGATCGCACACGTCGTGAAACAGTGGAACGCGACTCTCTTGGGAGAGAAGAAACACAAGGAACGCACGCGGGGAGAGCCTTTGGGTTCACAGTCTCAGATATATTCGAGCCCGAAGACGGCATTCCATGGGTACCTGTCCTTAACTCAGCCTCCTACGGTTCGCGTTCTCAGCTCACCGGCAATCGGCCCACAAACCATAATACGGTATGCAAGAAGGCGGCTCTCAACTTTATTCCCCCCGATTGGTTATATAACGGACCGCTGCAAAATTCGATCGTCCTTTTTAATTATCGCCGAGAAAAGGGCGAAAAAGCGAAAAGAAACCAAAAGAAACAAAAAAAAAACCAAAACGTACGAAAAGAAACCAAAACGAACGAAAAAAACCGAAACGAACGAAAAAAAACCAAAACGAACGAAAAGAAACTAAAACAAACGAAAATAAACTAAAACGAATAAAAAGAAACAAAAACGAACGAAAAAGAATGAAAGGAAATCAAAAAGAAGGAAACGAAATGAAAAAGAAGGAAAAGAAATCAAAAAGATGGAAATGAAATCAAAAAGAAGGAGAAGAAACCAAAAAGAAGGAAAAGAAATCAAAAAGAAGGAAAAAAAGTTAAAAAGAACGAAGAGAAACCAAAAAGAAAGAAAAAATTAAAAGATATCAAAAAGAACGAAGAGAAACCAAAAGGAAAGAAAAAATTGAAAAGGAAACCAAAAACGAACGGAAAGAAAACAAAAAGAGAGAAAAAATGAAAAGAAATAAAAAAGAACGAAGAGAAACCAAAGAGAAAGAAAAAATTGAAAAAGGAACTAAAAACGAACGGAAAGAAAGCAAAAAGAGAGAAAAAAATGAAAAGAAATCAAAAAGAACAAAAAGATTTCGAGAAAAGGAAACAAAAAAATTGAAAAAAAAAGAAATGAAAACGAAAAAATTGAAAAAAAAACATAACGAAAAAATTGAAAAAAAAACAAAACGAATGGAAAGAAAAGAAAAAGGAAGAAAAAAGTGAAAAGAAATCAAAAAGAACGAAAAGAATCCAAGAAAAGAAAACGAAAAAATTGAAAAAGAAGCCAAAACGAACGGAAAGAAAAAAAAACGAAAAAAAACCAAACAGAACGAATAAGAAACCAAAAATGAAAAGAAAGCAAAAAGAACGAAAAAATACCAAAACGAAGGAAAAGAAACGAAGAGAATATTGCTTTCAACTATTTTAATTACTTCTCCCAATCAATTTGATTAAAAAAAACAACAACATAATCTCACTTTTGTTCTTGTTCAAAAAAAAAAATTTCAAAACCTTCACGAAAAAAATTTGTTCAAATTCAAAAATTCTAGAAAGTCGTCAAAACTAAAATAATCACGGAATTCGAAATACTTTTGAGTAAATTAATTTGAAAACTATTCGTAATAAAAACATGGCCGGTTAATAAAGCGATAAAGACTAAAATATTACGCATCTTTGACAAGCAACTTGGAGATCGTGTGCCACAATACGGTTGAAGAAGAGTAAAGTTCAAGGCGAGAAAAATAAACAAGTACATGATCGAACGAACGCGGATTTCTTGCATTCTCTCTTTTTCTCTTTTTCTCTCTCTCTCTCTCTTTCCCGTCCCCGCTACTCAGTCAGATCAACTTTTCTCTATTCATTGAAAAATTTATATATCCAACAGTGTATTTCTCTCTCTTTCTAAACCATATATCTGTGTATTTATCTGTAAATAAGTATATATACCTTCTCCCATTATATATCGCAGGTATATATATATATATATATATATATATATATATATATATATATATATATATATATATATATATATATATATATATATATATATATATATATATATATATATATATTTTCTATATTTTCTATATACAAATGTATAAAATATACACGTATATAACTCAACAGATTATAACGAGTGTAAGAAGAGGAAAAAAAATGAGAAAAACGGATGATGCAAGGTAATTGGCACGCGTGAGTTTCCATGGCATGTAAATAATGTAAAAGGGGTTTGGCACACAGGATATAATTATCATAATAACGCATTCCTGCTCGAATCGGATTTCTGTTGGGAATTTGTAACTTTACGTTTGAAAATTCACAAAACGGTTTTTATTTCTCTTCTAAATATCAGATTAAACCGCGTTCAAGTTTACAGAAAACAAATTATCTCCCCTTTGTCGACTAATCATCAAAATATCAATGTTTCACAGTCGAGAGAAATATTAAATAGAAACCCTCAATATTTACAAACAAGTAAACAGAATACACGAGTAGAGGACAATGACAGTGGAATTATACAATATAAGAAATAAGAAAATAGAATACAAGAAAAATAAAAGTTGAATATTAGAGAAAACAAAATACATCAATGGAATAACGGAAAAAAAAGGAAAATATATTCCCAGAATATACGAAGAAACAAACAGAATAAAGAGATAAATCGAATAAACGAAGAAATATTAAAATGAACGAAGAAATAATAGAATAAATGAAGAATTTTTCAATAATAGTAATAATAATAGTAATAATAATAATAAGATGAAGAAGAATCGAAAAATTAATAAAATAGACGAAGAGTTAATAGAATAATCGAAGAATTAATAAAATAAAAGAAGAATTAATAGAATAATCGAAGAATTAATAGAATAAACGAAGAATTAATAAAATGGACGAAGAATTAATACAATAAACGAAAAATTAATAAAATGGACGAAGAAACAAATATAAAAGAAACAAAATATATGAACAGAAGACAAATATAATTCTAGGAAAAAAAGGAGAAACAAAATTTAGTAATAAGAGGGAAAAGAATTTACTACTAGAAATTTATTTTCTTATTACAGTAAATATTATTTTAGTAAATCAGTAAAATATAGTAAATAATTTACACTCAATGGAACATAAACGAATTGAAGGGGGGAAAAAAATATTCAACAGTGAAAACAAAATCCATCCGAGGAGGAAAATGAGAACCACTGGTTGAAAGAGCACAAGCGCACTCCCGCAATATGGCGAGGGAAATGAATGTGGCACCAAAAATTCATTCATAATGTAAGTAATCGAACTAGGCGGGTGCGGCAAGTGAAAACTGGCGCTGCTTTTCTATATAACTCGATAACGATAACAGAAAGGCGGTCAGTCGAACTTTGAGACTTGCCCCCTCTCCCTCCCACATTCGAGATAACTACACCAAAGAGGGGGGAGAGAGAGTACAACACAAAAAGTAGGGGAAATAGTATTTAACGTACAACGGGAAATTTTCTGCGGAAAAAAGGAGAAAAACGAATAAAAAAAGAAGAAAAACGAATAAAAAAGAAGAAAAACGAATAAAAAAGGAGAAAAACGAATAAAAAAGAAGAAAAACAAATAAAAAAGAAGAAAAACAAATAAAAAAGAAGAAAAACGAATAAAAAAGAAGAAAAACGAATTAAAAAGAGTAAAAAGAAGAGAAACGAATAAAAAAGAGGAAAAACGATTAAAAAAAAGTAAAAAGAAGAAAAAAGAATAAAAAAAGTAGGAAAAAACAAAGAACAAGAAAAAGAAGGGAAAAACAATAAAAGAACGAGAAACAATGAAAAAAGAAGGAAAAATAGAAATAGAAGGAAAAACAACAGAATGAAGGAAAAAATAGAAAATAGTCAGAAAAATTAAATTCATAATACATACTTGTTCATAGGATTAGACGTGTAATTATCCAAGGGCATTCGAAACAGTAAAAATTTTTCACCACTGTCTGCCTTTTTTCTTTTCTTTTTTTTGTCAGAGAGAAAGGAGAAGGCGCAAAGGAAGCACACAAGCAGTCGTACTTGTAACGCACCGCAGGGTAGAACTCGACACTGGTATTAGTATGGGAACACATACGCCCGGACACGTGTGTCTCACTTCCTGTGGCGGGCCGGAAGTCTCTATAGTACTATGGCGCACCGTGGTGTAGCGTGACCACGCTACAAGGGCCATTACTACCTCAATGGCATAAGGAATGGTCCAATTACCGGTTAAAGCGACGACGCACTCGTTATTCACAATTTTTTTTTCTTCTTCTTCTTCCATCACATCACTAAATATTCCAGTTCGCAAAATAAAACACACCACATGGTTAATAAATCGATTTTTAACACTGTTTTTCGATCGACACCGTTTTTTCGAGTAACACTGTTTTTCGATCAGCACCGTTCTTTCGATCAACACTGTTTTTCGATCAGCACCGTTTTTTCAACACCGTTTTTTCGAGCAACACTGTTTTTCGATCAGCACCGTTTTTTCAACACCGTTCTTTCGATCAGCACCGTTTTTTTTTTCAAGTAACACCGTTTTTTCGAGCAACACCCTTTTTTCAAGTAAAGGGAAAATTAACAATGTCGAAGAGATTATTTCGCCGTTGTTCGCCACTGATCCGCACTTCCGGTCCTGCGATAAATTGAAAGACATTACTGTATTCGAGGAAGTTGGCTTGCGCGCGTCGTTTCCGGTTGACGAACGGCGGCGTCGTCGTCGTCCTCGTGGTGCCACATGTGCTTCTCACACGAATCGCGAACAATTTCGACACTATTCGTTGAGACATTTTTTTTTTTGTTCTGTTTGTTATAAATAATCGATTGTTTAGAAACCCGGGTAGGAGGGGGGGAGGGGTAATTTGTCCAAAGGGCGGGAAAAATCGAATTTTTCTTTTTAAAACACACGGACACACACTGATACACACTGAAGAGAGAGAGAGTGGAATAAGTTTCTCGTGGTGGGGAGTAGGAGAGTAGCAGCGTGTTCACTTGACGATGGCCCGGTACGAACTGAGAAGGATTGGTGGCGCGCCACGCTCAGCGGCGCGTAGTGGTCTGCGCAGTGACGAGTGCGCAACGAGGCGAGCGCCCGCGCGCTCCCCAATGAGCACATGCACTTTATCACGAATATACACATACACAGAGAGAGAGTGAGTGAGTTACATAGCTATTGGCGCGAGTAGTGAGAAGGAGAGTAGAGAGGGGTGGGGGGAAGTGTATGAGAGAAGGGAAGAGGGGGAGACGAACTGGGGGGGAGAGAATTCTAGCCGGCAAAATGGGGAGGGTGATGCGGGGGGGACCCGTTATTTCTCGGAAACGGGCCGCCGCCGCCGACGTTGTGTCGTTGTTGTTGCCGCCACCGCCAAACAGAAAACCTCTTGACGGAGAGAGATTGGGTCTTCTCTTCTTCTTTTTTCTTTTCTGACCCGTGTGGTGTGTTTTTGAAACGAGAAATCGACAAGAGGAAACTTTTATAATGTTTTCGCGGTGAGGTCCCAAAATGAGAGGAACGCGACTACGACGACGACGACGATTCCCTTCTCACGATACTCTCTCTCTCTCTCTCATGAGTATATATCGGCCCCCGGGACTTATGGCACACCGTAAAGTGCGAACAACTTCGCGGAAATGAAAACGGTAAATTTGCAATGTCACCGCCTTGTATGTCTTCTTAACAAAGAATTAAAAAAGAAGGAAATTTTTTTTCTCGTGTGTGCTTGTGTTATATATTAGATATAGTCGATTCTTTTTTTTTTGACAAATCAAAATGGATTATTTTTTCCAAGAAAGACTTCGATTTTTTTTTTTAAATAATTTAAATTGTGCTGCAATTAATATTCTATAAAAGAGGAGTTTCTTGAATAATATTTCTTCTGTGAGTTTTTTATTTTTAATAAAAGTGTCTTTTGTGGAATTACAATTTTCACACGGGGAGAAAAGTGTTAAAGGAAAAAAAATTTAACCTTTATTCTAGTTTTTAAGAATTTTTTACTTTTTTAAGAAGGGTAATTAAATAATACGGCGGAGGAAAAAATTACAATTAACATATTATAATAACAGAAAATCGTTGCCTAATTTTTTAATCGTTACCAGAGAAAATAAACAACGAAGAATAGTAAATTAAGCGTTAAATTGTTAAATTAATTTTCGGCGGTAAATAAATAATTCTTACCACATTTGTGAATTATAGAGAATCCTTAAGAAAACTCACCTGAAACAGAAAAAAAATAATACTGTTAATAAATTATCTATTTATTTCTTGTTAATATTAAATGTTTATTTTTTTATCCTACAAAGTGACGCAGTAAAAATAATAATTAATTTTTCATGAAAATTTTCCATTCTGTTAAATTTAATTAATAATTTAATTTTCAGGAGAAATTTCCGAATTTTTCCAAATAAAGCATTGATTTAAAATTGATGAAAACGAACAATAATTAAAGTTAATATCCTTCGGAGATTAACAGCTCGGACATCGCAATAAGCCTTGTTTACCTATATAGATAGCAATATTATATCTCCAGCTATATAGACGGGCAAAAAGTAATATTTTGAAGTGCCTCTTGTATACGACAAATCAATAATAACTTAATTACAATTTTCTTATCAAAGAAAATTCGGCTTAAAATTAAATAGAAATTAAATTTTTTTCATCACCTGTGACCAGTTTCATTCACCTTTTCTAATTTATATTATTTTGAAATTAATTAAGTAAATAATAAACGAGTAAAATAATAAATAATTAATTAATTATTAAATTCAGATTAATTAATAATTAATTAGATAATTAATAACTCAGAATAAAAAAGTACAGTAATTAATATTAATTAATTAACATTAATTATTAGTATTATAAATATAAATTAATAATTCATTTAACTTAAAAAATTGATTAATTTAGAGAATTAATTTTCAAAAATTACTAATTAGCAAATGCTAAATTACTAAATTATTAAATAATAAATTACTAATTGCTAAAAGGGCAATAATAACTACTAATTGCTAAATTATTAAATAATAAGTTACTAAATTATTAAATAATAAATTACTAAATTATTAAATAATAAATTACTAATTGCTAAAGGGCAATAATAACTACTAATTGCTAAATTATTAAATATTAAGTTACTAAATTATTAAATAATAAGTTACTAAATTATTTAATAATAAGTTACTAAATTATTAAATAATAAGTTACTAAATTATTAAATAATAAATTAATAATTGCTAAATTATTAAATAATAAATTAGTAATTACCAATTCTTAAATTACTAATACTAATAATACTAAATTATTAAATAATAAATTACTAAATTATTGAATAATAAATTACTAAATTATTGAATTATTGAATAATAAATTACTAATTAGTAATTACTAAATTATTAAATAATAAACTACTAATTAGCAATTGCCAAATTCATAAATTATTAAATTATAAATTACTAAACACGAAACTCGGAAATAATTTCCTTCTGCTAAACGGCAAACAATAAAAATCGAACCGATTAGCGAAAAAAGGGCGCAATTTATAAAATACAAATTACACGTACGCGCAACAACAATCGATAAATTTGTTATGAGAATTTTTTCCCTCTCCCCCCCCCCTCAACCCCCCTCCAGCCAATTTGAAATTCCTTGATGAAAAAAGAAACTTTTAAAGCACCTTGAATACTTAATTAATTCATACACTATATATATATATATATAATAATAAAAAAAAAATTTCTTACATTCTTCCGATACCAAACTTAGTGGTCCCTCAACATTTTTATTTGTACCGCTTTAATCTCATAACATTGTACGAGGAGATAACGATCTGGTGTAACACTCGGAAAAAATTCGGGAAGCGATAAACTGCATTCCAATGTCGTTTGGGTAAAAGAAAAAAAAAAAAACTTGAAGAATTTTTTTTCCTCTCTTTTCTTTTCTGAATATCGGACCTTATCGGTTCAGTGACTCGAGAACGAGAATATAAGAAGTGCACTCACTCACTCACTCTCTTTTTCTCTCTCTCTCTCTAGAAGGATTTCGATCTGAAAAGACGAAAAGTAGGGAGGAAGTGCATCAGAGTTTTTGAGAGAAGGGCGAGCACGATGCACCCGTGCGTGTTTAGCATCCGCGAAAATACAGAAGGATCGAGAGAAAGATGATGATGGTGATGATGATGGAGGAGGAGAAAAAGAAGAAGTTGAAAAAGAAAATTAAGAAGATGAAGAAGAAAAAGTTGAAAAAGAAAATTAAGAAGATAAAGAAGAAGTAGAAAAAGTAGAAAAAGAAAATTAAAAAGATGAAGACGGAGTAAAAAAAGAATATTAAGAAGATGAAGAAGAAGTAGAAAAAGAAAATTAAGAAGATGAAGAAGAAGTAGAAAAAGTAGAAAAAGAAAATTAAAAAGATGAAGACGGAGTAAAAAAAGAATATTAAGAAGATGAAGAAGAAGTAGAAAAAGAAAATTAATAAAATCAAGAAGTAGAAAAAGTAGAAAAAGAAAATTAATAAAATGAAAAAGTAGAAAAAGTAGAAAAAGAAAGTTAAGAAGATGAAGAAGAAGTAGAAAAAGAAAATGAAGAAGATGAAGAAGAAGTAGAAAAAGAAAATTAAGAAGATGAAGAAGAAGTAGAAAAAGTAGAAAAAGAAAATTAAAAAGATGAAGAAGGAGTAGAAAAAGTTGAAAAGAAAATGAAGAAGATGAAGAAGAAGTAGAAAATGTTGAAAACAATGAAAAGGAAGAAAAACATTTGGAATAAGAAGTAGAAAAGGAAGAAGAAGAAGTAGAAAAATATAGGGAAAATGAAAAGAAGACGAAGAAGTGAAAAAAGAAGAAGACGAAGTAGAAAAAGTAGAATAAGAAGAAAATTAAGTTGAAATAAAAAAAGAAGGAAAGAAGACAAAGTAGAATAAATAGATGGAAAAAATGAAAAAGAAGAAGTGAAAAAAGAAGAAGACAAAGTAGAAAAAGTAGAATAAGAAGAAGAAAATTAAATTGAAATAAAAAAAAGCAAGAAAGAAGACAAAGTAGAATAAATAGATGGAAAAAATTAAAAACAAGAAGTGAAAAAAGAAGAAGACAAAGTAGAAAAAGTAGAATAAGAAGAAGAAAATTTGAAGGAGAAAAAAAGGGAACAAAAATTAAGAAAAAAAATTAAGAAGAAAAAATTGAAGTAGAAAAAAGTAGAATAAGACGAAAACAATAAAAAAAAGTAAAATAAGGAAAAGAAAATTAAAAAGAGCAAGTAGAAAAATTATAGAATAAGGCGAAAAAATTAAAAAGAAATAGAAACATTAAGAAAAAAAGAAATCAGAAAAAGTAGAATAAAGAGAAAAAAATTAAATTAAAGAAAAAGTAGAAAAATTAAAAAAAAATAAAAGGACAGAGTAGAAAAAGTAGAATAAGGAAAAGAAAATTAAAAAGAGCAAGTAGAAAAATTATAGAATAAGGCGAAAAAATTAAAAAGAAATAGAAAAATTAAGAAAAAATGAAATCAGAAAAAGTAGAATAAAGAGAAAAAAATTAAATTAAAGAAAAAGTAGAAAAATTAAAAAAAAATAAGAGGACAGAGTAGAAAAAGTAGAATAAGGAAAGGAAAATTTAAAAGAAAAAGTAGAATAAGTGGAAATAGGCGAAAACAATTAAAAAGAAGTAGACAAATTGAAAAAAGAAGACAGCAGAAAAATTAGAATAAAAATAAGAAAATTAAAAAGTAGAAAAATTAAGAGAAGAAGACAAAGTAGAATTAGAAGAAGAAAATTAATAACAAGTATAGAAAAAGGAGAATAAGGCGAAAAATTCCAAAAAAATGTAGAAAAATTAAAAAAAGAAGAAATCAGAAAATATAGAATAAGGGGAAAAAAATTATAAAGTAAAAAAATTTAAAAAAATAAGAAGATAGTGTATAGAAAAAGTAGAATTAGGGGAAGAAAATAAAAAAAAGTATAGAAATAGTAGAATAAGGCGAAAAATTCCAAAAAATGTAGAAAAATTATAAAAAGAAGAAATCAGAAAATATAGAATAAGGGGGAAAATTATAAAGTAGAAAAATTAAAAAAAATAAGAAGATAGTGTATAGAAAAAGTAGAATTAGGGGAAGAAAATTAAAAAAAAGTTTAGAAAAAGTAGAAAAAGGTGAAAAATTCCAAAAAGATGTAGAAAAAATTTTAAAAAAGGAATCAGAAAAAGTAGAATAAGGATAAAAAAATGAAAATAAAGAAAAAGTAGAGAAAAATTGAAAATAGAAGAAGACAGAGTAGAAAAAATAGAATTAGGAGAAAAATAATTAAAAAAGAAGTAGAAAAAGTAGAATTAAGGGAAGAAAATTAAAAAAAAAGTATAGAAAAAGGCGAAAAAAATCAAAAAGATGTAGAAAAATTAAGAATAAAAGGAATCAGAAAAAGTAGAATGAGAATAAAAAAATGAAAATGAAGAAAAAGTAGAGAAAATAAAAAAAGAAGAAGACAGAGTAGAGAAAGTAGAATTAGGAGAAAAATTAGGAGAAATTAGGAGGAATTAGGAGAAAAGAAGTAGAAAAAGTAGAACAACGAGAAGAAAATTAAAAAAAGAAAATTGAAGAGAACGAGACAGAGTAGAAAAAGTAGAATAAGTAGAAAAAAATGAAAATGAACAAAAAGTGGAGAAAATAAAAAAAAAGAAGACATAGTAAAAAAGTAGAATTAGGACAAAAATAATTAAAAAAGAAGTAGAAAAAGTAGAACAAGAAGAAGAAAATTAAAAAAAGAAAATTTACGAGAACGTGACAGAGTAGAAAAAGTAGAAAAAGTAGAACAAGAAGAAGAAAATTAAAAAAAGAAAATTTACGAGAACGTGACAGAGTAGAAAAAGTAGAATAAGTAGAAAAAAATAAAAAAAAAGAAAATTTAATAGAACGGGACAAAGTAGAAAAAGTAGAATAAGAAGGAAAAAAATTCAGGGCAAAAACCTGACGAAGTAGAAAAAGTTGAATTTGGAAAAAAAGAAAAAGTTTAAAAAAAATGGAAATTAAGAAGTGGAATAAGGAGAAGAAAAAGAGAAGTAAGTCGAAGGAGAAAATGATGACAATAATCATCGTTGATGACGCAAAAACGAGATGAAAAGTCGGCGCTTCGTTCCTTCGCAAAAAGAGAGATACAATTTCTTTATTCGTGGGCAGTTGCGGGGGCGTTGAGTCGCGAACGCCGTGTGACAAATACTACAATATCCCACGTACGGCGGAAACAAAAGGTCGTTCCTAATTTAAATATTCCAATGTGTCATCAAACTCTCCTTAATCATCACTTTCAATTTGTCATTTAACTCCCCCCTTTCCTCCAAAAAAGCAAAAAAAAAAAATAGAAAAACGAGAGAAAAACTTTGACGCAAAAATTAAAATCTGCTTTAAATTATTTATTTTTTTTAACAATTTAGATATAATTTCTTGTTTTTTAATTAAGAAAAATAATTATTTTAAGTTTTAATCATTGTTTTTAATTTTTTTTAATTCATTGGATTAATTCGACTGAATTTAGATTTTTTGCGACAATTTGAATTATTAATTTTTTCCAATCTGAAATAATAATTTTTAAATGGAATAAATAATGGAGATAATTGAATGTTATCGGAAAACAATTGAAATAATTGAGTATAATCTGAAAACAATTGAAATAATTGAATATAGTCGGAAAAACAATTGAAATCATTGAATATAATCGGAAATAATTGAATATAATCAGAAATAATTGAATATAAACAGAAAGAATTGAAATAATTGAATATAATCAGAAATAATTGAATATAAACAGAAAGAATTGAAATAATTGAATATAATCGGAAATAATTGAATATAATCAGAAAAAAATTGAAATAATTTAATATAATCGGAAAAAAATTTAAATTCTCTAATTAAAATGGAAAAAATTGATATTATTAAAAAAATGGCATAAAATTAAAGTAATTGTGTAAAATTAGAATTGGAAATAATTGAAATTATTAAACAACAAATGGAGGAGAATTGAAATAATTGAATAAAATTGGGGGAAAAAATGGAAATTTTTAATTCTTCTAGAAAAAAATTGATATTGTTAAATAATATAGAATAAAATTGAAATAATTGAATAAAATTGGAGGAAAAAATGGAAATTTTTAATTCTTCTAGAAAAAAATTGATATTGTTAAATAATATAGAATAAAATTGAAATAATTGAATAAAATGTTTTAAAAAATTGCCATTCTCCACCAATTAAAATAGAAAAAATTGGTAATAAATAAAATGGAATTAAATAAAAGAAAATGAATAAAATTTCAAAAAATTGAAATTATTAAATAAAAATGGAGAAAAATCGAAAATTTGAACTAATTGAATAGAATTAGAAAAAAATGAAATACTTAAATAAAATGAAAAAAAAATTGTAATAAATTGAATAAAATTAGAAAAAATTTAAATTATAACACAAAATCGAGAACAATTAAATAATAAATGAATAGAATAGAAAAAAATTGAAAAGTTCTAACCAAATGGAAATAGAATTTTTTAATTTTAATAGAAAAAATTAATATTGACAAAATTTGTAATAAATTTGAAATAATTGAACAATATCAGAAAAAATTGAAATTCTCTATATTTAAAACAGTAGAGAAATTGATATTATTAAAAAAATAGAATAAAATCGAAGAAATTGAATAAAATTAGAAAAAAAGTTAAAGTTATATAACAAAATGGAAAAGGAATTGAAAAAATCGAATAAAAATAGAAAATAATTGAAAGTTCTAGATGGAAAAATTGAAAAATTATTGAATAAATAAAAATTTAACTGAGAATAATTGAAAGTATAAATAAATAATAAAATAGTTGAATGTTCTAAATGGAAAAATTGAAAATTTATTGAATAAATAAAAATTTAATTGAAAATCATTGAAAGTTCCGAATGAAAAAATTGAAAATGTATTGAATAAATGAAAATTTAATTGAAGATCATTGAAAGTAAATAATAATTGAAAGCTCTGAATGGAAAAATTGAAAAATAATTAAATAAATAAATATATTATTGAGAATAATTAAAAGTTAACAAATAATAAAATAATTGAAAGTTCTAAATGGAAAAATTGTAAATTTATTTAAAAATTGTTGAAAGTAAATAATAATTTAAAAGTTCTAAATGGAAAAATTGAAAATTTATTGAATAAATAAAAATTTATTTGAAAATCATTGAAAGTTCCGAATGGAAAAATTGAAAATTTATTGAATAAATGAAAATTTAATTGAAAATCATTGAATGTAAATAATAATTGAAAGGTCTGAATGGAAAAATTATTTAATAAATAAATATATTATTGAGAATAATTAGAAGTTAACAAATAATAATATAATTGAAAGTTCTAAATGGAAAAATTGTAAATTTATTTAAAATTTGTTGAAAGTAAATAATAATTTGAAAGTTCTAAATGGAAAAATTGAAAATTTATTGAATAAATAAAAATTTAATCAAAGATCATTGAAAGTAGATAATAATTGAAAGTTCTAAATTAAAAATTAAAAATTTGCTTGAAAATTATTAAAAGTAAATAATAATATGAATGTTCAAAATGGAAAAATTGAAAATTTATTGAATAAATAAAAATTTAATTGAAAATCATTGAAAGTAAAAATGAAAAAATGAAAAATTTACTTGGAAATTGTTAAAAGTAAATAATAATTTGAAAGTTCCAAATAGAAAAATTGAAAATTTATTGAATAAATAAAAGTTTAATTGAAAATTAAATAGCAAAAAAAATGTTTAATTATTTTTAAACGAAACGACGAAATTGAATTAAGTAAATAATAATAAAAAAATTGAATTAACTGAAATAAAAAAAAGGAATAAAAATACATTAATTAAATAATTTTTGAATTAATTTTAAAAACATTTTTAAAATTAATTAAACAATTTTATTTAGATAATGAATTTTTCTCGAGATTCCTCATCGCCCCATGTGTGACAAGTCCCCGCCACACTGACCTTATTTACAATAATATAACTATATACAGTGTGTTGGTTGCTTGTGAATGACACCTAGACGAGACCCACTGTCTTATTTTATGAGGTGAAGCTTGCATATCAAGTGTCTTTACTCGACTACTTAACATCCCCCGCAAGCCTCCCCTTTCTGAGTGATGAAATTTTCACTCCCTTTATTCATGAATACTATCCTCTCTCTTTATCTCTCTCTCTCTCTCACATTGTTATTCTTTCGTTCAACTTTTAAGCACATCACACTGGCGTTCACACGCGTGAGAGCAAAGGAATGCACAAACGTTCGTGTCGAGGAACCGTTAATGAATCTTGCAGTTCTTAAGTTTACCGCCTGCGATGCCGAGAGACAGAGAGAGACCCAATGTCAGCAAAAGCGGGAAAAAGAAATACGACTCCTCAACCAAATTCCATTTTATTTCGGACCACATTTTTTTCGAGAAAAAAAAATCGATTTTTTAAAAAAGGAAATTTTCTTTTTCGTACACTGAAATTATTATTTTTTCTCGGAAAGCATTTTTCAATTTCTCACAGTCAATTTGGGAACATTTTTGGATATTTTTCTTTTTTGAAAAAGGAGACTCTTCTCTGAATTCAATTTTTTGAGTTGATAATTATTTTCTAATCAATTTTGTTTATGTGATAATCAATTTTTGATAAAAATGTTTAATTGAAAATTAATTACGATAATTATTATAATAAATTTTTTATTAATAATAATAATAATATTTATCATTATTTTTGAATAAATAAATAAATATTATTGGATTATTATTCTTATCATTATTAATATTTTTATTATTTTCATTTTTATAAATTTAATTTAGAAATTTTCATTTTATTCGAAAAAGGAGATTTTTCTCTAAATTAAATTTAGAAAATTTTACTTTATTCGAAAAAAGCAGATTTTTCTCTAAATTCAATTTAAAAAATTTTATTTTATTCGAAAAAAGGAGATTTTTCTCTAAATTCAATTTAGAAAATTTTATTTTATTAGAAAAAAGGAGATTTTTCTCTAAATTGAACTTAGAAAATTTTATTTTATGCGAAAAAAGGAGATTTTTCTCTAAATTCAATTTTTTAATTTGATAATTATTTTCTAATCAATTTTCTTTATGTAATAATAAATTTTTGATAAAAATTTTTAATTGATAATAATTACAATAATTATTATAATAAAGTTTTATTAATAATAATAATAATAATAATAATAATATTTATCATTATTTTTAAATCAATAAATAAATATAATTGGATTATTATTATTATTTTCATTTTCATAAATTTAATTAAGAAATTTTCATTTTATTCGAAAAAGCAGATTTTTCTCTAAATTCAATTAAAAAAATTTTATTTTATACGAAAAAAGAAGATTTTTCTCTAAATTCAATTTTTTAATTTGATAATTATTTTCTAATCAATTTTCTTTATGTAATAATAAATTTTAGTTAAAAATGTTGAATTGATAATAATTACGATAATTATTATAATAAAGTTTTATTAATAATAATAATAATACTAATCATTTTTTGGAATCAATAAATAAATATTATTGAATTATTATTATAATTTTCATTTTTATAAATTCAATTTAGAACATTTCATTTTATTCGAAAAATGAGATTTTTCTCTAAATTCATTTAAGAAAATTTTATTTTCTTTGAAAAAAGGAGATTTTTCTCTAAATTCAATTTTGAAAATTTTATTTTATTTGAAAAAATGAGATTTTTCTATAAATTCAATTTTTTAATTTGATAATTATTTTCTAATCAATTTTCTTTATGTAATAAATTTTTGTTAAAAATGTTTAATTGATAATTAATTACGATAATTATTATAGTAAAGTTTTATTAATAATAATAATAATTATAATAATAATAATATTTATCATAATTTTTTAATCAATAAATAAATATTATTGGATTATTATTATTATCATTATTATTATTATTATTATTTTCACTTTTATAAATTCAATTTAGAAATTTTAATTTTATTCGAAAAAGAAGATTTTTCTCTAAATTCAATTTAGAAAATTTCATTTTATTCCAAAAAAGGAGATTTTTCTCTAAATTCAATTTGGAAAATTTTTTTTTTATTCGAAAAAAGGAGATTTTTCTCTAAATTCAATTTTTTGAGTTAATTATTTTCTATATCAAAATTAAATACTATTTAATTTTAATATTTAATTTTGTTTATACAAAAATAATTTTTTTTTACGAATTTATAATTAATTATGATAAATACGGTAATAATTGTAATTTATTGTAATTTGTAAGTAATAATTGTAATTTATTATATAAATAATAATTGTAAATTACTATAAATTATCATATTAATGACAATGATATATTATTAATATTTTATTAACAATTAATTGTAATAAATCACTCGATTTCTAATATAATATGTAATGAATTCCAATTCAGAAAAAATTTAATCTACAAATTAAAAAAAAAACAGTTAAAATAAAAGAAGAAAGTAAGAAAAAAATTTAAATAATTAAATTGAATTGAAAGAAATTGACAGAAATAAGTAAAATTGAGAGAAATTGAAACTAGATTCGCTGAAATTATTGCTAATCATAATTATTATTAATTATTAGTAGTAGTAATGAAAATAATTAATTTTTAGCAGTAATTGTAATTTTTAATTGTAAATTGTAATTTTAGTTACAATAAAAAATATTTTTAGTAACAATTATTAGTTGCAATAATTATTATTTTTAGTAATAATTATTAATTAGAATAATAATTATTTTTAGTAATAATTATTAGTTACAATAATAATTATTTTTAGTAATAATTATTAGTTAGAATAATAATTATTTATAGTAATAAGTATTAGTTAGAAATAATAATTATTTTTAGTAATAATTATTTCTAGTAATAAGTATTAGTTAGAATAATAATTATTTCTAGTAATAATTATTTTTAGTTATAATTATTTTTAGTAATAATTATTTTTAGTAATAATTATTTCTAGTAATAATAATAATAATAATAATAAGTTACAATAATAATTATTTTTAGTAATAATTATTATTTAAAGATGTTTTAATTCTATTTTATTTAATTTACTGGATAACATTTATTTAATTACTAATCGCAATAAATAATTCAATTACAAAAAAAAGATTCAAAACTAAAATTTTCTCCTCATCTTTTTCTCTACGAAAAAAAATGTTTCACTCAATGTCAATGAAACGGTTGAGAGAGAGAGAGAGAAAAAACAAAAAAATGACAGTCTGATGTAATCAATTATCAATTACTCATCTGCTTTTTTGATAAAAATGATAATAAGTGACTTGAGAAAATACCGCCGATAAGAATGGCATTTTATCTGAATGGACATTCCAATTGTACAAAAATATCTATATTTCTAATTGAGGGATATTTTTCCCAGAGTAGAAAAAAAGGGAAGAATTTTAATCTAGTTTTTTCTCTACAACAAAAATTCAAGGATGATGGTGATAAAAATAAAGAAAATAAAGAAAAGTGAGAAAATAAAAAAAATAAAGAAAATAAAGAAAATAAAGGAAAAAAAAATAAAGAAAATAAAGAAAGTAAAGAAAGTAAAGAAAATAAAGAAAATAAAAAAATAAAGAAAATAAAGGAAATAAAAAAAATAAAGATAGTAAAGAAAATAAAGACAATAAAGAAAATAAAAGAAAATAAGGAAAATAAAGAAAATAAAAAAATTAAAGAAAATAAAGAAAATAAAAAAATAAAGAAAATAATGCTCGCTAAATGTAGTTTAGAATTAATTTCAAAACAAAGATTCTATTTGATGAACAATGTATAGAGAAGAATGATGATAAAAGTTTTTTTTTATTTTATAGCTGAATATACACGTGGCACGAAACATTTATTATTGACATGAAACCGCACATTGTCGCGACAAACACGTGTCTTGCATGGTCTGCAACACTTGAATTACATTTAAGGAATTTAGATTAATTTCCAGTTATTAATTTTTGCAACTGCGTTTTGATTAATAATTTTGCATTTTTTCGAAAGAATTTATTTTTATTTGCACTATTTAATTGTTGATTGTGTTAATTATTACTATTTATCTGTTAATTATGACAGTTATTACTATTTGGCTGTTGAAAATTACTTTGTAATTATTTATAAAATAATTTATTATTAACTTTTACTATTAGATAATTTATTATTAATTGTTACTATTATAATCGATTATTAACTGTTACTATTATAAAAGATTATTTCCATATTAAGAACTGAATAATTATTACTGTATTGTTAATTACTATTTTTACTATGTTTACTATTTTTACTATGTTTACTATTTTTACTATGTTTACTATTTTTATAATGTTTACTATTTTTACTATGTTTATTATTTTTACTATGTTTACTATTTTTACTGTTTACTATTTTTACTATGTTTACTATTTTTATTATTTTTATTATGTTTACTATTTTTACTATGTTTATTATTTTAACTATGTTTACTATTTTTTATTATTTTTACTGTTTACTATTTTTACTATATTTACTGTTTACTATTTTTACTATGTTTACTATTTTTCCTTTTTTTATTATTACATTATTGTAACTATTACAACTACCATTATAACAACTATTATAATTATTATTACACTGAATAAACGAAAAACGAACACTTGTCTATAATAGAAACGAAAAAATTCTCCCAGGGTCAGAATCGAACCCCGAACGTCGCGACCCGTTTCGAAGAGCGCGACGCCTTACGCCTCACGGCTACGAACGAACGTCGAACGAACGTAACAATTAGAGCCCAACTCGCAACGTAAATTCGATCCAAAGATCGCCGTTTTTCCCTACGATTATTCTAAAATTCAATAAACAGCATATAATGAGAAGAATGTAATGGAAAATGAGAAAAAAAAACCGGTGCAATTGTTTTTATTGCTTCGTAATCGACTAATTGGTTGAAGTTCATCAAGCAAGTGGAAACGGAAATGCATATATGTATGCAGATAAGGCATTACGAGCAGTTATCGGATTACAAGTCGATAGGAGGGCTTTATAACTGCAAAGAGACATATATATATATATATATATATATATATATATATATATATATATATATATATATATATATATATATATATATATAATGTGCGTTTATATTCTTATGGACAAAGTTCACTTCTAAGGAGCAGAGAGGCACATGACTGTACATGCTTATGGCGTATTATAAATTTACAAGGCAACTTCAGGACAACGTGAAGGAATGTGTTGGGTTCTTTCGATATATATATGTAGTATTTCGTATATATATATATATATTGCCTCATCGACATTTACTGTCTCGATAATTAAATATTGCACAGATGATTTATGAGCGCCTCTTATCGATCCTTGACGGTCACTAATCTACGTGGGGGATCGCCTACTTAATGAATATCACAACGATTAACCATATGAGGCATTATTGTTAATATTATTATTATTATTACTATTATTATTATTATTACTACACTGAAAAAAAAAATTTATTTGATTCAAATAACCGATTACTTGCCTATTATCAAATAAATATTTACTTGAGTCAAATAATTTTTATTTGAATCAATTAAATAGTATTTGCTTTAAATGAATATCACAACTTAAATACTGAAATACTTGATTCAAATACAATTTATCTGATTCAAATAAAAATTATTTGATTCAAGTAAATATTTATTTGATAATAGTCAAATAATCGGTTATTTAAATCAAATAAATTTTTTTTAGTATATTATTATTATTACTACACTGAAAAAAATTTATTTGATTCAAATAACCGATTATTTGCACTATATTATCAAAAAAATATTTACTTGAATCAAATAATTTTTATTTGGATCAAACAAATTGTATTTAACTCAAATATTTCAGTATCTGAAGCAAAAACTAATAAATTGATTCAAATAAAAATTATTTGATTCAAGTAGAAATTATTTGATTCAAGTAGAAATTTATTTGATAATAGTCAAGTAATTGGATATTTGAATCAAATAAATTTTTTTCCAGTGTATTATTATTATTATTATTATTATTATTATTATTATTATTATTATTATTATTAATATTGCTACTATTATTACTATTATTACTTTTATTATTATTATTACTACTATTATTACAATTATTACTTTTATTATTATTATTACTATTATTATTTGAAGAAAAAAGTGAGGAAAAAAAGTTCCAAGAACCTAAGAAGCAAACAAATTATAGGTTAGGTTAGTGTTAGATTTATCCAGAAAAAAACTTTATTTTCAATTATTTGAATTTGAAACCAATTTTTATTGAATATTTTGAATATGACGAAGAGTTCAAAATCAATAATTTTTAATTGACATTTCATTT
Organism: Leptopilina drosophilae; assembly: GCA_032873175.1. NCBI lineage: Eukaryota > Metazoa > Arthropoda > Insecta > Hymenoptera > Figitidae > Leptopilina > Leptopilina drosophilae. Next base: position 41,724,748 of record CM065485.1, on the reverse strand, counting down.
TCTTTCTGTATTTCCACTCCAAAAATTAAAATCATAACCTCAAATTTTTTTTTCTTCTTGGCCACCTTTCTTCGGAGCACGACACATTTATATTTTATTTATTCTATATTTATTTTATTAACTATTTAATCTAACTTCCATAATTAAATTTTAACCAAAATGGAATTTTCTTTTTTTTGTAAAATAAAATGACTTCCATAATTAAATTTTAACCAAAATGGAATTTTCTTTTTTTTTTTTTTTTGTTAAATAAAATGAATTCTAAAACCGAATTTCCAAGTAAGAATAATAAAAAGTTAATTTTTGCTCTCTTTAGAAATTTGTTGAATAATAAACAAAACAATTGGTACAAAGGAGTCTAAAATAGACAAGATGACTAATTTGAATTCGCTCATTAGTCAAAATATATCCTTTCACAGATCTACGAATAGAGGAACTTCTGCTGGGGAGGAGTTGCAAAGGGGGGAAGGGAGGGGAGGACTAATGAATATTTGAAGGACATCTTCCAATTAAAGTGCACCGCTAATTAGTTTTCTAAACTCATTATCGCAAAGTGTAGGAACCTCATTTAAATTACATTTCGTCCAAAAACAAAAAAAAAAAAAAATACAAAAGAAAAGAAAAAAGGAAAAAGAAAATGTGAGAATAATCACTTTCAGCGAAAACATTATTATTAACACAACTCAAAATTAATATAAGTGGCTTTTTAATTGGTCGAAATCGGTGTGAAAAATGACTGATTATTATTGTTATTATTTTTAGTACTTTGGTAACTTTTTCTATTGATATTAACTGTTATTATAATTTTTGCTCCTATTATTATTATTATTATTCCTTCTATTATTATTATTATTATTATTATTATTATTATTATTATTATTATTATTATTATTATTATTAATATTATTATTTTTTCTACTATTATATTTACTATTGTTTTATATTATTATTTTTACTACTTATTACTTTTTCTATTATTATTATTATTATTATTATTATTATTATTATTATTATTATTATTATTATTATTATTATTTTTGCTCCTATTATTTTTATTCTTCTTTACTTAAAACACTAAAAAAATTGAATTTTCGAAAAATTATAAAATAATTGCAAAAACTCAATTATGTTCAAAAGTTGTTTTTTAATATTCTCGTCGAAATTTCAATTATTTAAAAAATTGTTAACAAAGTTTTTGGCACAATTCAATTATTTAAAACCTTTTTAATAAAATTCTTGCCAAAAAATTCATTTTTTTTTTTTTTTGAAAAATTTTCCTCAATTTCATATGAATTCTATTATTTACAAATAATAAAATAAAAATATTTCTGCCTAAAAGTCAGAATAAGAATAATCGTAATATATATTTAAATTATTTGGAAAAAAAACTGAAAATATTATTAAAAAATTGGGGTATCCAAAAATTGTTTTATTTATTTATATTTTTTATTATAATTTCGACAATATACTTTCTAACATTATAATTTCGACAATATACTTTTTAACATTATAATTTCGACAATATACTTTTTAACATTATAATTTCGACAATATACTTTTTAACATTATAATTTCGACAATAGACTTTTTAACATTATAATTTCGATAGTATACTTTTTATCATAAAACAGGAGTTCTGTAAATATTTTTTTCCAAAATAAATATTAAATTTCTAATTAAAAATTTGATTTATAACTATTTTTTCTATATCTAGAACTTGTGCTTTTTCATTGAGAAGCAGAAAATGTGCAAAATATTTTCTAATTTTAATTTTCCAACTGTTTTTTGTTAATTAAAAAATTTTTTTTTTTAATTTAGAAAAAATGAAAAATATTAATTACCTAGTTCTAAAATGTTTTTGTTGCAAAGTGCTAATTTTTTCTGGAAAGAAGATGAATATTGAAAAAATAAATAAAAAATACGACGATTAAAATATATGTTAATCATTAATATTTTTTTACTATTATTGTTTACTATTTTTTTACTATTATTATTTACTATTTTTTTTACTATTACTATTTTTACTACTTATTATTACTTTTTCTATTATTATTATTATTATTATTATTATTTTGGCTCCTATTATTATTATTATTTTTTTTTCTACAATTATTGTTTTTCCGCCATACATAATACGATTTTGATTGTATTTTTTTTAAACGGAAGGAAAAAAGAAAGGATTATTGTTACTATTATTACTATTTTTTTATTACTATTCCTATTATTATTTTTACTACTATTATTACTTTTTTTATTATTATTAGTATTTTTGCTCCTATTATTATTATTATTATTACTTCTATTATTATTATTTTTGCTTCTATTATTATTATTATTTTTGCTTCTATTATTATTATTATTTTTGCTTCTATTATTATTATTATTTTTGCTTCTATTATTATTATTATTTTTGCTCCTATTATTATTCTTATTATTTTTGCTTCTGTTATTATTATTACTATTATTATTATTATTATTTTTGCTCCTATTATTATTCTTATTATTTTTCCTACAATTATTGTTTTTCCGCCAAACACAACTCGATTTTTTACTGTATTTTTTTTTTTTTTTTTTTTTTTTGAAACAGAAGAAGAAAAAAACAAGGGAGTTAAAAACCCGTCACAGCAGATGCAGCACCCAAAGATGCTCACAACAGGAAATTCCTCTTCCCCAACCCTCTTCCTTCCTCACTATCTTTATCTCCTTCTCTCTCTCTATGTGCTTGTCTCTGTACGCCACTTACTGTCATCGCAACTTGAGTTTTAACCCTTTCCTTTCCTTCCCCCTCTCCCCTTGTCTCTTGTGTTGTTTCATCAAACTATTTCTCTCTCTCTCTCTCTCTCTCTCCTCCCGCTGGCATCTTTTTGGTATAAAGAGAGAGAGAGAGAGGGAGAGAGAATTCCTTTACCCTTTTCTCTCCGCCGCTGCACCGGAATGCACAAATAGACACCACGACTACTCCTCGAAAGTAAAACGCCAACTGGTGAATGGACCCGCGTGTAAAGAAAGACGAGAGAGTAAGAGAGAGAGAGAGAGTAAACAGTGTGGGGAGAGGGAGGAGGGAAGGAAAGACATGAAAGAGTTGGATGAGGCAAAGGGGGAGGAAGAAGAAGAAGAAGAAGAGGAAAAGAAAAAAATGTCAATGAGTCGCGTTTGCCCCGTGCCTTGATTATTATCATCAACGGACTTACAAATACAAATGTTGACATTGCGCGCGCGCGAGCGAGCGAGCGCTTTTATATGCGTCTCAATTTTTGATACTGTCTTTCTTTCTTTCTTTCTTTCTTTCTTTCATTCTTTCTCTCTTTCTCTCTTTCACTCTTTCTTTCTTCTTAGTATAGAAAAATAAAAAAATATCCTCTGACTTTGGAATTAATTTTCAATTTTGTGCACTGCGAAAACATTATACTTAATTTAAATGAAAAAATAATTTTACGTGATTTTGTTCAATTGAAATTAGTTTGTAAGCTTAATTCTAATATAAACACTGAAAAAAAATTTGATTCAAATAACCGATTATTTGACTATTATCAAATAAATATTTACTTAAATCAAATAATTTTTATTTGAATCAATTAAATAATATTTGCTTAGATACTGGAATATTTGATTTAAATACAATTCATTTGACTCGAATAAAAATCATTTGATTCAAATAACCGATTATTTGACTATTATCAAATAAATATTTACTTAAATCAAATAATTTTTATTTGAATCAATTAAATAATATTTGAATCAATTAAATAATATTTGCTTCAAATACTGAAATATTTGCTTAGATACTGGAATATTTGATTTAAATACAATTTATTTGACTCGAATAAAAATTATTTGATTTAAATACAATTTATTTGACTCGAATAAAAATTATTTGATTCAAATAACCGATTATTTGACTATTAGCAAATAAATATTTACTTAAATCAAATAATTTTTATTTGAATCAATTAAGTGATATTTGCTTCAAAATTTCAAATACTTAAATATTTGATTCAAATACAGTTTATTAATTAAATAATTAATTTTAATTTAATAATATTTGAATCAAATATTTCAGTATTTGAAGCAAACATTATTTAATTGATTCAAATAAAAAAAATTTGATTTAGGTAAATATTTATTTGATAATAGTCAAATAATCGGTTACTTGAATCAAATAAATTTTTTTTTTTCAGTGTAGAAAATATTTTCTGCTTTAATTCAAAAATAATTTTTGTTTGAATAATTATATTTAATTCAAGCATATTTTCTGTTTTGGTTTAAACAAAAAATATGTTTTGAAAATGTTATGTTTGATTCAAACTTAAAAGTTGATAATAAATAATTTACAATCAACTATAAATTATATTTGAATTAAATATAATATTTCTATAAATGAACCAAAAAATAAGTTTGAATTAAACTTAAAATTTGTTTGACTGTATAGCGAGCTGTATAGCAAAGATAATTTAAGTTTGATTTAAACAAAATATGTTTAAATCAAATAAATCGTTTTCTCAGTGTGTGAATTTTTTTTTTCATTAATTTTTGGAAAAAAAACCCTTGTAAATTATTTTATTCATCTTCGAGCAGAAGTTTTGCGAATTTTTTTCATTAATCATCGAACAGAACTGTTGCAAAATTGGATTAATTTTCGAAAAGCAAACTTTTGTAAATTTTTTAATTCATTTTCGAATAGAAGTTTTGCAAAAATTTGTTTCATTAATTTTTCATCAGGACTTTTGCAAATTTGATTCATTTTCGAAAAACGAAACTGTTTTGGAAATATTTCGATTAATTCTCGAAAACAACTTTTGCAAATTTTCGAATCAATTTCCGAAGAGAAGTTTTGCAAATTTTTTCTTAAATTCATTTAAAAAAAAAATATAATACTTTCTAATTTCAATGTTTGCATTCTAATGGTAGAAGAGAATTCGTTTGAATATATTTTACACTTAAAATTTTTGTTATTTTCAAAAAATTTTTAATACAAAATTCTTCTCTTGATCAATTGTTTTTTGTAATTTTTTTGAAAAAGTTTTTTGAAAATTCTTAAATCCATTTATTTGCAATTCGATTTTACTAGAAATTTTATTGATTATTTAGAAATTTTTCAATTATATAGGTACATATTAGAAAATAAAAAAATTCAGTTAAAAAGAAAAAATTCAGTAAACTTTTCCAAATAAAAATTAATTTTGTACAGAATTGTTAAGTAAAAGAATAAAAATGCAAATTTTCAAAGATTTTAATTCATAAAGGTTCGTAAAATTCAATTCTTTTTAAAAATTCATGATCTGCTTTGCTTCGATAAAATTCCAATAATTATCTGAAATTTTTACAAAAATATCTATGAAAATAATTTAATTCCTGTAATAAATTTTAATATTAATGCAAATAATTGAATTTTTGCTAAGAAATTTATTTAAAAAAAAATTCTAAACAATTAAATTCTTTTGTTTTATTATTTAAGAAAATAATTAATTGTCTTAAAAGAATTTAATTTAGAATTTAATTTATATGAAAATAATTGAATTTTTGCGATGAGAATTTTTCATTTTAAAAAAAATTGAATTTTTCTCAATATTTAAAATAAAATTTATAAAAAATAATTTAATTTTGGAAAATAATGTTATTATTTATAAAGAAAATGAAAATTTTGAAAAAACTTTTTTATATTTTGGAAATAATTGAATTTTTGCCATGAAGTTTATTATTTTTTGGAAAAAATGGAAATTCTTAAAAGCTTTTCAGCGAAGTTTTTGAAAATAATTAAAGTTTTGAAAAGAATTTTATTAATTTATAAACCTAATTTAAATTTGGACGATTCTTCTTCTAAATTTTCGAAATTAATTGAATTTTCGCGATGTGCGGTTTTATTTATTTATGAAAATAATTGAATTCCTGCTTAAAAATTTTATTATTTATAAAAATAATCGAATCTCTATTAAAAATTTTATTATTTCTAAAAATAATTGAAACGTTTACGAAGAAATTGAAAAAAAATTGTAAATAATGAAATTCCTGCAAAATTTTTATTATCTTTGAAAAATAATTGAAATTTCCCCATGAATTTGTGTAAAATTAAATTTTTTAGTATTTTTGTAGAATTCAATTTTATTAAAAGAATTTTTGTAAAATTTAGTTTTTTCTTAGTATTTTTAACTAAAATTCAATTTTTTTAAAAGTATTTTTGTAAAATTAAATTTTTTTAGTATTTTTAACTAAAATTAAATTTTTTTAAAAGTATTTTTGTGAAATTCAATTTTTTTTTAGTATTTTTAACTGAAATTCAATTTTTTTAAAAGTATTTTTGTAAAATTAAATTTTTTTAGTATTTTTAACTAAAATAAATTTTTTTAAATGTATTTTTCTAAAATTCAATTTTTTTTAGTATTTTTAACTGAAATTCAATTTTTTTAAAAGTATTTTTGAAAAATTAAATTTTTTTAGTATTTTTAACTGAAATTCAATTTTTTTAAAAGTATTTTTGTAAAATTCAAATTTTTTTATTATTTTTAACAAAAATATAATTTTCAGTTAAAAATATTTTTATAAAATTCAATTTTTTTTAGTATTTTTAACTGAAATTAAATTTTCTTAAAAGTATTTTTGTAACATTCAATTTTTTTAGTATTTTTAACTGAAATTCAATTTTTTTAAAAGTATTTTTGTAAAATTAAATTTTTTTAGTATTTTTAACTGAAATTCAATTTTTTTAAAAGTATTTTTGTAAAATTCAATTTTTTTTAGTATTTTTAACTAAAATTAAATTTTTTTAAAAGTATTTTTGTAAAATTCAATTTTTCTTAGTATTTTTAACTGAAATTAAATTTTTTTAAAAGTATTTTTGTAAAATTCAATTTTTCTTAGTATTTTTAACTAAAATTCAATTTTTTAAAAAGTGTTTTTGTAAAATTAAATTTTTTTAAAAGTGTTTTTGTAAAATTAAATTTTTTAAAAAGTATTTTTGTAAAATTCAATTTTTTTTAGTATTTTTAACTGAAATTCAATTTTTTTAAAAGTATTTTTGTAAAATTCAATTTTTTTTAGTATTTTTAACTGAAATTCAATTTTTTTAAAAGTATTTTTGTAAAATTCAATTTTTTTTACTATTTTTCTGACATTCAATTTTTTTAGTATTTTTTACTAAAATTCTTCCACTATTTTCAATAACAAAATAAAAAAACAATTAATTAAAAAAATTCCCTAAAAAAACAAAATTAATCTTCGCTTCTCTAAAAATGAAAATTCCCCTTTTTCCATATAAATATACTTTGACATTATTAGTTTATTAAGAATTGAAATCAAGTCGATTTCCACTTATTATATATTACATTGTTGCGGATGCGTGCGTCAATCATCTGCTGCATGGAAGGCGCGATTTTACACTGAAGAACTTATATTGTATGTGCATATAAACATAATATGGTTTGCACGATTCATGAGCGCATACACCTGTCCTTTTTTTTTATTGCGCCTACCTCTTTCATTTCCGTTTTAAAACATTGTAACTCGGTGGATGGTGGCAGAGAAAAAAAAAAAGAAAATATTCGAATAAGAAGAAGCGCGCACTTATAAAAGAAGACATGCTGATGCTTTATCCGGTATCTTTTGTATATATAAAGTCGTATTTTCCATCGATTCTAACACGCAGGCTATTCATAAATAAATTAATAAAGAAATAAATAAATGTCTATATATGTTTTACACTCCCTTTCTCGTGATTCGCGTTCTGAATAATTAATTAACGAGACATCTCTCGTTAATTAATTATTATATTCTCGAATTTATCATTATGGAGATAAAAATAATTGTAATAATTGTTTTTGCTGATAAATTAATTATGTTAATTGTAGATTAATAATTAATGACATTAATCATATTAATTATATTAATTATATTCAAATTTATAAATTTTACTAATAAATAGCAAAATAAATAAATAGTGATTTTATTATTAGGAATAAATTATTATAATTATTATCGTAGTTAATAATAAATTATTATAGTTATTATCGTAGTTAATAATAAATTATTATAGTTATTATCGTAGTTAATAATAAATTATTATAGTTATTATCGTAGTTAATAATAAATTATTAACGTTATCATCGTAGTTAATAATTAATTATGAATTATTAACGTAAATTTATTTTTACATAAAGAAAATTAAATAAAAAATAATTACCAACTTAAAAAAATTGAATTTAGAGAAAAGTCTCCTTTTGTCGAAAAAAAACCCCCAAATTTTCCCAAATTGAATTTGAAAAATAATAATAATATAACAAAATGATAGAAATTTAATAATAATAATAATAATAATAATAATAATAATAATAATTTAATATAATTAATAATAATAATAATAATATAATTAATTATATAATCTAATATTAAAAAATAAATTTTGAAAGCTATTGAATTAAATTTTCAAAAAAAAAAATTGAAAAAACTCGAAAAACTTAATTATTTTAATAATAATTTTAAATAACAAAAATTTTACTAAATGAAAATGAAAAAATCATATATTAATTGATTATTTAAAATTTTAATCGAATATTAATTATTTTAATAATAATTTTAAATAAAAAAAAATGTACTGAATGAAAAGAAAAAAAAACAGTTATTAATTGAAATCAGTAAAAATTATTACTAATAAAAATTTCGAGACTAGGCAAATGACTAATTACATAAAATAATAATAATTTATAAAAAAAAAATTAAAAATTTTTATAAAGAATGATAAATTATTTGAATAGGAAATTGTTTAATTATATATGATAATTATGTGAATGTTTAAACTGAATTGTTTTTTAAAATTTATTTTTGAATTGAGAATAATTTTTTTAAATAACTAAAATTTGAATTTTTTTCAAGTATTTTTTTAATATTTTGGAAAATAATTGAATTTTTGCGTTGGGGTTTATATTATTTTTTGAAAAAATTTGAATTATTTTCACGATTTTAAATAAAATTTTTGATAATTGCATTTTGGAAAAGAATGTTATTATTTAAGAAGATAATTTAAACTTTTGACAAATTTTTTTTTATATTTTGGAAAATAATTGAATTTTTGCCATGAGGTTTATTATTTTTGGGAAAAAATCAAAATTTTCCAAAGGTTTTCAGTAAAATTTTTGAAAATAATTAAATTTTGCAAAAGAATGTTATTATTTATAAACTCAATTCAAATTTGGGCTGTTTTTTTTAAACTTGCGAATATAATTGAATTTTTGCGATAAGCGATTTATTTATTTATGAAAATAATTGAATTCATGCTTAAAAATTTTATTATTTAAAAAAATAATCGAATCTCTATTAAAAATTTTATTATTTCCAAAAATAATTGAAACGTTTACGAAGAAATTTAAGAAAAAATTTGTAAATACTGAAATTCCTTTAAAATTTTTATTATCTTTGAAAAATAATTGAAACTTTTCCAATGAATTTGTGTAAAATTCAATTTTTTTAAAAATATTTTTGTAGAATTCCTTTTATTTTTAGTATTTTTGTAAAAAAAACTAAATTGTTTTTTTAATATTTATTTTTGAATTGGAAATTTTTTTTATAGAAATAAATTCCAAAAAGAAGGAAAATAATTTATTGTACGTTACCAATGAGGGAAAAAGACACTGGAAGCATTATTTGTTGATGAAAAATTACTCACCTGAAACAAAAGAAAATTTTCTCATTAGTACTTAGTTAAGAAAAAATTTTTAGTTTATTAAAATAACTGATTTAGTGTCAATAATGAATATTATTTTATTAATATAAAAAATATTGTTTAATTTAGTAAGTATTAAAATTAATTTCAATAATAATAATAATAATTTAATTATATTATTAAAATATTGAATTATTCATTTCGAAAAATATAGTTCTAAATAATAATAAACCGTAATAATTACAATTAGAGTAATTATTAAATATTAAAAATTAAAAACTAAAAATTAATGATTATTTACTAAAAATAAATATTTTAATAATAATTTTGAAATACTAATTTCGAAAAATAATCCCAAATAATAATAAACCACAGTAATTGTAATCACACTAATAATTAAACATTAAAAATTAAAAATTAACGATTATTTACTAAAACTAAATATTTTAATAATAATTTTGAAATACTAATTTCGAAAAATAATCCCAAATAATAATAAACCATAGTAATTGTAACCACACTAATAATTAAACATTAAAAATTAAAAATTAACGATTATTTACTAAAAATAAATATTTTAATAATAATTTTGAAATACTAATTTCGAAAAATAGTGCCAAATAATAATAAACCATAGTAATTGTAATCACACTAATAATTAAACATTAAAAATTAATTATTAATTATTAAAAATAATAATTTTAATGTTAATTATTAAAAATAATTATTTTAATGTTACTTATTAAAAATAATTATTTTAATTATTAATTATTAAAAATAATTATTTTAATTATTAATTGTTAAAAATAATTATTTTAATTATTTTACTAAACACTATTATAATAAATTTCGAAAAAATTACTAAAGAGCAGATAAGGGAAAAAAAATTCCCCTTTTTAACGAGATGACGGGAAAATAATTTTCCTCTCCCTGCATTTTTTTTCCAAGCACGCAAACTTGGCGTTGCACAAAGTTATTTTCATAATTTTTTTTTCTCTCTTCATTTCTGTGTGTTAATGTGTATAAGTAAAAGCAGGGTCGTGTCACGCCTGGTTATAGTATTTTCATTATTATTATTATTATCATTATCATTATTATTATTATTGTTATTTTTTTTTTTATTCTTTTTTTTATGTTCAAGCCCACTTTACCACCTTGCATGAAAGTGACGACAGTTCCGGTATATAGTAATAGTACGCTACTCGCCTCATCGTACACACAAACTTCATTGAATGAAACCAGAGGCAAAAAAAAAATGTCAATGAGTGCAATTATTAATGTAGGAGAGCTTGATGACGCGTGCGCATTATTCCTTAGGTCTCTCGCGAGAGCGGACGATAAATTTTTTTTTCGAGCAAAAGTAATTTATTCTAAAGTTAATTCACAATGGCCAGACGCTTGTAATTGTTTTTTACTTTAATTATCGTGGATTATAAATATGGTTGGTTATTTTTACACCGTCGTTTCAATTAATTTCGATGGTAATTAATTTAATTACTGTTAATTCAACTACTGTCGAATTTATTAGTGGTTTCTTCAATTACTGTCGATTTTGAAACTACCGTCGATTATATTTACCGTTAATTCAACTACTGTCAAATTTATTAGTGGTTTCTTCAATTACTGTCGATTTTGAAACTACCGTCGATTATATTTACCGTTAATTCAACTACCATCGAATTTATTAATAGGTTCTTCAATTACTGTCGATTTTGAAATTACCGTCGATTAAATTTACAGTTAATTTAACTACCGTCGAATTTATTAATAGTTTCTTTAATTATTGTCGAAAAGTATTCGAAATTCAATTATATTCAAAAAATTATTGAAATAATTGAAATTCAAATATTTTTCTTAAAATTGTTCTAAAAATTCTTTAAAAAGATTCAATTATTTTCGAAAAATATTTGAAATTAATTTATTATTTTCAAAAAATATTAGAAATTCAATTATTTACAAAAAAATAGAAATTCAATTGTTTACCATAAGAAATATTAGAAATTCAATTGTTTACAAAAAAAAATATTAGAAATTCAATTATTATTTTCATGAATAATAAAAGTTTCCCAGAAATTCAACTAATTTAGAATTTTTTTCATAAAAACTTTGGAAAAAATCGATTATTTAACAAAATTTTTATACATTTCTTCGCAATCATTCAAATACTTTCACTAATAAAGAAATTTTTCATGGAAATTCAATTTTTAAAAAAATTTTTTTGATACAATATTTTAAGCAAGAATTCGATTATTTTCATAAATAATAAAAAAAAACATAGTAGAATTTTAATTATTTTTAATACCATGCAAATATTCAATTATTTAAAATAAAATTTTCAAAGTATTTTTTATCTTTCGAATAAAATTAATTATTTAAAACAGTATTTACAAAAATTCTAAGTGGAGAATTCAATTATTTTTAAAAATAACAAAATTTTTTGACTGAAATTCAATTTAATTATTTTCTATAAATTACAACATTCATCGCAGGATTGCAATTATTTTGAATAAAATTTTACAGAAATTGCCCAATAAAAATGTAATTATTCTGAAAAATTTAATTTCAATTATTTGAAAAATCAATTTTGGAACAAATTTTTTTTTTAAATTCTTTGAAAAAATTCAATTACTTACAAAAGATAAATGACAAAATGATTCCCGAAAATTCAATTATTTTGAGGCGAATTTCAAATAAAATTCTTTGCAAAATTCAATTATTTTATAAAAATAATAAAATTTTTTGCCAAATTCAATAATTTTATAAAAATAATAAAATTCTTTACAAAATTCAATTATTTTCATGAATAACAATAATCATCATAAGAATTCAATTATTTTTAAAACTCATAAATTTCTTCATGGAAATTCAATTATTTCAACAAAATTTTAATTAAATCGTTCGCAAAAATTAAAAATTTGAAATAATTAATTAATTAATTTATTAAAAAATTTTTTTTTTGAAAAATTCCTTGTTAAAAATTTTATTATTTACGAAAATAATAGAATTTTGAATATAAAATTTATTATTATTTATTATTAATTTATTAATATTTATTATTTATAAAAATAATTTATTTTCAAAAATGAATTTTGTCGTCTCTGAAAGAATTTAATTATTTACAAAAATAACCGAATTTTCCACCTTGGAATTTAATTATTTGCAAATATTTTAATAAAATTGCTTGTAAGAAATGAATTATATTTGAAATACAATTTAAATTGAATTTTGTTGTTGTTGGAATAATTCAATTGTTCTTTTAGATTTTAATAAATTTCTCCCCAAAAGTTCAATTATTTACGTAAATAGTTCTTTGAAAGAATTCAATTATTATTAACGATAAATAACAATCTTAATTCTATAAAATTCAATTATTTTCAGTCACATTTTAATAAATATAGGAAATTTCTTCTAAACGATTTAACAATTTTCATAAATTTTAATAATTATCAATTTTTTCAATTATATCAATTTTTTCAATTATATCAATTTTTTTCAATTTTATCAATTATTTACAAAAATATTTGACTTTTTTCACAGGGATTCAATTATTTTCAAAATATTTTCTTAAAATTGTTCGAGAGAAATCAATTATTTGAAATACAATTATAGTTAAATACTTTTTTTTTATAAATTATTCAATTATTGTTATAGATTTTTTTAATAAAATTCTTTCTTAGAATTCTATATTATTTACATCAATAATTTTTCGAAAGGATTCAATTATTTGCGCAAATAATTTTTCGAAAGAACTCAATTATTAAAGATAAAGAACAAAATTATTCCCCAAAAATTCAATTATTATTTGAGTCATTTTAATAACGTTTTTTGTAGAATTCAATTATTTTACAAAAATAACAATATTTATCACAAGAATTCAATTATTAAAAGTAGTCAATTTCTTTTTGGAAATTAAATTTGTCTGAAATTTTGTTTAGAAAATTGTTGACAGAAATTTAATTTATTGTCAAAAGTTTTAATTCAATTCTTTGTAAAATTCAATTATTTTACAAAAATAACAATATTTATCACAAGAATTCAATTATTAAAAGTAGTCAATTTCTTTTTGGAAATTAAATTTGTTTAAAATTTTGTTTAGAAAATTGTTGACAGAAATTTAATTTATTGTCAAAAGTTTTAATTCAATTCTTTGTAAAATTCAATTATTTTACAAAAATAACAATATTTATCACAAGAATTCAATTATTAAAAGTAGTCAATTTCTTTTTGGAAATTAAATTTGTCTGAAATTTTGTTTAGAAAATTGTTGACAGAAATTTAATTTATTGTCAAAAGTTTTAATTCAATTCTTTGTAAAATTCAATTATTTTTTTTGAAACTTTAGGCAATTTTTTTTTTAAAATTAATTTTTGAGTGCGAAGTTTGTGATATTAAAAAAGAAAATTGTAGGAAAAAATAAAACTCTTTTTTGATTTTGTTTTCCCTTTCGTTTTTCTTTTTTTTTCTTTTGTTTTTGAAAGAGAGAATTTCGTAGCGGACAGACAAGAATATAATTTATTTATAAAGAAGAAACGAGGCAAGATGTACACACTCATGCATAAAAATGGGTCCATAAACGTATACCCAATCGCAACCGTGAACCCGATAGAGTCGACTTTGACTCCTCATCGGTGACTTCCGGTCGTCCATTGACCCGAAGCGCGGCACGACGCAAAACTATACAGTCACGTCGGGGATTAAGGGGTAAAGTTTTCTTTTTCTTTTTTCTTCTTTTTTTTTAATTTTTTCCTTCTCACTCTGCCTTTACCATTCTTGATTGCTTAATATTCTCAAAGGACGACTTTCACTTTTCAAAACGATACTTTTTTTACATTCTCATTTTTTTCCTTTTTTTCCCCTTTATTTTTAAAGTGTCAAACATCATTAAACATCTTTAGATAATTAACAAAGTTAATTATCCTCAACTTCATTTCTGTCCTCTCTCTCTCTCTCTTTTTATTCATTTTTTGACTTCAAACATTTTTTTATTGTTCATTACTTTCTATTTTGTTTACTTCGTTTATTGTGTTTAATCGATTCTTCTCTTTCTTTTTTTTTCTTTCTCATTTTCTCTTTTTTTCTCTGTCTCTTTTTATATTTTTTCTCTCTCTCTTTTTCTCTTCTTCTCTCTCTCTCTTTTTCTCTCTTCTCTCTCTCTTTTTCTCTTTCTGCTGTCGGTGAAGTAAATTTGCAATTGTTGAAAAATTCAATTCACAATTATAAATCGACAATATATAAATTGAAGTTAATTTGTAAAAATTGTCCAGTACAATAATTCTTTATTCGTTCGGCAAATCAAGTTTTAATGCAACAATGTAATGAGGAATGAATTGAAAATTTTATTGTTTGAATTTTTTTTTTTTTTTTTTTTTTTTTTAATTGAAGAGTTTATCTTGAATTGAAGTTTAATTATCGCGGAATTATCGAACGGTAAATTTTCGAATTAACTTCATGTGTTACTAAACAAAAGGAGTCTTCGGTATTTTGCATTGTAAAAGTGCCATTAAAGTCTAAAATAAAAAAAAGTTAAGTAACTAAAGTCACGTGACGAGAAAGCTGAATTTATTTATTTAATAAAAATTCCAAAAATCTATTTACTTAACAGAAGTTTCAAAAAATTTATTTATTTAATAAAAGTTCCAAAAATCTATTTACTTAACAGAAGTTTAAAAAAATTTATTTATTTAATAAAAGTTCCAAAAATCTATTTACTTAACACAAGTTTCAAAAAATTTATTTATTTAATAAAAATTTCACACAGTTATGTTTTGAATATTTCGAAAATTATTTTTTAAATAAATAATTTTAAAACAAAGTGTTTGTTAAAAATAAATATTTCAAAAATTTATTTTTTTTAATTAATAATTCGAAAATGAAGTGTTTATTAAATAAATATTTCGAACTAAAGTGTTTTTTAAATAAATATTCCAAAATCGATGTCTTGAAAATAATTTTCTTTTATTTGCAAAATTATAAAGACAAGTTTTTGAAATTAAAATTTTAAAATTGATATTCTATTTTAAAAATAACTATTTTGCAAATAAAAACTCTGTAAATAAAAAATATATACTTTAAATAAAAATAGCATTTATTATAAAAAAAATATTTTCACAAAAAAAAAACATTTAGGAAAAAAATATTTTTCTAAAAAAATATTTTTCTAATATAATATTTTTCTAAAAAAATATTTTTCTAATATAATATTTTCCTAAAAAAATATTTATATTATATTTTTTATATTATATTTATTTATATTTTCCTAAAAAAATATTTTTCTAAAATAATATTTTCCTGAAGGAATATTTTTCCAAAATAATATTTTCCTAAAAAGATATTTTTCTAAAATAATATTTTCCTAAAAAAATATTTTTCTAAAATAATATTTTCCTAAAGGAATATTTTTTCAAAATAATATTTTCCTAAAAAGATATTTTTATAAAATAATATTTTCCTAAAAAAATATTTTTCTAAAATAATATTTTCCTAAAAAAATATTTTTCTAAAATAATATTTTCCTAAAAAAATATTTTTCTAAAATAATATTTTCCTAAAAAAATATTTTTCTAAAATATTTTCCTAAAAAAATATTTTTATTAAAAAGAAAAATTTTTTTAATAAAATAAAGTAAAACAAAGATAAAATATTTTTATTAAAAAGAAAAAAATTTTTCCAAATTGTTGTTCAATTCCACATTTGTTTACACACACACGCACATACCGAACAACAAACTTTCAACAACACTTGTCGTTTTATATAGCAAATGTACCTAACTTTTTTTTCTTTCAATTTTTTTTTTTTTTTTTTTTTTTTTTTTTTTTGATAAGCAGCTATTTAGCGCCACTGAACTGTCGACGATCGAAAAGGAATTCGAAGGAGGCGAGATAACAGCTTTCTACGGACCGTGAGATTATATTCTTACGCAAATAACCAGTTTCTCAGACAGGAAGTACACTGATATGAATTTTTAATTTTGTCGAAAATCGTGTGAAATGTAAAGATCATTCAAAAATATAGAAGACAAATTGTAACACACAAAATGAAAAAAAAAAAATTTAACCCGAATGATGTATTATGAAAAAAGAGAAAGAAAGAAAGAAAGAAAGAAAAAATAAATAAATAAAACTTCGTAACACTTTATCAGTTTTCAAAATAACCTCTTTTTTCCACGCGGGGGAAAAATAAAGAAAAGAGAAATTTACTACTTAATTGTCAAATATTTAATGAAGGAAATAGAAAAATATTTTTTTAATGTATGTAATTTTCCCGCGCTATTAAATGTACATAGAATTTTTCGAAAATATTTGCTTTTCGTAAAGAAAAAAAAGAAAAATACATTTCGAGAATATTATGATTGGAAAAATATTTAATTTGAAGTTATTGTGAGAGAGACAATTTTATTTTCTCTGAGACAATTTTTTTAAAAATATTTTTTAATTATTAATTAATAAGTTTTAATTATTAAACATTAAACAATTTTATTTTCTCTGAGACAATTTTTTTAAAAATATTTTTTAATTATTAATTAATAAGTATTAATTATTAAACATTAAACAATTTTATTTTCTCTGAGACAATTTTTTTAAAAATGTTTTTTAATTATTAATTAATAAGAATTAAATATTAATTAATAGGCATTAATTATTAATTATTAAACATTAATTATTTCTTCCTACTATTATTAATTAATTATTGTCACTATTATTATTAGTCTTATTATGATTTTAGTTATTAAAATTATTAGCCATTAATTATTTTTTTATTCACTTGTTATTATAATTATAGTATAATTATTATTGCTATTAATTAACTATTTTACAATTATTAATTACTATTATTATAATTACTATTTTTTGGAATTTATAATAATTGTAATTTTTAATAATTACAATGTTTGGACGTTTAATCGCTATTATTATAAAAACTATTAAATTTAAACGTTGGAAAATAAGAATTTTATTGAATTAAATTCAAAAATTGTGTTAAACGCTCAAAAATAGCGTTTCTTACTTTTAACGTTGTTTATTTAAAATTCTATTTATCTAAAACGCTGAAAAGTAATTTTTTTTTATTAAAACGTAAAAAATGTTTCTCAACTTTAAAACTTAAGCATTTCTTGTAAAATTATTTAAACTCTCTAATAATAGCGTTTCTGATTTCGAACGCTGTTTTATTAAAATTTTATTAGCTTAAAATGTCAAAAAAGTAATTTTTTTATTAAAACGCTAAAAAATAGCGTATTTCGATTTAAACTGTAGCATTTTTTTCAAAGAATTATTTAAACGCTGAACAAAGCGTTTTTGACTTTGGACGCTGTTCATTTAAAATTTCATTAGTTTAAAAAAGGCTGATTAGTAATTTTTAGATTAAAATGCTAAAAAAATAGCGTTTTTCGATTTAAGCTTCAGCATTTTTTTTAAAGAATTATTTAAACTCTGTAATAATAGCGTTTCTGATTTGGAACGCTGTTTATTTAAAGTTTCAGCCGTCTAAAACGCTAAAAAGTGTTTTTTTTCGTTAAAACGTTAAATAATAACGTTTCTCAACTTTTAAACTCTGGCATTATTTCGAAAGAATTATTTAGACGGTTAAAAAAGGCGTTTATGATTTTGAACGCTGTGTATTTAAAATTTCATTAATTCAAAGAAGACTAAACAGTAATTTTTTGATGAAAACGCTAAAGAAACAGCGTTTTTCGATTTAAACTCTATATCATTTTTTAAAAGCATTATTTAAACGCTATAATAATGGCGTTTTCGATTTTTAACGCTGTTTATTTAAAGTGTTAACAGTCTAAAACGCTAAAAAGTAATTTTTTTTTCGTTAAAACGTTAAATAATAACGTTTCTCAACTTTTAAACTCTAGCTTTTTTTCTAAAAAATTATTTAGACGGTTAAAAAAGGCGTTTATGATTTTGAACGCTATTTATTTAAAATTTCATTAATTCGAAAAAGGCTAAACAGTAATTTTTTGTTTGAAACGCTAGAAAAATAGCGTTTTTCGATTTAAACTGTTGCATTTTGTAAGACATTACTTAGACGCTATAAAAATAGTGTTTAAACGTCAGTATTTTTCGGCCCTAAAAAAATTCTTGTTATTTAAACGCCCAAAAAATAGCGTTCCTAAAATTAAATGCCGCCAATTGCAACCCGCCGATTTATCTAAAAATTCAAAAAGAGTGAAAATAAGCAGAAAGTCGAAAATTAAAAAATTAAAAATCGAAAATTGAAGAACTGAAAATTGAAAAACTGAAGAATTGAAAATTGAAAAATTAAAAATTGAAAAAATAGAAAACTCGAAAAATCTAAATTTAAATTCACCCAGAGTAAATGAAATATAGCGAGCAAGTTATTCATGGAATCGAATATATATATATATATATATAAATGTACGTGTTTTTGAAACAAAAGTACAATAGATAGCTAATAATATATACAATGCAAATTGTTCTAGTTGTTGTAGAAGGAAAAGGAAAAAAAAATTATTTTATTTTCTTCACGAAAGATATAGTGTGCTCTTTCCGATATATCGGGTAAACGTCATTAGCGATCGACTGAATTTTCTTTATGGAATCGAGAGAGAAATAGAGAGAGAGAGAGAAAAGTGAGTACTATACATATATATATATATATCTATGTGTGGTGAATGTGCTTTTGCCAGGCGAGCGCTGTCTGGTAATGTCGCCAACACACGGGAGCGGTGAATGACTCGACATCCCGTGCATGTGTGACCGTATAAGTGTGTGACTGGAGGAGTTTTAACTGACGTCAGAATCAGGGTTTACAAATATACAAGTAAAGAATGTGACGCCATCGGGCAGAAAAAAAATACGAGACGCTTTGCGTTGGGGAAAACGCTGTTGATTTTTTTGCGCATTTAAACGCTGTTAGTTTCCTTAATAGCTGAACGTTAATGAATTTTTAGTAGCTAAACGCTGTTAATTTATTTAAACGCTATTATACTATTTAAACGCTATTAATCTATTTAAACGCTATTAATATCTAAACGTTATTAATTTACTTAAACGCTATTAATATCTAAACGTCGTTTTTTCGGTTATTAAACGCTCATAAATTTTTTGCACCCAAACGCTATTAGCTTCTTTACTACTTTGACGTTAAAAAAGTTTTTAGTAGCTAAACGCTATTAGTCTATTTGAACGCTATTAATATCTAAACTTTATTAATTTACTTAAACGCTATTAATATCTAAACATCGTTTTTCGGTTATTAAACGCTTTTAAGTTTTTTGCACCCAAACGCTATTAGTTTCTTTACTACCTTGACGTTAAAAAAGTTTTTAGTAGCTAAACGCTATTAATCTATTTAAACGCTATTAATTTATTTAAGCGCTATTAATATCTAAACGGTGTTTTTTCGGTTATTAAACGCTCTTAAATTTTTTGCACCCGAATGCTATTAGTTTCTTTACTACCTTGACGTTAAAAAAATTTTTAGTAGCTAAACGCTATTAGTCTATTTAAACGCTATTAATTTATTTAAACGCTATTAATATCTAAACGTTAATTATTTACTTAAACGCTATTAATATCTAAACGTCGTTTTTTGGTTATTAAACGCTCTTAAATTTTTTGCACCCGAACGCTATTAGCTTCTTTATTCCCCAGACGCTATTTTATTTTTTAACAGTTAAACGCTATTAATTTTTTCAGTAGTTAAACGCTACTATTACCAATTACCAATTGTCAGTTTTCAACGCTGATAGTATTGAAAGTTGCCAATTTTACAAAACTCGTTGATAATTGATAAACGTTGATAATTGATAGTTGATAAACCGTTGATAATTTTACCAATTGGTAGTTTTAAACGTTGATAATTTTACAAATTGGAAGTGATAAACGTTGGTAATTTTACCAATTGCTAGTAATAAAAGTCGGTAATTTTACCAAATGTTTATAATCGCTGGGAATTTTAGAAATTGTCAGCAATATAAACGTTGGTAAGCTTACCAATTGGTAGCGATTGACGTTGGTAATTTTACCAATTGTTAATTAAACTAAATTTTACCAATTGTCAGTAGTAAACGTTGGTAATTTTACAAACTATTAAAAAAACACTAAAAATTTTAACAATTGGTATTTTAAAACGTTGGCAATTTCGCAAATCGTTAGTAATAAACGCTGGTAATTTTACCAATTTGTTAATGAAGCTGTAAATTTTATCAATTGGCAGTAACAAACGTTGGTAATTTTACAAATTATTAATTAACACTGAAAATTTTACCGCAATTGGTAGTTTAAAACATTGGTAATTTTACAAATTGCTAGTGAGAAACGTTGTTAATTGTACCAATTGTTAATGAATCTAAATTTTACCAATTGGCAGTAATAAACGTTGGTAATTTTACAAATTATTAATCAACACTGAAAATTTTACCAATCGATAGTTTAAAACGTTGGTAATTTCAGAAAATTGGCAGTTATAAACGCTGGTAATTTTACCAATTGTTTAAAAACGCTGGGAATTTTACCAATTGGAAGTTTCAAACGTTGATAATTTTACAAATTGGCAGTTATAAACGCTGGTGATTTTACCAATTGTTTAAAAACGCTGGGAATTTTACCAATTGGAAGTTTCAAACGTTGATAATTTTATCAAATTGCAAATAAACGCTGAAAATGTTACAAATTGTATAAATAAACCCTGAAAAAGTTACAAATTGCAAATAAACGCTGAAAATATAACCAATTAGTACCAATAAACGCTATTAATTTCGCCAATTGGTAATAAAAAAAAAAAAAAAAAGAAAAAATGCAATAGAGTTGTTTTGATAAGCGGTAAAATCGCCCCGAGCAGAACACCTCGTGACTCCGTCACTGAGAAATGTTCTACTGTGTGTGTGTGTGTTTAAAACACGCAAATGTAACACGGAGTAAAGAGAGAAAGAGTGAGAGAGAATGCCTGGCCATGTGTGGGACCGGAAGTGTGAGTATCCGGCCAGACTTGTGTGGGCTTCTCTGCGCGCTCTCCATTCCTCTTCCCTGTCAATGCTTCGATCTTTCCCTTTCACTCTTTCTGCATTTCTCATAGATATATGTGTATATCCTACGCGCCCTCTCTCTCTCTCTCTCTCTCTCTCTCTCTCTCTCTCTTTTACACTATAAACCAAACTCACTCTTCTTCCTACGCAACGATGCTTACAAGTGATACGATATCGCGCGCGAGAGCAAACTAGAACATCGTTTTATGTTTATCGATATAGTCACCGCGCGATTCTATTGTGTAATCGAGTCGTTATAATGTAGATATAATCGCGTACAGGCCTTTTTCTTATTTATTATTTTATTTTATTTTTTTTTTAATAAAAATATGCTCTTGCATGATGATAATAATAATAGTAATAATAAAAATGACAATAAAAATAATAATAATAATAATAAAAATGACAATAAAAATAATAATAATAATAAAAATAATAATAACAAAAATAATAATAATAATAATAATACTAGTACTAGTAATCTTAACTACTATTTGTAACTACTATTACTATACTAGTAATTTTAACTACTATTTGTAACTACTATTACTATACTAGTAATTTTAACTACTATTTGTAACTACTATTACTATACTAGTAATTTTAAATACTATTTGTGACTACTATTACTGTTAATACTAGTAATTTTAACTACTAATTGTAACAACTGTTACTACTACTACTACTATTAATATACTAGTAATGTTAACTACTAATTTCAACTATTATTACTAGTAATTTCAACTAATAATTGTAACTATCATTACTATTAATTTTAACTACTAATAATAGCAATACTAGTAGTAATTTGAACTACTATTACTAAAAGTACTAGTAATCATTAATAATAGTAATCATTAATAATAGTAATAATAATAGTAATAATAATAGTAATAATAATAGTAATAATAATAGTAATAATAATAGTAATAATAATAGTATCAGTAATAATAGTAATATTCGTAGCAGTAACAATAAATAACAGCAATAATAGTAGTAATAGTCGCATTATTAATAGTAACAGTAATAGTGGGAATACTAGTAGTAATAATAATACTAAAAAAATAGTAGTAATTGCAGCACTAGTAGAATGAATAATACTAAATATAATAGTAGTAATAGTAAAAATACTAGTATTGATGGTAATACTATAAATAATAGTAGCAGTAATAGTAAAAATACTAGTAGTGATGGTAATTCTAGAATTAATAGTAGTAATAGTAAAAATACTAGTAGTGATGGTAATTCTAGAATTAATAGTAGTGATAGTAAAAATACTAGTAGTTATGGTAATACTAAAAATAAAAGTATCAGTAATAGTAAAAATACTAGTTGTGATGGTAATACTAAAAATAATAGTAGCAGTAATAGTAAAAATACTAGTAGTCATGGTAATGCTAAAAATAATAGTAGCAGTAATAGTAATAATACTAGTAGCACTAAAAATATTTAAATTTAAAATTACATTAACAATAATGAAAATGTCAATAATAATAATAACAATAATAATAATAATAATAATAATAATAATAATAAAAATAATAATAATAATAATAATAATAATAATAATAATAATTTAAAAAAATTGGATAATAAAAATTCCTCCTTTTTTCCTTCGTGTCCCTTTCAATGAATGAAAATACATTATTTTGATGATTTCATTCGTTCTATTTCGAAAATGTGATCAACTGCATTGCGTATTGCGTGGGAGAGGTGAATATTTTTCACATGACACATTCCGAGAATATATATACACACACACACAATATGTCTAATATTTGTCTCGCGGATATTTTTACGTCAGTTGTCTCTTATTATTATTATTTTCTTTTTCGTTGTTCTCTCTTAATGAATTTAATATAATGCCATTAAAGCTTAATTACATCTCCTGCCACAATATGTGAGTTTTTATTCAAACACGACAATTCCCTCTCAAATGTAAGTTTAATTTTTCTTCAATTTTTCCATAATTAATATTTTTAATTATTATTATTATTAATTATTATATAATAATTAGTGTTTATGAAAATGAATAAAATTAAATGTGAAAATAAATAAATTAAATTAAATAATAAAATAAAATAAAATTAAATTAAATTTAAATTACACGGGCAAAGAAAATTTTTTGATTCAATTAACCGATTAATTAACTATTATTACATATTTATAATTTATAATTTTTAATTTTTAATTTTTAATTTTTAATTTTTAATTTTTAATTTTTAATTTTTAATTTTTAATTTTTAATTTTTAATTTTTAATTCTTAATTTTTAATTTTTAATTTTTAATTTTTAATAATTTTTAATAATTGAAAATATATCAATTAGTTTTTAATAATAGAAAATATTAATTATTTAATTGAAAATATAATTATTTAATTGAAAATATAATTATTTATAATAGATTTAATAGAAAACATTAATTTATTTAATTAAAAATATTTATTAATTAATTAAATATTTGCTTGAGTCAAATATTATTGATTGGAGTCAATTAAATTGTAATTGAATCAATAATTTCAGCATTTGAAGCGAATACCATTTAATTGACGTTAGTAAATATTGTTTGATTTAATTACATATTTAATTGCTAATAGTCAATAAATCGATTAATTGAAGTAAATAAATTTTTTTTCAAAATACTTTCTAAGTTTGAAGTAGTAAAAATGTTTACTAATTAGAATTAGTGATTGAACTTTTGCTTTTGAATTAGTAAATTTTACTAATAAATTGGCAAAAAAAAATTACTACTTGATAGTAAAATTTATTAATTCAAACGCAAAAAGTCAGTTACTAATTCAAATTTAGAGTGTAGTGAAAATGTTTACTAATTTGAAATAGTGACTGACTTTTTGCTTTTGAATTAGTAAATTTTACTAATAAATTCGTAAATTTTACTAATAAATTCGTAAATTTTACTAGTAAACTGGTAAGTGTTACTAATAATTTAGTATGAAAATTACTATCGGTAGTAAAATTGACTAATTCTGTAGTAAATTCTACTAGTAAATTAGTAAAAAATTACTATCTTTAGTTAAATTGACTAATTCTGTAGTAAATTTTACTAAAAACTTAGTAAAAAATTACTATCGGTAATAAAATTGACTAATTCGGTAGTAAATTCTACTAATAAATTAGTAAAAAATTACTGTTCGGTAGTAAAATTTACTAATTCTATAGTAAATTCTACTAACAAATTAGTAAAAAATTACTATTCGGTAGTAAAATTTACTAACTCAAGAGCAAAATGTCAATCATCAATTCAAATTAGTAAATATTTTCACGAATTCAAATACTAAGAATAGTAAAAATATTTACAGATTTGAATTGGTGACAATTTTGCAAATTTTTTTAAATTAATAAAATCTTATACTACGTTACTTAATAAATAAAATTTTTAACTTAATTTTTTCGTTTAGAAATACTTTTTTAAATATTGAATAAAATCATAGGAAAAAATTATTGTCTCCAATATTTTGAAAGTCTTTTTTTTTAAAGAAAGAAGATACGAGAAAATAGTACAAATTCCAAGCTGAGGAATTCACGAATGTAATCAATGTTTCACAATATTTTTCTTTTATAATAATAATAAAAAAAATTTTTTTTAAAAAATGTGTACACACTGTTTGAATTTAGTTTTTTTTTTTTTTGTAAAGTATGCATGACAAAAGGTTCGTCAACAGATGCATCCATTCATAATTCAGATTCCTGACATTCCGATCTCTGTGTTATATTCCGGGAAACCAAACGCAGCACACACAATGTTTTACAAGTTGCGTGTATTAAAAAAAAAAAAAAAAAAAAAAAAAAAATTGTGAAATTATTTGGAAAAGTAAAGTTTTATACACTCGTCTCGGATATATCTAGATCTAAACATTTGTGTCATGCTTTTCTCGCATTGGGATTGAATATTTATTACTAATGATAAATAATTATAAATATTTATTTTAATATTTATTTCTAATGTTTATTTTAATATTTATTTTTAATATTTATGTTAACATTTATTTCTTATATTTATTTCTGAAATTTATTTTAATGTTTATTTTAATATTTATTTCTAATATTTATTTCTAAAATTTATTTCTAATATTTATTTTAATATTTATTTCTAATATTTATTTCCAATATTTATTTTAACATTTATTTCTAATATTTATTTCTAAAATTTATTTTAATATTTATTTCTAATATTTATTTCTAAAATTTATTTTAATATTTATTTCTAATATTTATTTCTAATATTTATTTTAATATTTATTTTTAATATTTATTTGAATGTTTATTTTTAATAAATAAAATATTAATATTAATAATTAATTTAATTAAATAATAAAATTATTCAATATTTTAATATTTAACATTTATTTTCAATTATTCTTTTTAGTTTGTTTTGTCTTGACTTTTTTCTACTTTTTTTTTTGTTTTATTTTTTAACTTTTCTTAAAAACACATTTTTTACTTTTCTCAATTACATTTTTTGTACAATTTTTTCAATCTCATTCTTTTAAAAACTTTTTTTTCCCTTTAAATTCCTCTACTTGACTATTTCGAACGGATTCGACTAATTTGACAATTAGTCATCGCTAATTAGCAATGATCGTGAAATAAAAAAAAAGTCAACTTAGAAAAATTCGTCAAAAAAAAAATTTCCAATCGAAAAAAAAAATTCGCAAGCAAAAATATTTATCATCGCAAAAAATAATCGTGACGAAAAAAGAAAATGCAAAATTTTCGATGGAAAAAAAATTCGAGGAAAAAAAAGAGGAAAATAACGAAAAACCAAGTGCGCAAATCAATATAAAAGTCGCATTGACGTCTATGAGAAAATTGGCGAATAAAAACAAAAAAAAAGAACCGCTTTGAAAGACACAAGAGTGACGTAAAGAATATAGCTGAACATTCCGCAATATTTGGTCCCTGCGACAATTTCTTTTTTGCACTCACGTCGATATATATATATACATATACAGAGAAAAAGTTGCATAGATAAATAAAATTTATACACATGAGTAAAAGTTGGCGATAGTTTTTTTTTTTTTTTTTTTGTCTTTCAGCAGAGACTTACCATACATTCTTTTTTTTTTTTTTTACCTTCTTTTTTCATTCTCGCGTGACTATATCTTCGCCTCTTGCCCCGAGATACGTCTCAGACCGAATCCCCGAGCCCTCATTCAAGAATCTAATTTATATTGAAGAATTCCAAAGAGGGCAAAGCCGAGGCGTCGATCTTTGAGGCGCCGCCGTTTAAGATGCATTATGCTGGCGGGTGGTCGACAATAGGTGTGAGAGTAAAGGTGTGAGAGAGAGAGAAAGAGAATGAGAGAAGCCGAAAAGATCCTCTTCGATATGAAAGATCGAGGCGCCAAAAGGAAAAAAAAGAGAAAAAAAGAGAGAAAGAGAGAGAAAAAAAGAAAAAAAAAGAGAAAAATAGTGAAAAAGAGAGAAAGAAAGAGAAAAGAGAGAAAAAAGTGAAAAAGAGACAAAAAGAGAGAAAAGAAGTGAAAAAGAGAGAAAAAAGTGAAAAAGAGACAAAAAGAGAGAAAAGAAGTGAAAAAGAGAGAAAAAAGTGAAAAAGAGACAAAAAGAGAGAAAAGAAGTGAAAAAAAGAGAAAAGAGGAGAAAAAGAGAGAAAAAAACGAAAAAGAGACGAAGAGAGAGAAAAAAAATAAAAAAGAGAGGAAGAAAGAGAAAAGAGGTGCCAAAGAAAGAAAAGTAATGAAAAAGAGAGAAAGAAGGTGAAAAAAAGAGAAAGAGATGAAAAAGAGAGAAAAAAGGCGAAAAAGCGAGAAAAAAATCGAATAAGAGAGAAAGAGAGGAAAAAAACGAAAAATAGAGAAAGAGAGAGAAAAGAACTGAAAAAGAGAGAAAGAGAGATAAAACAACTGAAAAAGGGAGAAAAAGAGAAAAAAGAAACGAAAAAGAGAGAAAGAGAGAGAAAAGAACTGAAAAATAAGAGAAAAAGAGAGAAAAGAAGTGAGAAAAAGTGAAAAAGAGTGAAAAGAAGCGAAAAAGAGAGAAAGAGAGAGAAAATAACTGAAAAATAAGAGAAAAAGAGAGAAAAGAAGTGAGAAAAAGTGAAAAAGAGTGAAAAGAAGCGAAAAAGAGAGAAAGAGAGAGAAAATAACTGAAAAATAAGAGAAAAAGAGAAGAGAAAAGAAGTGAGAAAAAGTGAAAAAGAGTGAAAAGAAGCGTAAAAGAGAGAAAAAAACCAAAAAGAGAGAAAGAGCGAATAGAAGAGCAAAGAAGAGATGAGATGAAGAAAAGGGAGAAGAGGGAGGAGAATTAGGAGAAATGTTCCCGCGGTGAACCGAAAACCGGACCCCAATATGATAATTGGACATGGAGAACGATGTGAGAGCAGCACCTTTTGAATATTTTGACTCCCAGTTTTCGATAAGGCAATTTCACTCCAAAACTCAATATATCTGCAATTTACATTTAATTCGGGAAGTCAACTATTTTTGTTTAACCAAATTCCCCACTAAAAAACAAAAATTGATTTAATAAGAAGAAAAATTGATTCAAATAACCGATTACTTGACTATTATTATCAATTACATATTTTAATTGAATCAATTAATATTTTTTGGAGTCAATTGAATATTTAATTGAATCAAATAATATTTTTTGGAGTCAATGAAATCATTCATTGAATCAAATAAAGTTTTTTTGAAGTCAATTAAATGTTTAATTGAATCAAATATTTAATTGAATCAAATAATATTTTTTGGAGTCAATGAAATCATTCATTGAATCAAATAATATTTTTTGGAGTCAATTGAATATTTAATTGAATCAAATAATATTTTTTGGAGTCAATTGAATATTTAATTGAATCAAATAATATTTTTTGGAGTCAATTGAATATTTAATTGAATCAAATAATATTTACTAGATACAATTAAATACCTAATTGAAACAAATGATATTTATTGGAGTCAATTAAATATTTCATTGACTCCAATAAATAATATTTGATTCAGTTAAATATTTAATTGATTGCAAAAAACATTATTTGATAATGGTAATGATGAAATTTGATAATAATATTTTTTGGAGTCAATTGAATATTTAATTGAGTCAAATAATATTTACTAGAGTCAATTAAATACCTAATTGAATCAAATAATATTTACTAGATACAATTAAATACCTAATTGAAACAAATAATATTTATTGGAGTCAATTAAATATTTCATTGAGTCAAATAA
Organism: Leptopilina drosophilae; assembly: GCA_032873175.1. Taxonomy (NCBI): domain Eukaryota; kingdom Metazoa; phylum Arthropoda; class Insecta; order Hymenoptera; family Figitidae; genus Leptopilina; species Leptopilina drosophilae. The sequence continues at coordinate 41,695,890 of CM065485.1, read as the reverse complement.
TATTTATTGGAGTCAATTAAATATTTAATTGAATCATATATTATTTACTAGAGTCAATTAAATATTTTTAATTTTAATATTGAATCAAATAAGATTTTGGAGTCAATTAAATATTTAATTGAATCAAATAATATTTACTAGAGTCAATTGTAGACTGAAAAAAAAATTATTAGATTCAAATAACCGATTATTTGACTATTATCAAATTAATATTTACTTGATTCAATTAATTTTTATTTGAATCAATTAAATAATATTTGCTTCAAATACTGAAATTTGAAATAATTTGAAATAATTTTTATTTGAATCAATTAAATAATATTTGCTTCAAATACTGAAATTTGAATTATTTGAGTCAATTAAATAATATTTGCTTTAAATACTGAAATATTTGATTAAAATACAATTGATTTGATTCAAATAAAAATTATTTGTTTCAAGTAAATATTTATTTGATAATAGTCAAATAATCGGTTATTTGAATCAAATAAATTTTTTTTTTCAGTGTAAAATAGCATTTGAAACGCAAAAATTTCAGTATTTGAAGGAAATATGAACAAAATTTCTATTAATTAGATAATATTTCCAAAAAAAATTTATTCTAATAGTATATTTGAATGAGTGATTGATTTTTTACTATCAATTTTATCAAACAAATTTTTAATCATTAGAATTCTTTTGACAAATTTTAATTAATTTTTTTTGTAATAAGAACAATAGTTCGCAAAAGAACAATGAATAAATAAATATTTACCGAAAAAAATCTCGAAAAAATTAAATTTTCGTTGAATTTATAATATATATATATGTATTTATATATATATGTAAATAATAATTGAAATAATTTATCTCTGACGCTTGAAAAGTCATGTGGTAACCACGTGTCATAATGGTATTTGTGTCAGCCATGCTGCACCATTTATACACTCTGATACAAATATATATGTGTATAAACTGTCGATGACAAAGCACTGCAGTTACTATATACTCAGCACGTGACAGATGTTCTCTCTCTTATAATAAATATATATATACGACGACAATGTAACCCGAAAATGAAAGAGAAAAATTTTTCCTGCTCCCGTTTTTCTTTTTTTTCTTTTTTTTTTGATACATTTGAATTGCGTGCGCACATGTGAAAAAATGTCGAACTTAATTTTTTTCATTTATTATTAGTAATAAAAGCACCTTTGGAATGTTTTTTCGAAATCCATTCATTATAATATAATCTCTCAACTCTTTTTTTTCTCTTTATCTCGACACAATTCAATTTCTTTTGTTTGAAAATTCCTTAAATTTTGTGATCTGCTTCAGTTTAAACTTTTAAAGTTTTAACTAGGTCACATTTGTGTTATTTTCCGTTTCTAACTTTCTTTGGGAAAAAATTATTATTTTTTCTCATTTCCTATTTTTTGTGTTCATTTTATTTTTATATTTCTGAATTAAATAGAGAGATAAATGAAAATTTTTATATTTTTAGTTTTTTACGAATTTACTTGGTTCAAATAAATATTTATTTCGTAATACAAAACTATTCGTTTATTTGAATCAAATTTTTTTCGACTTTGGCTTTATATTTATTTTGGTTCAAATAAATATTTATTTCGTAATACAAAACTATTCGTTTATTTGAATCAAATTTTTGTTCGACTTTGGCCGAAAAAATTCATTGGAACGTATTTAAAATATTTTTTAATGAAATATTTTTGTAACATTTTTTTTTTTGGAAACATTTTTCTTTGACATAAGCTGAAAAAATTCTTTATAACATATTTTTTACTTGTAACAGTCAAAATTATTTTTATTATTTATTTATTATTATTTATATTATTAAATTATTTTATTATTATAATAATATAATTTTATTTTGAATTTAATTGAATTTAATATTTTATATTATTCATTTATTTCGGGCTATTTATTAAAATTTATTTATTAATTATTTTTTTATTTTTATTTTTTTTTTGGAAAAAAAAATTTTGTGATAATTATTTTTGCGAAATTTTATTGACTGTTAGAAATAAAAAAAATGTTGTAATGAATTTTTTTCCAAAATGCCAAAGGCTAAAATATTCGAAATCGACATCTCTTGGTGATGGGGAGAAAAAAAAGTTTTTTTTCTTTTTTTTTTTTTTTGTTTTTGTTCACCTTTATGAATATTGACCTGAATTCTCGTGAAAAATCCCCTTTAGCACTCACAATGAATGTATGTGAGTTGCAAGTTGAAACAGAACTTATTTATATAAATAGTGGCAGTAATAGGTTGAAGTCTAGATAATTGAAAATACGCAGAGCCGCAATAGCAGCGTAAGAAATGGAAATAGAAATGTCTTGTTATAATAGTGACTGAGCGGGAGCACAGGTGCATTACTCAAATGTCATTGAGCAATTGCATGCATTCTTCTTGCAAAAGTTCAATTATATGTTGAAAAATTCAAGAAAATTCAAGAAAAATTCTCGACAAAATTAAAATTATATCTAAAAATTTGTAAATAAAAATTCTTTTCGACAATTTAATTATTTTTTCGAAAATTCTCCTCATTTCAATAATTTTCAATATTTACTATTTTTAATGAATTTTCCCAAAGGAATTTAATTGTTTAAAAAGGCAAATTTAATAAAATTCTTCTAAAAAATGTAATTATTTTCATGAATAAGAAAAAATTGTTGAAAAAATTTAATTATTCTTCAAAATTTAATTTCCATTCGCCGAAAAAATTAATTATAACAAAAAAGGTTTTTTTTAAATCTCGTTTTGAAGAATTCAATTATTTACAAAAATGTTAGAATTTTTCACTGGAATTATTTTTTTTTATATTACAATAAAATAACACTTTAATAAAATTTTTCGCAAATAATTTAATTATTTTCATAAATAATAATATTCTTTTGCAGAAATTCAATTATTTTTATTTTTGAAAATTTTAATTAAATTCTTACCAACTATTTAGTTATTTTTATAAATAATAACAATTTTTAGCGCAGGATTTAAATTAATTTTAATATAATTTTACATGAATTGCTAAAAAAATTCTATTATTCTTAAAAATTTAATTTCCATTCTTCGAAAAAATCAATTATGAAAAAAAAGTGTTTTTTAAATCTCTTTTGGAAGAATTCAATTATTTATAAAAATGTCAGAATTTTTCACTGGAATTCAAATTTTTTTCAATATTTTAATAAAATTTGTCGAAAGAAATAAATTATTTTCAATTACAACTTTAATTCAATTTTCTTGAAATAGTTCAATTATTTTTCTAGATTCGAATGAAATTCTTTTCAAGAATTCAATTATTTACATAAAAAAATTCTTCAAACGAATTCAGTTATTAACTTATTATAAAAAAAGTATCAAAAATTCTTCCTGAAAATTCAAATATTTTGAGAACATTTCACTGAAATTCGCTTTATAAAATTCAATTTTTTTCATAAATAACAATTTAATTATTTTCGAAAATTTTTACCTCTAATGATTTTCAATATTTACTAATTTTATGAAAATTTTTCAAATAAATTCACTTATACAACCAAAAATTTTTAGTATATAATTGAACGCAAACGTTAAATTATTTTCGTAAATAATAAAATTCCAAAGGAATTTAAATATTTTTAAAAATAATAAAAAATTCCAAAGGAATTCAAATATTTGTAAAAATAAAAAAAAATTCCACAGGAATTCAAATATTTGTAAAAATATTTTAAAAATTCTAGAGAAATTCAATTATTTTTAAAAATTATTAAATTTTTCACAGAAATTCAATAATTTTTTAAAAATTATAGAATTCTTCAGAGAAAATTAATTATTTTTAAAAATTGAAAAATTTTTGGGTAGAAATTCAATTATTTTAAAAAATTTTTAAATTCTTCAAAGAAATTCAATTATTAATTTCAATATTATTTAAAAATTTTTAAATTCTTCACACAAATTTAATTATTTTTGAAATTATTATTTAAAAATTAGAAAATTCTTCACAGAAATTCTAAAAATTTCTTTAAAATTTTCGTCATTTTTTTAATTATCTCGATAAATATCCAAAAATTTCTCCTAAAAAATTCAATTATTTTCAGGAATTTCAAGAAACTTCTATTGAAAAATTTAATTATTTTCATAAATAACCAAATTTATCACAAGAATTCAAATTATTTCAAAAAGTAATAAATTTCTTCTTGAAAATTCAATTATTTTCATAAAATTTACAAAACAGTTCAATTTTTTTTTTGTGATAACGAAAAATTTCTCAGGAATTGAATTATTTAAATTAGAATTTTGCATAAAATTCTTCTTCTTTTCAAAATTTAATTATTTTCATGAATAACCGAAATTCATTACAAGAATTCAAATTATTATTAAAATTAATAAATTTCTTCTTGAAAATTCAATGATTTTCATAAAATTTACAAAACAATTCGATACTTTTTTTTGCAAGAACGAAAAATTCCTCAGGAATTGAATTCTTTAAGTTAGAATTTTGCATAAAATTTTTCTTCTTTGAAAAATTTAATTATTTTCATAAATAACCAAATTTATCACAAGAATTCAAATTATTTCAAAAAGTAATAAATTTCTTCTTGAAAATTCAATTATTTTCATAAAATCTACAAAACAATTCAACTTTTTTTTTGTGAAAACGAAAAATTTCTATAAAATTCTCCTCACGAATTCAATTATTATTATTGTTAATAATTAAGTTCTTATATATATGAAAAATAAAAATAATTATTAATTATAAATCAATATTTATTGATAATTTTAATAATTAGTAATTAATAAAGTTTACTACCAGGATAAGAAAGAAGTAACTTTTAATCTCTTAAAATTAAAACTTTTAATTTCTTTAATTATTGTTTTTAATTTTAACAATTAAAACTTTTAATTTCTTTAATTATTGTTTTTAATTTCAACAATTAATACTTTAAATTTCTTTAATTCTTGTTTTTAATTTTAACAATTAAAACTTTTAATTTCTTTAATTATTGTTTTTAATTTCAACAATTAAAACTTTTAATTTCATTACTTAATGTTTTTAATTTCTTTTCTAATTAAAAAAAACAATTGTGAAGAAATGACAAAAATTTTACAAAAATAATGGATGACGCCTAATTTATTTATTATAATTATAAAATTATTTAAAAATTTTGGAATTTTGTGAAAAAAAAATTCATTTTTGATTCAAAATTGGGAAAAAGTCATGAAAATAAAAAATATGGAACCGAATTTTCGTCAATTTTGTGTTTTTTTGCAAATTAATTGTCGAGTGCAAAGTTTGCAATTAGAAAAAATGACAAAATTATAGGTTTAATTTAATATATGACATAGAGGTGATTTTTTTACTATTTATAAAAGAGAGAGAGAGAGAGAGAGAGAGAGAGAGAGAGAGAGAGAGAGAGAGAGAGAGAATTTTTTTTTATTTTACAGATAGGCGTTTGCTGTGGCTAGGTTAGCGCCATGCCACACATATACGAGAGACTGAGGAGTTTATCATATCGTTGCACGCCGACTGGCGCCTCCACCTTGTATTGTGTGTGTATAATAAAGCGCCGACACCAGCATCAGCCCCCGTTCCCTTCTGCGTAGCCGCCCCTGACCCCAAAAATCAAGCGATCACAAACCTATCGTCTCAGCATTATATTATTATCGCCCGAGAGATAACTCGCCTGCCATGCCGCTGCGTTGCGCTGCAAATCCAAAGAAGGCGTCACGTCACGAGCAAACGATTTGCGATATTTGCCCCGTGGCATGAGCCTCCGCGTCATCAAATTCTCCATTTTTTTATTTTACAACATTTACACGTGCTGGAAAATTATTTCACTTTATTTCATTTTACAACATTTACGTGCGGGAACATTATTTTATTTTACACAATTTTTTCTAAACTCAACTGAACTTAACTAAAAAAAACTAAAAAACTAAAGTGAACTTAACTAAAAAAAAATAAAAAACTATACTAAATGAAACTAATAAAAATACTAAACTAAACTTAACTAAAAAACACTAAACTAAATAAAACTGAAAGAAACTAAACTAAAAAAAACTAAACTAAACTAAACTGAACTGAACTAAAAAAAACTAACTTAAATAAAACTGATAAAAATACTAAACTAAACTAAATAAAACTGATAAAAAAACTAAACTAAAAGAACAAAACTAAATCAAACTGATAAAAATACTAAACTAAAAAAACAAAACTAAATCAAACTGATAAAAATACTTAACTAAAAAAACAAAACTAAATCAAACTGATAAAAATACTAAACTAAACTAAAAAAAACTAAAAAAACTAATCTAAATAAAACTGAAAGAAACTAAACTTAACTAAATAAAACTAATGAAAAAAACTGATAAAAAAACTAAACTAAAAGAACAAAACTAAATCAAACTGATAAAAATACTAAACTAAACTAAATAAAACTGATAAAAAAACTAAACTAAAAGAACAAAACTAAATCAAACTGATAAAAATACTAAACTAAAAAAACAAAACTAAATCAAACTGATAAAAATACTTAACTAAAAAAACAAAACTAAATCAAACTGATAAAAATACTAAACTAAAAAAACAAAACTAAATCAAACTGATAAAAATACTAAACTAAACTAAAAAAAACTAAAAAAACTAATCTAAATAAAACTGAAAGAAACTAAACTTAACTAAATAAAACTAATGAAAAAAACTGATAAAAAACTAAACTAAAAGAACAAAACTAAATCAAACTGATAAAAATACTTAACTAAACTAAACTAAAAAAAACTAAAGTAAATCAAACTGATAAAAATACTTAACTAAACTAAATTAAAAAAACTAAACTAAATAAAACTGATGAAAAAACTGATAAAAAACTAAACTAAAAGAACAAAACTAAATCAAACTGATAAAAATACTTAACTAAATAAAACTGAAAAAAACTAAAAGAACTAAATTGAATAAAACTAAACTAAATAAAACTGACGAAAAATACTAAAAAACTAAACTAAATAAAACTGATAAAAAACTAAACTAATAAATAAAACTGAAAACTAAACTAAACTGATAAATACTGCTAATAAAAAGTGGTTAACATTATTTCATTGTAAGCGAAAAAGTGTCTAAATTTAATTATTAAAATTAAATTTATTAAAATTATTTATAAAATAAAATTAAATTTATTGAAATTATTTATTCAAATTAAATTAAATTTATGAAAATGAAATGAAATTAAAATTATTTATTAAACGAAATTTTCGGCCATTGAGCCAAAAGAGAAGAAGAAGAAGAAGAAGAGGAGGAAAAAATGGCGAGCGAGTGGAGAGAGGTTTGCTGGCTGGAAGAAGAATTCTGAGGCTAATACCATGCGAGTTTAAGGTGAGACAGAGGGAAGCTGGGAGGGAGGCTGCTTTTCAGAGAAGGGATGGAATGCACTTTTGAGAGTCTTTCCACAGACAACAAGTAGTACGTTCGTGTGTGCAGTTCAGGAACCAGAAGAGAAATAGAGAAAAAAGAAAATAAGAAAAGAAAAAAAAAGAAAAAAGGAGAGAAGGAATTGCAAAAAGAGAAAATAAGAAGGAAAAAAGATAAAGAGAGAGAGAGAGAGAGAGAAAATGCAAGAAAGGAAAAAAGAAAGAGAAAGAAAGAATGTAGAAGAAAAAAAGAAAGAGAGAGAAAGAATATAGAAGAAAGAAAGTGAGAGAAGAAAATATAGAAAGAAAATATAGAAGGACGAAAGAAAGAGAAGGAGAAAATATAGAAGAAAAAAAGAAAAGGAGGAAATATAGAAGGAAGAAAGAAAGAGAAGGAGAAAATATAGAAGAAAGAAAGAAAGAGAAGGAGAAAATGTAAAAGGAAATAGGAGACAGAAAAGGGAGAGAATATAAGAAAGAAAAAAAAGAAAAAGGGAAAGAATATAGAAGAAAAGAAAAGAAAGAAAAAGGATAAAAAACACAGAAAGAAGAGAAGGAGAGAAGGAACAAAAAATAGAATGAAGAATTCAAAAGGAAATTGTAATAAAAGAGAGAAAGAGAGAAAATGGAAATAAGAGAAAATAAAAATAAGAGAAAGAGAAAATTAGAAATAAAAGTGAAGGAAAAATTAATAATTAGAAAGAGAGAGAGAGAGAAAGAGGAGAAAAATAAATAACAAAGAAAGAGAAAATAGAAATTAGAGAGAGAGAGGAGGAGAAAAAATAAAAAACGAGAAGAAGAAAGAAAGAGAAATTGAAAGAAAAAAAAGGGTAAAAAATTAGAAAAAAAGAAAAAATTAGAGAGATAAAGAGGAAAAATGGAAAATTAGGGAATAGAGGAAAAAAGAGAGAAAAAGGAGAAAAATAAATTAGAAAGAAAGAGAAAATGGAAATTAGAGTAAGAGAAGAAGAAAGAAAGAAAAACTGGAAGTAAGAAACAAAGAGAAAATAAACATTAGAAAGAAAGAGGAAAAATGGAAAATTAGAGAATAGAGGATAGAAGAGAGAGAGAGAGAGAGAGAGAGAGAGAGAGAGAGAGAGAGAGAGAGAGAGAGAGAGAGAGAGAGGAGAAGAATAAATAAGAAAGAACAAGAAAATGGAAATTAGAGAGAGAAAGAGAAGAAGAAAGAAAGAGAAGAAGAAAGAAAGAGTAGAAGAAAGAAAGAGAAACTGGATGTAAGAAAGAATGGAAAAATAAAATTCGAGAGAGAAAGAGGAAAAAAAGAGAATGGAGGAAAGGAGAGAGAAACAGAAAAAATGGAAAATTAGAGGAAAGAAGAGGCGAAGAAAAATGAAAAGCAGTGATAGCGAAAAGAGAAAACGAAAAAGAAGGAGAGAAAAAAAATATATATTTATATATATATAATAAAAGGAAGAGAGGAAAGAGAGAAGAGAAAGAGAGGACTTCCAGTCTCTCTCTCTTTCTCTCCTTCTCGAGGCACAACAAACAGACGCCGCCTCGTAATTTGTTTTCATACGTTCGCGGCGTTCGTCGGTCTACGCCTTCTTCTCCTCCTCCTCCATGATCGTTTTTCCTCATTCTCTTTTTTTCATTCCACGTCCTACCCCCTTCCCCTTCGCACTTTCTGGGTCCTCGCCCTCTCATGGACCGCGAGACTCCGCTATATTGAAAGAGTGAGAGAGAGCCACAACAGTCCAAATAACCGCGCGCAATTTTTTAATCACAACACAACACTGATTCCATCTCTCTCTCTCTCTTCTCCTTCTTCTTTGCTCTCAATTTCTGCCTTTAAAAATAAAAATTCCAACTAATTTACCAAACTTTATTCCCAAAAATTAATGAAAGAAAAACTATTTTTTCTGAGAAATGAAATGTTTTTCGATTTTAGTTGGTACCAATTAAAAGTACCGTCGATTTTAGTTGGTACCAACTGTAACTATCGTCGATTTTAATTTTTAATCGCTACTAATTGTAACTACCGTCGATTTTAGTTGGTACCAATTAAAAATACCATCGATTTTAGTTGGTGCCAACTGTAACTATCGTCGAATTTAATTTTTAATCGCTACTAATTGTAACTACCGTCGATTTTAGTTGGTACCAATTAAAAATACCGTCGATTTTAGTTGGGACCAACTGTAACTATCGTCGAATTTAATTTTTAATCGCTACTAATTGTAACTACCGTCGATTTTAGTTGGTACCAATTAAAAATACCATCGATTTTAGTTGGTGCCAATTGGTACTACCGTCGATTTTAATCGCTACTAATTGTAATTACCGTTGATTTTAATCGCTACTAATTGTAACTACCGTTGATTTTAGTTGGTGTCAATTGTAACTACCGTCGATTTTAGTTGGTACCAATTAAAAATACCGTCGATTTTAGTTGGGACCAATTTGTAACTACCGTCCATTTTAATCGCTACCAATTGTAACTACCGCCTACCAATTGCAACCACCCTCGATTATTTTCTGCCACCAATTAAAAACAACTAATTAATAGAAAACTATTAAAAGAAAATCCAATTGGCAAATAATATACCAATTGACTCAATTTAAATCCAAATTAAAAAAATTTTTTTTTACTAAAATTCTAATTTCTAGTGCGATAATTATATAGTTATAGTTGGTAATTTCATACATAAATAATGATTGAAAAATGACTATATTGGAATTTTCGGTATAAGTAGCATTGAATTTGCTTTGTGAATTTATTCAGTGAACTTTGCAAAATGGTGGAAGAATGAAGAGAGAATGGCGTGGTGCGATCCCTTAGAATATGCGTCGTGTGTTACCTAAGGGTTTTTAGTGCTGAGAGTGTATATATATATATATATAGTGTTGGGAATAGCGGGACGAGGAATGGTGGAGGGGGGATAGGGGGGGGGTGAAAAGCGGCAGATAGGAAGAGAGGAGATTCTATAGGAATTATATCATGGGAAGGGAAGCAATTATTGAGATGATGGATGGCCCCGGGGCGCCGCTGTACTGTTCCTAACCAAAGACTTTGGTCCACTTCTCTCTTTTTCCTCTCGCAATTCTCTCACTCTCTATACTCCTCTTAACAGCAATTCGCACCATCTTCTCTCCTTTTACGCTCTCTTTCTCTCACTCCATCTCCTTTTTTTCCTTCTCCTTCTTTCTTTTTTTCCCTCTCTTTTATCTTCTTCTTTTTCTTCTTTCTTCATTCCTTCTCTATTTCTTTCTTTCTTTTTTCTTCTTTTCTCCTTCTTTCTTCAATATTTCTCTCCTTATTCTTCTTCTTTCTTTTTTTCTTCTCCTTTCTTTCTTTTTTCTTTCTCTTTCATCTTCTTCTTTTTCTTCTTTCTTCATTCCTTCTCTTTTTCTTTCTTTCCTTTTTCTTCTTTTCTCCTTCTTTCTTCAATATTTCTCTCCTTATTCTTCTTCTTTCTTTTTTTCTTCTCCTTTCTTTCTTTTTTCTTTCTCTTTCATCTTCTTCTTTTTCTTCTTTCTTCATTCCTTCTCTTTTTCTTTCTTTCCTTTTTCTTCTTTCCTTCTCTTTCATCTTCTTCTTTTCTCCTTATTCTTCTTTTTTATTTCTTTCTTTTCCTTTGTTTCTTCTTTTCTCCTTCTTTCTTCAATATTTCTTTCCTTATTCTTCTTCTTTCTTTCTTTCTTCTCCTTTGTTTCTTCTCTCCTTCTCTTTCATCTTCTTCTTTTCTCCTTTCTTCATTCCTTCTCTGTTTCTTTCTTTCTTTTTTCTTCTTTTCTCCTTCTTTCTTCAATATTTCTCTCCTTATTCTTCTTCTTTCTTTCTTTCTTTTTTCCCTTTCTTTCTTCTTCTCTCCCTCTCTTTCGTTCTTTTTTACTTTCTCTCTCTCTCTCTCTATCTCTCTCTCTCTCTCTATCTCTCTCTCTCTCTTTCGTTCTTTTTTACTTTCTCTCTCTTTCGCTCTTTCTCTATCCCTTTTTTACCTTTCCTTATTTAGTATACAGTTTCAATTGGTAGCAAAAATAATAATCGAGGGTAGTTGCAATTGGTAGACGGTAGTTACAGTTGGTAGCAACAACAATCCACGGTAATTACAATTTACACCAACTGCGAGCGACGGTAGTTACATTTGGAAGCAAATACAATCGATAGTTAGTTAGTTACCAATTGCAACTACCGTCGACTATATTTGCTACCAATTGTAACTAATGTTGTAGATTATTTCGCTGACAATTGCAATTACAGTTGATTATTTTCGCCAGCAAGTTTTACTTACCGTCGATTAATTTTTGTTACCAACTAGAAGTTTTTAACGCAGTAGAAAATACAATCAATCGAAATGGTACTTTTAATTGGTAGGAAATATAATAAATGGTAGTTTCAATTTGTATAACTATTTTAATCGACGGTAGTTACAATTGGCAGCAATTAAAATCGACGACAGTTGCAAGTTGGTGCCAACTAAAATCGACGGTATAGTTTCAATCGTTACCAACTAAAATCGACGCTAGTTTTAATTGGTACTAAAATCGACAGTATAATTGACAATTTTGGTACAATTTTGTATCGACGGTTTCAATTGGTTCAAAGTAAAATTGACGGTAGTTTCAATTGGTACCATCTACAATCGACGGTAGTTTCAATTGGTGCCAACTAAAAATCGACGGTAGTTTCAATCGTTAGCAACTAAAATCGACACTAGTTTTAATTGGTACCAACTAAAATCGACAATTTTGGTACAATTTTGTATCGACGGTTTCAATTGGTTCAAAGTAAAATTGACGGTAGTTTCAATTGGTACCAACTACAATCGACGGTAGTTTCAATTGGTCCAAAGTAAAAAAATCGACGGTAGTAGCAATTGGTATCAATCTAAATCGACGGTACTTTCAATTGGTACCAATTAAAATCGACGGTACTTTCAATTGGAGTAGAAAAAGATGAAAAAAATGAATAAAAAAATGAATAAAAAAAACTGTGAGTCAATTTTTACGAGACTGAATAATTGATTGAAAAGTAAGAGCTGGCAATAATCAGGTCGAGTATATTGAATATGTGCGTGAACGTATAAATAATAATGTGTATATGTACAAATACAAATACAATAATTCCGCCTATCGCGATGGTGTTTTGTGGGACATCGAGTGGGATTAGATTGGAATGCGTGAAGGTGCCAGTAGGGGCGACTATCAATTCGCTCCCGTGGAGTGGGGGAAATTAGCCTTCCCCCCCACCATTCAATTTGGGTCCGTATACTCTCGAGCAAAAATTACGTGACAAAAAATTTAATTTTGTGTTTATAAAGTTTTGATAAAAGAGGGGCGGGGGGTAAAAAATAGTTTAACAAAATTTAAAAAAGATTAGTAAAATACGCGACGTAGTAAATAATTACTAAAATACGCGACGTAGTAAATAATTACTAAACTACGCGACGTAGTAAATATAATTACTAAAATACGTGATGTTGTACTCTCTAAATCTGAATTAGTGGAAAGTTACTAATGAAATGGTGAAAAGTCGTCCACTAAATGATTTAGTAATAATTCTACTAACAATTAGTAAAATTTTACTAATTGTTAGTAGAGCGTTACTAATTGATTAGTAGAATTCTACTAACAATTAGTAGAACTGTTTTTATTAATAGTCGATAAAACAGTTTCACTAATTTATTTAGTGAAAAAGTGACTTTCAATTAGTAGAATTCTACTAAAACATTAGTAGAATTTTACTAAAACATTAGTAGAATTTTACTAAAACATTAGTAGAATTTTACTAAAACATTAGTAGAATTTTACTAAAACATTAGTAGAATTTTACTAAAACATTAGTAGAATTTTACTAAAACATTAGTAATATTCTACTAATTAAAAAGGTGAAAAGTCGTTTATGAAAACTACTAAAAATTAGTAAAATTTTACTAATTCTTAGTAAAATTTTACTAATTCTTAGTAGGATTCTACTAATTCAGATTTAGAGAGATAAATAATTACTAAAATACGCGATGTAATAAATAATTAGTAAACTACGCTTGAATTCAAAACTAAATTTGTTTAGTGTATGAAAAAGAGAAAAATTTATCAAAGGTGACAGAGCTTTGATAAATTTTTCTTTTTTTTTTTTTTTTTCTTCTCACCTGCTGGGGGAAAATTGCCAAAGGTGGTGGGGATTAGACTTCTCCTCGCGGGACGGAATCGATAATCGCCGCAGCTAGTGGGATACATGTAACACGATTCTTTGGTATTTACCTTTAAGTTACCTACCGCTGGGTGTATATATATAAATGTTTTTTAAGATTGTGTGTATTTGTGTGTATTTATGTGTATTTATTTGTATTTGTGAGTATTTGTGTGTATTTATGTGTATTTATTTGTATTTGTGTGTATTTGTGTGATGTTAGTTGATGCGTTTGCGCAATTGTGTGCGCTGAAAGAATCCCATTCATATAGTCGTTTCTTGAAGAAGAAAAAGAGAAGGGATTTTAGCTTCAAGAATAAGAAGCGAGAATATATATCGCAAATACGAGGAAGATATCTTGAAGGAAACATTTTTCTCGAAATTATAATATTTATCCTTTCAGCTTTTAATTTATTTCTCGAGTTACATGTATATATAAAATAGTTCATTATTTTTTCCTTTTTTCTCCTCGATAAAAAAAACACTTTCTTTTTATTTATCAAACCTAACCTCAAATTTTACGCTTCTTAGGAACATTTCTCGGGAGGGCGTCACAAATTTATTTCTATTTATTTGATAATAATTTTATTGTTATTTATTTCTAACTATTTATTTGATAATAATTTTATTGTTATTTATTTCTAACTATTTTTTGATAATAATTTTATTATTTATTTCTTACAATTTATTTAATTGCAATTTTATTGTTATTTATTTCTTACTGTTTATTTAATTGTAATTTTCTTGTTATTTATTTCTTACTATTTATTCAATTGTAATTTTATTGTTATTTATTACTAACTATTCATTTAATTGTAATTTAATTGTTATTTATTTCTTACTATTCATTGAATTGTAATTTTATTATTATTTATTTCTAACTATTTATTTGATAATAATTTTATTATTTATTTCTTACTATTTATTTGATAATAATTTTATTGTTATTTATTTCTAACTATTTTTTGATAATAATTTTATTATTTATTTCTTACAATTTATTTAAATGTAATTTTATTGTTATTTATTTCTAACTATTTTTTGATAATAATTTTATTATTTATTTCTTACTATTTATTTAATTGTAATTTTATTGTTATTTATTTCATACTGTTTTAAAATTAAAAAAATAATACTTACTGTTACTAATAGTAAGTAAAGTAATAATACTTACTGTTACTAATAGTAAGTAAAGTAATAATACTTACTTACTAGTATTACTATTATTATTACTTACTTACTATACTTACTATTTATTTAATTGTAATTTTATTGTTATTTATTTCTTACTATTTTAAAATTAATAAAAAATAAAAAATAATAATTACTATTACTAATGGTAAGTAAAGTAATAATACTTACTACTTACTATTATTACCATTATTATTACTCCCTTACTTCCTATACTTACTATTTATTCAATTATAATTTTATTCTTATTTCTCACTTTATTTTCTCTTTACTTTACTGTTTTTTTTTAATTTTATTGAACTATATTCTATTGAAGTAAATCGAAAAACAGTGTTTTCAATATCTTCGAAATATTTAAATGCAAACAACAAACAAAATATTTACAATTCGTGAAAAATAATAATAATTCCTTTTTTCCCAAAAAAGGAAGGGTAAACATTTCCGTTTAACAAAAAACAACACAAATCACGTAACTAAATAAATAGTATTCCATTTTCTTTTTTTTTTTTTCTTTGGTGTCGAAAATATAAATTTCCAATTTTGTTATTCAGTATATATGACAATGTAAATATACATCCGCCCGAAAAAAACATGTAAATAAACCTCGTGTTTCTCTTGTACTACTTTTTTATTTATTTAATTTCATACGAAAAAAATTTAATTTCCCACTATATACACTTTTGCTTTTTCCTTCAATTCATTTCAAAACAGATTTTCTCACTTGTTTCAAAACAGATTTTGAATAAGAAAATACCAAAAATTACGACAAAATGAAAAATTTTTGTTTCAATATTTCAAACTTTGATTTTTTTAAATAAAATAAAGCTTTAAAATATAATTTGAAAATTATATTCGAATTTAAAGCATGAGAGGAAAAAAGCATAGAAAAATTCCATAGTCGAAAATTTGGAAAAAAAAGAAAAAAATTTCATAGTCGAAAATTGGGGGGAAAAAAAAGAGAAAAATTCCATATTCGAAAATTAGGAACAAAAATTGTTTTTCTGAAAAATAGAGTGAGAAAAAAAAATTGACATCAACGACAAAGACGACGGCGACGACGTTTGTTTATCTGAAAGATGGTTTATTATTTGTTGAGCGTATCTGAGGAAAGAGAGAGAGAGAGAGAGAGAGAGAGAGGGAGCCAAAGTGGAACGCTCAATCCGATATTCTGCGATAGTACTGCAGGTCCATTAATGCATATCTGTACGCTACTCCCGTTTCCGTAGTACTCCCGTTTTCATGAATGAAAGTCTCTCGCCGGCAGGAGGGAGCGAGTGAGACAATGCGACCGCGTGAGGTGTGGAGAGAAAAAGGGACAGAGGGCAAACAGGAGGAGGGGGGAGTGAGAAAGGGAGGAAAAAAGGAGAAAGAGAGTGTATTACCTCGACGGGCTTGGAATCCGCGTTCGTCGGCGCGCGGATTCTCTCTCTCTCTCTCTCTCTATTTTACTCCTTTACTCTTTCATTCCATTCTTTTCCTCGCTCTTTTATTTTCCTTTTCTCTCTCTTAATTTTTCTCTATTTCATTTTTCTCCCTCTCTCTCTTTTTCTCTCTTTCATTTTTCTCCCTCTCTCTTTTTTTCTCTCTCTTTATTCTTTTCTCACTTCTATTTTTCTTTCTCTTTATTTTTCTCTCACTTCTATTTTTCTTTCTCTTTATTTTTCTCTCACTTCTATTTTTCTTTCTCTTTATTTTTCTCTCACTTCTATTTTTCTCTTTCTTTATTTTTCTCTCACTTCTATTTTTCTCTCTCTCTCTTTCTTCCTCTATCTTTATTTTTCTCACTTCTATTTTTCTCTCTCTCTCTCTCTCTCTCTTTCTTTCTCTATCTTTATTTTTCTCTCACTTCCATTTTTCTATCTTTTTCTTTTTCTCCCTTTTTATTCTTCTCTCTCTTTTTCTTTTTCTCCCTTTTTTTATTCCTATTTCTCTCTTTTTCTTTTTCTCCCTTTTTTATTCTTCTTTCTCTCTCTCTTTCTCTCTTGCTCTTTTATTTCTCTCTTTCTGTTTTTTTCTTTCATTTCGCGAAAATTTTTTCCAAAAGGTGAAAGCGAAAAAAAGTAAAAGAGAGAAGGAGAGCGAAAAAATTGCAAAAAAGAGAGAAAGAAAAAGCGAAAGAGAATAAAAGAGAGAGCGATCTAAAGAGAAGGAGAGAACCAAAGGAGAGAAAAAATAGAGAAAGCGAATTAAAGAGAGAAAGAGGGAAAAAAAGGAAAAGAGAGTGAAAGAAGAAAAAAAGAAAAAGAGAGTGAAAGAAGAAAAGAGAAAAAAAGAGTGAAAGAAGAAAAGAGAGAAAAAAAAGAGTGAAAGAAGAAAAGAGAGAAAAAAAAGAGTGAAAGAAGAAAAGAGAGAAAAAAAAGAGTGAAAGAAGAAAAGAGAGAAAAAGAAAAAGAGAGTGAAAGAAGAAAAGAGAGAAAAAAGAGTGAAAGAGAAAAAAAAGAGAATGGAAGAAAGAAAAAAAAAGTGAATGAAAAAGAGAGAAAGAAAAAAAGAGTGAACGAAAAAAAAGAGAGAAAGAAAAAGAGTAAAAGAAAGAAAAGAGAAAAATGATTGAAAGAGAAAAAAAGAGAGAGAGAGAGAGAGAGAGAGAGAAGGCAATAAGCCACGGAAGGCCTTTATTTACAGTAGTAGATTTGACGGCGGTTTATCAGAAAATTTCAGTATTTTCAGTCACACACAAAAGCGCATTGCCTGAGGATATCAGTCGGTGACCCAATATTAACCGAGTGAGATAAACTCGATGGTCATTCATATCTCCCCGAACTCGCGGTCAAGTCTCGTGACCTCAATGTTCTCATGCCCTTATTTCTAAACAATGTTTCTCATTCAGTTCAAAATTTCCATCACTCTTCATTTCATTCATTCGAGTCGGAATTATTTCATAGTCTCACTATATCGTGCGCACACTCGCTCGCTTCTATTTCAATTTTTTCTCTACTCTCTTCATTCTTCTCTCTGTCCTCTTCAAAAAAAAATTTTAGAAAAATTAAAAATAATAAATTATTATTATTATTAAGAAATTAAAAAATTTTTTTTTCTTTATTCATTTCCAATTATATTATTTTACTGAAAAAAAATACTTTTTTCCAATAATTTATTAGCTGAAATTAAGTAGTAAATTGTGACTGAATTTTCGCTTTTTAATTAGTAAAGTTTACTGAAGCAGTAGTAAAAATTAGTAAATTACCATTTATTAGTAAAATTATTGAATTAGTAGAAATTGCAATTAGTAAAATTATTGAATTAGTAGAAATGGACACTTATTAGTAAAATTTGCTAATTCAAAAGCAATAATTCTACTAAAAAATTAGTAAATATTACTACTGATTAGTAAACATTACGAATTTATAAAGCAAGAAATTAGTCACAATTTCAAATTAGTAAATATTTTCTCTAATTTCAATTTAGAGAGTAGTATTTTTAAATTTTTTACTAAAATTACAGCGAATAATATAATTAGTAAAAGTTTATAAATTTTTATCATTTTTTCTGCTAAAATTTTTCCTTTTTTTACTAATTTATATTTAAGGAGCAGTATTTCTGAATTTTTTTACTTGAAACTACTATGAATATAATGATTAGAAAAGAGTTTTTCTAAATTCATAGCAATCTTTTTACTAAAATTTTAACTTTCAGTAGAAATTGCTATTTATGAGTAAAATTTTCTAATTCGAATGCAATAAATAATAATAAATAAATTCTAATAAATTATTAATAGGAAAATAAATAAAAATAGTAACAAAATAAATTAATAATAAATAATAATAAATTCGTAGAACCTATTAATAATTAGTAAACAACACGAATTCAAAAGCAAAAAATGAGTCACTAATTTACTAAATATTTTCACTTATTCAAGTTTAGAAAGTTGTAATTTAAATTTTGTAATTTCAAAATTTTTCACTGAATTATTATTTCATACATATTTCACTAATTATTAGTAAAAGTTTTTAAGTCATTAGCAATTTTTCTACTAAAATTTTAATATTTTTCGCTAATTCAAATTTATAAAGTAGTATTTTTATTTTTTTTTTATTACTAAAACTACAGTTAATAATTGTTAGTAAAAGTTTTGAAATTTTCAGCAATTTTTCTACTAAAATTTTAACATTTTTTACAAATTCAAATTTAGAAAGTATAGTATTTTTATTTTTTTTATTACTAAAACGACAGTTAATAATTGTTAGTAAAAGATTCTAAATTGTCGGCAATTTTTGTTACTAAAATTTTATCTTTTGTAGAAATTGGTCAATTTGCTAATTATATTGAAAACTTGGTACGAGAAATAAGTAACTGATTGAAATTAAAAATAACTAATTGTCAGCTAAAATTACCATGTTTTAGCAATAATTAACTAAATGTTTGTTAAAATATCCGAAATGTTAGTTATTATTAACTGAGTGGTAGAAAAAAATTAACTGACTGTTACTTAATTAGGTTTCAAATTTCAAATTAGTCACTATTTCAAATTAGTGAATATTTTTTCTAATTTAAATTTAGAGAGTTGTATTTTTAAATTTTCTACTGAAATTACAGTGAATAATTATTAGTATTTATGTATAGTTATTATTTATTTATTATGTATTTATTATTTATTTATTATTTATTTATTATTTATTTATTATTTATTTATTATTTTTTTATTCATTTGTTATTTATTCATTATTTATTTATTTATTACTTATTAGTGATTATTAGTTAAAAACATTCAAATTAGCTTAATTTTATTACTGAAATTTAAATACTTAAATTTATTACTTAAAATTGTCACGAATAAAATTAAATTTCAAAACTCAGTTAAAAATGACAAAAACAAAAAGGACAAAAATTTTTACAAGACTCAAATAATGGAAAAATTGTAAATTATTAAAAGCCTGCTGGACGTAAAAATCCAGATACGATTCGAAAAATGAATAAGCAAAAAAAAAACCAAAATACCAGAGCGATTAAAAAAAAACAATTTCACTCTAAACAATGTTATTTTTTTTTTCTTCTTCTATTTCTCCCTTTTTTTTCTTCTCCCTTCCTAAATGATGTGTGATAACGAGGAGAGAACGAGAGTGAGATCTGCATAAATTCAACGCCGGCACGATAATTAACGACTATATTTTCATCTTTCACTAATTCCTTTTGGCTCGCACACAGCATCCTTCATATATTCTCTCTCTCTCTCTCTCATTTTGTGAGAGAAGTTCACTCCTCTTTTTCGCGTTCATCGACAGTGGCGTGGACTACCTCATTCATTCTATCTGCATTCCTTTAATGCTACCTGGAGAGTCCCAGGAATGCTTGGCAACCCCTCGACTTACGCAGGGCCGCCAACACTATCGCGTATACCCCTCTTCCAGGAATGGACTCCACAATTATTCCAGTATATTCAAATTTTCAAGAAAAACAACATTTTTTATTTTTTAACTCCCCTCCCCCGCCCCTAAAAATGGAAAATACAAAATTTTAACTATTGTCAAGTGGTTAGATTTTTTTTTTAGAAAATCTTAAAGAATGCGGTGAATTTTGGGAAATTTTAAATACTCGAGTTATTTGAATTAGTAAATTTTAACTATTTTATTTAGTAAATTTTTTTAAAAAATTTAATACATTATATTAGTAAATTTTGATAATTTAAATTAGTAAATTTTGATAATTTAAATTAGTAAATTTTGATAATTTAAATTAGTAAATTTTGATAATTTAAATTAGTAAATTTTGATAATTTAAATTAGTAAATTTTGATAATTTAAATTAGTAAATTAAAAACAAAAATTAATACATTAAATTAGTAAATTTTATTTATTTAAAATAGTTAATTTCGATTATTTAAATATGTAAATTTTAATTACTCAAGTTATTGAATCTTTAAAACATTTTAATGACTAAAATTTGTAAAACTTTAATTATTCAAATTAGGAAAATTTAACTACTAAAGTTAATGAAATTTGAAAAATCGAAATTATTCAAGTTATTTAAATTAGTAAATTAAATTCGTAAATTGCTAACATTTAAATAATAAAATCAGTGAATTTTTAGTATTAATATCGGTAAAGTTTAGTTATTTAAATTTTTAAATTTTAATTACTAAAGTTAATGAAATTTATAAAATCTTAATTACTCAAGTTATTTAAATTAGTAAATTAAATTCGTAAATTGGTAACTTTTAAAAAATAAAATCAATGAATTTTTAGTATTAAAATCGGTAAAGTTGAATGATTTAAATTTGTAAATTTTAATTACTAAAGTTAATGAAATTTATAAAATCTTAATTACTCAAGTTATTTAAATTAGTAAATTAAATTCGTAAATTGGTAACTTTTAAATAATAAAATCAATAAATTTTAAGTATTAAAAACGATGAATTTTAGTTATTCAAATTTGTAAATTTTGATTAATAAAATTTGTAAATTTTAGTTATTCAAATTTGTAAATTTTGATTATTTAAATTTGTAAATTTTAGATATTCAAATTTATAAATTTTGATTAATAAAATTTGTAAATTTTAGTTATTCAAATTTGTAAATTTTGATTAATTAAATTTATAAATTTTAGTTATTCAAATTTGTAAGTTTTTATTATCTTGATCAATGAAATTTAAAAAATTTTAAATATTATAGTTGGCAAATTTTTTCAATAAATTCTATATTTAATCGAATTAGTAAAATTTTAGTAATTGAAATTTTGTAAATTGTTATTTAGTAAATTTCAATTTACTAAAATTAATAAATTTAAGCATTAAAATTAGTATATTTTGGTAAATTAAAGTTACTAGATTTTAGTTTTATAATTTGAGAAATTAATTAATTTTTTTTTCAAGTAAAATTTTGAGTAAAATTCTTTTCTAAATTAAGAAAAGAGAGGGACGAGAAATAGAGAGAGAGAGAGTGAGAAATGTTTAATTAACTCTTACCAATTGTGAAAATTGTTGAATGCACAAGAATTTGGAAACGTCACTTACCTGAAACAAAAAAGAGAGAAAAAATTATAATTTACAAATAAAATGATTATTATTATTATTATTATTATTAAAAATTAAATTATCAAAATAAATAAATTTAGTATTAAATATTATTCGTAAAAATCTATTATTATTATTATTATTATTCATTATTGTTAATAAAAGATGAGCTGAAAATAATTGAAATATAAATAAAATATAAATAAAATATAAATGAACTATAAATAAAATATAAATAATAAATAAATAAAATATAATTAAATATAAGTAAAACATAAATAATAAATAAATAAAATAAATTTTAAATAAATTCAATATTTTTTCGAAAAAACAAGTTTAAATTAGAAAAAATTAGAGAAAAACTCAGAAGTATTTTTTCCTTTACACAAAATAATTCCCGGGAATTTTTCGATGTAAAAAATAAAATAAGAAAAAATAAAGAATTTTTTCGAAAAATAAACAATTTTTTTTGAAAAATTCAAAATAAGACGACTAAGTACATCAATCAACATTGCTAACTATACAATTATGTAAATGTCTTCCTCAACATTTTTTTACTTTCACTTCTTGGGAATTGATTGTCGGAATTTCGCACAGAATTTGATGAGAATGTTTGTAGGCAAATTCATGTTTACACGTTAAAAATTGTAGCGTCACCAACAACGAGGAAATACGAAAATAAAACGAGAAATACAAAAAAAGATCGAAAAAAGAAAAGAAAAGAGTAACCAAAAAAAAAAATAAAAGAAGGGAACAGGAAAGAAGACTGAAAAAAATAAAAATTACAAAAAAAAACTCAAAGGTAAAGAAAATAAAAACTATAAAAAAAAAAAAATAAAAAAAACGAAAAAAACGAAAAAAAAGAAACAAAAAAAGAAACCAAAAAGAAACAAAAAAGAGAAAAATAAACAAAAATACAAAATAAAAAAAGGAATCACAAAAGAAGACTAGAAAAAAGTAAAAACTACAAGAAATAAAAAAAAACGAAAAAAGAAACAAGAAAAGAGAAAAACAA
The DNA here is from genome assembly GCA_032873175.1 of Leptopilina drosophilae. Taxonomy (NCBI): domain Eukaryota; kingdom Metazoa; phylum Arthropoda; class Insecta; order Hymenoptera; family Figitidae; genus Leptopilina; species Leptopilina drosophilae. The sequence continues at coordinate 41,673,209 of CM065485.1, read as the reverse complement.
AAACATAAAATAAAAAAAATCACAAAAGAAGACTAGAAAAAAATAAAAACTACAAAAAATTAAAAAAAAAAAACGAAAAAGAAACAAGAAAAGAGAAAAACATAAAATAAAAAAAATCACAAAAGAAGACTAGAAAAAAATAAAAACTACAAATAAAAATAGAAAATAAAAACTACAAAAAATAAAAAAATGAAAAAAAGAGAAAAGAAAAGAGAAAAATAAACGAAAACACAAAATAAAAAAAGGAATAACAAAAGAAGACTAAAAGAATAAAATCAAAAAAATAATAAAAGATAAAAAAGGGAAAAAAATAAAAGAGACGAATAAACAAAAAAATAAAAAATAAAAAAAGGAAACAAGAAAAATAAAACCGAAAAACACTAAAAATAAAGAAATACAAAAAAACAGCTAACGACAATAAAAAGATTAAAAGAAACTAAAACATTAATAAGAACAAAAAAATAAAAATATCCCCTTATTTCTCGCCTCTTTTCATTAAAAAAAAACACTACCCCTATTTTTACAAACTCCAATACCCTTTTTTTTCTTTGAAAAAAACCCCTTTCAACTCAAAACTTGTTATTAATAATACCAATTGGAAAGTTTCGCTCTCGATTTCCGATGAATAAATGATCCGATAAAATAACTTTACCGGGAGAATATCACAATAACCAGACTCCAAAATGAGAAGCGAAATTCGATGATTGTAATTGAGTTTTAGAAGGTGAATCTTTGGAGCGAGAGGACCCTTAAAAGTGCCTCGGGCTAAAGTAGGAGGCGAAATTTCTCGCAAGAGCGATGACGAGCAAGAGAGAGACAGACAGAGACCAAATATCGTTTATTTTAACGATAGTGTTCTGAATTTGCCCAGCTTAGTTCACTTCGAATTTCAATTCTATTTGCGATGAATTATCAGTTTTGCAAAATATTTATTTATAGCAATTTTTTGTGTTGGAGTTAATTTCTCTTTTTGGCAAAAAAAATAGAAAAAAACGAAATAAAAGGAAAAAAGAAAAAAAAGGAAAAAAAAGGAAAAAAAAGAAAAAAAAGAAAGAAAAAGAAAAAAGGGGAATAATAAACATTTTTCCAAATTTGCTACGTTATTTGGTAATATTTTCTTGAAAGTTATTTCGAAAATGGCAAAATATACGAATCTTTAAAAAAGTAAATAAGTAAAGTAATTTTTATTATACTGTAGTACAAAATCTAACATTCTTAATTTACTTTTTTTTTATTTACTATTTTTTTAATTTACTTTTATTTAATTTACTATTTTTTAATTTATTTTACTTAATTTACTATTTTCTAATATACTTTTTTCAATTTAATATTTTTTTTAATTAACTTGTTTTTAGTTTACTATTTTTTAATTTATTTGTTTTAAATTTACTATTTTCTACTTTATTTTTTTTAATTTACTATTTTATAATTTACTTTTTTTTAATTTACTTGTTTTTAGTTTACTATTTTTGAATTTATTTGTTTTTAATTTACTATTTTCTACTTTATTTTTATTAAATTTACTATTTTATAATTTACTTGTTTACTATTTTCTAATTTACTTTTTATTAATTTACTATTTTTTTAAATTATTTTTTTTTTGGTATACAATTTTTTAATTTATTTGTTTTTAATTTACTATTTTTTTAATTAACTTTTTTTTAATTTACTATTTTTTTAAATTATTTTTTTTTGGTATACAATTTTTTAATTTATTTGTTTTTAATTTACTATTTTCTAATTTACTTCTTTTTAATTTACTATTTTCTAATTTACTTCTTTTTAATTTACTTGTTTACTATTTTTTAATTTACTATTTCTTTAATTTATTTTTTTTTTAAATTACAATTTTTTAATTTATTTGTTCTTAATTTACTATTTCCTAATTTACTTTTTTTTAATTTACTATTTTTTTAATTTATTTTTTTTTGGTATACAATTTTTTAATTTATTTGTTTTTAATTTACTATTTTCTAATTTACTTCTTTTTAATTTACTTGTTTACTATTTTTTAATTTAATATTTCTTTAATTTATTTTTTTTTTAAATTACAATTTTTTAATTTATTTGTTTTTAATTTACTATTTTCTACTTACCATTTTTAAATCTATTATTTTCTAATTTACTTCTTTTTAATTTACTTGTTTATTATTTTTTAATTTTCTTGTTTACTATTTTCTAATTTACTTTTTTTTAATTTACTTGTTTACTATTTTTAAATTTAGTTGTTTTTAATTCACTATTTTTTTAAATTATTTTTTTTTAAATTTACTATTTTCCAATTTACTTTTTTTAATTTACGTGTTTACTTTTTATTAATTTACTATTTTTTTTAATTTACTTGTTGTTAATTTACTATTTCATAATTTACTTTTTTTAATTTACTATTTTCTACTTTACTTTTTTTAAATTTACATTTTTTAATTTACTTGTTTTTAATTTACTATTTTCTAATTTACTTTTTTTAAATTTACTTTTTTTTAATTTACTTGTTGTTAATTTACTATTTCATAATTTACTGTTTTTTAATTTACTATTTTCTACTTTACTTTTTTAAAATTTACTTTCTTCAATTTACTTTTTTTTAATTTACTATTTCTTTAATTTCTTTTTTTTTTAATACAATTTTTTAATTTACTTGTTGTTAATTTACTATTTCATAATTTACTGTTTTTTAATTTACTATTTTCTACTTTACTTTTTTTAAATTTACTTTTTTCCAATTTACTTTTTTCCAATTTACTTTTTTTTAATATATTATTTATCTAATTTACTTTTTTTCCAATTCGCTATTTTCAAATTTACTTTTTTTCTACTTTACTTTTTCTTTCTTTAATCCCTCATCTCTTATCGGGCGGATTTATTCGTATTTATATGATGATTTTTGCCGAAAATTTTTGTTAACCACTATTTCTCTCTCTCTCTCTTTCTCTCAGTCACTCTCTCGTCGCTTCATGGAAATCCATTCACCTGCCACGCCTTGCCGCGATATGTATATACCTGCGCGCCTTTGAAGCCCACCTGTAGCCGATTTCATTCGAGGCGACTAGGCCACCGTTTCCCGGATTTCTTCCAAAAAATTCTGTTTGCGAATAGTCCCAAAAAGAATTTAGTCTAATTAGATGCTGGGAGAATTTTTTTTTTCTCTTTTTCTTTAACTTTTTTTTCTTTTTTTTTTTTTTAAAGACGCGCGGCCTCGTGTTTTTTAATCCGACAAACACTACCGAGAATAAATATTTGTCAAATTGACCTCGTTTTTTCTGTGTCATGTTTTTCAGTATTTTTTTAGCTCTTCAGAATTTATTTTATTTTTTGAGAAAAAAAAAATTAATTCTTTCATTTTCAGTAATTTCTTGTTTTTTAATGTTCTTTTTTTGTGTGGATTTTTTATGCTTGTTTACTTTTTTTTTGATTTTTCCACTTTTTTCTCTGTTTATTTCTTTATTTTTTTCTTTTTTGTATTTTTTCTCTTCTCCAGTATTTTTTCGACACTTTTTCTCTACTCTTCTTCTTTATTTTTTCATTTTTCTGTATTTTTTCTTTTTTCTGTATTTTTTCTTTTTTCTGCATTTTTCCCTTTTTTCTGTATTTTTTCTTTTTTCTGTATTTTTCCCTTTTTTCTGTATTTTTTCTTTTTTCTGAATTTTTCCCTTTTTTTGTATTTTTTCTTTTTTCTGCATTTTTCTCTTTTTTCTTCTTTTTCTCTTTTCTACACAAATTTTTTTTCCCTACTCTTCTCTCTTCTTCTCGATTTTTTCTTTATTTCCCCTATTTTCTATTTTTCCTCTTCCCTTTTTCTCTTCTCCACTCCTTTTTTACTTTTTCCCCTTTTTTCCACTATTCTCCCCTTTCTTTTTTTATTTTCTCTATTTTTTTCCACTTCTTTTTTTCTTCATTACTTTTTTTTACTTTTTCCCCTTTTTTCCACTATTATCTCCTTCTTTTTTATTTTATTTACCCTTCTCTCTTTCTCCCCTTTTATTCTTTATTTCCTCTATTTTCTATTTTCTCTCTTCTTCACTCATTATTTTTACTTTTTCCCTTTTTCTCCACTATTCTCTCCCCTCTTTTTCTTTATTTCCCCTATTTTCTATTTTTCCTCTTCTTCATTTTTTATTTTTCTCCTTCTTCTCCACTCCTTTTTTTCACATTTTCCCCTTTTCTTCACTATTCTCTTCTCTTTTTTTCTTTATTTCCTCTATTTTCTATTCTTTCTCTTCCCTATTTTTTATTTTTTTCCTTCTTCTCCACTCCTCTTTTTCTTTACTTCCCCTATTTTATTTTTCTCCTTCTTCTCCACTCCTTTTTTTTCACATTTTCCCCTTTTCTTCACTATTCTCTTCTCTTTTTTTCTTTATTTCCTCTATTTTCTATTCTTTCTCTTCCCTATTTTTTATTTTTTTCCTTCTTCTCCACTCCTCTTTTTCTTTACTTCCCCTATTTTATTTTTCTCCTTCTTCTCCACTCCTTTTTTTCACATTTTCCCCTTTTCTCCACTATTCTCTTCTCTTTTTTCTTATTTCCCCTATTTTCTATTTTTTTTCTTTTCTTATCTCTCCTCCACTACTTTTTTCACTTTTTTCTACTCTTCTCGTTTCTTCAGTTTTTTTCACTGTTTTCTGATTTTTTCCTTTTCTCTTGTCCTCTTTCTTTTCTTTTCTTACTTTTTTCCTCCTTTCCCCTTTTTTTGTTCTCGATCTATTTTCCTCTTTCTCTTCCAAAAAAAGGAAAACAAAAAAGAAAGAACGAAAAAATGGTGGAGAGGAGAAGGAAAAATAGAGTGAACGAAGAAAAGAAAGAGGGGAAGAAAAAAAGAGTGAACGAAGAAAAGAAAGAGAGAAGGAAAAGAAGA